>LR738711.1:730841158-730964300 GCA_902687465.1 Secale cereale
GGGGAACGGGCCGGAGGCAGGAAGATGCGGCGGAGGAGAACTGCGGGACCGGCGGCGGGTGGTGGCGCGGTGAGGAGAGCTCCTCCGGCGAGGTGGCGCGGTGGTCCGGCGAGCTGCTCCGACGGGGCTCCGACGAGCTCCGGCCGGAGTGGAGAGAGGAGAGGCTGGAGGTGGAAGAAAGGTCTAGGGTTTCCTTGATTTGGGGGCAAAATTTGGGGGAGTGGACAAATATATAGGCACACGGAGCTAGGGATGTCCAAATGGAGTGCGGTTTTCGGCCACGCGATTAGAATTGGATGGCCTAGATGATAGGAGGGGTTTGGAGGGGTTTGGTGGGCTGTTGGAGGGGTGTCTTGGGCCTCAAAGTGGAGGCACTTTGAGCCCACGAGAATAACTGTTGGGGTAGCAAACGGACTCGAAACGTGACGAGATTTGACAGGCGGGTTACACACACCAAAACAACAACACACGACAAGTCTCGCGCCAAACCGGTAACGTTACACGGCCAAACACCAAAGTAGGCCTACGGGGCGCCACGGACACGTAAGGGAGCTCCGGAACGCGAAACGGACAACGGGAAGGAACGCGTGGAACCGGATGCAAACAACAACACAAATGCAATGCAATGCACATGTCTACATGATATGAATGAATGCCACACACGCACACAACAAAACGACGAAAACCCGAAAAACAAAGAACTCGGAATGGAATAGATGAAGCCAGAGATATATTATATGCCCAAAAGGGAAAGTATTACATCCGGGGCATTACACATGACAAGATGCTCAACCAAGTATGATGCAAGACAAGTCTATATGATGCAATTCATGGCAAGGGATGAAGCATACAAGAACAACACAAAACAACAAGTTTAAATGAGGCCGGAAACAACATATAACAACTCCGGTAAGTCCTCATATGCACATTTCGAAATTGGTCCAGATCTGAACAAACCTTAAGTTAAAGTTTTTAAACAGCAGGTTAACATGCATCAAGATGATCTACTCGAAATTCTAGTCAAGTTTCATATAAAGTTTGTTTAATTCGGAGCTACATCCTAGAAGATATGAGCAAACCAAGACAAGCATGTCAAATATGCAAGATGCATCCAAACGACAAGCAAACACACTTCAAACATGTAAACAACATGTATTATGCTTCTACATGCAAAATCATACAAGTTTCATATAAGACACACTCAAAACTGAGCAACGGGCTAGAAAATATGAGCAAAACAAGTTACAATGCAAAGCTGAAGTTAACAGCCACATAGCAACTTTGGAGCAAGGTAAATATATGCTACAATACCCAAACATGATAACAAGAGGCATGGATGTGAATTAGACATGATACTTAACAAGCATGAACTTAGAGCACACCGAAAAACTTGCTGGAACACAATTTCACAAGCATGGCAAGTTGCAATAAATTTATCCAGAATTAGTCAAAATCTGGGAAGGCAAAAACATCATCACGATGCTGCCTTCGGAGGCACAAAACAACAAGCATATCAACTCTACTAAGTATATAAAGATCATGGACATGTAATAGACATAGCATACATCAAACAACTCCACTGGAACAACTCCATAGGAGGCATGGATCAATAACAACAAGTTTCACCAAATTGAACATGCTAAAAACAGACTGACGGGTAAATTTATAGCAACTTGAGAGCAATATATAAATAACCTGCAACAGGCCATATGTGCAAATAAGGGCATGCATGGATAGAGCATAACATGGACAACAAGACATGATCATTGGGCACTCCATAACATGCATGAATTGGACTGGGGCATCAAGCAAACATAGCATCAGGTTTAACAGTTTCAGACTTAGCAGTTTTTAACAAGTGCTAGAAAACAACAACAGCGAGAAGGCTACTTTGCAAGCTTGTTGCAAACACCTCAAGTCATAACATGGAAAGTGGATTGCACCACAACAAAGACCATATGATTGTGCTTCTAAAACATATTGACATGTGGCATGAAAGACAAACACATCAATAGCTATGAGCAAGTCAAATCAGCATCTCATTACACGTTTCAGCACTCAACTGCCGAATGCACTTTTACAACAGAGATTAACATGGAAAGATGGCACCTAACATGAATGCTACAGCAACCATCATGTAGAGCACTTCACAATGAACATTTTGACATATCACACTCTCCATTTGGACCAACATGCACAAAGTTATCATCATCACAAGCATGCAACAAATTTACAGTTATCAACATTTTTAAACATATATCACTTTGGCAACGATGATTAGGGCATCAAGATGAACTCAAACAAGCATGCCACAGTGGAACAAAATGAAGAGCATCTCACAACGAACATTTTGACATATTATATGCATCATTTGGATAATCACACAAAAAGTTACAGCCACACAAAGATGCAACAAAATGTATGAATTTCACAAACTTAGCCATTTCAACAGAGGAAAAAAAACACACTGAGCGCATTATACTATAAAACGCACTAGGCGGAGGATAGTCAGCAGGGGCGTGGCTCACCTAGCGGGCCTTGGCCCGGTCGGAGAGGAGGTGGAGGCAGGCCGACTCGGGTCGAGGATGGGCCTGGCGGAGCGGGGCTGAGCCCACGAGGCCGAGGGGTTCCGCAGCCCACGGCGGGGGAAGGCCCACGAGGCCTCTGCGACGGGCGTAGTCGTGCTCGACCTCCTCTAGGAGATCGAGTAGGGCGGCGGCACTGGCGTCCCGACCGGCTGCGGGGAGGCGAGGCGGGCGCCGAGGCTCGCCGGCCGGCGGAAGACGGTAGTGGGGCAGAGGGAGCATGGCGGCGCGGCTAGGCGGCCGGATCCGGCGGCTTGGACGAGGTCCGGCGACCGGACGGACGGCGGCGGTGACTTCGGCAGGGTCCGGCGAGGCGGCGCACGAACGGAGGCGGGGCAGCGAGCGGCTCGGGCGGAGCATGCGGGTGGCTCGAGGCGCAGGCCTGCGGCGGCGGCGAACGGGCTCGCGCGGGCCCACGATGGGCTCCGCGGGCCGCGGCGGCGGGGAAGTGGGAGCAGGACAGGTGGCGCGGTGTGGTTGGGTGCGGCGGCGGCGCGGGTGAGGTGGAGCGCTCTGATTGGTTGCGGTGATGTGGCCCGCGGACATGTCCGGCGCGGGACGGACGTGTCCGGCTGCGCGAGGAAGAAGAAGGCTAGGGTTTCATCCGAAATTTCGGGGGAGGGGGCTATTTTATATGTAGAGGGAGCTAGGTGACTCCAAATGAGGAGCAGTTTTCGGCCACGCGATCCTGATCCGACGACCGAGAGCATGGACGGGGTTAGGATGGGCTAGCGGGCTTTTGGGGAGGGGGTGCTGGGCCAAAAGAGAAGGGGCTTTGACGGTTAACAAGGTTAACCGTTGTGCTATCAAACGAACTCCGAACGCGACGAAACTTGACAGGCGGTCTACCTATGCTGTAATAAGACCACACGCCAAGTTTCATCCCATTCCGAGAACATTTTCCGGCCACTTATAAAATAAATATTCGGAGGTGCCGCGGGCGCGTGCAAGTGTGTCTAGGCTTAGAACGGACAACGGAGAGGACGAGGGAACTCGGACGGATGCAAATTTTGAAAACATGATGATGCAATGCACATGATGACATGGTAAAATGGAACACGCAAGCAGAAGACATGGCAATGACGACAAATAACTGGCTGACACCTGGCGCATCGGTCTCGGGGTGTCACACTAGCAATGGTGGAAGGGTGAGAGTGCGTATAATCCATGGACTCAACATTAGTCATAAAGAACTCACATACTTATTGCAAAAATCTACAAGTCATCAAAACAAAGTACTACACGCATGCTCCTAGGGGGGAGGTTGGTAGGAGTTAACAATCGCGCGCCCCCGACCTCCACACAAAGGATGACACTCAATGAAATACCTCATGCTTCAAATCTGTCACACAACGGTTACTATACATGCATGCTATGGGACTTGCAAACCTTAACACAAGTATTTCTCAAATTCACAACTACTCTACTAGCATGACTCTAATATCACCATCCTCATATCTCAAAACAATCATCAAGTATCAAACTTCTCATCATATTCAATGCACTTTATATGAAAGTTTTTACTATATTCATCTTGGGTGCCTATCATATCAGGACTAGTTTTATAACCAAAGCACATTACCATGCTGTTCTAAAAGACTCTCAAAAGGATATAAGCGAAGCATGGGAGATCAACAATTTCTACAAAATAAAACCACCATCATGCTCTAAAAGATATAAGTGAAGCACTAGAGCAAAACTAGCTCAAAAGATATAAGTGAAGCACATAGAGTATTCTAATAAATTCTAAACCATATTTATCACTCTCAAAAGGTGTGTCCAACAAGGATGATTGTGGCAATCTAAAAATCAAAGACTCAAATCATACATGATGCTCCAAGCAAAATGCATCTCATGTGGTGAATAAAAATATAGTCTCAAGTATAGTTACCGATAGATGAAGACGAAAGAGGGGATGCCTTCCCGAGGCATCCCCAAGCGTAGGCTTTTGGTTGTCCTTGAATTTTACCTTGGGGTGCCTTGGGCATCCCCAATCTTAGGCTCTTGCCACTCTTTGTTCCATAGTACATCAAAGCCAAACTCAAAACTTGAAAACTTCACAACACAAAACTTAGCCAAAAATCTCGTGAGCTCCGTTAGTATAAGAAAACAAACCACCACTCAAAGGTACTATAATGAACTCATTCTTTGTTTATATTGGTATTAAACCTACTGTATTCCAACTGCTCTATGATTCATATTCCCCAATACTACTCATAGATGCATCAAAATAAGCAAAGAACACACGAAAAACAGAATCTGTCAAAAACATAACAATCTATGGTAATCTGTAACTTTCGAATACTTCTGTAACTCCAAAAAAATTGAAATAAATTGGTAAACGTGAGGAATTTGTCTATCAATCATCTGCAAAAGAATCAACTAAATAGCACTCTCCAGTAAAATATGGTAGCTAATCTCGTGAGTGCTAAAGTTTCTGTTTTTTTACAGCAAGATCGTATAAACTTCACACAAGTCTTCCCAAAGGTTCTACTTGGCACAAACACTAATTAAAACAGAAAACCACATCTAAACCGAAGCTAGATGCAATATTTATTCCTAAACAGAAGTAAAAACAAATAAAATAAAATTGGGTTGCCTCCCAACAAGCGCTATTGTTTAATGCCCCTAGCTAGGCACAATACAAGAATAGATCTAGGTATTGCCATCTTTGAAAGGCAATCCATAAGTGGCTCTCATAAAAGATTCATAAGGTAATTTGATTTTCTTTCTAGGAAAGTGTTTCATGCCTTTCCATAAAGGAAATTGGAATCTAATATTTCCTTCCTTCATATCAATAATTGCACCAATTGTTCTAAGTAAAGGTATACCAAGAATAATAGGACATGAAGGATTGCAATCTATATCAAGAACAACGAAATCTATAGGAACATAATTTCTATTCGCAACAATAAGAACATCATTAATCCTTCCCATAGGTTTCTTAATGGTAGAATCCGCAGGATGCAAATTTAAAGAACAATCATCAAGCTCATGGAAACCTAACAAATCACACAAAGTTTTTGGAATTGTCGAAACACTTGCACCCAAATCACACAAAGCAAAGCATTCATGATCTTTAATTTTAATTTTAATAGTAGGTTCCCACTCATCGTAAAGCTTTCTAGGGATAGAAACTTCTAATTCAAGTTTTTCTGCATAAGATTGCATCAAAGCATCAACTATGTGTTTGGTAAAAGCTTTGTTTTGACTATAAGCATGCAGAGAATTTAGTACGGATTGCAACAAGGAAATACAATCTATTAAAGATCAATTATCATAATTGAATCCCTTGAAATCCAAGATAGTGGGTTCATCACTATGCAAAGTTTTAATCTCCTCAATCCCTCTTTTAACAATTTTAGCATCAAGATCTAAAAACTCTGAATCATTGGGACGCCTTTTAGCGAAAGTACACTCATCTCCAGTCCCATCTTTATCAAGATTCATACTAGAAAACATAGATCTAATAGGAGACACATCAATAACTTTCAGATCTTCATCTTTATTTTCATGATAACTAGAAGAACACACCTTAATAAATCAATCTTTTTTTGCACGCATCGTAGTGGTTCTTTCTTTGTACTCATCAACGGAAATTCTAATGGCTTTGAGAGACTCATTGATATCATGCTTAGGTGGAATAGATCTAAGTTTCAAAGAATCAACATCAAGAGTAATTCTACCCACGTTTCTAGCCAACTCATCAATCTTAAGCAATTTTTCTTCAAGCAAAGCATTGAAATTCTTTTGCAAATTCATAAACTCTTTAACACTACTTTCAAATTCAGAGGGCATCTTACCAAAATTTCCATAAGAGTTATTGTAGGAATTAACATAATTATTAGAGGATTTACTAGGAAAAGGCCTAGGATTAAAGTTTCCTCTATAAGCATTGTTACCAAAATTATTCCTACCAACAAAATTCACATCCAAAGATTCATTATTATTTTCAATCAACGTGGACAAAGGCATGTCATTAGGATCAGAAGAAGCACTCTTAGTAGCAAATAATTTCATAAGTTCATCCATCTTCCCACTCAAAACACTAATCTCTTCAATAGCATACACGTTCTTACTAGTAGATCTTTCAGTGTGCCATTGAGAATAATTAACCATAATATTATCTAGGAGTTTGGTAGCTTCTCCTAAGGTAGTTTCCATGAAAGTGCCCCCCGCAGCTGAATCTAAAAGATTTCTAGAAGCAAAATTCAGGCCAGCATAAATGTTTCGTATAAATATCCATAAATTCAAACCATGTGTAGGGCAATTACGAATCATTAGTTTCATTCTCTCCCAAGCTTGTGCAACATGCTCATGATCTAGTTGCTTAAAATTCATAATATCGTTTCTAAGAGAGATGATCTTAGCGGGAGGAAAATACCTAGAGATAAAAGCGTCTTTGCACTTATTCCATGAATCAATACTATTTCTAGGCAAAGAGGAAAACCAAGTTTTAGCACGATCTCTAAGTGAACACGGAAATAGCTTCAATTTAACAATATCATTATCCGTACCCCTCTTCTTTTTCATATCACACAAATCAACAAAGTTGTTCAGATGGGTAGCGGCATCTTCACTAGGAAGGCCAGAAAATTGATCTTTCATGACAAGATTCAACAAGGTAGCATTGATTTCACAAGATTCAGCATCGGTAATAGGAGTGACTGATGTGCTAATAAATTAATTATTGTTGGTATTGGAAAAGTCACACAATTTGGTATTGTTCTGAGCCATAGTGACAAGCAAGCAATCAAACACACAAGCAAACGAGAGGCAAGCGAACGGTAACCACACGGAAAAAGAAGGGCGAATAAAACGGCAAGGGTGAAGTGGGGGAGAGGAAAACGAGAGGAAAATAATGTAATGTGAAGGATAAGGGTTTGTGATAGGTACTTGGTATAGGAATTTTGCGTAGATCTCCCCGGCAACGGCGCCAGAAATTCTTCTTGCTACTTCTCGAGCTTGCGTTGTATTCCCTCGAAGAGGAAAGGGTGATGCAACACAGTAGCGTAAGTATTTCGCTCAGTTTTTGAGAACCAATGTATCAATCCATTAGGAGACCACGCGCGAGTCCCTCGCACCTACACAAACAAATAAGAACTTCGCAGCCAACGCGATAAGGGGTTGTCAATCCCTTTACGGTCACTTACGAAAGTGAGATCTGATAGATAGGATAGTGTAATATTTTTTGTATTTTTCATATAAGAACAGAAAGTAAATAAAGCAAAGTAAGTAGATGGAAGATTAATATGTTGAGAATAGACCCGAGGGCCATAGGTTTCACTAGTGGCTTCTCTCATGATAGCAGAATTCTACGGTGGGTGAACAAATTACTGTCGAGCAATTGATAGAAAAGCAAATAGTTATGAGAATATCTAGGCATGATCATTATATATAGGCATCACATCCATGACAAGTAGAACGAAACGATTCTACATCTACTACTATTACTCCACACATCGACCTCTATCCAGCATGCGTCTAGAGTATTAAGTTCATAAGAACATAGTAATGCTTTAAGCAATATGACATGATGTAGAGGGATAAACTCAAGCAATATGATATAAACCCCATCTTTTTATCCTCGATGGCAACAATACAATACGTGCCTTGCTGCCCCTGCTGTCACTGGGAAAGGACACCACAAGATTGGACTCAAAGCCAAGCACTTCTCCCATTGCAAGAACTACAGATCTAGTAGGCCAATCTGAACCGATAATTCGAAGAGACTTGCAAGGATATTATAATCATACATAAAAGATTTCCAAAAAGAATCAAATATTGTTCATAGATAATCTTGATCATAAACCCACAATTCATCGGATCTCGACAAACACACCGTAAAAAGATTACATCGAAAAGATTTCCTCGAAGATCGAGGAGAACTTTGTATTCAGATCCAAAAAGAGAGAAGAAGCCATCTAGCTAATAACTATGGACCCGAAGGTCTGTGGTAAACTACTCACAACTCATTGGTGAGGCTATGGTGTTGATATGGAAGCACTCCATGATGGACCCCCCCCTCCGGCGGAGCTCCGGAACAGGCCCCAAGCTGGGATCTCACGGGACCTGAAGGTTGCGGAGGTGTAATTAGGGTTTTCTCTGTTGCCTCGATGTTTTCAGGGTATATGGGTATATATATATAGGAGGAAGGAGGGCATCGGGGGAGCCAGAGGGGGCCCACGAGGGTGGGGGCGCGCCCAGGGGGAGGGGCGCGCGCCCTGGACCCTCGTGGCCACCTACTTTGTTCCCTTGCGTGTACTCCAAGTCTTCTGGGTAGATACGGTTCCAAAAATCACTCTCTCGAAGGTTTCATTCTGTTTAGACTATGTTTGATATTCCTTTTCTGCGAAACCATGAAATAGGCAAAAAAACAGCAATCTGCACTGGGCCTTGGGTTAGTAGGTTAGTCCCAAAAATAATATAAAAGTGTATAATAAAGCCCATTAAACATCCAAAACAGAATATATAATAGCATGGAACAATCAAAAATTATAAATACATTGGAGACGTATCAGCATGACAAGAGAATATGTAGTGGAAAGGGTAAAGCATGATATTTGCAAGAATGTAAAGGGATGGGATTGGTGTGCAAACGTAAAGGTGATGGAGTGAATTTTTGCCGTGGTTCCGATAGGTGGTGCTATCATACGTCCACGTTGATGGACACTTCAACCCACGAAGGGTAACGGCTACGCGAGTCCACGGCGGGCTCCACCCATGAAGGGTACACGAAGAAGCAACCTTGTCTGTCCCACCATAGCCATCATCCACGAAGGACTTGCCTCACTCGGGTAGATCTTCACAAAGTAGGCGATCTCCTTCACCTTACAAACTTCTTGGTTCAACTCCACATCACGATGGAGGCTCCCAAACGACACCTAACCAATCTAGGAGACACCACTCTCCAAAAGTTAATAAACGGTGTGTTGATGATGAACTCCTTGCTCTTGTGCTTCAAATGATAGTCTCCCCAACACTCAACTCTTTCTCACAGATTTTGATATGGTGGAAGAAGAATTAGAGTGGAAAAAAACTTGGGGAAGGCTAGAAATCAAGATTCAAATGGTAGGAATGGAATCTCTTGATCTCAACACATGAGTAGGTGGTTCTCTCTCATAAAATGAATGGTGGAAGTGTAGGCACGTTCTTATGGATGTCCTCAATGAGGAAGAAGGGCTGGAGGGGTATATATAGCCTCCACAAAGATCCAACTGTTACACACATTTGACCAATCTTGGTGGGACCGGATAGTTAAGCTCGGTGGCATCGACCTCTTCAAATATATGAACGTTAGGAATCTCAGTGGGACCGACAGGGACAACTCGATGGGACCGATGTGCTAGGGCTTAGGGAAACCATCATCTCGGTGGCGTCGATTGCATCAACTCAGTGAGACAAAGTGAAGCAATAAGCTACAAAGAAATTGTCATGCCAACTCGGTGGGAATGATTGCATAAACTCGGTGAGACCGAAGTGGATGCAATAGATCACAGAGCGCTGGCAAGGCCATCTCTGTAATACCGAGATCCGTATCGGTCGGACCGATTTGTTAGGGTTTCTGGCAGTGGCTATGTCAAATGAGCTCGATGTCTCTGGGTAGGAAATATCGGTGGGGCCGAGTTTGGAAATTAGGGTTTGGACATATTTGGATGGAGAAAGTGGCTGAGGGTTATGGAGCAATATCACTAAGCACTTGAGCAACCAGATCATTAAACAACACCTCTTCCCCTTTTAATAGTACTAGATGAACCGTTGCGCCAATGGCGCAAAGGGCAAGAGCAAGCCAAGTATTGAAAGAGTACACATAAAAATATTAAGAGACAGATGAGTTGTTCGTGAGATCTTATGTTTGGGACTAAAGGCTTTGTTTTTTTTACGGAATGACTGTAAGGGAGGCCCCTACAGTATAATTGGTGCAACGAACCCAAACTACAGGTACCATGCCTTGAACCTGGGTGGGTGGGAAGGCATCACCCCCTTTCCACCACTAGGGTATGCCTTAGTCTACAAGGATTTGTTGTTGTTATTGTTGTTGTTGTATTGAAACATATGGAAATAAAAAATTGTTGCTCGCAATGTCATGATTTTCTCTAACTAGTGTAAACATACATAAATAGTCTTATGAAAATATTAGTAGAAGGTTAGTTGATTACATATATAGAACAAGTGATCACAAACTTCTTTTGACCACAGAGACAGTAATGAGGTCTAAAGTGTACATGCATTATCATACATGAATGGAAATCTAAAGGCTATACATATCTTGCTTAGATCAACGCCAAAAGTGGAAAGATACTGGATCGATTAATACGAAATAAAAGGTGGTTGCTGTTGGTTAGGACATATAGACTGAAGGTCACCAGAAACTATCTTATGTAGTCTTTAGGCACCGCTCTGACTTCATGCCAATATAGCGTAACCTCCGCGTCAATTATTCAATGCTTGATTATCTCATACTTTAGTTCTTTTGCTAAAATGGTTTTTACACCAGTAGCATCACACCTAAGATTAGCAAGTTTCTAGCAAAAGGATCACATGAGAATCACATATCTGTATCCTGTATGAAGAGAAACAGAAACCAATAAAATGATATAAAGAAACAGAGGTATCAAGATTGTAATTGCTATAAGAACAGAAGCTTGATAGCACAGGGTTTCTTATTGCTATAAGAACAGAAGCTTGATTACAGTGTGATAAAAATAACAAGCACATAAAGATTGGACACAGCAAATAGAACACACATAAATAAGCAGTAGATGTACCGAATCTTAATACGTAGCTAATTTAACTATATGGCTAATTAGTTTACAAGTGCGAAGCAAGTTACTTTTGATGCAACAGGAAGAGTTGCATGTATATGCAACATGAAAATAAATAAAACATATATTAGATTTTGAAGGTAAAATGATGTTTTATTGGACCTATGATCAATTTGAATATAGCTGTGGCAGAAAAGATAGTTTGATCAAATGGCATAACATGCATCGTGTGAAGAAGAAATATTTTTTGAGAGCCACAGAGAAGGATGCTTTGGTTGTCAAAGACAAGGTAAAGGAAGAACAAGAGGCAGCACACCATATCTTATGTTGAACTGGTTGGATGTAACAGACTATGCATCTTTACCTCTTGGCTTTAGCCTGTTCAGCAAGAATGTTTGTTGGCTCTTCAGTAGCTACAACTTCAATTTCATAAACAACCTGTTTAGTTTGCTGCTATTAAATATCATTGTACATGAAGCATGGTTTGTGCAAAATAGGAAAGGTATTTGCATATAAAACATAGGCATGGACACTTGACACAACTTAGGTACTCTCTCACTGGTAGGCACTAAAGATAGAACACACTCGTTTATTTTTTCCAGCTACATGGTTTGTTGGTGTTAGAATTAATCTTTATTTTAGATAATAAACGTAAAAATACCTAGTAGGAACATCTTTGTATACAACCTGAACAATGGCATCGATTTTGTCACCATCAGTGTGTATTAAAAGCTTACCGGGGATGGTTATCCAAGATGGATCCTACTCCCCCTCACGGGTAACAGCAGACGGCAAGAAATTAATGAACAAGAACAAAATTCAGACAAACAAGCAGAAGCATTAAAGCAGTGCATAGGAGCATTACATCATATACTATCTTAACATTGTGAAAATTGTGCATAAGGCCTAAGGACTAAATCAATTCAGCATTATTAGTCAACTCCTACTGTTGGTATATTTTAATTTTTTCCGATACATCAGGTCTTAGTGGCTACTAAAAGAACTGGTTCAAATAACTCCATATGAGCATTGTAGATTATCAAACCTTCTGAAATTTCTTTCTTGTCACATCTTTAATGACCAAGATCGAAGAAAAATAGACTACACACAAACCATAGCAACAACCAACATTTATTTTGGATCAAACAAACTATATTGGATGTTATGTGAGTTAGACTGATGAATAGAGATATGCTGAGAAAATGTTTAACCAAACCGCAGACATGAACACCATTTTTCTGAATCAAAAAGGGCAGCTACAATTGTGTGTGTTAAACAGAAACGATAATAGCTCAAATAGGCTGAGAAATAACATAAAAACTCTCTAATCAGGACCAAGGCCGATTCATCAAGAACCAAAAAAAATAGCCATCATGAATTGATGATACTTGGGGTAGCATGTCCAAATGAAACTAAATTTCAACCACTGTTATTCAGTTTCAAAGAAAACATTGTATATTCAGTTCCGAGTGGACTCAGCACGCATTGACTGAAAAATAGCTCATGTGCCAAGATAGTAAACTGATACATATTTATGGTGTTTGTGATAAACTGAATTTATTAACAAATCTAAACAGAGGCCAGGTGTGCCAAACCCCATTCCCATGCAAGCCTAGCCATCTCCAAGGTCGGTGTGTGAAGACAAGAAGGCAACCAAAGCACTTTTAAACTAACCGAGACAATCCATAGAACCAATACACTATCTAGAAATCATAGGAACCTACACTGAGAGCAGAAGCAACCAAACCAGAGAAAAACCTGCAAAAATCTTCTTATCCAACCAATGAATATACAGACGTAGACAACACAGAGCCTACCCTGGACCAAACCAAATCGAGCAACAAACTAGCAAGGGAGCGGCCACACCCATCGACATGTAGGGCCAAACATAACAACATGAATAAAAATAAACTTCATTCTACTTACAACAACAAAAATAAATCTGATTCGCCTTGGAAAACAAATCTAATGATTATACACACAATAATTTTTGCTTCTTTTAACTTCACCATAGGCTGATTGTCAGTTTGTACTTCTGTGATATATAGTATGAACATGTTTTCAGCAAACTATACTCTTTTATCCAAGCACCGAGAAGTAAGATGTTACTTTATCAACGCATAAATTAGCATCTACAATTATAGCTTAAAATCCATGAAGAAGATATAACAATTTGCGAACATTTAACAAGATGTTAGATATTAATTCCCCTCCAATATGTGTGAATCCTTAGGATAAAAAAATCCTATGACAATACTTACAGATCCCAGAATACAACACCAACAAGTGTATCAATGTTTTCAGAAAAAACATATTACCAAATCTTCTGGTTGCAATGAATCTAAGAAAGCAACATTTGAACAATAGCACTGAAAACCCCGAAAGCCCGACTCAACTACCTTTGAACAATAGCGTTGTTGCCTTGTCAGCTATCTGCTCACTTGTAAAATTATATCAATTTTTAAAATCAGTTTTCAAAGTACTTCTCGTCTATGAGAAAAATATTCCATTCCAAGTACCTATATGCACACAACATTCATGCAAATACAGAATACATATTAGAGCCTTGATCACCACATTCGCTTCAAAGCTACCTAAAAATTCATACAGAGAATATATATATGCAGTTGGGCCTGCAACCTAAATGTTGGGTTCATACAAAAGTACTCCCTCCGTCCCAAAATAAGTGTCTCAACTTTCTACTAGCTATAGTGTAAAGTTGTACTAAGGTCAAGACACTTATTTTGGGATGGAGGGAGTATTAATTAAGGGCAACAATAAAAAGCAAAAGCATATCAGAGATGCATCAAGTACTGACGCATGTAATATATATGGTCCAGCGATATAAAAAGTAGCTAATTCAACATTCATTGACCCATAGTGTTCTTAACCGAAAATACTACAATCTATGTTAATCAACTAAATGGCAATTGTAGAAAGGGAAATAGTACACTGTATGTTAATCGACTTAATGGAAAATGTAGAAACGGAAATAGGGATAAGATGCAACCTTCGTGTCGTCATTAGTTCATTAGTATCAGCCTCATCATGAGAAGCAAGCCATCTGGTTAAAATCTAATCCCCCTTCACAAAAATCTCCATTCACCTTCCATCTTATGTATAAATAGCCAATAGCAATCGCTCCATGATGGAAATATGCCTTAGAGGAAATAATAAAATGGTCATTATTATATTTCCTTAATCGTGATAAAGGTTTATTATTCATTCTAGAATTGTATTGACCGAAAACCTAAATACATATGTGAATACATAAACAAATATCGTGTCCCTAGTAAGCCTCTACTAGACTAGCTCGTTAATCAAAGATGGTTAAGGTTTCCTAACCATGGACATGAGTTTTCATTTGATAATGGGATCACATCATTATGAGAATGATGTGATGGACAAGTCCCATCCGTTAGCTTAGCATTTGATTGTACAGTTTATTGCTACTTCTTTCACCTATATCAAATAAATGTTCCTCTGACTATGAGATCATGCAACTCTCGGATACCGCATGAGTGACTTGTGTGCTATCAAACATCATAACGTAACAGGGTGATTATAAAGATGCTCTACAGGTATCTCCGAAGGTGTTGGGTTGGCATGAATCGAGATTAGGATTTGTCACTCCAAGTATCGGAGAGGTACATCTGGGCCCTCTCGGTAATACACATCACAATAATCCTTGCAAGCAAATGACTAATATGTTAGTCACGGGATGATGTATTACAAAATGAGTAAAGAGACTTGTCGGCAACGAGATTGAACTAGGTATGGAGATACCGATGATCGAATCTCGGGCAAGTAACATACCGACGGACAAAGGGAATTGTGTATGTTGTCATAATGGTACGACCGATAAAGATCTTTATAGAATATGTAGGAGCCAATATGGGAATCCAGGTTCCGCTATTGGTTATTGACCAGAGAGGTGTATCGGTCATGTCTACATAGTTCTCGAACCCGTAGGGTCCGCACGCTTAACGTTCGTTGACGATATGGTATTATATGAGTTATGTATGTTGGTGACCGAATGTTGTTCGGAGTTCCGGATGAGATCACGGACACGACGAGGAGCTCCGGAATGGTCTGGAGGTAAAGATTAATATATGGAATAATAGTGTTTGATCTCCGGAAAGGTTCCGAAATTCACCGGAAGGCGTTCCGGATGTTTCTCGAAATGTTTGGGTACGAGAACACTTTATTTGGGCCTAAGGGGAAAGCCCACAAGGCTTTTGGAAAGTGCAAAAGGGAGTTTAGAGGAGACCAAAGGCTAGACGCAAGGAAACCTAGCGTCTAGGGGGTAGACACCAGGAACCCTGGCGTCTAGCCCTGGAGTCCGAGTAGGACTCTTGACTTTCGGGCAAAACCGACTTTGAGGAGGCTTTTGCTCCAAGTTTCGACCCCATGGCTCAACATATAAATAGAGGGGCAGGGCTAGCACCCAAGACACATCAAGATTCACCAAGCCGTGTGCTAGCAACCCCGACCCTCTAGTTTATCCTCCGTCTAGTTTCTGTAGTGCTTGGCGAAGCCCTACAGAGATTGTTCTTCATCACCAACCGTCACCACATCGTCGTGCTGCCAGAACTCATGTACTACTTCGCCCGTCTTGCTGGATCAAGAAGGCGGGGACGTCATCGAGTTGAACATGTTCTGAACGCGGAGGTGTCATGCGTTTGGTTCTTGATCGATTGGATCACGAAGAAGTTTGACTAAATCAATCGCGTTACTAAACTCTTCCACTTTCAGTCTACGAGGGTACGTAGACATACTCTCCCCTCTCGTTGCTCTGCATCTCCTAGATAGATCTTATGTGAGCGTAGGAAATTTTTGAAATTGCATGCTACGTTTCCTAAAAGTGGTATCAGAGCTAGGTCTATGCATAGATGATATGCACGAGTAGAACACAAAGAAGTTGTGGGCGGTGATGTTCATAGTGCTTACCACCAACGTCTTATTTTGATTCGGCGGTATTCTAAGATGAAGCTAGGGCTGGGCATTCGGTTAGACCGAACTGATCGGTTCGGTTCTTCGGCTACTTTTCAAATTCGGTTTCGCTATTCTCTTGACCGATCGGTGATCTACAAAAGCAATGACCGAGACTTCGGTCCACCGAAAACTCAGTTCGGTCCTCGGTTATGAACGAAGAGAACCGATATTGGAAGGGAAGCAAGAAATCGGGAGACCAATCTTGGGGAAAAATGTTGACATCGAATAGGAACAAATCGAAACATGGAAGGGAATGGTAAGAGGAAAGCATTGTCGTAGACCGCAGGATATCGTCAGAAGCTGGTCGCGATGGCCTCGACCGTGTATGAGAGATGAACGTCCTTGTCCACTGCTGCGAGGGAGCCGGCCGCCTCCGCCGATCGGGACTAGGGGGCTATGGGCACAACCAGCCGCCTCTGCCGCTAGGGAGCCATGGGTGCAACCAGCCGCGGGCCACCTCCGCCGCTAAGGATCCATGGGCGTCGCCGTTAAGGAGCCCTGAGCGCAGGCGCGCAGCTGAAGCCGTGCAAGGCAGGAAAATGGAGGCGGCAGCGCCGCGTGATGTGCGATCGTGAAGCACCCAAGCCTGGAGCATATTCTGGATAAGTTGCGTGGGCTGTTTGCCTTTGTCTACTTGTGCAAAGGAAAGGCTAGAAAAAGTCTCGTCCACTAGTTCTGTAACATGGATGGTTGGGCTGCATTGACTTGGCCTTAATAAAACGAGAAAGTTAATACAATACGGTTAATTCGGGAGATTCAGTTAATAGCGTCCAATGACCGAAAGTACCGAAGTAATATCGGTTTCTTACTATCGCTAACTGGACGAACAATCGAACCTTCGGTCCTCGATTTTTTCAGCTTCGGTCTCGGTTTATTCGGCTCCGGTCTTCGGTACTCGGTTTTAATGCCTGATACTACAACCTCTTGAGCTTGTGTTGTATTCCCTCGAAGAGGAAAGGGAGATGCAACATAGCAGCGTAAGAATTTCCCTCAGTTTTTGAGAACCAAGGTATCAATCCAGTAGGAGACCACGCGCGAGTCCCTCGCACCTGCACAAACAAATAAGAACTTCGCAGCCAATGCGATAAGGGGTTGTCAATCCGTTTACGGTCACTTACGAAAGTGAGATCTGATAGAGATGATAGTTTATATTTTTTGTATTTTTAGTTTATAAGTAAAGAAAATAAAAGCGGTAAGAGTAAAGTAGATGTAGATTGATATGTTGAGAATAGACCCGGGGCCATAGTTTTCTCTAGTGGCTTCTCTCATGATAGCGATGTTCTACGGCGGGTAAACAAATTACTGTCGAGCAATTGCTAGAAAAGCGAAATAATTATGAGACTATCTAGGCATGATCATTGTATATAGGCATCACGTCCGAGACAAGTAGACCGACTCCTGCCTGCATCTACTACTATTACTCCACACATCGACCGCTATCCAGCATGCATCTAGTGTATTGAGTTCATAAGAACAGAGTAACGCCTTAAGCAAGATGACATGATATAGAGGGATAAACTCAAGCAATATGATATAACCCCCATCTTTTTATCCTCAATGGCAACAATACAATACGTGCCTTGTTGCCCCTACTGTCACTGATAAAGGACACCGCAAGATTGAACCCAAAGCCAAGCACTTCTCCCATTGCAAGAAATATAGATCCAGTAGGCCAAACTAAACCAATAATTCGAAGAGACTTGCAAGGACATTATGAGCATACATAAAAAGTTCAGAGAAGAACCAAATATCTTTCATAGATAACCTTCATCATAAACTCACAATTCATCGGATCTCGACAAACACACCGCAAAAAAGATTACATCGAATAGATCTCCTCGAAGACCGAGGAGGACTTTGTATTGAGATCCAGAGAGAGAGAAGAAGCCATCTAGATACTAGCTATTGACCCGAAGGTCTGTGGTAAACTACTCACAACTCATGGTGACGGTGACGATGATGGTGATGAAGGCCTTCATGATGGATCCCCCTCCGGTGGAGCTCCGGAACAGGCTCCAAGATGGGATCTCCACGGGAACAGAAGGTACGGCGGTGGAATTAGGGTTTTCTCTCTGTTCTCAGAGTTTCTGGGGTACGTAGACTTATATAGGAAGAAGGAGGGCACCGGGGACGCTCGAGGGGGCCACGAGGCAGGAGGGCGCGCCCTGGGAAGGGGGCGCGCCCCCCACCCTCGTGGGCCAGCCCTCTGTCCCCTGACTTGGTTCTCTAGCTCCGCGTGCGTGATTTTCTCCAAAAATATCTCTCGCGAAGGTTTCATTCCGTTTGGACTCCGTTTGATATTCTTTTTCTACAAAACCCTAAAACAGGCAAAAAACATCAATATGGACTGGGCCTTTGGGTTAGTACGTTAGTCCCAAAAATGGTATAAAAGTGAATGATAAAGCCCATTAAACATCCAAGACTTCATAAATAATAGCATGGAACAATAAAAAATTATAGATACGTAGGAGATGTATCAAGCATCCCCAAGCTTAATTCCTGCTCGTCCTTGAGTAGGTAAATGATAAAGAAAGAATTTTTGATGTGGAATGCTAACCAATATAGTTTTTCAATGTAATTCTCTTAATTGTGTCATGAATGTTCATATCTGAAAGATTCAAGATAAAAGTCTATATTTACATAAGAAATAACAATACTTCAAGCATACTAACAAAGCAATCATGTCTTCTCAAAATACTATGGCTAAAGAAAGTTATCCCTACAAAATCATATAGTCTGGCTATGCTCCCTCTTCATCACACAAAATATTCATATCATGCACAACCCCGATTTCAGCCAAGAACTTGTTTTCATACTCTATCTTTTCAAACCTTTCAACTTTCATGCAATACATGAGCGTGACCCATGGATATAGCACTATGAGTGGAATAGAGGTGGTTGTGGATAGGACAAAAAGGAGGGAGATATTCTCACATCGACTAGGCGTATCAATGGGCTATGGAGATGCCAATCAATAGATATCAATGTGAGTGAGTAGGGATTGCCATGCAACGAATGCACTTGAGCTAAATATGAATGAAAGCTCAACAAAAGAAACTAGTAGGTGTGCATCCAACTTGCTTGCTCACAAAGACCTAGGGCATTTGAGGAAGCCCATCGTTGGAATATACAAGCCAAGTTCTATAATGAAAATTCCCACTAGTATATGAAAGTGACTAAGCATGAGACTCTCTACAATGAAGAACATGGTGCTACTTTGAAGCACAAGTGTGGAAAAAAGATAGTAGCAATTGTCCCTTCTCTCTTTTCTCTCATTTTTTTGGAGGGGCTTTCTCCTCTTTTTTTTTATTAGCCCCTCTCTATTTTTTTGGGCCATCTCTTTTTTTTTTATTGGCCTTTCCTCACATGGGACAATGCTCTAATAATGATGTTCATCACACTTTTTATTACAACTCGAAATTACAACTCGATACTACAACAAGTATGACTCTACATGAATGCCTCCGGTGGTGTACCAGGATATGCAATGAATCAAGAGTGACATATATGAAAAATTATGCATGGTGGCTTTGCCACAACTATGATGTCAACTACATGATCATGCATGGCAATATGACAATATGATGTGTGTCATATAAATGGAACGGTGGAAAGTTGCATGGCAATATATCTCAGAATGGCTATGGAAATGCCATGATAGGTAGGTATGGTGGCTATTTTGTGGAAGGATATATAGTGGGTTTATGGCACCGGCGAAAGTTGCGCGGTACAAGAGAGGCTAGCAATGGTGGAAGGGTGAGAGTGCGTATAATCCATGAACTCAGCATTAGTCATAAGAACTCATATACTTATTGCAAAAATCTACGAGTCATCAAAACAAAGCAATCAATGCATGCTCCAAGGGGAGAGGTTGGTTGGAGTTAACCATCCCGCGCCCCCGACCTCCACACAGAGGTTGGCACTCTAGAAATACCTCATGCTCTAACTTCGTCACATAGCGGTTCACCATACGTGCATGAAACGGGAATCACTAACCTTAACACAAGTATTTCTCAATTTCATAATAACTCCACTACCATGACTCTAATATCATTATCCTCATATCTCAAAACAATTATCAAGCATCAAACATCTCATTCTATTCAATACACTTGGTGTGATTTTTTTTCTACATTGACATTGGATGTTTATCATGTGAAGACTAGTTTCTTTAGCCTAAGCACATTACCATGCTGTTTTAATAGACTCTCAAAAGGATATAAGTTAAGCATGAGAGTTCAACCATTTCTACAAAATATTACCACCATCGTGCTCTAAAAGGTATAAGTGAAGTACTAGAACAAAAACTATTCAACTCAAAAGATATAAGTGAAGCACATAGAGTGTTCTAGCAATTTCTAGGCCATATTTAACTCTCTCAAATAGGGGTGTCCAGCAAGGATGATTGTGGCAAACTAACAAGAAATGACCCAAATTATACAAGACGCTCCAAGCAAAACACATAACATGTTGCGACTAAAAATATAGCTCCAAGTATAGTTACCGATGGATGAAGACGAAAGAGGGGATGCCTTCCCGGGGCATCCCCAAGCTTAGGCTTTTGATTATCTTGAACTTACTTGGGGTGCCATGGGCAGCCCCAAGCTTAGGCCTTTGCTACTCCTTGTTCCATAGTCCATCAAAGCAACACTCAAAACTTGAAAACTTCACAACACAAAACTTAGACAAAAATTCGCGTGAGCTCCGTTAGTATAAGAAAGCAAACCACTACTCAAAGGTACATCAATGAATTCATTCTTTGTTTATATTGGTGTTAAACCTACTGTATTCCAACTTATTTATGGTTCATATCCTCCAATACTACTCATAGATGTTTCAGAATAAGCAAACAACACACGAAAAACAGAATTTGTCAAAAATAGAACAGTCTGTAGTAATCTACAGGTTTCGCCTACTTATGGAACTCCAAAAAATTCAAACTAAATTCTCAAATTTGCGGAATTTGTCTACCAATCATCTGCAAAAAGAATCAACTAAAAAGCACGCTTCAGTAAAATCTGAAGACTACTTTAGCAAGCGCTAACGATTCTGTTTTTCACAGCAAGATCATATAAACTTCACACAAGTCTTCCCAAAGGTTCTACTTGGCACAAACACTAAACAAAACATGAAACCAAATCTAATCAGAGGCTAGATGCAATATTTATTCCCTAACAGCAACAAAAACAAAAAAACATAAAATTGGGTTGCCTCCCAACAAGCGCTATCGTTTTACGCCCGTAGCTAGGCACAATACAAGATAGATCTAGGTATTGCCATCTTTGGAAGGCAATCCATAAGTGGCTCTCATGATAGATTCATATGGTAATTTGATTTTATTTCTAAGAAAGTGTTCCATGCCTTTCCTTAACGGAAATTGGAATCTAATATTTCCTTTCTTCATATCAATAATTGCACCAATCGTTCTAAGGAAATGTCTAGCAAGAATAATAGGACATGAAGGATTGCAATCTATATCAAGAACAATGAAATCTATGGGCACATAATTCCGATTGGCAACAATAAGAACATCATTAATTATTCCCATAGGTTTCTTAATAGTGGAATCCGCAAGATGAAAATTTAAAGAACAATCATCAAGCTCATGGAACCCTAGCAAATTACACAAAGTTTTTGGGATAGTGGAGACACTTGCACCCAAATCACACAAAGCATATCATTCATGATCTTTTATTTTTATTTTTATAGTAGGTTCCCACTCATCATAAAGCTTCCTAGGTATAGAAACTTCCAACTCAAGTTTTTCTTCATAAGATTGCATCAAAGCATCAACTATGTGTTTAGTGAAAGCTTTATTTTGACTATAAGCATGCAGAGAATTTAGCACGGATTGCAACAAGGAAATACAATCAATCAAAGAGCAATTATCATAATTGAATCCCCTGAAATCCAAAATAGTGGGTTCATCACTATGCAAAGTTTTAATCTCTTCACTTCCTCTTTTAGCAATTTTAGCATCAAGATCTAAAAACTCCGAATTATTGGAGCACCTTAAAGCAGAATTATCTCCAATCCTATCTTCATCAAGATTAATACTAGAAAAGAAGTATCTAATAGGAGACACATCAATAACTTTCAGATCTTCATATTTATTTTCATGATAACTAGAAGAACACGATTTAATATAATCTTCTCTTTTAGCACGCATTCTAGCGGTTCTTTCTTCGCATTCATCAATGGAAATTCTCATGGCTTTGAGAGACTCATTGATATCATGCTTAGGTGGGATAGATCTAAGTTTCAAAGAATCAACATCAAGAGTAATTCTATCCACACTTCTAGCCAATTCATCAACCTTAAGCAATTTATCTTCAAGCAAAGCATTGAAATTCTTTTACGAGATCATAAACTCCTTAACACTAGTTTCAAATTCAGAAGGCATCTTTCCATGAGAGTTGTTGTAGGAATTACCATAATTATTAGAGGAATTACTAGGAAAAGGCCTAGGATTAAAATTACCTCTATAAGCATTGTTACCAAAATTATTCCTACCAACAAAATTCACATCCAAAGATTCATTGTTATTCTCAATCAAAGTGGACAAAGGTATATCATTAGGATCAGAAGAAGCACTGTTAGCAGCATACAATTTCATTAGTTCATCCATCTTTCCACTCAAAATATAAATTTCTTCGATAGCATGCACTTTTTTACTAGTAGATCTTTCGGTGTGCCATTGAGAATAATTAACCATAATATTATCTAGGAGTTTGGTAGCTTCTCCTAAGGTAGTCTCCATGAAAGTGCCTTCGGCGGCCGAATCTAAAAGATGTCTAGAAGCAAAATTCAAGCCAGCATAAAAGTTCTGAATAATCATCCATAGAATCAAACCATGTGTAGGGCAATTACGTATCATCAATTTCATTCTCTCCCAAGATTGTGCAACATGCTCATGATCTAGTTGCTTTAAATTCATAATATCGTTTCTAAGAGAGATGATCTTAGCAGGAGGGAAATACTTAGAGATAAAAGCATCTTTGCACTTATTCCACGAATCAATACTATTTCTTGGCAAAGAGGAAAACCAAGTTTTAGCACGATCTCTAAGTGAAAACGGAAATAACTTCAATTTAACAATATTATTATCAGTATCCCTTTTCTTTTGCATATCACACAAATCAACAAAGTTGTTTAGATGGGTAGCGGCATCTTCACTAGGAAGGCCGGAGAATTGATCTTTCATGACAAGATTCAACAAAGCAGCATTGATCTCACAAGATTCAGCATCGGTAATAGGAGCAATCAGAGTGCTAATAAAGTCATTGTTGTTGGTATTGGAGAAGTCACACAATTTGGAATTGTTCTGAGCCATAGTGACAAGCAAGCAATCCAACATACACAAGCAAACAAGAAGCAAGTGAACGATAAACACACGGCGGAAGAAGGGCAAATAAAACGGCAAGGGTGAAGTGGGGGAGAGGAAAACGAGAGGCAAATAAATGTAATGCTCCCCGGCAACGGCGCCAGAAATTCTTCTTGCTACCTCTTGAGCTTGCGTTGTATTCCCTCAAAGAGGAAAGGGAGATGCAGCACAGTAGCATAAGTATTTCCCTCAATTTTTGAGAACCAAGTTATCAATCCAGTAGGAGACCACGCGCGAGTCCCTCACACCTGCACAAACAAATAAGAACTTCGCTGCCAACGTGATAAGGGGTTGTCAATCCCTTTACGGTCACTTACGAAAGTGAGATCTGATAGAGATGATAATTTATATTTTTGGCATTTTTAGTTTATAAGAAGAACAAGTAAAAGCGGTAAAAGTAAAGTAGATGTAGATTGATATGTTGAGAATAGACCCGGGGGCCATAGTTTTCTCTAGTGGCTTCTCTCATGATAGGGATGTTCTACGGCGGGTAAACAAATTACTGTCGAGCAATTGATAGAAAAGCGAATAATTATGAGACTATCTAGGCATGATCATTGTATATAGGCATCACGTCCGAGACAAGTAGACCGACTCCTGCCTGCATCTACTACTATTACTCCACACATTGACCGCTATCCAGCATGCATCTAGTGTATTGAGTTCATAATAACAGAGTAACGCCTTAAGCAAGATGACATGATGTAGAGGGATAAAATCAAGCAATATGATATAAACCCCATCTTTTTATCCTCGATGGCAACAATACAATACGTGCCTTGCTGCCCCTACTGTCACTGGGAAAGGACACCGCAAGATTGAACCCAAAGCCAAGCACTTCTCCCATTGCATGAACTATAGATCTAGTAGGCCAAACCAAACCAATAATTCGAAGAGACTCGCAAGGATATTATGAGCATACATAAAAAGTTCAGAGAAGGACCAAATATCTTTCATAGATTACCTTGATCATAAACTCACGATTCATCGGATCTCGACAAACACATCGCAAAAAGAGATTACATCGAATAGATCTCCTCGAAGACTGAGGAGAACTTTGTATTGAGATCCAGAGAGAGAGAAGAAGCCATATAGATACTAGCTATGGACCCGAAGGTCTGTGGTAAACTACTCACAACTCATGGTGAGGGCAATGATGATGATGATGAAGGCCTCCGTGATGGATCCCCCTCCGGTGGAGCTCCGGAACAGGCTCCAAGATGGGATCTCCACGGGAATAGAAGGTACGGAAGTGGAATTAGTGTTTTCTCTCTGTTCTCGGAGTTTCCAGGGTACATAGACTTATATAGGAAGAAGGAGGGCACCGGGGGACGCTCGAGGGGTCCACGAGGCAAGGGGCGCGCCCTGGGAAGGGGGGCGCGCCCCCACCCTCGTGGACCAGCCCTTTGTCGCCTGACTTGGTTCTCAAGCTCCGCGTTCATGATTTTCTCCAAAAAATATCTCTCGCGAAGGTTTCATTCCGTTTGGACTCCGTTTGATATTATTTTTCTACAAAACCCTGAAACAGGCAAAAAATAGCAATCTGGACTTGGCCTTTGGGTTAGTAGGTTAGTCCCAAAAATGATATAAAAGTGAATGATAAAGCCCATTAAACATCCAAGACTTCATAAATAATAGCATGGAAAAAACAAAAATTATAGACACGTTGGAGACGTATCAGATACGTCTCCAGCGTATCTACTTTTGCAAACACTTTTTCCCTTGTTTTGGACTCTAACTTGCATGATTCGAATGGAACTAACCTGGACCGACGCTGTTTTCAGCAGAATTACCATGGTGTTATTTTTGTGCAAAAATAAAAGTTCTCGGGATGACTTGAAATTCAACGGAGAATTATTTTGGAATATATAAAAAAATTATGCGGAAAGAACCAAGCCAGGGGGCCCACACCCTGTCCACGAGGGTGGGGGTGCGCCCCCTCCCCCTGGGCGCGCCCCTACCTCGTGCCCCCCTGTTGCTCCAACGATGTACCCCCAGACTCCATATATTCACTTTCGAGGAGAAAAAAAATCAGAGAGGAAGAATTATCGCGTTTTACGATATGGAGCTACCGCCAAGCCCTAATCTCTCTCGGGGGGGGGGGGGCTGATCTAGAGTCCATTCGGGGCTCCGAAGAGGGGAGATCGTCGCCATCATCATCATCAACCTTCCTCCATCACCAATTCCATGATGCTCACCGCTGTGCGTGAGTAATCCCATCGTAGGCTTGCTGCATGGTCATGGGTTGGATGAGATTTACCATGTAATCGAGTTAGTTTTGTTAGGGTTTGATCCCTAGTATCCACTATGTTCTAAGATTGATGTTGCTATGACTTTGCTATGCTTAATGCTTGTCACTAGGGCCCTGATACGTCTCCAACGTATCCATAATTTTTGATTGTTCCATGCTATTATATTTGATGTTTTGGATGTTTAATGGGCTTTATTATACACTTTTATATTATTTTGGGACTAACCTATTAACCCAAAGGCCCAGTCCAGATTACTGCTTTTTTTGCCTATTTCAGGGTTTTGCAGAAAAGGAATATCAAACGGAGTCCAAACGGAATGAAACCTTCGGGAGAGTTATTTTTGGAACGATATCTTCACGAGAGACTTGAGCACCAAGGCATAGGAGACACGGGGTGCCCACAAGGGTCCAGGGCGCGCCCCCTCCCCTGGGTGCGCCCCCACCCTCGTGGGCCCCACGTTGCTTCACCGGCGTACTCCTTCCTCCTATATATACCCATGTACCCTGAAAAAATCGAAGCAACAAAGAAAATCCTAATTCCACCGCCGCAACCTTCTGTTCCCGTGAGATCCCATCTTGGGGCCTGTTCCGGACTTCCGCTGGAAGGGGGATCTTCCACGGAGTGCTTCTACATCAACACCATCGCCTCACCATGAGTTGTGAGTAGTTTACTACAGACCTTCAGGTCCATAGTTAGTACCTAGATGGCTTCTTCTCTCTTTTTGGATCTCAATACCAAGTTCTCCTCGATCTTCGAGGAAATCTATTCGATGTAATCTTTTTGCGGTGTGTTTGTCGAGATCCGATGAATTATGGGTTTATGATCAAGATTATCTATGAGAAGTATTTGGTTCTTTTGTGAATTATTTTATGTATGATTATAATATCCTTGCAAGTCTCTTCGAATTGTCGGTTTGGTTTGGCCTACTAGATCTATAGTTCTTGCAATGGGAGAAGTGCTTGGCTTTGGGTTCAATCTTGCGGTGTCCTTTCCCAGTGATAGCAGGGGCAGCAAGGCACGTATTGTATTGTTGCCATCGAGGATAAAAAGATGGGGTTTATATCATATTGCTTGAGTTTATCCCTCTACATTATATCATCTTGCTTAAAGCATTACTCTGTTCTTATGAACTTAATACTCTAGATGCATGCTCGATAGCGGTTGATGTGTGGAGTAATAGTAGTAGACGCAGAATCCTTTCGGTCTACTTGTCACGGACGTGATGCCTATATATAATAATTATTTCCAGATATTCTCATAATTATTCACTTTTCTATCAATTGATCGACATTAATTTGTTCACCCACCGTAGAATTCTGCTATCATGAGAGAAGCCACTAGTGAAACCTATGGCCCCCGGGTCTATTCTCAACATATCAATCTACAATCTACTTTACTTTGCTATTTTTACTTTCTGTTCTTATATCAAAAATACCAAAAATATCAAACTATCATATCTATCAGATCTCACTTTCGTAAGTGACCGTAAAGGGATTGACAACCCCTTATCGCGTTGGCTGCGAAGTTCTTATTTGTTTGTGCAGGTGCGAGGGACTCGCACGTGGTCTCCTACTGGATTGATAACTTGGATCTTAAAAACTAAGGGAAATACTTACGCTATTGTGTTGCATCACCCTTTCCTCTTTGAGGGAATATAACGCAAGCTTGGGAAGTAGCAAGAAGAATTTCTGACGCCGTTGCCGGGGAGGCTCATGCAAAAGTCATATACCAAGTACCTATCACAAACCCTCATCATTCGCATTACATTTTTTGCCTCTCGTTTTCCTCTCCCCCACTTCACCCTTGCCATTTTATTCGTCGTTTTCCGTTCGCCTTTCTATTTGCTTGTGTTGCTATGTACCCTCTATTAGCTTGCATCTTCGCTTGCTAAATTATGGATCCTCATCCACTTGCTAATCTTTTTAAAAGATCCAATTGTGTTGAACCAATTGCTAGTGATTTGTGTGCACTAGATTATCTTTATGGGGTTTTGCTTCAAATTCATGAATCTAAAAATTGTGAGGAATTGTTAAAAGAAAAAGTGATTCATGGTAGCTCCTTAAATAAAAAACATGATCGCCATGATACTATTATAAATTCTATTAATGTCAATTGTGTTAATGATATGCAAAACCCTAAGCTTGGGGATTCTAGTATTGCTATGTCTTCTACTTGTTGCAAATATCATGATTGGGGTGATTCTTCTTACGATCTTGATACTTTATTTAAACCCCATGATGAATATGAGATTGATAATAATGTTTGCTATAATATTGAAACTGGGTTTGGAAGAGTGTCAACCTTAGATCCCACATTTTTGGAGAATATTCAATCTTATGAATTTTTTGATAAAAGTGGGTTTGGAGAGGTCATGACTTTAGTTAATGTTAATCCCACTATTTTGGAAGAGTGTCAACTTTGCATGCATATGGATCGTGTTGAGAATATGTTTTGTGATAGCTATATTGTTGAATTTGCTTATGATCCTACATGCAATTATTATGAGAGAGGAAAATATGGTTGTATAAATCTTCATGTTACTAAATTACCTCTCTTCATGTTGAGATTGATCTTGTTTCTTTCTTCTTCCTTGCATATGTTAGATCTTGCTTGTCTTGCTAGTTTGTTTTCCTATAAAATGCCTATGCACAGGAAGTATGTTATACTTAGATGTGATTTTCACATGCTATATGATGCTCTTTTTGTGCTTCAATCATTATCTTTCACGTGAGCATCATTGAAATCTCAAGCCTATCTTAATGGCTATAAAGAAAGAGCTTGTTGGGAGGCAACCCAATTTTATTTTCTTTGTTTTTGCTTCTGTTTAGGAATAAATATTGCACCTAGCTTCTGTTTAGATGTGGTTTTGTGTTTTAATTAGTGTTTGTGCCAAGTAGAACCTTTGGGAAGACTTGTGTGAAGTTTATATAATCTTGCTGTAAAAAACAGAAACATTAGCGCTCACTAGAATAGTCACCAGATATAACTGGAGAGTGCTATTTAGTTGATTCTTTTTTCAGATGATTAATTGACAAATTCCTCACGTTTACCAATTTATTTTAATATTTTTAGAGTTACAGAAGTATGTGAAAGTTACATATTACTATATATTGTTCTGTTTTTGACAGATTCTGTTTTTCGTGTGTTGTTTGCTTATTTTGATGAATCTATGAGTAGTATTGGAGGATATGAATCATAGAGAAGTTGTAATACAGTAGGTTTAGCACCAATATAAACAAATAATGAATTCATTACAGTACCTTTGAGTGGTTGTTTGTTTTCTTATACTGACGGAGCTCACGATATTTTTGGCTAAGTTTTGTGTTGTGAAGTTTTCAAGTTTTGAGTATGGCTTTGATGGACTATGGAACAAAGAGTGGAAAGAGCCTAAGCTTGGGGATGCCCAAGGAATCCCAAGGTAAAATTCAAGGACAACCAAAAGCCTAATCTTGGGGTTGCCCCGGAAGGCATCCCCTCTTTCGTCTTCATCTATCGGTAACTATACTCGGGACTATATTTTTATTCACCACATGATATGTGTTTTGCTTGGAGTGTCATGTATGATTTGAGTCTTTGCTTGTTAGTTTGCCACAATCATCCTTGCTGGACACTCCTTTTTGAGAGAGATAAATATGGCCTAGAATTGTTTGAACACTCTATGTGCTTCACTTATATCTTTTGAGCTAAATAGTTTTGCTCAAGTACTTCACTTATATCTTTTAGAGCATGGTGGTGATTTTATTTTGTAGAAATTGTTGATCTTTCATATTTCACTTATATCCTTTTGAGAGTCTTTTAGAACATCATGGTAATGTGCTTTGGTTATAAAACTAGTCCTAATATGATAGGAATCCAAGATGAATGTAGTAAAAACTTTCATACAAAGTGCATTGAATATGATGAGAAATTTGATACTTGATGATTGTTTTGAGATATGAGGATAATGATATTAGCGTCATGCTAGTGGAGTTATTATGAAATTGAGAAATACTTGTATTAAAGTTTGTGATTCCCGTAGCATGCATGTATGCTGAACCGCTATGTGACGAAGTTAGAGCATGGGGTATTTGTAGAGTGTCATCCTTTGTGTGGAGGTCGGGGGGGGGGGGGCGATGGTTAACTCCTACCAACCTCCCCCGTAGGAGCATGTGTTGATTTCTTTGTTTTGATGACTCGTAAATTTTTGCAATAAGTATATGAGTTCTTTACGACTAATGTTGAGTCCATGGATTATACACACCCTCACCCTTCCACCATTGGTAGTCTCTCTTGTGCCGCGCAACTTTCGTCGGTACCATACACCCACCATATATCTTCCTCAAAACAACCACCATACCTACCTATCATGGCATTTCCATAGCCATTCCGAGATATATTGCCATGCAACTTTCCACCGTTCCGTTCATATGACACGCTTTATATTGTCATATTGCCATGCATGATCATGTAGTTGACATCGTATTTGTGGCAAAGCCACCATGTATAATTTTTCATACATGTCACTCTTGATTCATTGCACATCCTACACCGCCGGAGGTATTCATATAGAGTCATACTTTGTTCTAGTATCGAGTTGTAATATCGAGTTGTAAATCAATAAAAGTGTGATGATCATCATTATTAGATCATTGTCCCATGTGAGGAAACGCCAAATAAAAAAACGAGATGGCCCAAAAAAATAGAGAGGGGCAAATAAAAAAAGGAAAAAAAAGAGAGAAAGCCCCTCCAAAAAAATGAGAGAAAAGAGAGAAGGGACAATGCTACTATCCTTTTTCCACACTTGTGCTTCAAAGTAGCACCATGTTCTTCACGATAGGGAGTCTCTTGTTTAGTCACTTTCATATACTAGTGGGACTTTTCATTATAGAACTTGGCTTGTATATTTCAACAATGGGCTTCCTCAAATGCCCTAGGTCTTCATGAGCAAGCAAGTTGGATGCACACCCACTTAGTTTCTTTTGTTGAGCTTTCATAAATTTATAGCTCTATTGCATCCGTTGCATGGAAATCCCTACTCACTCACATTGATATCTATTGATGGGCATCTCCGTAGCCGTTGATACGCCTAGTCGGTGTGAGACTATCTTCCTCCTTTTTGTCTTCTCCACAACCACCACTCTATTCCACCTATAGTGCTATATCCATGGCTCACGCTCATGTATTGCGTGAAAGTTGAAAGGTTTGAAAAAATTGAGTATGAAAACAATTGCTTGGATGAAACCGATGTTGTGCATGATATGAATATTTTGTGTGATGAAGAGGGAGCATAGCCAGACTATATGATTTTGTAGGGATAACTTTCTTTAGCTATGTTATTTTGAAAAGACTTGATTGCTTTGTTAGTATGCTTGAAGTATTATTATTTCTTATATAAATATAGACTTTTGTCTTGAATCTTTTGGATCTATGAATTCATGCCACAATAAAGAGAATTACATTGAAAATTATGTTGGTTAGCATTCCACATCAAAAAAATTGTTTTTATCATTTACCTACTCGAGGACGAGCAGGAATTAAGCTTGGGGATGCTTGATATGTCTCCATCGTATCTATAACTTTTGATTGTCCCATGCTATTATACTTGATGTTTTGGATGTTTAATGGGCTTTATTATACACTTTTATATTATTTTTGGGACTAACCTATTAACTCAAAGGCCTAGTCCAGATTGTTGTTTTTTTGCCTATTTCAGGGTTTTGCAGAAAAGGAATATCAAACGGAGTCCAAACGGAATGAAACCTCCGGGAGAGTTATTTTTGGAACGATATCTTCACGAGAGACTTGAGCACAAAGGCAGAGGAGACACGGGGTGCCCACGAGGGTCCAGGGCGCGCCCCTCCCCTTGGGCGCGCCCCCACCCTCGTGGGCCCCATGTTGCTCCACCGACGTACTCCTTCCTCCTATATATACCCATGTACCCTGAAAACTTCGAAGCAACAGAGAAAACCCTAATTCCACCGCGCAACCTTCTGTCCCCGTGAGATCCCATCTTGGGGCCTGTTCGGGAGCTCCGCCGGAGGGGGGATCTTCCACGGAGTGCTTCTACATCAACACCATCGCCTCACCATGAGTTGTGAGTAGTTTACCACAGACCTTCAGGTCCATAGTTAGTACCTAGATGGCTTCTTCTCTCTCTTTGGATCTTAATACCAAGTTCTCCTTGGTCTTCGAGGAGATCTATTCGATGTAATCTTATTGCGGTGTGTTTGTCGAGATCCGATGAATTGTGGGTTTATGATCAAGATTATCTATGAGAAATATTTGGTTCTTTTCTGAATTCTTTTATGTATGATTATAATATCCTTGCAAGTCTGTTCGAACTATCGGTTTGGTTTGGCCTACCAGATGTATAGTTCTTGCAATGGGAGAAGTTCATGGCTTTGGGTTCAATCTTGCGGTGTCCTTTCCCAGTGACAGCAGGGGCAGCAAGGCACGTATTGTATTATTGCCATCGAGGATAAAAAGATGGGGTTTATATCATAATTCTTGTGTTTATCCCTCTACATCATGTCATCTTGCTTAAAACATTACTCTCTTCTTATGAACTTAATACTCTTGATGCATGCTGGATAGCGATCGATGTGTGGAGTAATAGTAGTAGATGCAGAATCGTTTTGGTCTACTTGTCACAGACGTGATGCCTATACATAATAATCATGCCTAGATATTATCATATTATTCGCTTTTCTATCAGTTGCTCGACAGTAATTTGTTCACCCACCGTAGAATTCTGCTATCATGAGAGAAGCCACTAGTGAAACATATGGCCCCCGGGTCTATTCTCAACATATCAATCTACAATCTACTTTACTTTGCTGTTTTTACTTTCTGTTCTTATATCAAAAATACTAAAAATATCAAATTATCCTATCTATCATATCTCACTTTTGTAAGTGACTGTAAAGGGATTGACAACCCCTTATCGCGTTGGCTGCGAAGTTCTTAATTGTTTGTGCAGGTGCTACTTCTCGAGCTTGTGTTGTATTCCCTCGAAGAGGAAAGGGTGATGCAGCACAGTAACGTAAGTATTTCCCTCAGATTTTGAGAACCAAGGTATTAATCCTGTAGGAGACCACGCGCGAGTCCCTCGCACCTGCACAAACAAATAAGAACTCCGCAGCCAATGCGATAAGAGGTTGTCAATCCCTTTACGGTTACTTATGAAAGTGAGATCTGATAGAGATGATAGTTTGATATTTCTCGTATTTTTGGATATAAGAACAGAAAGTAAAAGTAGAAAAGTAAAGTAGATTGTAGATTTATATGTTGAGAATAGATTCGGGGGCCATAGGTTTCTCTAGTGGCTTCTCTCATGATAGCATAATTCTACGGTGGGTGAACAAATTACTGTCGAGCAATTGATAGAAAAGCGAATAATTATGAGACTATCTAGGCATGATCATTATATATAGGCATCACGTCCGAGACAAGTAGACCGAAACGATTTTGCATCTACTACTATTACTCCACACATCGACCGCTATCCAGCATGCATCTAGAGTATTAAGTTCATAAGAACGGAGTAATGCCTTAAGCAAGATGACATGATGTAGAGGGATAAACTCAAATAACATGATATTAACCCCATATTTTTATCCTCGATGGGAACAATACAATACGTGCCTAAAGAACCAAATATTTCTCATAGATAATCTTGATCATAAACCCACAATTCATCGGATCTCGACAAACACACCGCAAAAAGAGATTATATCGAATAGATCTCCTCGAAGACCGAGGAGAACTTGGTATTGAGATCCAAAGAGAGAGAAGAAACCATCTAGATACTAGCTATGGACCCGAAGGTCTGTGGTACACTACTCACAACTCATGGTGAGGCGATGATGATGATGTAGAAGCACTCCGTGGTAGATCCCCCCCTCCGGTGGAGCTCCGGAATAGGCCCTAAGATAGGATCTCATGGGTACAGAAGGTTGCGGTGGTGGAACTAGGGTTTTCTCTCCTCTTCTGATGGTTTTGGGGTACGTACGTATATATAGGGGGAATGAGGGCACCGGGGGCCAAACATGGGGCCCACGAGGCAGGGGCGCGTCCTGTAGGGGGGGCACCCTCGTGGACGCCACGTGTGCCCTACTCCGTGGTTCTCAAGTCTCCCGTGTGTATTTTGCTTCAAAAATATATCTCCCGAAGTTTCATTCCGTTTGGACTCCGTTTGATATTCCTTTTCTATAAAACCCTGAAATAGGCAAAAAAACAGCAAACTGGACTGGGCCTTTGGGTTAATAAGTTAGTCCCAAAAATAATATAAAAGTGTATAACAAGGGCCATTAAACATCCAAAACATCATAAATAATAGCATGGAACAATCAAAAATTATAGATACGTTGGAGACGTATCTGCTAGTGCGAGGGACTCGCGCATGGTCTCCTACTGGATTGATACATTGGTTCTCAAAAACTGAGGGAAATACTTACGCTACTGTGCTGCATCACCCTTTCCTCTTCGAGGGAATACAACGCAAGCTCGAGAAGTAGCAGGTGCGAGTGCCATGATTTCAGATTTGAACCTATTATGTTTTCATGAATGTATGTGTGTTCTTGATCGTAACTTGCAAGTCAATAGTCACCTACTATGTGTTATGATCCGGCAACCCCGAAGTGACAACAATCGGGACCACTCCCAGTGATGACCGTAGTTTGAGGAGTTCATGTATTCACTATGTGTTAATGCTTTGGTCCGGTACTCTATTAAAAGGAGGCCTTAATATCCCTTAGTTTCCATTAGGACCCCGCTGCCACGGGAGGGTAGGACAAAAGATGCCATGCAAGTTCTTTTCCATAAGCATGTATGACTATATTCAGAATACATGCCTACATTACATTGATGAACTGGAGCTAGTTCTGTGTCACCCTAGGTTATAGCTTCTACATGAGGAATCGCATCTGACATAATTCCTCATCACCGATCCAATGTCTACGAGCTTTTCACATATTGCTTGTTGCTTATTTACTTTTCCTCTGCTACTATTACAAAAACTACAAAAACACTAATGTTACTTTTATTGCTGTTACCACTATTTCCATATTACCTTGCTACTAAACTACCTTGCTGCAGATACTAAGTTTCCAGGTGTAGTCGAATTGACAACTCAGCTGCTAATACTTAAGAGTATTCTTTGGCTCCCCTTGTGTCGAATCAATAAATTTGGGTTGAATACTTTACCCTCGAAAACTTTTGCGATCCCCTACAGTTGTGGGTTATCAAGACTATTTTCTGGCGCCGTTGCCGGGGAGCATAGCTATATTCTTTAAGTCACTTGGGATTTATATCTGTTGATCACTATGAAGAACTTGAAGGACTCAAAAACCAAGATCTTTCCCTCAACTACGAGGGGGGGTAAGGAACTGCCTTCTAGCTCTGCACTTGATTCACCATCTGTTATGAGTAAATTTGCGACACTTACTCCTGCTATTGAATCTGATATGTCGTATGTTCTCGATGATGCTACTTCTGCTATGTATGATGAAACTACTTCTATGGTTGATAATACTTTGCCACTAGGTGAATTTCTATATGAACAAATTGCTAAGGTTAGGGAGAATGAAAATATTGAAACTGATAATATTTATGAAAGTGATGATGAAGATTCTCCCCTAGATATGAATTGCCTGTTATTCCTCAGGGTTATGTTATGGATGAAGAAACTGCTAGAGACTTTCTTGCTTGCAACGATAGATATGATCTAAAGAGATTATTAGCTAAGCTGAAAGAAAAGTCTTTGAATGCTAGAATGAAATATGACCCTACTTTTGCTACTTCACCTATCTTTGTTACTGATAAGGATTATGATTTCTCTGTTGATCCTGAGTTAATTGCTTTGGTTGAATCTGATCCTTTCCATGGCTATGAATCTGAAACTGTTGTGGCACATCTTACTAAGTTGAATGATATAGCCACCCTGTTTACCAACGATGAAAAGATTCGTTATTACTATATCCTTAAGCTATTTCCGTTCTCGTTAAAGGGTGATGCTAAGACATGGTTTAATTCTCTTGATCCTGGTTGTGTGCGTAGTCCCCAGGATATAATTTATTACTTCTCTGCCAGCCAATACATGGTCTTGATAAGAATTTACCACCTATTGAAAGAAAAAGGTATTAAAGCTGAAGATGTTAAGAATTTACCACCTATTGAAGAAATACATGGTCTTGATAACCCGGCACAGGTAGTAAAGTTAAATTCCCGTTATAGATTTGTTGAAGGTGATATTCCTCGTTATAAATCTGCCAGCCAATGCTTAGATGAGTTTGATAATTTTATTGTGAAACAAGAAAAGTTCAATGCTTATGTTAGTAGACAATTGCAACACAATGCTTATATGATTGAATGCTTGAGTGATTATATGTCTAGAGTCAAAGGTGAATTGAAACTCATTAGTAAACATGCTTCTATGATTACCACTCAAGTAGAACAAGTACTTAAGGCTCAGAATGATTTGCTCAATGAATTAAATAGTAAGTATAATGACTATGCTGTTAGAGTTGCAACTAGAGGTGGTAAAGTGACTCAGGAACCTTTGTATCCTGAGGGCCACCCTAAGAGAATTGAGCAAGATTCTCAGAGAGCTAATTTAGATGCACCTAGTTCTTCTAAGAAAAAGAAAAAGATTGAACCTGCTGTTGATCTTGATAACCCACAATCAAAGAATCAACATTATGATAAGAGAGACTTTCTTGCTAGGAAGCACGGTAAGGAAAGAGAACCATGGGTTCCGAAGCCCATGCCTTTTCCTCCTAAACCATCCAAGAAAAAGGATGATGAGGATTTTGAGCGCGTTGCTGAAATGATTAGACCTATCTTTTTGCGTATGTTTGAGTGATATGTTTAAAATAAATTCTTATGCTAAGTATATGAAAGATATCATTACCAAAAAAAGAAAAATACCTGAAGTTGAAATTTCCACCATGCTTGCTAATTACACTTTTAAGGATGGAATACCTAAGAAACTAGGAGATCCAGGAGTACCTACTATACCTTGCACCATTAACGGAAACTATGTTAAAACTACTTTATGTGATCTTGGAGACAGTGTTAGTGTTATGCCTCTTTCTTTTTATCGTAGACTTGACTTGAGTAAGTTGACACCTACTGAAATATCTTTGCAAATGGCTGATAAATCAACTGTTATACCTGTCGGTATTTGTGAGGATGTGCATGTTGTGGTTGCAAATGTTACTATTCTAATGGACTTTGTTTTACTTGATATTCCCGAGGACGATAGTATGTCTATTATCCTTGGTAGACCCTTTTTGAATACTGCATGGGCTGTTATTGATTGCAACAAAGGCAATGTCACTTTTCATGTCAATGGTAATGAGCATACGGTACATTTTCCGAGGAAACAACCTCAAGTCCAGAGTATCAATTCTATTAGAAAAATTTCAACTATTACTATTGGAGGTTTTGAATTTCCTCTTCCTACTGTCAAGAAGAAATATGGTATTCTTATTGTTGGGGACATACATATCCCCATTGAGGTAACCTAGTGTTATAAGAAAATTCTCCGGCTTCAGGTTATTCGGAAAGATTTTATTAACAAGACTTGATCAACCTTGTTAATGGATTCCTTTGGATGGGCATGAGATGGGTGAATCTAGATAGCACAACCTTGTGTACCCTCCTTTTACTTTCTGTTAATTAGATTAAATAAAACAAAAATAGTATTTTCTGTCTGTTTCCAGACTTATCCGTGCAATAAAAAATACCCCGAAAATAGAAGTTCTCCAAATGCCCTGAAAATGAAATATGTTTTTTTCTAGAATATTTGAGAATATTTGGCACAGAGAACACAGCAAGGGGAGCCAGCACATGACCACGAGGGTCCAGGGCGCGCCCACCCTCACTGGGCGTGCCCCTGCCTCGTAGGCCCCATGGGCCCCCTCCACTTATTCCTGTACCCACACACTCCTTCCTCTCAAAAAATCACTATCCAGCTCAAGCACGAGTTCTAGCTCATCTTGCTGCCATTTTCGATCTCCTTGCTCAAAGCTCCATTCATAAAACTATTTGGGGAGATTGTTCCTTGGTATGTGACTCCTCCATTGGTCCAATTAGTTTTTGTGCTAGTACCTTATTTATTGCAAATTTTTGCTGCTATGGTGACCTTGTTCTTGAACTTGCATGACAAATTTCTTTGGTCCCAAGTAGTTCTAATGCATGATATGGTCTCTAGGCACTTGTAGGAGTTGTTGCTATCAATTTTGTTGAGGTTGGTTTACTTTATTTTGAGTTACTAAAAATTTCAGAAAAATGCATAGGAAAATCTTCCAAGGTGGTTCCTCAAGGAAGCAAGAACCAAGGCTCGCGATGCATGAGCCGGACGATGAATTACCGAGGGAAGCTGAAGTGCGGCCTTGTGAATGGCCGTCATAGGGATTTATGGTTCGGGCATGCATTAAGGAGGAGTTTGACGCATATGTGCGTAATGCTAACCTCGAGGGCTTCATGCAAGATAAGTGTCCCCAGTACCATTACTTGACTGATACCTTTGTGAGAAGTTTTAAATTTTCATCTTCGCGTAATTCTCACACTGTCCTGTTTGATCTTTATGATAAATCTTACACCATGGACCTGGAAGATTTTAATGATGCTTGTAAGCTGCCGCAGTGGGGCAATATTAGTGATCCTCGCAAATCTGAATATAAAGACTTCCTTGCTAGTATTGCCGTGGGGGAATCCAGAGAGATCACACAAGCTACCATAGGAAGCATTCATTTTCCTGCTATACACTATTTTGCTCTCTTTATTGGTAGATGCATCAACGGTAAAGATGAGGCTTGTCATATGTGCGTCCCAGATCTTAGTGTTCTCAAGAGTGCTCTATTAGGTGATAAACAATACAACTTGGGAGCCATTATTGCATGTAGGTTACATCATAATGGTTTATATGGAGATTTATTTGGTGGGATTTATGCCACTCGCATAGCCCGTCGTCTTGGTGTGCCTATACATGAAAATGATGAACTATTACCGTCTGCTTATTTGGATTATAATGCTATGGTCAGCCATCGGTTTATAGAGAGGGATGAACAATCCCTCCAGTATCGACTAATCTTTGACAGGTGTCACACTGTCCATATTGCTCTCCCTGCTCCTACCTTCTTTGACATTCAGGCAAAAGGGAGATATATCATAACCAGGGAGGAAGCAAATGAGTATAAGGAGACAATGAGAGTAGCTCGTCTCCAGGATGCAGCTCGCCAGGCAGTAGCCGCTGCGTCTCAGTACAACCACAACTCCGACTTTGGATATCCGCCAGGCCAATATTGGCCATAGACCAACTTAGGCCAAAAGCCTAAGCTTGGGGGTACGTGTTTCTCACCGACATTACATTCATGTTCACACACTTATTCTAGTTGTCGGTGCTCACACTCTTTCATTGTACTATCCATGCTAGTTCCAGTTCTTTTCTTAGTCTTTTTCTTGCGTGCTAGAAAAACTTTAAGAAAAACAAAAAAAATAGTTGTAGCTTTTAGCTAGTTTACTTTCCATGCCTGTAGTAGTAATAATTAAAAGAAAACCCAAAAAGATTTGTCGTTCTTCTTTTGCTTGTCGGGAGCTTTCCCGTGTAAATAGTCTCTTTACTTTCCTTGGGGGGTCAAGAGTGGAAGACCATGATGAAAATGTTTAGTGGCTCTCATACGCTTTATTGTTAATTTAACCTTGAACCATATTACTGTGTCTTCTCTGTTGTATTGAATGCTTGCAGATTCTAGCTTAGTCCAATGCATGTGCACTATTATTATTATCCACATCGTTCGGTCGTGCGAGTGAAAGGCAATAATGACGATATAAGATGAACCAATTGAGATGAGAAAAGATGGTATGAACTCGACCTCTCTTGTTTTTGTAAATATGATAGTTTATCATTCCTGATTCAGCCTATTATGAATGAAACATGCTTGCAATGACAATTAGAGATCATAGGTGCTCATGCCATGCTTAATAAGCTAGGAGTTTATAATGGTCTATCTTGCGTGCCAACATGATATTAAAATGGTTGTGATGTGGTATGATAGGGTAGTATCCTCCTTTGAACGATTCAAGTGGTCTGACTTGGCACATGTTCACGCATGTAGTTGAAACAAAATCAACATAGCCTCCACGATATTTATGTTCATGGTGATTTATATCCTACTCATGCTTTGCATTCATTGTTGATTAATTTTAATGCATGTTCATGACTGTTGTCGCTCTCTAGCTGGTCGCTTCCCAGTCTCTTTCTAGCCTTCACCTGTACTAAGCGGGAATACTGCTTGTGCATCCACTTCCATAAACCCCAAAGTTATTCCATATGAGTCCACCATACCTTCCTATATGCGGTATCTACCTGCCGTTCCAAGTAAATTTGTATGTGCCAAACTCTAAATCTTCAAATGAAATTCTGTTTTGTATGCTCGAACAGCTCATGTATCAACTAGGGTTGTCTATATCTTCCATGCTAGGTGGGTTATTCTCACGATGAGTGGACTCCGCTCATCATTCATGAGAAAATGGCTAGTAATCGGGATGCCCAGTCCCATGCTCAAATCATAATAATCAAACAAAACTCACCCAGGGTTGTTGCTGGTTTCGCCGGTACCTCATGGATTCGGATGGCCGTGGAGTGTGCTTGTTAGTGGTTGGGGGAGTATAAACTTTACCATTCTATTTGGAAACCGCCTATAATGTGTGTAGCATAGAAGATATCGAGATTATTGGTTGTCATGTTGACAATGAGAGTATACTGCTCAAAATTTTATTCATCTCCATTTGAAAATCGAGCTCTGGCACCTCTACAAATCCCTGCTTCCCTCTGCGAAGGGCCTATCTATTTACTTTTATGCTGAGTCATCATCCTCTTATTAAAAGCACCAGTTGGAGAGCACCTCTGTCATTTGCATGTATTGCTATTAATTTGCATTGTGTATGATTATGACTGGATCTCTTTTACCATGAATTAAAGGTGCTCTGCATTTATGTTTTGCGGTCTCAGAAAGGGCTAGCGAGATACCATCTTGTTATATCATATTATGATTGTTTTGAGAAAGTGTTGTCATCCGAGTTTTATTATTATTGCTCGCTAGTTGATTATGCCATTGATATGAGTAGACATGAAACCTAAAAGTTATTGTGAATGTGGTTAGTTCATGATCTTTGCTGAAAACTTGAATGTTGGCTTTACATATTTACAACAACAAGAGCATACAGAGTTTGTCAAAGTTTTTCATTATCACTTTCATTTTATCAACTGAATTGCTTGAGGACAAGCAAAGGTTTAAGCTTGGGGGAGTTGATACGTCTCCAATGTATCTACTTTTCCAAACACTTTTACCCTTGTTTTGGACTCTAACTTGCATGATTTGAATGGAACTAACCCGGACTGACGCTATTTTCAGCAAAATTGCCGTGTTGTTATTTTTGTGCAGAAATAAAAGTTCTCGGAATGACCTGAAATTCAACGGAGAATTATTTTGGAATATATAAAAAATATATGCGGAAAGAACCAAGCCAGGGGCCCACACCCTGTCCACGAGGGTGGGGGCGTGCCCCCTCCCCCTGGGCGCGCCCCTGCCTCGTGGGCCCCCTGTTGCTTCACCGACGTACCCCCAGACTCCATATATTCACTTTCGGGGAGAAAAAATCAGAGAGGAAGAATTATCGCATTTTACGATACGGAGCCGCCGCCAAGCCCTAATACCTCTCGGGAGGGCTGATCCGAGTCCGTTCGGGGCTCCGGAGAGGGGAGATCGTCGCCAACGTCATCATCAACCTTCCTCCATCACCAATTCCATGATGCTCACCATCGTGCGTGAGTAATCCCATCGTAGGCTTGCTGGAAGGTGATGGGTGATGACCCACAAGTGTAGGGGATCTATCGTAGTCCTCTCGATAAGTAAGAGTGTCGAACCCAATGAGGAACAGAAGGAAATGATAGGCAGTTTTCAGTATGGTATTTTATGCAAGCACTAAAATTATATGTAACAGATAGTTTTGTGATAAGGTAATTGGTAGCAAGTGACAAAAGGTAAAAGTAAATAAGGTGCAGCAAGATGGCCCAATCCTTTTTATAGCAAAGGACAAGCCTGGAAAAACTCTTATATCGAGGAAAGCGCTCCCGAGGACACATGGGAATTATCGTCATGCTAGTTTTCATCACGATCATCTGATTCGCGTTTGGTACTTTGATAATTTGGTATGTGGGTGGACTGGTGCTTGGGTGTTGTCCCTACTTGGACAAGCCTTCCACTTATGATTAACTTCTAATGCAAGCATCGGCAACTAGAAAAGAAGTATTAAGGTAAACCTAACCATAGCATGAAACAAGTGGATCCAAATCAGCCCCTTACGAAGCAACGAATAAACTAGGGTTTAAGCTTCTGTCACTCTAGCAACCCATCATCTACTTATTACTTCCCAATGCCTTCCTCTAGGCCCAAATAATGGTGAAGTGTCATGTAGTCGACGTTCACATGACACCACTAGAGGAGAGACAACATACATCTCATCAAAATATCGAACGAATACCAAATTCACATGACTACTTATAGCAAGACTTCTCCCATGTCCTCGGGAACAAAAGTAACTACTCACAAGACATAATATTGTTCATGATCAGAGGGGTATTAATATGCATAATGGATCTGAACACATGATCTTCCATCAAATAAACCAACTAGCATCAACTACAAGGAGTAATCAACACTACTAGCAACCCACAGGTACCAATCTGAGGTTTGGGTACAAAGATTGGATACAAGAGGTGAACTAGGGTTTGAGAGGAGATGGTGCTGGTGAAGATGTTGATGAAGATAACCCTCCCCAAGATGGGAGAGTTGTTGGTGATGACGGCGGTGACGATTTCCCCCTCCCAGAGGGAAGTATGCCTGGAAGAACAGCTCTGTAGGAGCCCTAGATTGGTTTTCGCCAAGGTTCCGCCTCAAGACGGTGACGTCTGGTCTCGAAAGCCTCCTTATGATTTTTTCCAGGTCAAAACACCTCATATAGGAGAAGATGGGCATCGGGGGACCCACGAAGCAGGGGGCGCGCCCAGAGAGGGGGGGCGCGCCCCCCACCCTCGTGGACAGGTGGTGGCCCCCCTCGTGATCTTCTTTCGCCAGATATTTTTTATATTTTCTGAAACGGTGTCCTGTGGAGTTTCGGAGCTTTTTGAGTTGTGCAGAATAGGTTTCTAGAGTTTGCTTCTTTTCTAGCCCAGAATTCCAGCTGCCGGCATTCTCCCTCTTCATGTAAACCTTGTAAGATAAGAGAGAAAAGGCATAAGTATTGTGACATAATGTGTAATAACAACCCATAATGCAATAAATATTAACATATAAGCATGATGCAAAATGGACGTATCAACTCCCCCAAGCTTAGACCTCGCTTGTCCTCAACCGAAAGCCGTTATCGAAAAATATGTCCACATCTTTAGAGATAGAGGTGTCTATAAAAATAAAATACGCACATGAGGGCATCATGATCATTCTCATAACAGCAACATATATATATATATATAGTCATATGATTCTTATGCTAAAGTAACAATTCATTCACAATATCGAGCATGAACCGTAAACTTCATTGAAAACCAACAAACTATGATCTCGGTCATTGAAGCAATTGCAATTTATCGTAACATCGGAAAGAGTCAATATAAGAGCTTTTTCAGCAAGCCTACATACTCAACTATCATATAGTCTTTCACAATTGCTCACACTCATGCAATACTTATGGTTATGGAGTTTTAGTCGGACACAGAGAAAGATAGGGGCTTATGGTGTCGCCTTCCAACCTTTTACCTCGAGGGTAATGTCAACAGTAATAGACCATGAAAACTTACATCCAAGTGGGTATATATGTCAGGATCTTTCAAACACAATGTGCTTGCCAAAGGATAAAATGTAAAAAGGAAAGGTGAATTTCACCTTGACTCTTATAAGGCAAGAATAATAGATAGGCCCTTCACAGAGGGAAGCAGAGGTTATCATGTGTTTTTATGGTTGGATGCACAAAGTCTTAGCACAGAAGAACGTCACTTTATATTGCCACTTGTGATAAGGAGCTTTATTATGCAGTCCGTCGCTTTTATTACTTCCATATACAAGACCGTATAAATCTTATTCCCTCCACACTAATAAATCATACATATTTTAGTGAGTTTGCAACATGACAACTTACTTGGAAGGATCTCACTCAATCCATAGGTAGGTATGGTGGACTCTCATGGCAAAACTGGGTTTAAGGATGTATGGAAGCACAAGTAGTATCTCTACTTGGTGCGAGGAGTTTTGGCTAGCATGAGGGGGAAAGGCAAGCTCAACATGTTGGATGATCCATGACAATATACTTTATTTCGGATATAAGAAAACATAACCCATAATGTTGTCTTCCTTGTCCAATATCAACTCTTTAGCATGTTATATTTTAATGAGTGCTAACAATCATAAAAGATGTCCAAGATAGTATATTTGCATGTGAAGCCTCTCTTTCTTTATTACTTCCTGTTAATTGCAACGATGACCAAAACTATGTTTGTCAACTCCCAACAACTTTTATTCATCATACTCTTTATATGTGAAGTCATTACTTCCCATAAGATCAATATGATCTCCTTGATAATTTTTATATTTTCTTTTATTATATCATGACCAAGGTGAGGAAATCAAGCCCTTGACTCAAAACTAATCTTTATTATATAGCTCACGGACTCGATTACAAAGGGTAAAGATCATAAAGCAAAAGCTCACAACTAGATCATGCTTAACTTTATTCTACTAGATCAAGATACTACCAAAAGGATCGAACTAAGAAAAATGGTAAAGATAAGAGTGATGGTGATACGATACCGGGGTCACTCCCCCAAGCTTGGCAGTTGCCAAGGCGAGTGCCCATACCCATATGATTATGTCTCCTTCTTCGGGGGTGGTGATGATGGAGTTGAAAGTGACGCCGGATCATCATATATCGAGCGTGGGAGATCCTCCAACTTGCGAATAATACCCTTGAGTGCAGCTATATACTCCTTCAACAAAATATTTTCACTTGTGAGATACTTGTTTTGAATTTGAGCTAACTCGATCATCTTGAAAGCTTCAATCCCAGTTGAAGTAAAGAGGTTGGGAAGAGGTTGATGGATGTCTTCTTTTCCCATTGCCAAAGCCTAATCTTCCACCGCCTTCTTGATCCTCTTCTCCTTGTTGATCTCCTCGGGTCCTTCCCTCTTCAGATCTTTCTTCATTATCCAAGCATCATTGCCTTCATTGTTGGAGGAGGGGGGCGACATGGTGTCTGGCTTCGTCAACCCTAGTAGAAAATAGCTCGAAACAAGAACAGAGGATTTTTGCATGATACAGAGGTCAAAACCTCCGGGAGTATATATAATGAATTTTTTCCGACCAGACGGAGTTACATACAAGAAATCGGAGTCCAGGAGGCACACGAGGTGCCCATGAGGCAGCGGGCGCGCCCAGGCGAAGGGGGCGTGCCCTCCACCATCGTGGACGCCTCGTGTCTCTTCCGGACTACCACTTATTTTTCTATTTTTCTAAATATTCCAAAACGGTGAAAAATTGCCTTTAGAACTGTTTTGGAGTCGGTTTACTTACCGTACCACATACCTCTTCCTTTTCGGAGTCTGGATCGTTCTGGCAAGTGTCCCTTATGTATTCCTTCGGGGTTACGGTTTCAATAACATTGGTTTCAACATTTATAGGGTTACCTGAGATATAATGATTGATTCTTTGACCGTTCACCACCTTCGGATTTGTGCCTTCAAAGTTGTTGATTTTTATGGCACCGGAACGATAGACCTCCTCGATAACGTAAGGGCCTTCCCACTTAGAGAGAAGTTTTCCTGCAAAAAATCTTAAATGAGAGTTGTATAGCAAGACATAATCACCTACGTTAAACTCACGCTTTTGTATCATTTTGTTATGCCATCTTTTAACTTTTTCTGTAAACAGCTTGGCATTCTCATAGGCCTGGGTTCTCCATTCATCAAGAGAGATAATATCAAATAGCCTCTTCTCACCGGCAAGTTTGAAATCATAATTGAGCTCTTTAATAGCCCAATATGCCTTATGTTCTAGCTCAAGAGGTAAGTGACATGCTTTTCCATAAACCATTTTATATGGAGACATACCCATAGGATTTTTGTATGCAGTTCTATAGGCCCATAATGCATCATCAAGTTTCTTGGACCAATTCTTTCTAGACCTATTAACTGTCTTTTGCAAAATTAATTTCAACTCTCTATTACTTAGTTCTACTTGACCACTAGTCTGTGGGTGATAAGGGGATGCAATTCTATGATTTACGTCATACTTAGCAAGCATTTTAGGGAAAGCACCATGAATAAAGTGTGAACCACCATCAGTCATTAGGTATCTAGAGACTCCAAACCTCGGAAAAATGACTTCTTTAAGAATCTTAATAGAAGTGTTGTGATCAGCACTACTAGTTGGAATAGCTTCTACCCACTTAGTAACGTAATCAACAGCAACTAAAATATGTGTGTACCCATTGGAGGAAGGAAACGGTCCCATATAATCAAAGCCCCAAACATCAAATGGTTCAATAAAAAGTGAATAATTCATAGGCATTTCTTGACGGCTACTGATATTACCAATTCTTTGACATTCATTACAAGATAAGACAAACTTACGGGCATCCTTGAAGAGAGTAGGCCAATAAAAACCATATTGCAATACCTTATGTGCAGTTCTATCTCCAGCATGGTGTCCTCCATAAGCTTCGGAGTGGCACTTGCGTAGGATCTGTTCATGTTCATGCTCAGGTACACAACGTCTAATAATACCTTCTGCTCCTTCTTTATAAAGATGCGGTTCATCCCAGAAGTAATGTCTCAAATCATAGAAGAACTTTTTCTTTTGTTGGTATGTGAAGCTAGGAGGTATAAACTTAGCAACAATGTAATTAGCATAATCAGCATACCAAGGAGTAGTACGAGAAGTATTTATGATGGCTAATTGTTCATCAGGAAAGCTATCATCAATAGGGTGTAGGTCATCAAGTATATTCTCTAGCCTAGACAAGTTATCTGCAACGGGGTTCTCAGCTCCCTTTCTATCAATAATATGCAAGTCAAATTCTTGCAACAAGAGAACCCATCTAATAAGTCTAGGTTTAGCATCTTTCTTTTCCATAAGGTATATGATAGCAGCATGATCAGTGTGAATAGTTACTTTAGAATCAACAATATAAGGTCTAAACTTATCACAAGCAAATACAACTGCTATAAATTCTTTCTCAGTAGTAGCATAATTTCTCTGGGCACTGTCTAAAGTTTTACTAGCATATTGGATAACGTTCAATTTCTTATCAACTCTTTGCCCTAAAACAGCACCTACAGCATAATCGCTAGCCTCGCACATAACCTCAACAGGTAAATTCCAGTCAGGAGGCTAGACAATAGGTGCAGAGATCAATGCTTTCTTAAGTATTTCAAATGCTTCTAGACAATCATCATCAAAGATAAAAGGAATATCTTTTTGTAAGAGATTACTCAGAGGCCTGGAGATTTTGGAGAAGTCCTTTATGAACCTCCTATAAAACCCGGCATGACCAAGGAAACTTCGTATACCTTTCATGTCCTTGGGGCAGGCTACTTCTCGAGCTTGCGTTGTATTCCCTCGAAGAGGAAAGGGAGATGCAGCACTGTAGCGTAAGTATTTACCTCAGTTTTTGAGAACCAAGGTATCAATCCAGCAGGAGACCACGCGCGTGTCCCTCGTACCTGCACAAACAAATAAGAACTTCGCAGCCAACGTGATAAGGGGTTGTCAATCCCTTTACGGTCACTTACGAAAGTGAGATCTGATAGAGATGATAGTTTATATTTTTGGTAATTTTGGTTTATAAGAACAACAAATAAAAGCGATAAAAGTAAAGTAGATGTAGATTGATATGTTGAGAATAGACCCGGGGCCATAGTTTTGTCTAGTGGCTTCTCTCATGATAGCGATATTCTACGACAGGTAAACAAATTACTGTCGAGCAATTGATAGAAAAGCGAATAATTATGAGACTATCTAGGCATGATCATTGTATATAGGCATCACGTCTGAGACAAGTAGACCGACTCCTGCCTGCATCTACTTCTATTACTCCACACATCGACCGCTATCCAGCATGCATCTAGTGTATTGAGTTCATAAGAACAGAGTAACGCCTTAAGCAAGATGACATGATGTAGAGGGATAAACTCAAGCAATATGATATAAACCCCATCTTTTTATCCTCGATGGCAACAATACAATACGTGCCTTGCTGCCCCTACTGTCACTGGGAAAGGACACTACAAGATTGAACCCAAAGCCAAGCACTTTTCCCATTGCAAGAACTATAGATCTAGTAGGCCAAACCAAACTAATAATTCGAAGAGACTTGCAAGGATATTATGAGCACACATAAAAAGTTCAGAGAAGAACCAAATATCTTTCATAGATAACCTTGATCATAAACTCACAATTCATCGGATCTCGACAAACACACCGCAAAAAGAGATTACATTGAATAGATCTCCTCGAAGACCGAGGAGAACTTTGTATTGAGATCCAGAGAGAGAGAAGAAGCCATCTAGATACTAGCTATGGACCCGAAGGTCTGTGGTAAACTACTCAAAACTCATGGTGTGGGCGATGATGATGATGATGAAGAACTCCGCGATGGATCCCCCTCCGGTGGAGCTCCGAAACAGGCTCCAAGATGGGATCTCACGGGAACAGAAGGTTACGGCGGTGGAATTAGGGTTTTCTCTCTATTCACAGAGGTTTTGGGGTACGTAGACTTATATAGGAAGAACTACGACACCGGGGGAGTCACGAGGGCCCCACGAGGCAAGGGCGTGCCCTGGGAAGGGGGGCGCGCCCCCCACCCTCGTGGGCCCCTCGTGGCTCTTCTGACGTGGTTCTCAAGTTCTTCATGCGTGATTTTCTCCAAAAATATCTCTCGCGAAGGTTTCATTCCGTTTGGACTCCGTTTGATATTCTTTTTCTGCAAAACCCTGAAACAGGCAAAAAACAACAATCTGGACTGGGCCTTTGGGTTAGTACGTTAGTCCCAAAAATGATATAAAAGTGTATGACAAAGCCCATTAAACATCCAAGACATCATAAATAATATCATGGAACAATCAAAAATTATAGATACGTTGGAGACGTATCAAGCATCCCCAAGCTTATATCCTGCTCATCCTCGAGTAGGTAAATGATAAAAACAGAATTTTTGATGTGGAATGCTAACCTACAAAGATTTTCAATGTAATTCTCTTAATTGTGGCATGAATGGTCAGATCTGAAAGATTCAAGATAAAAGTCTATATTGACATAAGAAATAACAATACTTCAAGCATACTAACAAAGCAATCATGTCTTCTCAAAATACTATGGCTAAAGAAAGTTATCCCTACAAAATCATATAATCTGGCTATGCTCCCTCTTCATCACACAAAATATTCATATCATGCACAACCCCGATTCCAGCCAAGCACTTGTTTTCATACTCTATCTTTTCAAACCTTTGAACTTTCACGCAATACATGAGCGTGAGCCATGGATATAGCACTATGGGTGGAATAGAGGTGGTTGTGGAGAAGACAAAAAGGAGGGCGATAGTCTCACATCGACTAGGCGTATCAACAGGCTATGGAGATGCCCATTAATAGATATCAATGTGAGTGAGTAGGGATTGCCATGCAACGGATGCACTAGAGCTAAGTATGTATGAAAGCTCAACAAAAGAAACTAGTGGGTGTGCATCCAACTTGCTTGCTCACGAAGACCTAGGGCATTTGAGGAAGCCCATCGTTGGAATATACAAGCCAAGTTCTATAACGAAAATTCCCACTAGTATATGCAAGTGTCTAAACATGAGACTCTCTACAATGAAGAACATGGTGCTACTTTGAAGCATATTGGAAAAAGATAGTAGCAATTGTCCCTTCTCTCTTTTCTCTCATTTTTTTGGAGGGGCTTTCTCCCCTTTTTTTATTAGCCCCTCACTATATTTTTTTTGGGCCATATCTCTTTTTTATTGGCCTTTCCTCACATGGGACAATGCTCTAATAAAACTCGATACTACAACAAGTATGACTCTCCATGAATACCTCCGACGGTGTACCGGGATGTGCAATGAATCAAGAGCGACATATATGGAGATTATGCATGGTGGCTTTGCCACAACTACGATGTCAACTACATAATCATGCATGGCAATATGACAATATGATGCGTGTCATATGAACAGAACGGTGGAAAGTTGCATGGCAATATATCTCGGAATGGCTATGGAAATGCCATGATAGGTAGGTATGGTGGCTGTTTTGAGGAATAATATGGTGGCTGTTTTGAGGAACGATATATAGTGGGTTTATGGTACGGCGAAAGTTGCGCGGTATAGGAGAGGCTAGCAATAGTGGAAGGGTGAGAGTGCATATAATCCATGGACTCAACATTAGTCATAAGAACTCATATACTTATTGCAAAAATCTACGAGTCATCAAAACAAAGCAATCAACGCATGCTCCTAGGGGGGGGGGGTTGGTAGGAGTTAACCATCGCGCGCCCCCGACCTCCACACAAAGGTTGGCACTCTACAAATACCTCATGCTCTAACTTCGTCACATATTGACTCACCATACGTGCATGATACGGGAATCACTAACCTTAACACAAGTATTTCTCAATTTCATAATGACTCCACTAGCATGACTCTAATATCATTATCCTCATATCTCAAAACAATTATCAAGTATCCAACATCTCATCATATTCAATGCACTTGGTGTGATTTTTTTTACTACATTGACATTGGATGTCTATCATGTGAAGACTAGTTTTATTAGCCTAAACACATTACCATGCTGTTTTAATAGACTCTATAATAGATATAAGTGAATCATGAGAGTTCAATAATTTCTACAAAATATTACCACCACCGTGCTCTAAAAGATATAAGTGAAGCACTAGAGCAAAGACTATTCAACTCAAAAGATATAAGTGAACCATATAGAGTGTCTTAACAATTCCTAGGACATATTTAACTCTCTCAAATAGGTGTGTCAAGCAAGGATGATTGTGACAAACTAACAAGCAAAGACTCAAATTATACAAGATGCTCCAAGCAAAACACATATCATGTTGTGAATAAAAATATAGCTCCAAGTATAGTTACCGATGGATGAAGACGAAAGAGGGGATGCCTTCCCGGGGCATCCCCAAGCTTAGGCTTTTGATTATATTGAATTTACTTGGGGTGCCATGGGCATCCCCAAGCTTAGGCCTTTGCTACTCCTTGTTCCATAGTCTATCAAAGCAATACTCAAAACTTGAAACTTCACAACAATAAACATAGACAAAAATTCTCGTGAGCTCCGTTAGTATAAGAAAGCAAACCACTACTCAAAGGTGCAGCAATGAATTCATTATTTGTTTATATTGGTGTTAAACCTACTGTATTCCAACTTCTCTATGGTTCATATCTTCCAATACTACTCATAGATGCATTGAAATAAGCAAGCAACACACGAAAAAAAGAATCTGTCAAAAACACAACAGTCTGTAGTAATCTGCAGGTTTCGCCTACTTCTAGAACTCCAAAAATATCAAACTAAATTGGTAAATTTGCGGAATTTGTCTAAAAATCATCTGCAGAAAGAATCAACTAAATAGCACGTTCCAGTAAAATCTTACGACCACTTTAGTCATCGCTAACGATTCTGTTTTTCACAGCAAGATCATATAAACTTACCACAAGTCTTCCCAAAGGTTCTACTTGGCACAAACACTAAACAAAACATGAAACCACATCTAATCAGAGGCTAGATGCAATATTTATTCCCTAACAGCAACAAAAACAAAAAATATAAAATTGGGTTGCCTCCCAACAAGCGCTATCGTTTTACCCCCCTAGCTAGGCACGATACAAGATAGATCTAGGTATTGCCATCTTTGAAAGGCAATTCTTTGAGTAAGCACTTATGATTCTTGGGCACTTCTTTGTCCCTATGAATAATCAAACTCTTGGTCAAGAAATCAAGAAAGTCTAAAGCGTCAAAAGGGTCTCTTGCAAAAGTAAGAAAATTAGGGTGAACACTTATGGATTTGAGATCCGCAATTCTAGATGTTTCACCCTTGTATTTAGGGACATACATGAACTTCGATAATTTAGTAGTAGAGGTATTTGGAGTAGTTTTTATAGCGGAAAGAGCAGAACCCTCATTAGTGATAACATCCTTAAGCTTATTAATTCTAGTAGAATCCTGATCTAGCTTTTCTTTAACCATGGGCTCCTTTTCCTTAAGATTTTTCAGAACAACTCCTACCTTGGATCCATATTGGGTGATTTCATTATGGATTTTTCTATCCAAGTTCTCTACCAGCTCTACCATAGCAACTTTGTTTTCAATGATTTCTAACCTTTGCATAACATGCTCCAAAGTTAAAACGGTCCCATTAACCATAAGAGGTGGTGAGCCAAATAATTCAGTCATGGCATTATAAGAATCAACGGTGTGGCTACCAAAGAAATTCCCTCCGGTGATGGTATCTAAGATAAATCTATTCCACGGAGTTATGCCAACATAAAAATTGGAAGAAGCACGGAAGTGGAAAGCTTCCTATTAGATCTATTTTGAGCATTGCAAATTCTATACCAGGCATCTTTTAAGTTTTCTTCCTCCCTTTGTGTAAAGTTGAGGACCTCACTCTCGGGAGTGGCGATAATGATAGGTGTGTTAGACATGATGACAAGCAAGCAAGCAGCACATGAGCAAAGAAGAAACAAGCGAACAATAAACACACGGTGGAAGAAGGGCAAATAAAATGGCAAGGGTGAAGTGGGGGAGAGGAAAACGAGAGGCAAATAAATGTAATGCGAAGGATAAGGGTTTGTGATAGGTACTTGGTATATGACTTTTGCGTAAGCCTCCCCGGCAACGGCGTCAGAAATTCTTCTTGCTACTTCTCGAGCTTGCGCTGTATTCCCTCGAAGAGGAAAGGGAGATGCAGCACAGTAGCATAAGTCTTTCCCTCAGTTTTTGAGAAACAAATAAGAACTTCGCAGCCAACGCGATAAGGGGTTGTCAATCCCTTTACGGTCACTTATGAAAGTGAGATCTGATAGAGATGATAGTTTATATTTTTGGTATTTTTGGTTTATAAGAACAGCAAATAAAAGCGCTAAAAGTAAAGTAGATGTAGATTGATATGTTGAGAATAGACCAGGGGGCCATAGTTTTCTCTAGTGGCTTCTCTCATGATAGCGATATTCTATGGCGGGTAAACAAATTACTGTCGAGCAATTGATACAAAAGTGAATAATCATGAGACTATCTAGGCATGATCATTGTATATAGGCATCACGTCCGAGACAAGTAGACTGACTCCTACCTGCATCTACTACTATTACTCCACACATCGACCGCTATCCAGCATGCATCTAGTGTATTGAGTTCATAAGAACAGAGTAACGCCTTAAGCAAGATGACATGATGTAGAGTGATAAACTCAAGCAATATGATATAAACCCCATCTTTTTATCCTTGATGGCAACAATACAATACGTGCCTTGCTGCCCTTACTGTCACTGGGGAAAGGACACCACAAGATTGAACCCAAAGCCAAGCACTTCTCCCATTGCAAGAACTATAGATCTAGTAGGCCAAACCAAACCAATAATTCGAAGATACTTGCAAGGATATTATGAGCACACATAAAAATTTCAGAGAAGAACCAAATATCTTTCATAGATAACCTTGATCATAAAGTCACAATTCATCGGATCTCGACAAACACACCGCAAAAAGAGATTACATCGAATAGATCTCCTCGAAGACCGAGGAGAACTTTGTATTGAGATCCAGAGAGAGAGAAGAAGTCATCTAGATACTAGCTATGGACCCGAAGGTCTGTGGTAAACTACTCACAACTCATGGTGAGGGCGATGATGATGATGATGAAGAACTCTGTGATGGATCCCCCTCCGGTGGAGCTCCGGAACAGGCTCCAAGATGGGATCTCACGGGAACATAAGGTTACGGTGGTGGAATTAGGGTTTTCTCTCTGTTCACGGAGGTTTTCGGGTACGTAGACTTATATAGGAAGGAGGACACCGAGGGAGTCACGGGGGCCCCACGAGGTAGGGGGCGCGCCCTGGGAGGGGCGCGCGCCCCCCACCCTCGTGGGCCCCTCGTGGCTCTTCTGACGTGGTTCTCAAGTTCTTCGTGCATGATTTTCTCCAAAAATATCTCTCGTGAAGGTTTCATTCCGTTTGGACTCCGTTTGATATTATTTTTCTACAAAACCCTGAAACTGGTAAAAACAGCAATCTGGACTGGGCCTTTGGGTTAGTAGGTTAGTCCCAAAAATGATATAAAAGTGTATGATAAAGCCCATTAAACATCCAAGACTTCATAAATAATAGCATGGAACAATCAAAAATTATAGATACGTTGGAGACGTATCAGGGCATGGCATCTTTTCAATAGCATCCACTTTAGCTTTGTCAACTTCAATACCTCTTTCAGAAATTTTATGTCCCAAGACAATGCCTTCATTAACCATAAAGTGGCACTTCTTCCAATTCAGGACAAGATTAGTGTCTTCACATCTCTGCAAAACTCAATCAAGGTTGCTTAAGTAATCATCAAATGAAGTTCCGTAAACGGAGAAATCATCCATGAAAACCTCAACAATCTTTTCACAAAAATCAGAGAATATAGCCATCATGCATCTTTGAAAGGTAGCAGGTGCATTACATAAACCAAAAGGCATATGTCTATAAGCAAAGGTACCGAAAGGACAAGTAAAAGTGGTCTTTTCTTGATCCCCCTTTGGCACAGGTATTTGAGAGAAACCAGAATAACCATCTAGAAAGCAAAAGTGAGTATGTTTGGATAACCTTTCTAGCATTTGATCAAAAAAGCAACGGGTAATGATCTTTCTTAGTAGCTTTATTTAATTTACCAAAATCAATTACCATCCTATAACCTGTAACTATCCTTTGCGGGATCAATTCATCTTTATCATTCGGAACAACAGTCATACCTCCCTTCTTAGGGACACAATGGACAGGACTTACCCACTGGCTATCAGCAACTGGATAGATAATACCTGCCTCTAGAACCTTTAGTATTTCCTTCCTTACCACTTCTTTCATCTTAGGATTTAACCGTCGGTGATGATTAATAACCTGTTTAGCATTTTCTTCCAATTTTATCTTGTGTTGGCATAAGGTGGGACTAATGCCCTTAAGATCATCCAGAGTATATCCGATAGCAGCACGGTGCTTCTTCAGAGTTTTCAGTATTTTCTCTTCTTCCTGCTCTGAAAGGTTAGCACTAATAATAACAGGATATATCTTCTTTTCATCAAGATAAACATACTTAAGATTATCAGGTAAAGGTTTAAGTTCAAACACGGGATCACCCTTGGGTGGTGGAGGATCCCCTAGGATTTCAACAGGCAAGTTGTTTTTCAATACGGTTCCCTGATTAAAGAATATTTCATCTATTTCCCTTCTCTCATTCATATGCATATCATTTTCATGGTCTAGCAAATATTGTTCTAAAGGATCATTAGGAGGTACATCAATAGAAGCAAGACCAATAATTTCATCCTTACTAGGTAATTCTTTATCAAGGGGTTGTTTACGGAATTTAGCAAAGTTAAAATCATGAGACATATCCCCTAAACCAACGGTACCAATATGTTTCACGCAGTCTATCTTAGCATTAACAGTATTCAAGAATGGTCTACGAAATATAATGGGACAAAAATCATCTTGTGTGGAACTAAGAATATGAAAATCAGCAGGGTATTTAACTTTCCCACACAAGACTTCAACATCTCTAACAATCCCAACTGATGAAATAGTGTCTCTATTAGCAAGCTTGATAGTAACATCAATCCCTTCTAACTCAACAGGTGCAATATCATGCATAATTTCTTGATATAGGGAATGAGGGATTATACTTGCACTAGCACCTACATCACATAAACCATGATAGCAATGATCTCCTATTTTAACAGAGATAACATGCAAGCCTACAATAGGTCTATGTTTATTCCTAGCATCGGGTTTGGCTATTCTAGCAGATTCCTCTTGGAGGTAAATAACATGTCCATCTAAATCTTCTACCAAGAGATCTTTAACCATAGCCACACTAGGTTCAACTTTAATTTGCTCAGAGGCTGTAGGTGTTCTAATATTACTCTTACAAACTACAGTTGAAGCTTTAGCATGATCCTTTATCCTAACAGGGAAAGGTGGTTTCTCAATATAAGCAGTAGGAACAATAGGATCAACATTATAAGTGATAGTCTTTTCTTCAACTTTAACAGGTTCAAATACTTTTACTTCATTGGGAGGATGGTATTTAAACCACTTCTCCTTGGGAAGATCAACATGAGTAGCAAATGATTCATAGAAAGAAGCTACTATCTCAGAGTCAAGTCCATATTTAGTGCTAAATTCACGAAAAACATCGGTATCCATAAAAGCTTTAACACAATCGAACTTAGGGGTCATACCTGACTCCTTACCTTCGTCGAGATCCCAATCTTCAGAGTTGCGTTTAATTCTTTCAAATATATCCCATTTGAATTCAATAGTCTTCATCATAAAAGATCCAGAACAAGAAGTATCGAGCATGGAGCGATTATTGAGAGAAAGCCGAGCATAAAATTTTTTAATGATCATTTCTCTTGAGAGCTCATGATTGGGGCATGAATATAACATTGACTTAAGCCTCCCCCAAGATTGAGCAATGATTTCTCCTTTGCGAGGCCAAAAATTATAGATATAATTACGATCACGATGAACCTGATGCATAGGGTAGAACTTCTGATGAAATTCCAACTTCAGACGGTTATAGTTCCATGATCCAATATCATCACATAGCCTAAACCATGTAAATGCATCTCCCTTCAAAGATAAAGGGAATACCTTCTTCTTAATAACATCCTTGGGCATACCTACAAGCTTAAATAATCCACAAACTTCATTCACATAGATTAGGTGTAAATCGGGATGCAGTATTCTGTCTCCTATAAAGGGATTATCTAGCAGTTTCTCTATCATACCCGAAGGAATTTCAAAGCAAACATTTTCAGTAGGTGCTGTAGGTTGAGAAGCAACTCTTTGCTCTTCTGGTCGGGGTGAAGATACCCCGAACAAGCCCCTCAAAGGATTATGAGCCATAGTAACAAGTGACAATAAATTTTATCACACTATATAAATTTTTCCTTACCAAATTCCACTTACCAAAGGAGCTTTACTCCCCGGCAACGGTGCCAGAAAAGAGTCTTGATGACCCACAAGTGTAGGGGATCTATCGTAGTCCTTTTGATAAGTAAGAGTGTCGAACCCAACGAGGAGCAGAAGGAAATGATAGACAGTTTTCAGTAAGGTATTTTCTGCAAGCACTGAAATTATAGGTAACATATAGTTTTGTGATAAGGTAATTGGTAGCAAGTGACAAAAGGTAAAATTAAATAAGGTGCAGCAAGATGGCTCAATCCTTTTTGTAGCAAAGGAAAGCCTGGACAAACTCTTATATGGAGGAAAGCGCTCCCGAGGACACATGCGAATTATCGTCGAGCTAGTTTTCATCACGATCATCTGATTCGCGTTTGGTACTTTGATAATTTGGTACGTGGGTGGACCGGTGCTTGGGTGTTGTCCTTACTTGGACAAGCCTCCCACTTATGATTAACCTCTAATTAAAGCATCCGCAACTACAAAAGAAGTATTAAGGTAAACCTAACCATAGCATGAAACAAGTGGATCGAAATCAGCCCCTTACGAAGCAACGCATAAACTAGGGTTTAAGCTTATGTCACTCTAGCAACCCATCATCTACTTATTACTTCCCAATGCCTTCCTCTAGGCCTAAATAATGGTGAAGTGTCATGTAGTCGACATTCACATGACACCACTAGAGGAGAGACAACATACATCTCATCAAAATATCCAATGAATACCAAATTCACATGACTACTTATAGCAAGACTTCTCCCATGTCCTCAAGAACAAAAGTAACTACTCACAAGACATAATATTGTTCATGATCAGAGGGGTATTAATATGCATAATGGATCTGAATATATGATCTTCCACCAAATAAACCAACTAGCATCAACTATAAGGAGTAATCAACACTACTAGCAACCCACATGTACCAATCTGAGGTTTGGGTACAAAGATTGGATACAAGAGATGAACTAGGGTTTGAGAGGAGATGGTGTTGGTGAAGATGTTGATGAAGATAGCCCTCCCCAAGATGGGAGAGTTGTTGGTGATGACGGCGGTGACGATTTCCCCCTCCTGGAGGGAAGTATCCCCGGCAGAATAGCTCTGCCGGATCCCTAGATTGGTTTTCGCCAAGGTTCCGCCTCGAGACGGCGGCGTCTGGTCCCGAAAGCCTCCTTATGATTTTTTCCAGATCAAAACACCTCATATAGGAGAAGATTGGCATCGAGGGGCCATCGGGGGGCCCACGAGGCAGGGGGCACGCCCAGAGAGGGGGCGCACCCCCCACCCTCGTGGACAGGTGGTGGTCCCCCTCGTGATCTTCTTTCGCCGGATATTTTTTATATTTTTTGAAATGGTGTCCTGTGGAGTTTTGGAGCTTTTTGAGTTGTGCAGAATAGGTTTCCAGAGTATGCTTCTTTTCCAGCCCAGAATTCTAGCTGCCGGCAATCTCCCTCTTCATGTAAACCTTGTAAGATAAGAGAGAAAAGGCATAAGTATTGTGTCATAACGTGTAATAATAGTCTGTAATGCAATAAATATCAACATATAAGCATGATGCAAAATGGACGTATCAATGGGTTGGATGAGATTTACCATGTAATCGAGTTAGTTTTGTTAGGGTTTAATCCCTAGTATCCACTATGTTCTAAGATTGATGTTGCTATGACTTTGCTATGCTTAATCCTTGTCACTAGGGCCCGAGTGCCATGATTCCAGATCTGAACCTATTATGTTTTCATGAATATATGTGTGTTCTTGATCCTATCTTGCAAGTCAATAGTCACCTACTATGTGTTATGATCCGGCAACCCCGAAGTGACAACAATCGGGACCACTCCCGGTGATGAACGTAGTTTGAGGAGTTCATGTATTCACTAGTATGTGTTAATGCTTTGGTCCGGTACTCTAGTAAAAGGACGCCTTAATATCCCTTAGTTTCTATTAGGACCCCGCTGCCACGGGAGTGTAGGACAAAAGATGTCATGCAAGTTCTTTTCCATAAGCACGTATGACTATATTCGGAATACATGCCTACATTACATTGATGAACTAGAGCTAGTTCTGTGTCACCGTAGGTTATAACTTCTATATGAGGAATCGCATCCGACATAATTCTCCATCACCGATCGAATGCCTACGAGCTTTTCACATATTGCTTGTTGCTTATTTACGTTTCCTCTGCTACTATTACAAAAACTACAAAAACACTACCGTTACTTTTATTGCTCTTACCACTATTTCCATATTACCTTGCTTCTAAACTACCTTGTTGCAGATACTAAGTTTCCAGGTGTGGTTGAATTGACAACTCAGCTGCTAATACTTAAGAGTATTCTTTGGCTCCACTTGTGTCGAATCAATAAATTTGGGTTGAATACTTTACCCTCGAAAACTGTTGCGATCCCCTACACTTGTGGGTTATCAATGCCCACCCCTAGATGAAGCGGCTCGGACCAACATTACATGTACACGTACATGAGACCGGTTCCACCGTTACATGCAACTTGTTTGCATAAAGGTGGCTGGCGGGTGTCTGTTTCTCCTACTTTAGTAGAATCAAATTTGACTGCGGCCGATCCTTGTTGAAGGTTTAAACAATAAACTTGATAAGTCACCGTTGTGGTTTTTGTGTTGTAGGTAAGAACGGTACTTGATAGAAGCCCATAGCAGCCACGTAAAACTGGCAACAATAAAGTAGAGGACGTCTAACTTGTTTTTGCATGGCATGTTGTGATGTGATATGGTCAAGACGTGATGAGTTATACATTATTGTATGAGATGATTATGTTTTGTAAATTATCAACAACCGACAGGAGCCTTATGGTTATCTCTTTATTGTATGAAATGCAAGCGCCATTTAATTGCTTTACTTTATCGCTATGAGTTAGCAATAGTCGTAGAAGCAATAGTTGGCGAGACGACCACGATGCTACGATGGAGATCAAGGTGTCGAACCGGTGACGATGGAGATCATGACGATGCTTTGGAGATGAAGATCAAAAGCATGAGATGATGATGACCATATAATGTCACATATTTTGATTGCATGTGATGTTTATCTTTTATGCATCTTATTTTGCTTACAACGACGATAGAATTATAAGATGATCCCTTAACAAAATTTAAAGGTATAAGTGTTCTCCCTAAGTATGCACCGTTGCGACAGTTCATCGTGTTGAGACACCACGTGATGATCGGGTGTGATACACTCTACGTTCACATACAACGGGTGTAAGATAGTTTTACACACGCGGAATACTTGGGTTAAACTTGATGAGCCTAGCATGTACAGACCTCGGAACACTGGAGACCGAAAGGTCAAACATGAGTCATATAGTAGATATGATCAACATAGAGATGTTCACCATTGATGACTACTCCATCTCACGTGATGATCGGACATGGTTTAGTTGATTTGGATCATGTATCACTTAGATAACTTGAGGGATGTTAATTTAAGTGGGAGTTCATTAGTAATTTGATTAATTGAACTTAATTTATCATGAAATTAGTCCTGATAGTATTTGCATATCTATGTAGTAAATCAATAGCTCGCGATTTAGCTCCCCTGTTTTTGATACAGTCCTAGAGAAAACTAAATTGAAAGATGTTAGTAGCAATGATGCGGATTACGTCCGTGATATGAGGATTATCCTTATTGCCGCACAGAAGTATTATGTCCTTTATGCACCGCTAGGTGACAGACCTATTGCAGGAGCAGATGCAAACATTATGAATGTTTGGCAAAGCTCAATATGATGACTACTTAATAATTTAGTGCGGCATGCTTTACGGCTTAGAACCGGGACTTCAAAAACTTTTTGAACGCCATGGAGCATATGAGATGTTTCAAGAGCTGAAATTGGTATTTCAGGCTCATGCCCATATCGAGAGGTATGAGACCTCTGACAAGTACTTTGCCTACAAGATGGAGGAGAATAGCTCAGCTAGTGAGCATGTGCTCAGAATGTCTGGGTACTACAATCACTTGAATCAAGTGGGAGTTAATCTTCCAGTTAGATATTGATTGATAGAGTTCTCTAGTCACTATCACCAAGCTACTAGAACTTCGTGATGAACTATAATATGCAAGGGATGACGAAAATAATTCTTGAGCTCTTTGCAATGCTGAAATCAGCGAAGGTAGAAATCAAGAAGGAACATCAAGTGTTGATGGTTAACAAGACCACTAGTTTCAAGAAAAAGGGCAAGAAAGGAAAGGGAACTTCAAGAAGAATGGCAAGAAAGTTTTCACTCCCGGGAAGAAGCCCAAAGCTAGAACCAAGCCTGAAACTGAGTGCTTCTACTAAAAAGGAAATGGTCACTTGAAGCGGAACTACCCCAAATATTTTGGCGGATAAGAAGGATGGCAAAGTGAACAAGGTATATTTGATATACATTTTATTGATGTGTACCTTACTAGTTCTCATAGTACCCCTGGGTATTTTGATACTTGTTCGGTTGCTAAGATTAGTAACTCGAAGCAGGAGTTGCAGAATAAACGGAGACTAGTTGAGGATGAGGTGACGATGTGTGTTGGAAGTGGTTCCAAGATTGATATGATCATCATCACACACTCCCTATACTTTTAGGATTAGTGTTGAACCTAAATAAATGTTATTTTGTGTTTGCGTAGGGCATGAACAAGATAGGATCGTGTTTATTGCAATACGGTTATTCATTTAAGTGAGAGAATAATTGTTATTCTGTTTACATGAATAAAACCTTCTATGGTCATACACCCAATGTTAGTGGTTTATTGAATCTCGATCATAGTGATACACATATTCATAAGATTGATTCCAAAAGATGCAAAATTGATAATGATAGTCCAACATACTTGTGGCACTGCCGTTTAGGTCATATTGGTGTAAAGCGCATGAAGAAACTCCATGATGATGGACTTTTCGAATCACTTGATTATGAATCATTTAATACTTGTGAACTATTCCTCATGGGCAAGATGACTAAAACTCCGTTATCTGGAACAATGGAGCGAGCTAATGACTTATTGGAAATAATACATACCGATGTATGCGGTCCGATGAGTGTTGAAGCACGCGGCGGGTATCCTTATTTTCTCACATTCACAAATGATTTGAGTAGATATGGGTATATCTACTTAATGAAACACAAGTCTGAAACATTTGACAATTTCAAAGAATTTCATAGTCATGTAGAGAATCATCGTCACAAGAAAATAAAGTTTCTACGATCCGATCGCGGAGGCGAATATTTGAGTTACGAGTTTAGTCTTCATTTGAAACAATATGGAATAGTTTCACAGCTCACGCCACCTGCAACACCACAACGTAATGGTGTGTCCGAACGTCGTAACCGTACTTTATTGGATATGGTTCGTTCTATGATGTCTCTTATCGGTTTGCATTTATCGTTTTGGGGTTATGCATTAGAGACAACTACATTCACGTTAAATAGGGCACCATCTAAATCCGTTGAGATGACACTGTATGAACTGTGGTTTGGCAAGAAACCAAAGCTGTCGTTTCTTAAATTTGGGGTTGCGACACTTATGTCAAAAGGCTTCAGTTTGATAAGCTCGAACCCAAATTGGAGAAGTGTGTCTTCCTAAGAAACCCAAAAGAAACTGTTGGGTACACCTTCTACCATAGATACGAAGGCAAGATTTTTGTTGCTAAGAATGGATCCTTCTAGAAAAGGAGTTTCTCTCGATAGAAGTGAGTGGGAGGAAAGTAGAACTTGATGAGGTAATTGTACCTTCTCTCAAATTAGAAAGTAGATCATCAGAGAAAACAGTTCCTATGACACCTACACCAACTAGAGAAGAAGCTAATGATGATGATCATGAAACTTTGGATCAAGTGACTGCAGAACCTCGAAGGTCGACCAGAACATGTTCCGCACGAGAGTGGTACGACAATCCTATCCTGGAAGTAATGTTGTTAGACAACGGCAAACCTTCGAACTATGAAGAAACTATGATGTGCCCAGATTCCGATAAATGGCTTGAGGCCCATGAAATTTGAGATAGGATCCATGTATGAGAACAAAGTGTGGACTTTGGTGGACTTGCCTGATGATCGGCAAGCCAAAGAGAATAAATGGATCTTCAAGAGGAAGACGGACGCTGATGGTAGTGTTACTATCTACAAAGCTCAATTTGTCGCAAACAGGTTTTCAACAAGTTCAAGGAGTTGACTATGATGAGAGTTTTTCACCCGTAGCGATGCTTAAGTCTGTCTGAATCATGTTAGCAATTGCCGCATTTTATTATTATGAAATTTGGCAAATGGATGTCAAAACTGCATTCCTTAATGGATTTCTGAAAGAAGAGTTGTATATGATGAAACCAAAAGATTTTGTCGATCCTAAAGGTGCTAACAAAGTGTGCAAACTCCAGCGATCCATCTATGCATGGACTGGTGCAAGCATCTCGGAGTTCGAATATACGTTTTGATGAGTTGATCAAAGCCTATGGTTTTATACAGACTTACAGTGAAGCCTGTATTTACAAGAAAGTGAGTAGGAGCACTACAACATTTCTTATAAGTATATGTGAATGACATATTGTTGATCGAAAATGATGTAGATTTGTTTGGAAAGCATAAAGGAGTGCTTAAAAGGAGTTTTTCAAAGAAAGACCTTGGTAAAGCTGCTTACATATTGGGCATCAAGATCTATAGAGATAGATCAAGACCCTTGATAATACTTTCGATAAGTACATACCTTGATAAGATTTTGAAGTAGTTCAAAATGGATCAGTCAAATAAGGAGTTCTTTGCCTAAGTTGTAAGGTTTGAAGTTGAGTAAGACTCAAAGCCCGACCACGGCACAAAATAGAGAGAGAATGAAAGTCATTCCCTATGCCTCAGCCATAGGTTCTATAAAGCATGACATGCTGTGTACCAGTGTAACACCCCGGACACACCCACCGGGGGTCGTTACTCCTGGCGGGATCTAGATTGGCCCCACATATCAATACTAGCCTTTTCTGCGCACTTTGTCCTCACTCGTGCGCACCCGGGACCAACTTCCCGGTCGGTCACCCATCCTGACACTACTCCATGCTGAGCACGCTTAACTTTGGAGTTCTGTCCGAATGGGCTTCCGGAAAAGAAGGAATTCCTTATTGATATAAGTAGTCTATCATCCTTAATAAGCCAGGCTATCACATACACCCCCACTCAGAGGAATCGACGTCCTCGTCGGGCCACAAGAACGTTCCCTCTTGGCACAAACGTCTGTGCATCCAGTCCGATACATGTGCCATGTCGTGTGCCACGACGGGTCACAAATGTCATGAACAACATGACCGAGCACCTATCCGCAAACATCCGTGTAACCGCGAGGGTCGGCTCTGATACCAACTTGTAACGCCCCGGACACACCCACGGGGGTCGTTACTCCTGACGGGATCTAGACTGGCCCCACATATCAATACTAGCCTTCTCTGCGCACTTTGTCCTCACTCGTGCGCACCCGGGACCAACTTCCCAGTCGGTCACCCATCCTGACACTACTCCAAGCTGAGCACGCTTAACTTTGGACTTCTGTCCGAATGGGCTTCCGGGAAAGAAGGAATTCTTTATTGATATGAGTAGTCTATCATCCTTAATAAGCTAGGATATCACAACCAGACCAAATGTGTGCCTTGCCACATGTCTGGCAATGGAGTACATAAATGATCCAGGAGTGGATCACTGGACAACGGTCAAAATTATCCTTAGAGGAATAAGGAAATGTTTCTCGGTTATGGAGGTGATAAATAGTTCGTCGTAAAGGGTTACACCGGTTCAATCTTTGACACTAATCCAGATGACTATGAGTATCTGTAGTGACCAGACTTCAAACAGTCTGATCTCTGTGCATCAGTGTCATCCCTGGATCAGTAATGCTGACACGCACAGTACTTGAAGGATTTATAACAGAGTAGCAATCACACACTTATTACATCGATAGTCCAACGATGAACTTATTACAAATAATATGGCTGAAGACCATCTAATACGATAACAACGGAAGGCTTGGAAGATAAGTGAGTCCATCAACTCCAGCGGCATCACTGAGTATAGAACCACGACCTAAAAAAGGGCATCTTACTCGTCGTCTGGAAAGTCTGCAACATGAAACGTTGCAGCCCGAAAACGGGTCAGCACATGGAATATGCTGGCAAGATAACACAAGTATGCAAGTAACAAAATAATGGCTATACTATATGCATATTTGGCTGGTGGAAAGCTCTACGGTTAAGTTTTTGCGTAAAGCCAATTTTTCCCTACTTCAAAGGAATAGATTTTAATAAACTATCATGGTAGTTGAAACATCGTTGAGAAGATAGACATCCTCTCAACCCCAATTAAAAATAATCATTAAACCCAACAAAATTAATTAAAGTAACATGATGAGATTCACATGATAATCCAAGTACTAAATACTCAAGACGTCCATAACCGGGGACACGGCTAATCATGATCAGTTTGTACACTCTGCAGAGGTTTGTGCACTTTTCCCCACAAGACTTGATCGCCTCCGTTTGGTTTCTCGCACTGCATGTTGTTTGAGAAACGGATGACCGAGACACAGTCTTTCCGAAGAGGTCCCCTTAACCAGATAGATAGGCCGGTACACCTACAAAACCCACTACATCTGCTAGCCCATCATGGAAAGGTTACCCACAACTTACTCAACTATGCCAGAGCCCATATTGGCATGTGGCTGCACACGGAAGTTTCTAGTATGAAAAATCTCATGATCCCGTTGAGCCTGGGTGGCGGTCCAAAAGAAAAACAGGCAATCACTGGAATTCCCAGATGCCTCAATCCACCCAGATGTGTATTAATGTTGCCACCTTAAGTTGAACCATTAATTAACAAACTCACATCTGTCATGGATTTCACTCACCCAATCCACGTCTACGAGCATAGCATGTCCTAACAGCAAACGTAGAAGTAACTCCCAAAGGTTTGAATGTAATGCAGGTAATAGGTACTACCTCAAACTACTTCCCAATTCCACAAATTAATTGATCCTACTCATGCAATGTGTGAGGGTTTGACTAATGCAATGAAAACTGGGTAATTGGAAAGCATGATCAAAGTGTTACTTGCTTTGCTGATGATCCGCAAAACCTAGAGACTCAAAGTAGCAAGCGGCGCACTCCGGGTACTCTATCGCAATCAAACAGGCACACAATAAGTACTTAACTAATGCACGGGTAAAACTCAAATAAGAGATCTAACCAGAAAGTTCAACTTAAGAACTCCGGTTTGCAAAAAGAATCAACTCGAAAGAAGCAACGAAACTCAAACTGCAAAAGAAACGAGCTCCGGTTTACTAGTTGGACTAAAGTCAAATTTTAAAGTAGAGAAAACTTTGTTCAAGTTGATTAAACGTAAAGAGGGTTTCGAGACGAAGATCTGGGATTTTGAATCACCTGATTCCGACTCTCGAGCGAAAAGAAAAACGAAAAACAAGATCAGGGCAGAAATCGCGATCGGAATAACCGCGGATAAATACCCCGAAAAAGAAAAACGACGAAAACGTTCGCTGTCTGCGGTTAACTAACGAAAACCTTTCGTTAAAACGAACGTACGGACGAACGTCCGCTAAATAACTAAACCGACGAAAAACCGAACCGATCTAATCTAATAAAAAAACAGATCTACGGTTTAAAAAAAATCGAGCGGTTTCTAGAAAAAAAACGGCATCTACCTCGCGAACTCCAGCGAGACGGCAGTGGCGGGTCGGCGATCCGGCGACGGGTGGTGCGGCGGCGGCGGCGATCGCAGCGGCGTGTGGTGCGGCGGAGGCGGCGGTCGCGGCGGCGGGGCGGCAGGTGGCGGCGCGGGCGGCGGACGGCGGCGGCGGCGCGCGGGCGGCGAATGGCGCGGCAGCGACGGCGCGAGCGGCGGCGGCGCGGGGCTCGGGCGGCGCGGGCGAGGCGGGCTGGCGGGGGCAACGGGCCGGATCGGGCGCTTATAAAGCCAGGAGTCCTCGGCTAGTAAGACTCCTAGTCGGTTTCCTTTATTATTTTTTTCTAAAAGAGTCCCGGCGCAGAAAAACTAACGAAATAAATACTAAACGGACTCCAAACTTCCCGAAATAAATTTTCACCGTCCTCTAATAATATTTAGGACAAAGTGAACATTTTTCCCAGACCTAAATGCAATGTTGAAAAACGCGTATTTTTCCTATGCAAATAAATTCGCAAATATATCCATAAAAAATACCAAAAGTGATTTTAACATTTTTCCTCCAATATTTCTGTTATTTTGGAGAAGTCATATTATCTCTGCTCATATTTTGTGTTTAGAAATATTTTTAGGAGAGAAAAATAATTAGAATCACACTGTCCTCGTACCGGTATTCGAGCGAACTCAAATACGAAAACGGTAAAATTCCCAACTCTCTCCGTAGGTCCTTGAGTTGCTTAGAATTTCGAGGAACGCCGCAAACAAAAATGCAAAAAGCATGAAATGCAACTATGATCTATGTATAACATTCCAAATTGAAAATTTGGGATGTTACAAACCTACCCCCCTTAGAATGAATCTCGCCCTCGAGATTCGACTTGGCTAGAGAACAGGTGTTGGTGGTCCTTGCGTAGATCATCTTCTCATTCCCAGGTGGCTTCTTCCTCGGTGTGGTGACTCCACTGAACTTTGCAAAACTTGATAACCTTGCTGCGAGTAACTCTGCTCGAAAATTCGAGAATCTTAACCGGTTTCTCCTCGTAGGTCAAATCACTGTCCAACTGAATTGCTTCCGGGGGTACTGTGTCTCTAAGCGGTATATCGGCCATCTCCGCATGACATTTCTTAAGCTGCGAAACGTGAAACACGTCGTGTACTCCTGACAATCCTTCAGGCAATTTCACCTTATAGGCAACCTCTCCCATGCGTTCCAAAACACGGTAAGGTCCCACAAATCTCGGGGCTAACTTCCCTTTAACTCCGAAACGTTTAACTCCTCGCAGAGGCGATACTCTCAAGTATGCTCTGTCTCCGATCTCATAGGCTATCTCCTTGCGCTTCGAGTCTGCATAACTCTTTTGCCTGGACTGAGCTACCTTCAGTCTATCTCGAATCAACTTTACCTTCTCCTCAGACTCTTTGATTAAGTCTGGTCCAAACAATTGTCGGTCTCCAGCTTCATCCCACGACAACGGTGTTCGGCATCTCCTTCCATACAATGCCTCGAACTGTGCCATCTTCAAACTGGCTTGGTAACTGTTGTTGTATGAGAACTCCGCGTAGGGAAAATTGTCATCCCAACTAGATCCGTAATCTAATGCATAGGCTCTCAGCATATTCTCCAAAATCTGATTGACTCTTTCAGTCTGTCCATCTGTCTGCGGGTGAAATGTTGTGCTAAACTCTAGTCTGGTACCCAAGGTTTCATGTAACTGATTCCAGAACTTTGAGTTAAACTGGGTTCCTCTATCTGATACGATGCTCCTCGGAACTCCATGCAGACATCCAATTCTGGTCATGTATATCTTTGCCAACTTTGCACTGGTATAAGTGGTTTTCATAGGGATAAAGTGGGCTACCTTCATCAATCGGTCTACTACTACCCAGATTGAATCATATCCTGCTTTGGTCCTGGGCAATCTGGTGATAAAATCCATGCCAAGCTTCTCCCACTTCCATTCGGGTATTGGCATAGGTTGTAACAATCCTGCTGGCTTCTGATGTTCTGCCTTTACTCTCTGACATACATCGCAAACTGCTACATACTCCGCAATATCCTTCTTCATACCGGTCCACCAGAAAATATCCTTCAAATCCAAATACATCTTAGTATTTCCTGGGTGAATCGAGTATGGCGAATCATGGGCCTCTTGTAAAATCAACTTCCTGATCTCCGGGTCATTAGGCACATAGATTCGATCCTCAAACCATAGGGTGTCGTGTTCATCCTCACGAAAACCTTTAGCTTTTCCTTCGCTCATCCTCTCCTTTATAGCGACAACCTCCTTGTCAGCTTTCTGAGCTTCTCTGATTTTATCCATCAGGGTAGACTGGATTTCTAGCGTTGCTACATAGCCTCTCGGAACTATCTCCATACGTAGTTCTCGTAAGTCCTCGGCTAACTCCTTTGGAAATTCCTCCATCATTAGGGTATTGACATGGCTCTTACGGCTTAGCGCACCGGCTACTACGTTAGCCTTTCCGGGGTGATAATGCAATCTCATGTCATAATCCTTAATGAGTTCCAGCCATCTCCTTTGCCTAAGATTCAGCTCCTTCTGAGTGAATCTATACTTCAAACTCTTGTGATCCGTATATACTTCACAATGGTTCCCAATAAGAAAATGTCTCCACGTCTTCAATGCATGCACTACGGCTGCTAACTCCAAATCGTGGGTGGCATAGTTCATCTCATGAGGTTTTAGTTGTCGTGAAGCATACGAAACAACTCTTCCTTCTTGCATCAGAACTGCTCCAAGTCCTCGACGTGAAGCGTCGCAGTACACCTCATAATCCTTATGTTGATCTAGCAGAATCAACACAGGGGATGTGTCACACCCTGATTTTCATGTCACATTGCTTAAGCTAATTACCATGTTAAAAATGTGGATTTACAAAAACTTTTGAGTGTTTTTGGCTTTGCTTGATTGATTTTCTGTCTGCTGTTGCTAGTGCTCTAAAAATCAAATAAATCCTCCAACTCTGATACTTCATCTCCTTGACCCAAAACCTTCTCCCAATGATCATGCCATGTGTATAGAACAGTATAGAATTTTCTTATAAAAATATTTTGGCCAAATAGAATTTTCTAAAATTAGTTTTCCAAAAATCCCTGAATTGAGGTTTGCACTGCCTGTACCTTATTTAGGGTGTGAAAAATCTTTCAAAAAGTATATTTGAATCCTATTAGGTATAGGACTCCCAGAAACCACAAAATTATAATTTTAAAAGTTATTTTTATATTTTAATTAAAAGCTTTTCTTTAAGGCCAGAAATGGTCTTTAATAGGGAAAAATTATTTAAGTATTTCAAAAATATTTCCCAAAATTCAGGGAAACTCATAGGACATATATTGTCCATATATAAGAGTTTCAACACATGGTCATGTTCAAAATATTGGACAAATCCTTCCAAAACCCTTTCTGGATATTTCAAGCGTTTGAAATATTTACACAGGGAATATTGTCCAAAAATTCCAGGGAAATTCTATCATGTCAAATATGACATATTTGATGATCTTGCAAAGCCTCATGCCTTGAAGATCAAGGAAACATCATCTAATCCCCTCAAAACCATTTCTGTCCCTTTTGAAGTTTGAGCAACTTTACATTGCCAAACTTGTCCAAATGCTCTCAAACTTGGTGCACATGCTAAATTGATGTAATTATGCATCCATGCCAAATGGCACAAGTTTTGGAGAAGCATAACTTGGTCTAAGTGCCCCAAAACCATTTCTGTTCAAATTCAAATTTGAACAACTCTACATTGTCAACTTTTTACCTGGGGCCTCAAACTTTGTGGCCATGATCATAACCCCAAATGATGATGCTACACCAAGTGGTGCATCAAGGGGAGATGATTAGCTTAACTCAAACATGGTGAAACCATTTCTGTTGATTTCTAGGGTTCACCAAAGTTACATTGGCAACTTTGCCCAAATGAGCTCAAATTTGGTGGAAGGGCCTAAATATATGTGCCATTTGATCCTGTTAAGTCTCATGTCAAGTGGAGCTATTTTGCTTGCCCAAATCTGCATCAAACACCTTCTGCCATTTTTCTTAAACCCTTGTCTTGACCACTTTTACTATTCCCCTTCACCTCAAATTCTTACCACAGCTTCCCCTAGACATCTTCTACCTCTAGTAACTCTCCCCTGCCTCAGCTCAATCATTGGAGGGGGTAAAACCCCAATTTACTCTTCTGGACAGCAGTTTTCACCTCCTCCTTCACCTCCCTCCTCATTCCAGTGGCTCCCCAGGGCATCCAGGACCATCACAGAATTGTTTACTACCCCCTCGACCTCCTAGACAACGTTGGGCATGATGGACGCGACCAGAGCAGCGAGGACACGGCCGTGCCAGCCATTCGGGCGCTCTGGAGCGCGCTACAGTGCGCTCCCGCACTGTAGCCGCCTCCAATCAGGAGCGTCTGACAGCCTCGGGCCTTCCCCTTGTGTCTCCCGAGGTGCCCTCGACGTCCGTGACCTGCTGGACTGTCGGCCTTATCCTCCCCTGCCCTCCTTCTCCCTCTGCGAGCTTGCCCGAGCGCGTCCATGGACGAAGCTCACGGTGCACCGCGGCTGCACCTATATAAAGCCTCCCCTGAGCACTCCCTTGCCTCTTCTGGACCCTCCTCTCTCCCGTGCACCTCGCAGACATCTTCCCTCTCCCCCTGGTGCTCTCTTCCCCTCTCCATGGCCGAAGTGTCGCCGTCGGCATCCTCCAAAATTTGCACCACCAGGACCCCCTCCCCTCCACTCCAGCGCTCTACGTGATCTCCAGGACCACCACAACACGCTCCGCGCCCCGTTTGCACTTCCCGTTGGCCGTGCCGGCGGGCTCATCATCGACAGCACCCCGGTCCGTCGCGCCCAAAGCTTCTCCTCCTCCCGAGCTCCTCCGCGAGCGTGGAGCACCTGGACGGGCGCGCCTCCTCGCGCTGAACCCACCGGTGTGCCGGACGACGCCGGAGGTGGCCGGAGCCGCCAGGGAGGGCGCCCGTGCTCGCGCTGCCCCACGCCCCTGTCGCTCCTCTGCCTCAGGCGCGAGGTAGGGGACGACCTCCCCACCAGCTGGCAGGGGGCCCCGCAAGTCAGCGACTCCAACGCTGGGCCCGCCGATTTTTAAGTGGAGGCGGGGCAGTAGAAGCGGCTTCCCCCGCGCGGAGGCGCACTCTGCCTGGACGCCTTCGGCATCACCACCTCTCCCCGCGCAGCCGAGCCGCTGGGCCGGCCCACCGTCTATCCCTCGCCCTGCGCATAGTAAAGGGGTATAACCATTTTTCCTCTTCTTTTTCTTTTTCAGACGACTTCAAAAACCCACAAATAATTCATATAAACTCCAAATTGCATGATTCAAATTTCTGGTGGTTTCTAAAATCATGACTTGTTGATGGGTGCCTTTGCTCATCATTCAAGAATATATTTCTGTACACTTCTTTCAAATCCATAAACCCCTTGGTTCCATCATATTGAAATGATCCAAACTATCCATTGATCCAATACCTATGAAACCACCTTGGTTATTTTTCATATGACCAGAGGTATCCTAGAAAAGTCCAACTCCTATTTTTAGAGCACTTCTATTTTTGCTTTGATTGTGTTGCTTATTATGATTGTTTCCATCGTTAGTTGACGAAATAAACGAAGTACTCGGAGATGGACCAGAAGGTTTGAAGACTCAGAAGAATAAGGCAAGCAGCCCTTTGACCATGTTCGAGAAACCTTTTTATGCATGTCTCATAGCACCTTATTATCAATGCATCGGGATCATGTTGTGGTGGAGACCACTTTGGTTGCTACCTTTGTTATTTTCCTATCAAAACTTGCATCAAACATGATCCTACCTTCCTATGAGGGTTATGTGGGTGGGAGTAGATAGATGTATGCTATAGTAGTTGGCTACGCAAATGGGACAGGGTTATGCATTGAGTGAAACAAGTGTGGTTTGACCTACTTGCAAATGACCCAGTGGGTGCCATTAATGCCCCTGGGAGATGATGAGAAACTAGGGCACTACTTGGTGAAGAAGTAGTGTACCGAGGCTTGATGAGAGTGTTGTTGACAGAGATGGATTAGATTTATGTGTGACTACCGTCCCAACCAAACATGCCCAACCACTCTACCCTTATATGGGAAAGGGCATTATTGATTACCTAGGTCGATACTAGCATGGTGCCCGCATTACTAGTGACGGGGGTGACATGAGGTCACTCTCGGGACGGGGTCGCACTTGGATAGGCGGCCATGACTGTTTTTACAGGGCACCGAACACACCGTTGGTACCCCGTGTTAGTGGTATGTGATAAACATGGGAGCAAGTCTCCACAATTTTAAGATGTGAAATGTTGGCACGGGGCTGTTACCAATCGAGTGGACTCTGTGTTAGTGTCGTCTAGGGAAAGATAGTGATCGGGTGCTTACCCCGGGTACTTGAGGTACCGCGGGTCGTGGATGACACGGAAGTTCCCCGGATCTTGTGGGTAAAGTGTGCAACCTCTGCAGAGTGTCAAACTATTCGAATAGCCATGTCCGCGGTCAAGGACAGTTGGGTGGTGCTACTTAGACTATGTCCATAAGTTCTGGAAAACAACACGCTTTGAGTAAATCTGTTGATGTGATTGTGAGAAAGTCACAATGAGCTTGAGCATGAGTTGATTACAACTCCTTCTTGATGATGATGTCTGTAACCTCCTGATACTTGTTGCAGACACACGCATGCCCATGTTATATGTTGATCATACTCGCATATGAAAAACTAGCTTTCCGCAAAACTGCCAATTTAGCAGTAGAGCTTTGCATTACTAATCTGTCATCGCACTTGGGTTGCTTGCGAGTACATTCAAAGTACGCATTGGCTTGTCACTAGTTATTTTATTGGCCAGGCATGAGTGAACAGGACTTGATGAAGATTTCTTGGTGACGAGCATGCGAGCTAGGATGCTTCCCAGTCAGAACGCCTGTAGGGTTAAGGCAGATGGCATGGGTCCATGTTGTTATTGAAGATTTCCGCTGCAACGATATACTCAAGACTTGACCATTATGGTCCTATTTGTGTAACACGGTATGTATGGATGTAAGACTCTTGTTATTCAGCTTCTGTGTGTTCAGTGAGCATTGATCTCTGGGATCACTGTACACGTGCATTCGGTGATATCGACTTATGAGTCGGGGTCCCCACAGAGCTGGTATCAGAGCCATCCTGACTGTAGAAAGCCTTAGTTAGCATGGTCGTTAGTTAGGGTAAAACTATTTCCAAAACTATTACCTGATTTCAAAACTATCTATATTTCTCTTCCCTTCTCAGTTTTTCGAAAACTAGGCTATACTAGATCTCTTCCCCTTCAAAACTTTTGGTCGTTGGAACCCCTATGCCCCTGACCACTGGATTTTCTGTAATCCTCGTGAGGTGCACCTTGCCAAACACTCACCCACCACTTCTGAACACAAGATTGGCGACGCCACGACAAGACGATACCAACAGAAAATCCATCCTCGAGGAATGAGGACATGAAGACCCAGAAGATGGTGACACCCTTGACAGTGCCCCAAGAAGATGCAACATTGGCCTATGATGACCAGGGTATAGGTTATGCAAAATCATGATATGCATCGCTAATAGAGTAATCCCGTCACTATCGTTGTTGTATCGGCAACCACCGGTGGATGAGAACCTCGCCATTTGGTCCGCCGCACTATAGTGAGCAGGAAAACGGTTCTCTTCGTCCCCCGCTCTTGGTGTCGATGTTTTCATCAATGAAACCGACATGTTGGACCTCTATTATGCCTCGTTATTGTCATTGCATACGGATCGCCTACCTGGTACCCTCGACGTCCCAGAAGGCACAAGGGGTCGTCATGATTAAAGAGACAAGAAAAGACCAAGTCAATGCCAGCTACAAGGAGGCACCTTCACCACATCACCTCATCAGGCGAGAAGTTGTTGAAGATTCTTCAGGCTCAACCCGGATCATTCGTCAAACAACTACAAGGGACATAGCAACACCTAAGGAAAGCTCAGAAGACTGCACGAGGCACAAGTCACGACATTGAGTCCGAGAACCCCTAGGATAGGATGAGTCGTGTACCCCCTATGCGCAGTCGAGTCCGTATGATGGTTCGAGTAGAACCATGATTGTGTGATGTTTGCTTTTAATTGTTTGTGTTTTGATATAAGTCGCACTTTTGCCCTAGGCAACAAGTGCATGGCTATGTCATCTTCCTTGCCTTGTTTCTTTTGTCTCGGCCTTTTTGCACCTGTTTGTTTGCACCTGCACAATAGAACCCCCTTTAGGCATTTCCCTCCTCTACGCTACTTTTCCCCCTCTTCTCTCTCCCCAACTGAAGACCCGCAAGACAAGATGCACCAAGGATTCTACCTCGGCAACCAACTGGCACTGAAGACTTCTGCTACAACCTCCACGACCAATTGCAACCCCGTAGAATTATGTTTAACCCTCCAGACCAGTAACCCTCTTCCTAGACCCTTTGAGACTTCATGAGACACTCCAGCTCAAACCCTTAACCATGTGCCTAACCCATAGAATTGCGAGAGAACCTGTTAAACCTTGCACAACCCTGGGTTCGTAATGGAACTAGTGGACACAGTGAGTGAGCACAATTTCGTCCTAATATAGCACAAGAACTGACGATGCCATAGATAGACCAATTTGTGGATATAAGACAGATGACTTGGTGGCTTTATATCAGTGACTTCGAGGAATTATCTGAGACCTTGATGGATTGTGAGGTTTTCATATTGGTGGGATCATGACTTTGGGGAAGCATGTATGAGTACCCGTTGGACATGAGATTTGGATTTATGAAGGTGATTCTGGTTGGTATAAATGCTAGATATGTCTGCATGGTTCGGAGTAAATTGGATTTAGACCAATGATCCTGATCATGATACGATGCTTCTCAGTGGACAATAACCTAGGAGATTGGATTATTTGTCGGAGTTGATTTAGGGATCTATATAATCGTGATCTTGGAGATTACTTGACCCGGATGATGGGAATTTGGTGGACTTACTATCGTAATGCATAGCTCTTCCAAGTATTGGGTATTATAGGGACTTGAGATCTTGTGGAACACCGTAGACATCGGATTCGTAGAATTGTTGGGTTATGTGGTGATTGATGGAAATTACCGGGCTATTGGAGTTTTACCGGGCTATTGGAGTTGACCTATAGGAAGGAAACAAAATCTTGGAGTGGCATATGACATGTTTCCTTAGAATAGAGATACCTTATCGTGAGCCTTGCAAGAATAGGTTGAGTGCTTGGATTGTGGAGTTTAATTTAAGCTTAGTAGCATGTATGACCTACCCATGGATTTTAGGGGAAGGCATACATATGGATTTGGGGATCGTAGGCAAGTACAATTTTGTTAGACCATCTCTTGAGAGTCATGAGGTTATGTATAGCATGAGTGGTGATTAAAGTGGTCTATGCGAGAAGATGCTTTTTATCATTCGGAGTACTAGATAGAGCTATTGGCATCTCAGAAACCATGCTTATGGATAAGATGATAAACGTTCACTCACTCACTAGAATCCTTGAAACACTTAAGCCCCACCAAGCCACAACCTGGTCAGATTCTGGCCACGGGCCTTCGCTCTAAGTCAGGAAGGCCTTGCAATACTCAACGGAGACCACCACCAATACCCCAGCCTACCTTGCGTACCCCATGGACCTCATGGACTAATTAGAAAAGTTGGGTAACATCGTTATTTGATGGCCTACTTGTCTGCCCGAAGACAAAGAAGAGACGGACAGCTGGATAGAAGACATTTGAAGACCGCCCTGTCAAGAAGGAAGAACTACACCGACCACCGTCATCAAGAAGTAAAATTCCACGTCGAGGACCGGGCGTATCCGCAAACCGCTCTTCTCGAAGGGACCGAGCATTTCCGTGTCAAAAGGACGCTCGCACCAAGATTTATTGACCCTTCTTCAAGACCACTGCAAGACAAATAGTAGACGTCTACCAGCTAGATTTACCACCTGAGATACCCTCCGTGCACCAAATCTTCCACGAGTCCCCACTCTGGAAGTACTTCTTACCTCCTAACTAGCCCAGTGCCCGCAAGGACATCACCGAGCCTTTGACAACTAACTCAACCCAACCTACGCAAGAGACCCCTCAGCAACCTCCATCAAAGAGGGTAACAAGCAAGAAGCCACACCACCAAGTACTTCAAGATTCCATGGAGCACCACCCGGCAGCAGAACCAGCAAGAAGAAGTGAAGACTACCCCGTATCCAAGACTCCGTATTTCTTTCCACGCCTAGTCTGGGAATCTCGGGGACGAGATTCTTGTAAGGGGGGTAGGTCTGTCACACCCTGATTTTCATGTCACATTGCTTAAGCTAATTACCATGTTAAAAATGTGGATTTACAAAAACTTTTGAGTGTTTTTGGCTTTGCTTGATTGATTTTCTGTCTGCTGTTGCTAGTGCTCTAAAAATCAAATAAATCCTCCAACTTTGATACTTCATCTCCTTGACCCAAAACCTTCTCCCAATGATCATGCCATGTGTATAGAACAGTATAGAATTTTCTTATAAAAATATTTTGGCCAAATAGTATTTTCTAAAATTAGTTTTCCAAAAACCCCTGAATTGAGGTTTGCACTGCAAGTACCTTATTTAGGGTGTGAAAAATCTTTCAAAAAGTATATTTGAATCCTATTAGGTATAGGACTCCCAGAAACCACAAATTTATAATTTTAAAAGTTATTTTTATATTTTAATTAAAAGCTTTTCTTTAAGGCCAGAAATGGTCTTTAATAGGGAAAAATTATTTAAGTATTTCAAAACTATTTGCCAAAATTCAGGGAAACTCATAGGACATATATTGTCCATATATAAGAGTTTCAACACATGGTCATGTTCAAAATATTGGACAAATCCTTCCAAAACCCTTTCTGGATATTTCAAGCGTTTGAAATATTTACACAGGGAATATTGTCCAAAAATTCCAGGGAAATTCTATCATGTCAAATATGACATATTTGATGATCTTGCAAAGCCTCATGCCTTGAAGATCAAGGAAACATCATCTAATCCCTTCAAAACCATTTCTGTCCCTTTTGAAGTTTGAGCAACTTTACATTGCCAAACTTGTCAAAATGCTCTCAAACTTGGTGCACATGATAAATTGATGTAATTATACATCTATGCCAAATGGCACAAGTTTTGGAGAAGCATAACTTGGTCTAAGTGCCCCAAAACCATTTCTGTTCAAATTCAAATTTGAACAACTCTACATTGTCAACTTTTTACCTGGGGCCTCAAACTTTGTGGGCATGATCATAACCCTAAATGATGATGCTACACCAAGTGGTGCATCAAGGGGAGATGATTAGCTTAACTCAAACATGGTGAAACCATTTCTGTTGATTTCTAGGGTTCACCAAAGTTACATTGGCAACTTTGCCCAAATGAGCTCAAATTTGGTGGAAGGGCCTAAATATATGTGCCATTTGATCCTGTTAAGTCTCATGTCAAGTGGAGCTATTTTGCTTGCCCAAATCTGCATCAAACACCTTCTGCCATTTTTCTTAAACCCTTGTCTTGACCACTTTTACTATTCCCCTTCACCTCAAATTCTTACCACAGCTTCCCCTAGACATCTTCTACCTCTAGTAACTCTCCCCTGCCTCAGCTCAATCATTGGAGGGGGTAAAACCCCAATTTACTCTTCTGGACAACAGTTTTCACCTCCTCCTTCACCTCCCTCCTCATTCCAGTGGCTCCCCAGGGCATCCAGGACCATCACACAATTGTTTACTACCCCCTCGACCTCCTAGACAACGTTGGGCATGATGGACGCGACCAGAGCGGCAAGGACACGGCCGTGCCAGCCATTCGGGCGCTCTGGAGCGCGCTGCAGTGCGCTCCCGCACTGTAGCCGCCTCCAATCAGGAGCGTCCGACAGCCTCGGGCCTTCCCCTCGTGTCTCCCGAGGTGCCCTCGACGTCCGTGACCTGCTGGACTGTCGGCCTTATCCTCCCCTGCCCTCCTTCTCCCTCCGCGAGCTCGCCCGAGCGCGTCCATGGATGAAGGTCACGGTGCACCGCGGCTGCACCTATATAAAGCCTCCCCCGAGCACTCCCTTGCCTCTTCTGGACCCTCCTCTCTCCCGTGCACCTCGCAGACATCTTCCCTCTCCCCTTGGTGCTCTCTTCCCCTCTCCATGGCCGAAGTGTCGCCGTCGGCCTCCTCCAAAATTTGCACCACCAGGACCCCCTTCCCTCCACTCCAGCGCTCTACGTGATCTCTAGGACCACCGCAACACGCTCCGCGCCCCGTTTGCACTTCCCGGTGGCCGTGCCGGCGGGCTCATCATCGACAGCACCCCGGCCCGTCGCGCCCAAAGCTTCTCCTCCTCCCGAGCTCCTCCGCGAGCGTGGAGCACCTGGACGGGCGCGCCTCCTCGCGCTGAACCCACCGGTGTGCCGGACGACGCCGGAGGTGGCCGGAGCCGCCAGGGAGGGCGCCGGTGCTCGCTCTGCCCCGCGCCCCTATCGCTCCTCTGCCTCAGGCGCGAGGTAGGGGACGACCTCCCCACAAGCTGGCAGGGGGCCCCGCAAGTCAGCGACTCCAACGCTGGGCCCGCCGATTTTTAAGTGGAGGCGGGGCAGCAGACGCCGCTTCCCCCGCGCGGAGACGCACTCTGCTAGGACGCCTTCGGCATCACCACCTCTCCCCGCGCAGCTGAGCCGCTGGGCCGGCCCACCGTCTATCCCTCGCCCTGCGCACAGTAAAGGGGTATAACCCTTTTTCCTCTTCTTTTTCTTTTTCAGACGACTTCAAAAACCCACAAATAATTCATATAAACTCCAAATTGCATGATTCAAATTTCTGGTGGTTTCTAAAATCATGACTTGTTGATGGGTGCCTTTGCTCATCATTCAAGAATATATTTCTGTACACTTCTTTCAAATCCATAAACCCCTTGGTTCCATCATATTGAAATGATCCAAACTATCCATTGATCAAATACCTTTGAAACCACCTTGGTTATTTTTCATATGACCAGAGGTATCCTAGAAAAGTCCAACTCCTATTTTTAGAGTACTTTTATTTTTGCTTTGATTGTGTTGCTTATTATGATTGTTTCCATCGTTAGTTGACGAAATAAATGAAGTACTCGGAGATGGACCAGAAGGTTTGAAGACTCGGAAGAATAAGGCAAGCAGCCCTTTGACCATGTTCGAGAAACCTTTTTATGCATGTCTCATAGCACCTTATTATCAATGCATCGGGATCATGTTGTGGTGGAGACCACTTTGATTACTACCTTTGTTATTTTACTATCAAAACTTGCATCAAACATGACCCTACCTTCCTATGAGGGTTATGTGGGTGGGAGTAGATAGATGTATGCTATAGTAGTTGGCTACGCAAATGGGACAGGGTTATGCTTTGAGTGAAACAAATGTGGTTTGACCTACTTGCAAATGACCCAGTGGGTGCCATTAATGCCCCTGGGAGATGATGAGAAACTAGGGCACTACTTGGTGAAGAAGTAGTGTACCGAGGCTTGATGAGAGTGTTGTTGACAGAGATGGATTAGATTTATGTGTGACTACCGTCCCAACCAAACATGCGCAACCACTCTACCCTTATATGGGAAAGGGCATTATTGATTACCTAGGTCGATACTAGCATGGTGCCTGCATTACTAGTGACGGGGGTGACATGAGGTCACTCTCGGGACGGGGTCGCACTTGGATAGGCGGCCATGACTGTTTTTATAGGGCACCGAACACACCGTTGGTACCCCGTGTTAGTGGTATGTGATGAACATGGGAGCAAGTCTCCACAATTTTAAGATGTGAAATGTTGGCACGGGGCTATTACCAATCGAGTGGACTCTGTGTTAGTGTCGTCTAGGGAAAGATAGTGATCGGGTGCTTACCCCGGGTACTTGAGGTACCGCGGGTCGTGGATGACACGGAAGTTCCCCGGATCTTGTGGGTAAAGTGTGCAACCTCTGCAGAGTGTCAAACTATCTGAATAGCCGTGTCCGCGGTCAAGGACAGTTGGGTGGTGCTACTTAGACTATGTCCATAAGTTCTGGAAAACAACACGCTTTGAGTAAACCTGTTGATGTGATTGTGAGAAAGTCACAATGAGCTTGAGCATGAATTGATTACAACTCCTTCTTGATGATGATGTCTGTAACCTCCTGATACTTGTTGCAGACACACGCGTGCCCATGTTATATGTTGATCATACTCGCATATGAAAAACTAGCTTTCCGCAAAACTACCAATTTAGCAGTAGAGCTTTGCATTACTAATCTGTCATCGCACTTGGGTTGCTTGCGAGTACATTCAAAGTACTCATTGGCTTGCCACTGGTTATTTTATTGGCCAGGCATGAGTGAACAGGACTTGATGAAGATTTCTTGGTGACGAGCATGCGAGCTAGGATGCTTCCCAGTCAGAATGCCTGTAGGGTTAAGGCAGATGGCATGGGTCCATGTTGTTATTGAAGATTTCCGCTGCAACGATATACTCAAGACTTGACCATTATGGTCCTATTTGTATAATACGGTATGTATGGATGTAAGACTCTTGTTATTCAGCTTCTGTGTGTTCAGTGAGCATTGATCTCTGGGATCACTGTACACGTGCATTCGGTGATCTTGACTTATGAGTCGGGGTCCCCACAGTACGAGACCAACCGCTTCTTTAATTCCTGAAAACTGGCCTCACATTCTTCTGTCCAACTAAACTTGGTGTCCTTCTTCAACAACTCCGTCATGGGTTTTGCAATCTTCGAGAAATTCTCGATAAATCTCCGGTAGTATCCTGTGAGTCCAAGAAAACTCCAGATCTCTCCAACTGTTGTTGGTGCTTCCCAATGGGTCACAGTGTCCACCTTAGCGGGATCTACTGCTATTCCTTCTCCAGATATAACGTGTCCGAGAAATCCGACTTCCTTCAACCAAAACTCGCATTTGCTAAACTTGGCATATAACTGGTGCTCTCTAAGCTTCTGCAATACCAAACGCAAATGCTTTGCATGCTCCTCTTCATCCTTCGAGAAGATCAATATATCATCTATGAACACTACGACGAACTTATCCAAATACTCCATAAACACTTTGTTTATCATGTTCATAAAGTATGCCGGTGCGTTCGTCAGACCAAACGACATGACGGTATACTCGTACAACCCATACCTAGTGGTAAAGGCCGTCTTAGGTATATCCTGCTCTCGGATCTTCAATTGATGGTACCCTGATCGCAGATCGATCATGGAAAATATCTTAGCTCCTTGCAATCTATCGAACAGATCATTGATCATTGGTAATGGGTACTTATTCTTGATCGTTACTTCATTCAATCCTCGGTAATCAACCACCATCCTTAACGTTCCATCCTTCTTCTCCACTAGAAGTACTGGCGAACCCCAAGGCGAAGAACTTGGGCGTATGAATCCTTTATCCAGTAACTCCTTAATCTGCTTCTTTATCTCCTCCAAATCCTTTGCGGGCATCCTATAGGGTCTCTTAGAAATTGGCCCGGTGCCTGGCAAAAGTTCAATCAAAAACTCTATATCTCTACCCGGTGGCATGCCAGGTAACTCCTCTGGAAACACATCCAGATAATCCTTTACTATTGGCACTTCCTCCTGAACAACTCCCGTGAAAGAATGTACTTGAGTCCTTGTAGGTGAATGCCTAGATACATACTTAATCTTTTTTCCCTCCGGGGTGGTGAGCAAAATAGACTTACTGGCACAGTCAATGTTACCTCCATACTTCGATAGCCAATCCATACCTAATATCACATCCAATCCTTGTGACTCCAGGACTATTAGGTCAGAGGGGAAAGTATGGCGTCCTATGATCAATGGCGTCTGAAAACATCCTTGGTGTGCCATATAATCTGCTCCAGGTGAACGTACTAACATAGGGGTCTTAAGAACTCGGGTGGACATCCTATGTCTATTTACGAATCCCCTTGAAATATATGAATGCAATGCACCAGTATCGAAAAGAACTATTGCGGTAAATGTCTTAACCAAAAACTTACCAACAACAGCATCTGGTTGCTCTTCTACCTCCTCCACGGTCACGTGGTTCACTTGCCCTTTGTTGAACGGGTTGGGCTGCTTCCCGACGCTTCCATTGTCGTTCCCATTCTTAGCTTCTGGGCATTCATTGGCATAATGTCCAGTCTTCCCGCACTTGTAACAAGTGACATGGCTAAAATCCCTCTGGGTGGGTGTGGACGGTGTAGGGCGGTTCTGGTTTCCATTGGCTCCATTCCCATTCCCATGGCCATTCTTGGTGCCATTGTGATTGTGCGAGCTACCTCCTCCATGGGTATGTTGAAACTGTCCTACCGCTTTAGGGGTAAAGCGGGGCTTCTGCTGAGCTCCAGAATTATACTTTCCTTGCCCATACTTCCTCTTGCGACTCTCAATCTGTTGATGCTTCCTTCCAATCATTAGGGCGCGATCAACCAACTCCTGGTAATTGTTGAAAGTTGCCACCATCAACTGTACACTCATCTCATCATTCAGCTCTTCCATGAATCTCTCCTGCTTCTTGGCATCTGTGGCCACATCATCTGGGGCATAACGAGATAAGGTACTAAACTCATCCACGTACTGGGCCACAGTACGATTCCCTTGGCGCAAATTGCGAAAGTCCTGCTTCTTCATACTCATGGCTCCAGTCGAGACATGGGCGGTACGAAAAGCTTGTTGAAACTGATCCCAAGTCACATTGGCTACAGGGTAAGTGGCTGTGTAATTCTCCCACCATGCTGTGGCTGGTCCAGACAACTGGTGTGCGGCAAATCGCACCTTCTCAGCATCCGAGCAATTGGCGGTGGTCAAATCCCTTCCAATCTTGCGTAGCCAGTCATCAGCCACAATTGGTTCGATGCTGCTAGCAAACACGGGTGGTTGCAACCTTAAGGAATGGGTTAGGTTGTCCACGGGTGGTGGTGGTGGAGGGTTGTTGTTGTTCTGGTTGTTCTGAGTGTTCTAGACAAGAAGTTGCATCAGGGTGTTCTGCTGCTGGATCAACTGGGTGAGCTCAGGGGGAAACTCGATATCACGTCTTGGAGGCATCTGATGGGTGTAGAAGGAAGAGATTAGAATAGAAAAGAGGTCTAAGGGAAAATCACTACCCATATGCACATGAGACAAACACACAATCATATCACACCAATCAATTTCAAGCAAGATCTTACAAATCTAACGATCGTTTACAAAAGTGCTCTAAAACTAATATATATGGGGGTAAAATACTAGTCACATGGTGGTCATCTAGAAATATTGATCGGCAGAGGATTCCATAATATCTGCTCCAGCTTCATCTTCATAGTCTTCATCCTTGCTATCCTCAGCTTCCGAATTATGTGTCATCTATGATGATATAGTCCTCCGGTGGAATCTCCTTGTGTTCTTCTTCCTCGTCTTCTTCTCCCATGAGTATTCCTAACTTCCGGGTCAAATCATCATTCTTCTCCACAAGTATCTTCATCTCCTCCTCATACCCGTCGCGTGTAGACTTGAGTTCTTCTTCTAGCTCCAAATTCCTATTTAGGGCCTTCTTCAAATCTATCATCCCTGCACACATCTGGTGCTCCTGGCGACGAATGTGATGGTTCAACTGCTGGATGAATGCTGCAATGGACCTACCCTTCCGGGTGCGGATCATATCCCAATTCTCATCTCGGCGTCCACAAATCTGGTAGATAGTGTCCTTTAGCTCCTGCTGGTAGACTTCTCCAATCCTTCCCATAGCAATGTGGGCTACCATACTCCTTCCTAGGCTCCATGTGGGTGCATTAAAGGAAAATGTTATGAGTGGGGTGACGGGTGCGAACTTCCTTCCTGGAAGTTGGGCTTGAATCAACCAACGCTCCTCCTCAGGTAGAGTGGCATTGTAGGTTCTGGTGAAACTTGCTAGTACAATGTTTAGATATCTGGTGACTTCCTTCAGGTGTCTTCCAAATGGCGTATCATCATCCGATTGCATGAACTTGTGCTTTGCTTCCACCATCCTAAAGAGTAGAAAAGATGAGGAGTCAGAAAAGAGAAGAGTCACTTGTGCTCTAGGGCTTGTCTTAGTGGTCGTGTCCTACAGTCAGTGTGTGCTCTGATACCATCTTGTAGCGACCAGACCTCAAACAGTCTGATCTCTGTGCATCAGTGTCATCCCTGGATCAGTAATGCTGACGCGCACAGTACTTGAAGGATTTATAACAGAGTAGCAATCACACACTTATTACATCGATAGTCCAACGATGAACTTATTACAAATAATATGGCTGAAGACCATTCAATACGATAACAGCGGAAGGCTTGGAAGATAAGTGAGTCCATCAACTCCAGCGGCATCACTGAGTATAGAACCACGACCTAAAAAAGGGCATCTTACTCGTCGTCTGGAAAGTCTGCAACATGAAACGTTGCAGCCCGAAAACGGGTCAGCACATGGAATATGCTGGCAAGATAACACAAGTATGCAAGTAACAGAATAATGGCTATACTATATGCATATTTGGCTGGTGAAAAGCTCTACGGTTAAGTTTTTGCATAAAGCCAATTTTTCCTTACTTCAAAGGAATAGATTTTAATTAACTATCATGGTAGTTGAAACATCGTTGAGAAGATAGACATCCTCTCAACCCCAATTAAAAATAATCATTAAACCCAACAAAATTAATTAAAGTAACATCATGAGATTCACATGATAATCCAAGTACTAGATACTCAAGACGCCCATAACCGGGGACACGGCTAATCATGATCAGTTTGTACACTCTACAGAAGTTTGTGCACTTTTCCCCCACAAGACTCGATCGCCTCCATTTGGTTTCTCGCGCTGCATGGTGTTTGAGAAACGGATGACCGAGACACAATCTTTCCGAAGAGGTCCCCTTAACCAGATAGATAGGCCGGTACACCTACAAAACCCACTACATCTGCTAGCCCATCATGGAAAGGTTTTCCACAACTTACTCAACTATGCCAGAACCCATATTGGCATGTGGCTGCACACGGAAGTTTCTAGTATGAAAAATCTCATGATCCCTTTGAGCCTGGGTGGCGGTCCAAAAGAAAAACAGGCAATCACTGGAATACCCAAATGCCTCAATCCACCCAGATGTGTATTAATGTTGCCACCTTAAGTTGAATCATTAATTAACAAACTCACATCTGTCATGGATTTCACTCACCCAATCCACGTCTACGAGCATAACATGTCCTAACAGCAAACGTAGAAGTAACTCCCAAAGGTTTGAATGTAATGCAGGTAATAGGTACTACCTCAAACTACTTCCCAATCCCACAAATTAATTGATCCTACTCATGCAATGTGTGAGGGTTTGACTAATGCAATGAAAACTGGGTAATTGGAAAGCATGATCAAAGTGTTACTTGCCTTGCTGATGATCCGCAAAACCTAGAGACTCAAAGTAGCAAGCGGCGCACTCTGGGTACTCTATCGCAATCAAACAGGCACACAATAAGTACTTAACTAATGCACGGGTAAAACTCAAATAAGAGATCTAACCAGAAAGTTCAACTTAAGAACTCCGGTTTGCAAAAAGAATCAACTCGAAAGAAGCAACGAAACTCAAACTGCAAAAGAAATGAGCTCCGGTTTACTAGTTGGCCTAAAGTCAAATTTTACAGTAGCCAAAACTTTGTTCAAGTTGATTAAACGTAAAGAGGGTTTCGATACGAAGATCTAGGATTTTGAATCACCTGATTCCGACTCTCGAGCGAAAAGAAAAACGAAAAACAAGATCAGGGCAGAAATCGCGATCGGAATAACCGCGGATAAATACCCCGAAAAAGAAAAACGACGAATAGGCTAACGAACGAACGTTCGCTGTCTGCGGTTAACTAAGGAAAACCGTTCGTTAAAACGAACGTACGGACAAACGTCCGCTAAATAACTAAACCGACGAAAAACCGAACCGATCTAATCTAATAAAAAAATAGATCTACGGTTTAAAAAAACCGAGCGATTTCTAGAAAAAAACAGCATCTACCTCGCGAACTCCGGCGAGACGGCAGCGGCGGGGCGGCGGTCCGGCGACGGGTGGTGCGGCGGCGGCGGCGGTCGCGGCGGCGGGGCGGCAGGTGGCGGCGCTGCGACGGCGCGGGCGGCGGACGGAGGCGGCAGCGCGCGGGCGGCGAACGGCGCGGCGGCGGCGGCGCGGGGCTCGGGCGGCGCTAGGGTTTGGGCGGCGCGGGCGAGGCGGGCTGGCTGGGGCGACGGGCCGGATCGGGCGCTTATAAAGACCAGGAGTCCTGGGCTAGTAAGACTCCTAGTCGGTTTCCTTTTTTTCTAAAAGAGTCCCGGCACAGAAAAACTAACGAAAGAAATACTAAACGGACTCCAAAATTCCCGATATAAATTTTCACCGTCTTGTAATAATATTTAGGACAAAGTGAACATTTTTCCCGGACCTAAATGCAATTTGGAAAACGCGTATTTTTCCTATGCAAATAAATTCGCAAATAAATCCAGAAAAAATACCAAAAGTGATTTTAACATTTTTCCTCCAATATTTCTGTTATTTTGGAGAAGTCATATTATCTCCGCTCATATTTTGTGTTTAGAAATATTTTTAGGAGAGAAAAATAATTAGAATCACACTGTTCTCGTACCGGTATTCGAGCGAACTCAAATACGAAAACAGTAAAATTCCCAACTCTCTCCGTAGGTCCTTGAGTTGCTTAGACTCTCGAGGAACGCCACAAACAAAAATGCAAAAATCATGAAATGCAAGTATGATCTATGTATAACATTCCAAATTGAAAATTTGGGATGTTACAGTATCAATCTGGATGCATATTGAACGTAGGAGCAATTATCTAGAGTATCTTTATGCAGAACATTGTAGACATAGAAATTTACAAAGTACACATAGATCTGAATGTTGCAAACCCGTTGACTAAAACATCTCACACAAGCAAAAGATGATCATACCTTAGAGTGTTAATCACATAACAATGTGAACTAGATTATCGACTCTAGTAAACTCTTTAGGTGTTAATCGCATGGCGATGTGAACTATGAGTGTTAATCACATGGCAATGTGAACTAGATTATTGATTCTAGTAATCTCTTTGGGTGTTAATCACATGGCGATGTGAACTAGATTATTGACTCTAGTGCAAGTGGAAGACTGATGGAAATATGCCCCAGAGGAAATAATAAAATGGTTATTATTATATTTCCTTAATCATGATAAAGGTTTATTATTCATGCTAGAATTGTATTGACCGGAAACCTAAATACATGTGTGAATACATAAACAAAAATCGTGTCCCTAGTAAGCCTCTACTAGACTAGCTCGTTAATCAAAGATGGTTAAGGTTTCCTAACAACGGACATGAGTTCTCATTTGATAACGGGACCACATCATTATGAGAATATTGTGATGGACAAGACCCATCAATTAGCTTAGCATTTGATCGTACATTTTACTCCTACTGCTTTCATCTATCTCAAATACATGTTCCTATGACTATGAGATCATGTAATTCCCGGATACCAGAGGAGTGCCTTGTGTGCTATCAAACATCACAACGTAAATGGGTGATTATAAAGATGTTCTACAGGTATCTCCGAAGGTGTCTTGTTGGGTTGGCATGAATCGAGATTAGGATTTGTCACTCCAAGTATGAGAGAGGTATCTCTGGGCCCTCTCAGTAATACACATCATAATAAGCCTTGCAAGCAAATGACTAATATGTTAGTCACGGGATGATGTATTACGGAACGAGTATAGAGACTTGCTGGTAACGAGATTGAACTAGGTATGGAGATATCAATGATCGAATCTCGGGCAAGTAACATACCGACGGACAAAGGGAATTGTGTATGTTGTCATAACGGTTCGACCGATAAAGATCTTTGTAGAATATGTAGAAAATGGGCATCCATGTTCCGCTATTGGTTATTGACCAAAGAGGTGTCTCGGTCATGTCTACATAGTTCTCGAACCTGCAGGGTTCGCACGTTTAACGTTCGTTGATACGTCCAAAACGTATCTATAATTTCTGCTTGCTCCATGCCACTTTTGGGTGATATTGCTATGATATTTATACACTTCCATACACTTTTGATCATATTTGGACTAACCTACTAATCCAGTGCACCCCAGTGCCAGTTTCTGTTTTCGGCTTTTTTTGTATTTCAGGTTTTCACATTACGAGAACTGTCAGGAAAAATCCAGAAAAATTATATAAAAAAATCAGCGTTCAAAACCTACCTTGCGCCTGAAGTACAGCCGGGGGGGCCACGAGGGCCCCAGGCAACCTGGCGGCGCCCCCCCCCCTGGGCCGCGCCGGGGGGGGCGCCTGGGCCCCCCGAGCCCCGTCTGGTGCCCCCCTTTGGCATATATTTAGGGCGTCCTTCGAAACCCTCGGGGCGGGAACTCTTTTTCGCGATCTCATCTCTGTTCCGCCGCCGCCGCCGCTTCCAAGATCGGGAGCACCAGGAGAACTCTTCCCGGCACCCTGCCGGAGGGGAGGATCACCATCGGGAGCCTCTCCACCACCATGGACACCTCCCAGATGAGTTGTCAGTAGTCTCCCTTGGACCATGAGTCCATGACCAGTGACTATGTGATGTTCTCCTCCCGTTCTTGTGCTTCACTAATTAGTCCTCGTGAGCTGCCCTACATGATCGAGGCACATATGTAATGCTTATGCTGTTGCTATGATGAGTTTGCTGGGATCCGATGGATTATGAGATTATGTTCAGATTGTGATTGAGTAATATATTTGATCTACCTCTTTTATATTTATGTTCGTAAGTAATTCTTGCATGCTCTCCATTGTTATTTATTGCTTTGGCCAAGTAATACATAGTGACTCCAAGAGGGAACGTCATGCTTGATTGTGGGTTCATGCCCCTCGATGACTAGTTTGAGTGACAGAAACATGAGTCTAGGGGATGTGCTATTGCCACAAGGGGGAAAACAACGGTGCTTGTGCCCGCGGGTGCAAGGATTGTTTACTTTACGCAAAGTTCTTTTAATGCAGTTGTATGTTGCTTTGAGTTTACACTATGGGTGGGGCTCGCAACTTAATACCAGCGAGATGTTCTGGATAGATATCTCAAGATGGATGATTAGTAGTAGATATTGATGGATTTCGGTCTACTTACTTTGGCGTACCGCCCATGCTTTGAACCTCAACCTTTCTTGCAATGTAGTCAGCATTGGTTTGCGTTCGTGGTCCTGTCAATTGCCCAGCTGTAATTCGTTTACCTCACATAGCTGTTTTATCGTCTTTTGGGAGAGAGACATCACTAGTGAACATCATGAGACTCCGGTTCATATTACCATCATTAATCACATCCGCTATTTACTTTTCGCTTTTACTTACTATTGCAAACATTATCTATCACTACTATCATTTGCGTTTAATCCTTTGTGAACTACAAGGCCGGAGGGATTGACAACCTCTCTGTACTCGTTGGGAGCAAAGTTATTTGTATCTGTGTGCAGGTCCACGTTGATTGCTAATATCTGGCGTCGTTAGCAGTTGACACCTACTTGTTGAACCTAGGAGTCTCTGGGGATTCGATCCTTGGCATCTTTGCTAAGGGAAAAACTTCCACAACACTGCATCTCACACCTTCCACTTGGGGTAACCAACGTGGGGTTAGAGGCCCATCAAGGAGTTTTTCTGGCGCCGTTGCCGGGGACTCCACTCTTCAGGATAGGGGAGTTGCACGCTATCTTTTACCTTTGCTTTTAGTCTTGTTAGTTTACCTTTCAGTTTCTGCTTTAGTATCCTTTATCAAAAATTACAAAAAAAATTATTTTGCCTTCCTGTTAGTAGTCCTATCTGTTTAGCTAAACATGTTAGGATATGGTGCTTTGAGGGAATCAGAAGTTCTAGATTTCCATCAAAGGGATGGAGAAAATATGAAGAAGGCATGGGACAGAATTTCTGATGCACATAGGAGAATTATGCCTTGGATACCTATAAAAATTGTGCTTAGGAATTTTTACCAAGGTACTTTTAAATGGTGTAAACACTCTCTTGATATTATAGCCGAGGGAGATTTCCTAGAGTGTGATGAAGCTAGAGCTCTTGAAATTATACATGGTCTATCTAGTTACTTTGTTTATGAACATAATTTTGATACTGTCATAGATAGACTTGCTACTATTGAAAAGAGAATGGATGCTCTAGACTTAATGAAGGTAGAGAAACCCAAACCCAATAGGAGAGATATTTTGGAAATAGATAATGACTGGGAGCCTCTTGTTAGGATTAGCATCTCTAATCAAGACTTCCTTGCTTATTGCGATATTGGATCTATGGTTTCTACTATGCCAAAAACTGTTCATGATTCTTTAAAATTTAACATGGATAGACTACCATCTTATCATGAACACACTAATGGAGATATTTCTGAAATCCAGGGAAGAATAAAAGATGTGCCAGTTATATTCCTTAAAGGGATTGCAATGGTTGATTTCTTCATCATGGAGCCAAACCAAGGAAATATAGTGCTTGGAAGGGACTTCCTCCGAGCGGTAAAAGGCTTCATCGATATAGGTAAGGGACAAATCCGCTTACGCGGGAAGGCAAAAGGTGTGTACCCCTTTCCTAGAAGGAACAAGAGTGAACTTGTTGAGGAACCATATGAATCAATTTATAACTCCGATTATTATGATGGTTATTGATTCCTTTTTGCATTATGCCTAGCTTAAAGGCATAAAAGAAAGCGCTTTTGGGAGGCAGCCCACATGAATAAAAATTTTATTTTGCTTTTGTTGTGTCTTGATGTTGTTTACTACAGTAGCATCATCATTGTATCTTTGCTTTTCATATTTGTGCCAAGTATAGCCTCTGATTGCTAGAAAGTTCAAAAGTTGTGAGGTGCTGTCCAGGAAACAGATTCTGTCCTTGGATAGAAAAATTCGTATAAAATCACCAGATCATCTTTTGGTCTGAATTTTTCTGACAGCGTTCTCTATATAATTGTATTTCGTGCGTCTGTTCTGAGTTTTTTGATTAGAGTTGCAGAAGTGCCACGAACAAATCAATTACTACCTGCTGTTCTGTTTTTCACAGATTCTCTCCTGTTTTGCTTTTCCTTCGTTTTGCAAACCAAGAGCTTGCTTTTTCTTTGCAAAAACCTTTTGGCAATCTTGAGAAATAGTAGACCTTCAAGAATATCTTTATTTCCAGCAAGGTATAATTATTTTATTAAGGGTACTAACCTCGCTAATCAGATTATGATGAGTTATGTATGAAGGGAGTTTTCAAGTGTGCGAGGGAAGATGATAAAAAGATTCAGGAGTGTCAAGCGCTCAAGCTTGGGGATGCCCCCGTGCACCCCCAAGAAATATTCAAGAAGACTCAAGCGTCTAAGCTTGGGGATGCCCCCGTGCATCCCTTCTCCATCAACATTATCAGTTCGTCTTTCGTTCCACTATATTTTTTATCACTTCATGTGTTATGTGCTATGCTTGGAGCGTCTTGCTTTTAGTTTTCTTTTTAGTTTTTCATAACGAGTCGGAACTCAGCGTTCTTTATTTGGGAGAGAAACACGCTCCACTTCTACCTAGAACATAACATAGAATTTTCATGTCTATCTTTGCTATGTGTGTTCTTTGTCTTTTAATAGCTACTATCATGCTCAGCTCTTAGTATTCATGCTTATCTTTTCAAAGAGCTTTTGTTTAGTTGGTTGCTTGAACTCTCTTTAATTATCATGCTTACCTTATTAAGAGAGTTTGCTTCCGTTGCATTGGTTAATATGTCTATGATAAAGATGCTACGTGCATAATGGCGCTTAGTAGTTTAGGTTTTCTTATGGTTAGTCTCAAATAGCTGGGGGATTCCCAATGTGTTATTGGAGTACCAACTTGATTTGTTTGCCTATGATGTGGTATGGTTTAGTAATATCTTCCTTCAAGAATTTATTTTGATTGACTTGGCGTATGCTCACGCATATTTAAGACTGTAAAGAAAGTCTGTCAAGCCTTGATGATCTTTTATTTCTGAGTAGCGATATAACTACCATGCCTGATTCAATGTTGCTTTGTCGCTCTGCATGATTATGACCGTCATTGCTCTCTTAGTTGGTCGCTCCCAGTCTTTTGCTAACCTCCACCTGTACTAAGCAGACTAACTTTGCAATACATAGCTCATGGGAAAGTAGATTAAAAACTATTGTGGTAAAGAATATGTTGCCTATGTATCTTATTTCTTATAAGTAGCTTGCTGAGTGGTAACCATGTTTCTGGGGACGCCATCAACTGTCACACTTTTGTTGAATATCAATCGAGTTGCTATGCATGTTCGTCTTGTCTGAAGTAAGGGTGATTTGCCATGGGTTGAATGAGTATGCATATTGTTAGAGAAGAACATTGGGCCGCCAACCAAAGCCATGTATCATGGTGGAAGTTTTAGCTTGGACATTAATCCTCAATCTCTTATGAGAATATGCTTAAGCATTAAAGAGGAGTCCATCATCTATTTTCTATGTTGTCCCGGTATGGATGTCCTCAAGTTGAGATCTATCAAAAACGAGAAATCAAATGCTATTTATCTCCTTGGACCTTTGTACAGGTGGCATAGAGGTACCCCTTTGTGACACTTGGTTGAAACATATGTAATGCAATGATAACCCATGGAAATCCGAGCTAATTAGGACAAGGTGCGAGCACTATTGGTATTCGATGCATGAGGCTTGCAACTTATAGGATGTCTTATGCATAACACATATCAAGTACTACTACCGTTGACAAAATTGCTTCTATGTTTTCAAAATAAAAAGCTCTAGCACATAACCATTCTTTTTGAGTCTCCACCCTCTTTCTTCAAGCACCAACTACTGAGAGCATGATTGTCATTCTAAGTGTAATGTGCATTGTTCCAAAGTAGCATTGTCTTTTGCATGATTGTGATATCGTTTATTTTGAAATCATTGTATCTAGTCATCACTTAAAGCTTGAAGGTGCCCCTGCATTTATGTTTTGCTTCACTAAAGGGGGCAAGCTAGATATCACTTTATCATATTTGCACATCATGTTCATTGCAAATCTTTTTGATGTTTCAGTTTCATATTGTAAAACTTTCAGTCCTTTGTGATTTTCTCATGAGGCAACTTAATTACTATAGATTCATTGTCTCAGTAAGCTTTTGTCATATGACTATGAAAAAGTCCTATATGGTTAATAGCATGTCACCACAGAAATTATTCTTGTTATCATTTACCTACTCGAGGACGAGCAGGAATTAAGCTTGGGGATGTTGATACGTCCAAAACGTATCTATAATTTCTGCTTGCTCCATGCCACTTTTGGGTGATATTGCTATGATATTTATACACTTCCATACACTTTTGATCATATTTGGACTAACCTACTAATCCAGTGCACCCCAGTGCCAGTTTCTGTTTTCAGCTGTTTTTGTATTTCAGGTTTTCACATTACGAGAACTGTCAGGAAAAATCCAGAAAAATTATATAAAAAATCGGTGTTCCAGAACCTACCTTGCACCCGAAGTACAGCCGGGGGGCCCCCAGGGCCCCAGGCGCCCTGGCGGCGCCCCCCCCCCCCTGGGCCGCGCCGGGGGGGCACCTGGGCCCCCCGAGCCCCGTCTGGTGCCCCCCTTTGGCATATATTTAGAGCGTCCTTCGAAACCCTCGGGACGGGAACTCTTTTTCGCGATCTCATCTCTGTTCCGCCGCCGCCGCCGCTTCCAAGATCGGGAGCACCAGCAGAACTCTTCCCGGCACCCTGCCGGAGGGGAGGATCAACATCGGGAGCCTCTCCACCACCATGGACGCCTCCCGGATGAGTTGTGAGTAGTCTCCCTTGGACCATGAGTCCATGACCAGTAGCAATGTGATGTTCTCCTCCCGTTCTTGTGCTTCACTAATTAGTCCTCGTGAGCTGCCCTACATGATCGAGGCACATATGTAATCCTTATGCTGTTGCTATGATGAGTTTGCTGGGATCCGATGGATTATGAGATTATGTTCAGATTGTGATTGAGTAATATATTTGATCTACCTCTTTTATATTTATGTTCGTAAGTAATTCTTGCATGTTCTCCGTTGTTATTTATTGCTTTGGCCAAGTAATACGTAGTGACTCCAAGAGGGAACGTCATGCTTGATTGTGGGTTCATGCCCCTCGATGACTAGTTTGAGTGACAGAAACATGAGTCTAGGGGATGTGCTGTTGCCACAAGGGGTAAAACAACGGTGCTTGTGCCCGCGGGTGCAAGGATTGTTTACCTTACGTGAAGTTCTTTTAATGCAGTTGTCTGTTGCTTTGAGTTTACACTATGGGTGGGGCTCGCAACTTAATACCAGCGAGATGTTCTGGATAGATATCTCAAGATGGATGATTAGTAGTAGATATTGATGGATTTCGGTCTACTTACTTTGGCGTACCGCCCATGCTTTGAACCTCAACCTTTCTTGCAATGTAGTCAGCATTGGTTTGCGTTCGTGGTCCTGTCAATTGCCCGGCTGTAATTCGTTTACCTCACATAGCTGTTTTATCGTCTTTTGGGAGAGAGACATCACTAGTGAACATCATGAGACTCCGGTCCATATTACCATCATTAATCACATCCGCTATTTACTTTTCGCTTTTACTTACTATTGCAAACATTATCTATCACTATTATCATTTGCGTTTAATCCTTTGTGAACTACAAGGCCGGAGGGATTGACAACCTCTCTGTACTCGCTGGGAGCAAAGTTATTTGTACCTATGTGCAGGTCCACGTTGATTGCTAATATCTGGCGCCGTTAGCAGTTGACACCTACTTGTTGAACCTAGGAGTCTCTGGGGATTCGATCCTTGGCATCTTTGCTAAGGGAAAAACTTCCACAACACTGCATCTCACACCTTCCACTTGGGGTAACCAACGAGGGGTTAGAGGCCCATCATTCGTTGACGATATAGTATTATATGAGTTGTGTATGTTGGTGACCGAATGTTGTTTGGAGTTTCAGATGAGATGACGGACATGACGAGGAGCTCCAGAATGGTCCGAAGGTAAAGATTAATATATGGAATAACAGTGTTTGATATCCGAAAAGGTTCCGGAATTCACTGGAAGGGGTTTCGAATGTTTCTCGAAATGTTTGGGTATGAGAACACTTTTTTGAGCCAAAGGGGAAAGCCCACGAGGCTTTTGGAAAGTGCAAAAGGGAGTTTAGAGGAGACCAGAGGCTAGACGCCAGGAATCCTGGCGTCTAGGTGGTAGACGTCGGGAACCCTGGCGTCTAGCCGTGGAGTCCGAGTAGGACTCTTGTCTTTCGGGCAAAACCAAATTTAAGGAGGCTTTTGCTCCAAGTTTCGACCCCCAGGGCTCAAAATATAAATAGAGGGGCAGTGCTAGCACCCAAAACACATCAAGATTCACCAAGCCGTGTGTCGGCAACCCCGACCCTCTAGTTTATCCTACGTCTAGTTTCTGTAGTGCTTGGTGAAGCCCTGTAGAGATTATTCTTCATCACCAACCGTCACCACGCCGTCGTGCTGCCGGAACTCATCTACTACTTGACCCGTCTTGCTAGATCAAGAAGGCGAGGACGTCATCGAACTGAACGTGTGCGGAACACAGAGGTGCCGTGCGTTTGGTGCTTGATCGGTTGGATGGCGAAGAAGTTCGACCACATCAACCACGTTACTAAACGCTTTCGCTTTCGGTCTATGAGGGTACGTAGACATACTCTCCCCTCTCGTTGATATGCATCTCCTAAATAGATCTTACGTGAGCATGGGAAATTTTTGAAATTGTGTGCTACGTTTCCCAACACTCCAATCAACAATAACAGTTAAAAAGTAAGCTACATGGCCTGGAAGAGAATGATTTTGCTTCAGTCATTGTAAAAAAACAAGCTTTTGTTGAACTTATAGCTAGCTAAAATACAAAATTTAGATTACATGCAACATTTCACACATCCGCTACTCCAACCAGTTGTAATCCATCCTAGCAAAAGAAATCACATCATGGGGAAAAAGAAAGAATTATGCCTACCTTGGCGATGTGAGCGAGGAGAAGATGTGCCAGCCAGCGGCAAAGCGAGTTCCATGGAAGAGTTGGGGGGGGCAAGACCGATGAGAGTTAGCAGCCAACACCATGGCTGGTCCAAACCGAGCCAACTCGCTCGTCGACATCCGCTCCTCCCCTCATTATCTGGCCAACGAGGCCCTAGAGGACGCACATCCGCCACCCCTCTCCATCTGCTTCAGCTGACTGGGCCCTAGATTGAAGATGGGGAGGGTGCCACCATGGAAGGAGGCCGCGGGGCGAGTGGAGAGGAGGGAGGGATGCAACGGCTGCAGCGGAGTGTGGCGGCGCTAGGGTTTATGAGAGAGGAGGGGAGCAGGGGCGAGGCGGCTAGGGTGTGCGAGCGGTTGGAGGGAGTGCGGGCCGACACCTAGGGGGTGCTCGCTTTTGATTCTGCTCGTTGGCTGTGCGCACTGTTCATAGCGACACGTGGATGGCGTGAGCCTGCGTAGCCAACCCTTTCATCCTTTATGTGTTCAATTGACTTTCCTATGGACTCAAAGTGATCTTGGATCACTAAAATAGAAATGAAGAGTCTTGAACTTTTGTCAATCTTTGTCCTTAGCATTTTGAAGGGGTTCCACATCCTCTTGTCCTTGCCATGCCACTTTTGAACTTTTCTAAAATATACTAGATAAAACTATTAGTCCAACAAGAGATATGTTGACCTTAATTAACAAAATCACCCAGGGAGCATTTGTGCTTTCATTTTGCTCTTTATTACTTTTTCTAATGCACTTTAATTCTCATTTAGACACACTTGCAATATTTGCGTCTTCACAACTTTTTTTCTTTGGATCGCAAATAACTTGCGCAAACTTTCCAATAAACCTCTACAAGATGCAAAAAATCATTTTCTAAGATCCTTGTGAGATCGATACTCTTACTTCTAAAAGAATATAATTGTACCCCTTGTATTTGCAAGACATCACTGGCCTCACCAACTGCGCCATCTACCGCACGCGCCTTGGCGCATCACCCAGTCCAAGCCAGGGCCTCCACCATGCCTCCATCGCCCCTGAATCCCTCTATGCCCGCAAAGTCATTTTGGGCGGTTGCGGTGCATGCCGGTACATCTCAGAGCACTCATTTCTGCTCAGATTCGTGCAGATTTATGGTCCACCTAGAAGTATAGTGGTAGTATATTTCTTGTATATTTTGTTAGTAAAATAGGTGTCGGCTTAATCGGCCAAGGTACACTTATTTATCAGAGAAGGTACACATGCAGCTCTCTCCTCTCTCTACCCGTTGAACAAATCCACATACTTTATTTCATTATATACAATTGAAATTAGCAATAGCTTTTAAACTATAGACTCATTTTTGAATATATTTTTATATATATTTGGACTCATTGCGTCAAGAACTTGAGAACTAGACTAATGCATTTAAAACACATTTAAATTCCGACGTTTCACATTTCATATGTGGAAAAATCCATTTCACTAGAAAATATTAAGCAAACCTATTTCAATAGAAATATGTAAGAACAACCTTTTTCACATAAACCTATTTAACCCAAATATGAAACTGAAATGTCAACTTGTGAAACTGGCTATTTGGAAATGTGTAACATTTTATTTTCAAAATTGTAAAATATATTATTTCAAAAAATGTGCTATTGAAATAGATGTGATTTTCGTGAAACAAGCGAGTGAAAAGTGAAATGCACCTTCTGAAGTAATTAAAATGTGAAATTGAAATCTCAACTTGTGAAATTGTTATTTTTGAAATGTGTAATGGTTTATTTCAAAAGAGTGAAACAAGCTATTTCAATAATGTGAAATTCAAATATATGCGATTTTTGTGAAACAAGCCAGTGCAAAGTGAAATGTAGGTTCTGAAAGTAAAACAATACGAAGTGAAATGTCAACTTGTGAAACCGTTTATTTCGAAATGTGTAATGGCTTGTTTCAAGAGGGTGAAACATGTTATTTAAAAAAAATGTGCAATTGTAATATGTGATTTTTGTGAAACAAACTAGTGAAAAGTGAAATGAAGGTTCTGAAAATGAAAAAAAATGAACTGAAATGTCAACTTGTGAAACCGACCATTTCCAAATATGAAATGGTTATATTTATATAGTGAAATATGTTCTTTCAAAAATGTGCAATTGAAGTAGATATGAGTTATCTGAAACAAGCCAATGAAAAGTGAAAAACAGCATAAAACTGAAATGTGAACTTGTGTGAAACTCATTTGAAATCATTTTATTCATAAGATTTCAAGCGGGTGAAATGCATCCAAAATCAACCTTGTTTTAAAAGTCTTTGTGACATGAGTTCAAATATATAAAACATTTTGAAATCGGAAGTTTGGTTTAAGAGATATGGATGATTTTAAGTTAGCAAAGGTGGAATAAATGGATTAGTTAGTTTGGAAGAGTGAAGAAGGAGAATGGGCAGCACATGCATCTAAGGCTGTGTCATCCGACCAAAAGCGGACATTGACGGAACCCATGTACCCTGTTTGCATGTTGTATAATTATGTATTTCTAAAACAGAATGCTTCGTTTATACTGTTGCACTAATCTTCATATTGCAATGGACAGCTTTAGACTGCAATGAACCGCTCAATTTTCCATTTTGCCTCTATACCTCCTACGATCTCCATTGTTGGCGACCTCCTTGTGCCAAGTAAATAGCATAAAACTATTACTTTACATGCTAGAGTTTCAAAAAACTACATGTTTTTAATTTTTCTCAAATAACTACCAAATGGGTGGTCGGCTGTTTTAGAAAACCCAAATCATCAAGTGATTTAAAGTTGATCACGATTACGACAGGTCGGGACCACACCTAAATGAACTGTCTATTTGACCGTTAACTTACAAATGGAGCCCACATGTCAGCGTCTCTTCCTTCTCTTTTCTTTCTCTCCCTCCCCTGAACTCTCTCTCTCTCACTCGAGCACGAGCAGGACACGCAACACTCCTTCCCGGCCTCCCTCTCTTCTCCACCGTCGGTAGCCAGCAGCCCGCCGCCGCCGAAAGCCACCAGCTAGCCGCCGTCGGAAGCGACTAGGTCCGGCGACCAGGGCGCATGCGCAAGATCGACCGGGGTGCCGCCAGAAGCCATCACGCGCCGGCTGCAAGGAGCAGCATCAGAGGTCGTCCTCTCTCGGCGGCTGCAAGGAGCAGCAGCAGCGGCCGTCGCAGCTCGGCGGCTGCAAGGAGCAGCGGCAGCGGCCGTCGCGGCTCGGCGGCTTCAAAGGAGCAGCAGCAGCGGCCGTCTTTGCGGCCAAGGAGCAGGAGAGGGCGTCCTGCAGGTGCGGCGACGGCATGGAGCACGGCATGGCGCGGCGGCGGCCATGAACAGGGACCTGATCGCTTTTTTAGAAAAACTACAGGGACCCGATTGCTTTTTCAGAAAAACAGCAGGGATCCGATTGCTTTTTAGAAATGTTTATAGGGGCTGTTTTGTAAAAAAGTGAGGGCATATTTGTAAATTTGGAAAAGAACTGGGGGATTGAAGATTTTTTTGTTTGAATATGAGGTAGAGACACTGACATGTGGGCCTCACTTGTAAGTTAACGGTCAACCAAACGGTTGGTTTAGGTGCGGGCCCGACATGTCATAAGCACGATCAACTTGATGATTTGGTTTTTTTTTGAAACAGCCGACTACCCACTTGATAGTTATCTGAGAAAAAATAAAAACAGGTAGTTTTCTGAAATCCTAGCTGTAAAGTAGTACTCTCTCCGTCCCATAATGTAAGACGTTTTTTGACACTAGATGAGTGTTAAAAAATATCTTACATTATGAGACGGAGGAAATAGTTTTATGCTATTTACTCTCATGCACCTCTTCTGAACCCATCAACCTCCGACTCCCCTCCACCGGTGAGATCACTACCGAGTTTTCCCTGGCTCAGCTCGCTTGCTACCCGCGCCTCGATGTTGAGTCCTTGTCTCCGGCCGGTGGTTTCCATCAAAATCAACCGGCGTGAACTGAATTTTGACGCAACCGATGAATAGCAACCTCGCAAGACTAAAACATTACATAATATTTGACGTGACGGAAATGGGCCAGCTTGTAATTCCTGCCTTGCATGGCATTATCCGTACCACTTCAGAGAAAGCACCTTCTAAGCCTTGGCAAGAAAGACAAACAACAAATTTCATGAGGTGCCTTTCTAATCCGACTATCATGGCACGCTTTAGCATCATAACTGCCTGCAACTGAGATTTACGCCCAATGCGAAGCCTGGCACCGCGTGTGCGCCACCACTTGGATCCGGTAATGGCCGCGCCACCATTGGCCCGGGCACGCAATCTGGGATCGACAAGTCCATGGGCACGGGACATGAGGCGATTCCAACGCGACATGGGCGGCCCATCGGCATGTCTCGGCCGCCCCGTGACAAGACCAAAGGCGAGTTATCGCATTCCTAAAGGTGTTCCCGTTCCAGACAACCGTTTTGGTCAGCTCAGAGCCACGCGAAGCGGAAGGGGTGGCTCGCGCTCCGCCGCTCCGGCCGGTATATAAATACGCGGCATCCCTCTGCAGTTCTCCGCGCTCTGCCTTCAGTAAGTCCAGCTCCAGTAGCGAGCGAGCGAGCGAGCGAAATGGCACGTCCATCCTGCGCTCGGACGGGGTCACGGGTGACACGGTGCTTCCCATGCTACGACGGCGACAGGACCGGTGACTTCAACGGCTGCAACGTCCCCAACGATCTCCTCCCGTCGCTCGGCGCCACCGCCGCCGCCCAGCCGACCGCCGGCAAGCTCAGCAAGTACCTGGTCTCGCCTTACGGCCGGCGCTACAGGTAGGCACACACGATCGCTAATCTCATTCGCGTGCTGTAGATAGATGGGCGGTGAAGGTGATGGGTGGATCGTTGATGTGCATGCAGGGTGTGGGAGACGTTCCTGATCCTGCTGGTGGTGTACTCGGCGTGGATATGCCCGCTGGAGTTCGCGTTCCTGAGGTACCTGCCCCGCGCGCCTTTTGTCGTGGACGATGTCGTCAACGGCTTCTTCGCGGTCGACATCCTGCTCACTTTCTTCGTGCCCTACGTCGACACCAAGTCCTACCTTGTCGTCGACGATCCGAAGAAGATCGCACTCAGGTACTGCTGCTGCTGCTGCTGCATACTCCATCAGTGTCGAGACGTTAATTTCTCAGACACGCATGAATGCACTACTGTATTTACCCGCCTTGTTTTTCTTTTTGTAAAAAAAAAGGTATCTGTCGACATGGTTCATCTTTGACGTTTGCTCCACGGTCCCATTCCGCTCCATCACCCACCTCTTCACCAGGCACGAGCACAGCCTCGGCCTCAAGTTCCTCAACGTGCTTCGCCTCTGGCGGCTGCGCAGAGTCAGTTCCTTATTCGCAAGGTACGCTAGTGCAGTAGTATATGTAGCAAAGCACTGTGCACTTGGCATATATACCAAGCTAAAAATGGCCACTGGTCAGACGTGCAACTTAATTAACAATGATGATTCTATTATTCCTTTCCGTAGGCTTGAGAAGGACATCCGGTTCAACTACGCCGTGATACGCTGCACAAAGCTCATCTCAGTACGTCGTCCAGCTGATTCTCCCTTTCCTTTCTTTCTGCTGTACCACCGTGTTCCGGAAGGTCACAATCTCGACTAGCGCTTCTTTCCCTTATGCTTCTGATCTCTTGGGAAATTTGGAAAGAGCGAAATGCACGTGTGTTCCGCAGCACGGCAATCCCGGTTGGGGTGCTTGTGACTCGCTTCAAGGCGGAAACTTCGCTGTGGGGCCTTGCCGGGGCGAAATATTTGTGTAATATAATGCCGCGAGAGTGATGCTTGTAACCTGGTCTTTTGGGCAAAACCCTTAAAAACCTTCTTCTTATTCAATGAAAATGGCAAACCTTTTGCCTTGTTTTTAAAAAAAAAACCGTGTAGTGGTTCTTCATGCATGCACGCGCCACGGATGATGATGCAGGTGACCCTGTTCGCGGTGCACTGCGCCGGGTGCATCAACTACCTGATCGCCGACAGGTACCCGGACCCGGCGAGGACCTGGATAGGCGCGGCGCACCCGGACTTCAGGGAGGACGGGCTGTGGGTGCGCTACGTCACCTGCCTCTACTGGTCCATCACCACCATGACCACCACCGGCTACGGCGACCTGCACGCCCAGAACGCCCGGGAGATGCTCTTCGGCATCTCCTACATGCTCTTCAACCTCTGGCTCACCGCCTACCTCATCGGCAACATGACCAACCTCGTCGTCCACAGCACCAGCCGCACCAGAGACTTCGTACGTACATGTATCCCATACCATTCCAAACTGTAAACGCTAGCCTCCTACCACTGCACTGCTCTGATGCATACTGGGCTGTGAATGATCATGGCTTGTGCATGCACAAAAATGCAGAGGGACATGGTTCAGGCCGCCACGGAGTTCGCGGCGAGGAACCAGCTGCCGGGGCAGATAGAGGAGCAGATGCTGAACCACATATGCCTGAGGTTCAAGGCAGAGGGGCTCAAGCAGCAGGACACACTGGACATCCTCCCCAAGGCGATGAGATCGAGCATATCGCTCTATCTCTTCTTCCCGGTGGTTCAGGGCGCCTACCTCTTCAGGGGAGTCTCCCCAAGCTTCATCCAGCAACTGGTGAGAAACTTGCAAAGCCTTACGATTGAAGGTGTACAAATGGAAGGGCACTCGCAAATTTTGAATTTGTTTCGAACTATGCAGGTGACCGAGATGGTGGCCGAGTACTTCGCCCCGAAGGAGGACATCATACTGCAGAACGAGTACCCATCTGACCTGCACCTTCTTGTGACCGGAGAAGTGGTATGTACTACGGATTTACCACGTTATCTTGAGAATTCACACACCTTGTAGGGCTTGCATATTAAGTGCAATAGTGATCTAAACACTCTTATATTAGTTTACAGAGGGAGTATTAATTAATCAATGTGTGTGTTCATTGGCAGGATATTGTGGCGTTCCTAGATGGGACAGAGCAGGTACTGTTTCCCACGTTCATGACTTGACCAAAAAACATGCAATCTGCAAAGTTGGTCCCTGAAGTACTTACGTACTCACTGATAATGTGCACATTTCAGGTTTATGGAAAAGCCACTGAGGGAGGACTGCTAGGGGAGATCGGAGTACTGTGCAACAAGCCACAGCCGTTCACTTTCCGGACGACCAAGCTATCTCAGGTTCTGAGGATCAGCAGGCCCAAGCTGATGGACATCATCCAGGAAAATGCAGAAGACGGCGAAACCATCAGGGTCAATCTTGAGCAAATAAACGTCTAAGTAACGTGCACCCTGTCAAGGTATACACGGAATGAATGTATTGGCTTTGTGTACTTCACATATACAGAAGCTACAAACTGAAGTATGGAATGATCTGGGGACTGGCCCCTCACCTGTTGAACAACGTGGCCTGCTATTTGGCAAAGTTGTTTTAGCGTCCAAGACTTCCATATGCGTATAGTATTATGACTTGAACCGGTGCAACGAGCAAAATAACTGTTGATTGTACTGGAACATAGTTAATTTGTACCATGTAACTCGGTACAAAATAACGGTGCTACCAACGATCTCGAGACCAACCACTGTCGTTGCAGTAACCCATAACGGGTGTGTTTGGTAGGATATATGGATCTAGCATAATTGTTCTCCTCTCATACATGTTGAGAGTAGACATGCTGAGTCCATGCATTTGTTGTTCTTTGCCAGCGGTGTATGCACTGAGACATGTTGAGCCGAGGCTTTTTTTTGGCGGCATGCATGCGTATAGACATGCTGAACAATTTCGAATTCCGAATATTGTTTTTTGAATGGTAAATAAAATTGAAAAACGTGAACACAAATTTAAACATAATTTGAAATTCTGAACTTTTATTCAAAATTAAAAAAATGAAATTCTAAATATTTTTTTTAAAATTTAAATATATTTTAAAATTCTGAACATTTTTCTGAAATTTTAAATATATTCGAAAATTCTGAATATTTTGAAAATTTAAAAGTATATTGAAATTTTGAACATTATTGAAAATTTAAACAAAATTTAAAATTCTGTTTTTTTTTTGAATATTTAAAAAGTTTTGAAAATTCAAACGGTTTTTGAAACCTTTAAAAAAATTTGAAAATTTGAAAATTTCTAAGATTAATTTTTTGAAACTCTGTACATTTTTTGAAAATTTAAACAAACTTTGAATTCTGAAAATTTTCCCAAAATTTAAAACTTTTACAGATTTAAACAAATTCTGAAATTCTGAACTATTTCGAAAATTAAAAAAATGAAATTCTGATTTAAAAAAATAAACAAATTTTGAAATTATGAACATTTTCTGAAAATTTAAACATATCCTGGCGTGGTTTGGTGGGTGGGGATGAGGGTAAGTGGTAGCATGGCTGCCTCCATGCACACTCTCTGGGGTGCATGAGATGGGCATGACTGAGGGTCCTTTTTGCATCAAAAGTGGGTTGGATTGGAAACTTCTGCCCTCCATGCATTCTACCAAACACACCCAACAAGTATTCTACAGAGTAGCTACCTAACCCGCCTACATGAGGCTCCCTCGATTTCTCGTCGTTTCTATCCGATTGATCGCCTCTGGTCAGGTCATCGCGCCCGTCTCGACCTTTCAACTTTTACTGCCAGTTTTGACCCAGCGATCCTGTGTGGAATCCGATGACTGGTGGGCTCAGCGAGTTCTTTGGTTGGCTGGGTTCGAAATTCTCGGGAGGCCACTCCTTGCACGTCGTGTGGCTCGTTTTGGGCTAACCACGGCGTGTGTGTGATAACCCACAAGTGTAGGGGCTCGCAACAGTTTTCGAGGGTAAAGTATTCAACCCAAATTTATTGATTCGACACAAGGGGAGCCAAAGAATACTCTTAAGTATTAGCAGCTGATTTGTCAATTCAACCACACATGGAAACTTAGTATCTGCAGCAAGGTAATTTAGTAGTAAGGTAATATGGAAATAGTGGTAACAGCAATAAAAGTAACGGTAGTGTTTTTGTAGTTATTGTAACAGTAGTAGCGGAAAAGTAAATAAGCAACAAGCAATATGTGAAAAGCTCGTAGGCATTGGATCGGAGATGGGGAATTATGTCGGATGTGATTCCTCATGTAAAAGTTATAACCTAGGGTGACACAGAACTAGCTCCAGTTCATCAATGTAATGTAGGCATGTATTCCGAATATAGTTATACGTGCTTATGGAAAACAACTTGCATGACATCTTTTGTCCTACACTCCCGTGGCAGCGAGGTCCTAGTGGAAACTAAGGGATTTTAAGGCCTCCTTTTAATAGAGTACCGGACCAAAGCATTAACACATAGTGAATACATGAACTCCTCAAACTACGGTCATCACCGGGAGTGGTCCCGATTGTTGTCACTTCGGGGTTGCCGGATCATAACACATAGTAGGTGACTATTGACTTGCAAGATAGGATCAGGAACACACATATATTCATGAAAACATAATAGGTATAGATCTGAAATCATGGCATTCGGGCCCTAGTGACAAGCATTAAGCATGGCAAAGTCATAGCAATATCAATCTCAGAACATAATGGATACTAGGTATCAAACCCTAACAAAACTAACTCGATTACATGTTAAATCTCATCCAACCCATCACCGTCCAGCAAGCATACGATGGAATTACTCACGCACGGCGGTGAGCATCATGGAAGTGGTGATGGAGGAAGGTTGATGATGACGATGGCGACGATCTTCACTCTCCAGAGCCCCGAACGGACTCCAAATCATCCCTTCCGAGAGAGATTAGGGCTTGGAGGCGGCTCCGTATCGTAAAACGCGATAATTATTTCTCTCTGATTTTTTTTCTCCCCTAAAGTGAATATATGGAGTCAGGGGATACGTCGGTGGAGCAACTGGGGGCCCACGAGGCAGGGGCGCGCCAAGGGGGAGGGAGCGCGCCCCCACCCTCGTGGACAGGGTGTGGGGCCCCTGGCTTGGGTCTTTCCGCATGTATTTTTTATATATTTCAAAATAATTCTCCGTTGATTTTCAGATCATTCCGAGAACTTTTATTTATGCACAAAAATAACACCAAGGCAACTCTGCTGAAAACAACGTCAGTCCAGGTCAGTTCTATTCAAATCATGCAAGTTAGAGTCCAAAACAAGGGCAAAAGTGTTTGGAAAAGTAGATACGTTGGAGACGTATCAAATCCCCCAAGCTTAAACCTTTGCTTGTCCTCAAGCAATTCAGTTGATAAACTGAAAGTGATAAAGAAAAACTTTGAAAAACTCTGTTTGCTCTTGTTGTTGTAAATATGTAAGGCCGGCATTCAAGTTTTCAGCAAAGATCATGAACTAACCATATTCACAATAATTTTCAGGTCTCACGTATACTCATATCAATGACATAATAAACTAGCGAGCAATAATAATAAACCTCGGATGACAACACTTTCTCAAAACAATCATAATATGATATAACAAGATGGTATCTCGCTAGCCCTTTCTGAGACCGCAAAACATAAATGTAGAGCACCTTTAAAGATCAAGGACTGACTAGACATTGTAATTCATGGTAAAAGAGATCTAGTCACAATCATACTCAATGCAAATTAATAGCAATACATGAAAATGACAGTGGTGCTCTCCAATTGGTGCTCTTTAATAAGAAGATGATGACTCAACATAAAAGTAAACAGATAGGTCCTTCGCAGAGGGAAGCAGGAATTTCTAGAAGTGTCAGAGCTCGATTTTGAAATAGAGGTGAATAATATTTTGAGCGGTATACTCTCATTGTCAACATAGCAAGCAAGAATCTCGATATCTTCCATGCTACACACATTATAGGTGGTTCCAAGCAGAATGGTAAAGTTTATACTCCCCCAACCACCAACAAGCACACTCCACGGCTAGCCCGAAACAACGGGTACCGTCCAAACGAGCAACAACCCTTGGGGAGTTTTGTTTAATTATTATGTTTTGAGCATGGGACTGGGCATCCCGGTTACCAGCCATTTTCTCGTGAATGATGAGCAAAGTCCACTCACCGTGAGAATAACCCACCTAGCATGGAAGATATAGACAGCCCTACTTGATACATGAGTTGTTTGAGCATACAAAACAGAATTTCATTTGAAGGTTTAGAGTTTGGCACATACAAATTTACTTGGAACGGCAGGTAGATACCGCATATAGGAAGGTATGGTGGACTCATATGGAATAACTTTGGGGTTTATGGAAGTGGATGCACAAGCAGTATTCCCGCTTAGTACAGATGAAAGCTAGAAAGAGACTGGGAAGCGACCAGCTAGAGAGCTACAACGGTCATGAACATGCATTAAAATTAATCAACAATGAATGTAAGCATGAGTAGGATATAAATCACCATGAACATAAATATCGTGCAGGCTATGTTGATTTTGTTTCAACTACATGCGTGAACATGTGCCAGGTCAGACCACTTGAATCGTTCAAAGGAGGATACAACCCTATCATACAACATCACAACCATTTTAATATCATGTTGGCACGCAATATAGACCATTATAAACTCCTAGCTAATTAAGCATGGCATGAGTAGCTATGATCTATAATTGTCATTGCAAGAATGTTTCATTCATAATAGGCTGAATCAGGAACGATGAACTATCATATTTAGAAAAACAAGAGAGGTCGGGTTCATACCAGCTTTTCCCATCTCAATCAATTCATCATATATCGTCATTATTGCCTTTCATTAGCACGACCGAACGGTGTGGATAATAATAATAGTGCACGTGCATTGGACTAAGCTGGAATCTGCGAGCATTTAATACAAGAGAGAAGACAAGGTAATATGTCTCAAGGTTAAATTAACAATAAAGCATATGAGAGCCACTAAGCATTTTCATCATGGTCTTCTACTCTTGACCCCCAAAGAAAGAAAATAAACTATTTACATGGGAAAGCTCCCGACAAGCAAAAGAAGAACGAGAAATCTTTTGGGGTTTTCTTTTAATTACTACTACTGCAGGCATAGAAAGTAAACTAGCTAAAAGCTACAACTAATTTTTTTTGTTTTTCTTAAGGTTTTTTTTCTAGCACACAAGAAAAATACTAAGAAAAGAATTGAAACTAGCATGGATAGTACAATGAAAGAGTGTGAGCACCGACGACTATAATAAGTGTGTGAACATGAATGTAATGTCGGTGAGAAACACGTACTCCCCCAAGCTTAGGCTATTGGCCTAAGTTGGTCTATGGCCAATACTGGCCTGGCGGATATCCAAAGTCGTAGTTGGGGTTGTACTGAGATGCAGCGGCTACTGCCTGGCGAGCTGCATCCTGGAGACGAGCTGCTCTCATTGTCTCCTTATACTCATTTGCTTCCTCCCTGGTTATAATATATCTCCCTTTTGCCTGAAAGTCAAAGAAGGTAGGAGCAGGGAGAGCAATATGGACAGTGTGGCGCCTATCAAAGATTAGTCGATACTGGAGGGATTGTTCATCCCTCTCTATAAACCGATGGCTAACCATGGCATTATAATCCAAATAAGCACGTGGTAATAGTTCATCATTTTCATGTATAGGCACACCAAGACGACGGGCTATGCGAGTGGCATAAATCCCACCAAATAAATCTCCATCTAAACCATTATGATGTAGCCTGCGTGCAACAATGGCTCCCAAGTTATATTGTCTATCACCTAATACAGCACTCTTGAGAACACTAAGATCTGGGACGCACATGTGACGAGCCTCATCTTTACCGTTGATGCATCTACCAATAAAGAGAGCAAAGTAATGAATAGCAGGAAAATGAATGCTCCCTATGGTAGCTTGTGTGATCTCTCTAGATTCCCCCACAGCGACACTAGCAAGGAAGTATTTATATTCAGATTTTCGAGGATCACTAATATTGTCCCACTGCGGGAGCTTACAAGCATCATTAAAATCTTCTAGGTCCATGGTGTAAGACTTATCATAAAGATCAAACAGGACAGTGTGAGAATTATGTGAAGATGAAAATTTAAAGCTTCTCACAAAGGTATCTATTAAGTAACGGTATTGAGGGCACTTATCTTGCATGAAGCCCTCGAGGTCAGCATTACACACATATGCGTCAAACTCCTCCTTAATGCCTGCCCGGACCATAAATTCCTCTGACGACCATTCATAAGGCCGCACTTCAACTTCCCTTGGTAACTCATCGTCCGGCTCACGCATCGCGAGACTTGGTTCTTGCTTCCTTGAGGAACCACCTTGGAAGATTTTCCTATGCATTTTTCTGAAATTTTTAGTAACTCAAAATAAAAGTGAACCGAACTCAACAAGATTGATAGCAACAACTCCTGCAAGTGTCTAGAGACTATATCATGCATTAGAACTACTTGGGACCAAAGAAATTTGGCATGCAAGCTCAAGAAAAAGGTCACCACAGCAGAAAAAATTTGTAATAAATAAAACACTAGAACCAAAACTAATTGGACCAATGGAGGAGTTACATACCAAGGAATAATCTCCCCAAACAGTTTTGTGAATGGAGCTTTGAGCAATGAGATCGAAAATGGCAGCAAGATAAGCTAGAACTCGTGCTTGAGCTGGATAGTGATTTTTTTTGGGAGGAAGGAGTGTGTGGGTGCAGGAATAAGTGAAGGGGGACCACGTGGGGCCCACGGGGCAGGGGGCACGCCCTGGACCCTCGTGGCCAGGTGCTGGCTCCCCTCGCTGTGTTTTCTGTGCCAAATATTCTCAAATATTCTAGAAAAAATCATATTTCATTTTCAGGGCATTTGGAGAACTTTTATTTTCGGGGTATTTTTTATTGCACGGATAAGTCTGGAAACAGGCAGAAAATACTATTTTTGCTTTATTTAATCTAATTAACAGAAAGTAAAAGGAGGGTACAGAAGGTTGTGCTATCTAGATTCACCCATCTCATGCTCATCAAATGGGATCCATTAACAAGGTTGATCAAGTCTTGTTAATAAATTCTATCCGAATAACATGAAACCGGAGAATTTTCGAATAACACTAGGTTACCTCAATGGGGATATGTATGTCCCCAACAATAAGAATATCATATGTCTTCTTGACAGTAGGAAGAGGAAATTCAAAACCTCCAATAGTAATAGTTGAAAATTTTCCAATAGAATTGATACTGTGGACCTGAGGTTGTTTCCTCGGAAAGTGTACTGTATGCTCATTACCATTGACATGAAAAGTGACATTGCCTTTGATGCAATCAATAACAGCCCCTACAGTATTCAAAAAGGGTCTACCAAGGATAATAGACATACTATCGTCCTCGAGAATATCAAGTATAACAAAGTCTGTTAGAATAGTAACATTTGCAACTACAACAGGCACATCCTCACAAATACCGACAGGTATAGCGGTTGATTTATCAGCCATTTGCAAAGATATTTCAGTAGGTGTCAACTTACTCAAGTCAAGTCTACGATATAAAGAGAGAGGCATAACACTAACACCGGCTCCAAGATCACATAAAGCAGTTTTAACATAGTTTCCTTTGATGGAGCAAGCTATAGTAGGTACTCCTGGATCTCCTAGTTTCTTAGGTATTCCACCCTTTAAAGTGTAATTAGCAAGCATGGTGGAAATTTCAACTTTAGGTATCTTTCTTTTGTTGGTAATAATATCTTTGATATACTTAGCATAAGGATTTGTTTTAAGCATATCACTTAAACGCATACGCAAAAAGATAGGTCTAATCATTTCAGCAAAGCGCTCAAAATCCTCATCATCCTTTTTCTTGGATGGCTTAGGAGGAAAAGGCATGGGTTTCTGAACCCATGGTTCTCTTTCCTTACCGTGCTTCCTAGCGAAAAAGTCTCTCTTATCATAACGTTGATTCTTTGATTGGGGTTATCAAGATCAACAGCAGGTTTAATCTCTACATAATTATCATTGCTAGGTTGAGCATCATCATGAACATCATCATTTACATTATCACTAGGTTCATGTTCAGTACCAGATTGTGTCTCAGCATCAGAAACAGAGATATCATTGGAATTCCCAGGTGTGTCAGCTACAGGTTCACTAGAAGCATGCAAAGTCCTATCATTTTTCTTTTTCTTCTTCTTAGAAGAACTAGGTGCATCTTAATTAGCTCTCTGAGAATCTTGCTCAATTCTCTTAGGGTGGCACTTAGGATACAAAGGTTCCTGGCTCACTTTACCCCCTCTAGTTGCAACTCTAACATCATAGTCATTATTCTTACTATTTATTTCATTGAGCAAATCATTCTGAGCCTTAAGTACTTGTTCTACTTGAGTGGTAACCATAGAAGCATGTTTACTAATGAGTTTCAATTCACCTTTAACTCTAGACATATAATCACCCAAGCGTTCAATCATATAAGCATTACGTTGCAATTGTCTACCAACATAAGCATTGAAGTTTTCTTGCTTCACAATAAATTTGTCAAACTCATCTAAGCATTGGCTAGCAGACTTATAACGAGGAATATCACCTTCATCAAATCTATAAAGATAATTTACCTTTACTACCTGTGTCGGGTTATCAAGACCATGTATTTCTTCAATAGGTGGTAAATTCTTAACATCTTCAGCTTTAATACTCCCTCCATTTTTATATACAAGGCCACTATGAAATATACATTTTGCATCTATACAAGGCCACCAACAGTATTCGAGGCAAAATTAATGACATTTTCTCGTACTAACAACATGTTTAATACTTGCATGCATGCAGTCATAATGACAGTCATCTCCTTCCTCCACTTAGTTTCTTTGCATGCATGCGAAGTATTAATGATCCCAGTAAACAAGAACAAAAGTTGATTTTTAAAAAATGCATTAAATTTTACATTGGTACCTGTAATCTGAGTTTGTGGCCTTGTATACAAAAATGGAGGGAGTACCTTTTTCTTTCATAGATTTCTTTGCCTCTTGCATATCTTCAGGACTGAGAAATAGAACACCCCTTTTCTTCGGAGTTGGCTTAGGGGATGGTCCAGGAAGTGTCCAATTATTTTCATTGTTCAACATATTATTCAGTAGTAATTCAGCTTGATCAACTGTTCTTTCCCTGAAAACACAACCAGCACAACTATCCAGGTGGTCTCTGGAAGCATCGGTTAGTCCATTATAAAAGACATCAAGTATTTCATTCCTCTGAAGAGGATGATCAGGCAAGGCATTAATTAATTGGATAAGCCTCCTCCAAGCTTGTGGGAGACTCTCTTCTTCAATTTGCACAAAATTATATATTTCTCGTAAGGCAGCTTGTTTCTTATGAGCGGGAAAATATTTAGCAGAGAAGTAATAAATCATATCCTGGGGACTATGCACACAACCAGGATCAAGAGAATTAAAAAATTTCTTAGCATCACCCTTTAACGAGAATGGAAATAGCTTAAGGATATAATAATAACGAATCTTTTCATCGTTGGTAAACAGGTGGCTATATCATTTAACTTAGTAAGATGTGCCACAACAGTTTCAGATTCATAGCCATGGAAAGGATCAGATTCAACCAAAGTAATTAACTCAGGATCAACAGAGAAATCATAATCCTGATCAGTAACAAAGATAGGTGAAGTAGCAAAAGCAAGGTCACATTTCATTCTAGCATTCAAAGACTTTTCTTTCAGCTTAGCTAATAATTTCTTAAGATCATAAGTATCGTTGCAAGCAAGAAAGTCTCTAGTAGTTTCTTCATCCATAACATAACCCTCAGGAATAACAGGCAATTCATATCTCGGGGGAGAATCTTCATCATCACTTTCATAAATATTATCAGTTTCAATATTTGCATTCTCCCTAACCTTAGCAATTAGTTCATCTAGAAATTCACCTAGTGGCACAGTATTATCAAGCATAGAAGTAGTTTCATCATACATAGCAGAAGTGGCATCATCAAGAACATGCGACATATCTGATTCAATAGCAGGAGTAGGTGTCGCAAATTTACCCATAACAGAGGGTGAATCAAGTGCAGAGCTAGATGGCAGTTCCTTACCTCCCCTCGTAGTTGAGGGAAAGATCTTGGTTTTTTAGTCCTTCAAATTCTTCTTAGTGATCAACAGATATAAATCCAAAGTGTAGGGGATCGCAACAGTTTTCGAGGGTAAAGTATTCAACCCAAATTTATTGATTCGACACAAAGGGAGCCAAAGAATACTCTTAAGTATTAGCAGCTGAGTTGTCAATTCAACCACACCTGGAAACTTAGTATCTGCAGCAAGGTAATTTAGTAGCAAGGTAATATGGAAATAGTGGTAGCAGAAATTAAAGTAACGGTAGTGTTTTTGTAGTTTTTGTAATAGTAGCAGTGGAAAAGTAAATAAGCAACAAGCAATATGTGAAAAGCTTGTAGGCATTGGATCGGTGATGGGGAATTATGTCGGATGTGATTCCTCGTGTAAAAGTTATAACCTAGGGTGACACAGAACTAGCTCCAGTTCATCAATGTAATGTAGGCATTGATAACCCACAAGTGTACGGGATCGCAACAGTTTTCGAGGGTAAAGTATTCAACCCAAATTTATTGATTCGACACAAGGGGAGCCAAAGAATACTCTTAAGTATTAGCTGCTGAGTTGAAATTCAACCACACCTGGAAACTTTGTATCTGCAGCAAGATAGTTTAGTAGCAAAGTAATATGATTGTGGCGGTAGCAGCAATAAAAGTAACGAAGTGTTTTTGTAGTTTTTGTAATAGTAGCATCGGAAAAGTAAATAAGCAACAAGCAATATGGGACCTGTAGGCATTGGATCGGTGATGGGAAATTATGTCAGATGCAATCCATCATGTAAAAGTTATAACCTAGGGTGACACAGAACTAGCTCCAGTTCATCAATGCAATGTAGGCATGTATTCCGAATATAGTCGTACGTGCTTATGGAAAAGAACTTGCATGACATAGTTTGTCATACCCTCCCGTGGCAGCGGGGTCCTATTGGAAACTAAGGGATATTAAGGCCTCCTTTTAATAGAGTACCGGGCCAAAGCATTAACACATAGTGAATACATGAACTCCTCAAACTATGGTCATCACCTGGAGTGGTCCCGATTATTGTCACTTCGGGGTTGCTGGATCGTAACACATAGTAGGTGACTATAGACTTGCAAGATAGGATCAAGAACACACATATATTCATGAAAACATAATAGGTTCAGATCTGAAATCATGGCACTCAGGCCCTAGTGACAAGCATGAAGCATAGCAAAGTCATAGCAACATCAATCTCAGAACATAGTGGATACTAGGGATCAAACCCTAACAAAACTTACTCGATTACATGATAGATCCCATCCAACCCATCACCATCCAGCAAGCCTACAATGGAATTACTCACGCACGGCGGTGAGCATCATGGAATTGGTGATGGAGGAAGGTTGATGATGACGATGGCGACGATCTCCACTCTCCGGAGCCCCGAACGGACTCCAGATCAGCCCTCCCGAGAGAGATTAGGGCTTGTCGGCAGCTCCGTCTCGCAAAACATGATAATTCTTTCTCCCAGATTTTTTTCTCCCCGAAAGTGAATATATAGGATCTGAGGATACATCGGTGGAGCACCAGGGGGCCCACGAGGCAAGGGGCACGCTGCTAGGCTTCTTGCCCCTCGTTGGTTACCCCAAGTGGAAGGTGTGAGATGTAGTGTTGCGGAAGTTTTTCCCTTGGCAAAGATACCAAGGATCGAATCCCCAGAGACTCCTAGGTTCAACAAGAAGGTGTCAACTGCTACGGCGCCAGATATTAGCAATCAACATGGACCTGCACACAGATACAAATAACTTTGCTCCCAACGAGTACAGAGAGGTTGTCAATCCCTCCGGCCTTGTAGTTCACAAAGGATTAAATGCAAGTGATAGTAGTGATAGATATAATTGCAATAGTAAATAATAGCGAAAAGTAAATAGCGGATGTGATCAATGATGGTAATATGGACCGGAGTCTCATGATGTTCACTAGTGATGTCTCTCTCCCAAAAGACGATAAAACAGCTATGTGAGGTAAACGAATTACAGCTGGGCAATTGACAGGACCATGTGCGCAAACCAATGCTGACTACATTGCAAGAAAGGTTGAGGTTCAAAGCATGGGCGGTACGCCAAAGTAAGTAGACCGAAATCCATCAATATCTACTACTAATCATCCACCTTGAGATATCTATCCAGAACATCTCGCTGGTATTAAGTTGCGAGTCCCACCCATAGTGTAAACTCAATGCAACAGACAACTGCATTAAAAGGACTTTGCGTAAAGTAAACAATCCTTGCACCCGCGGGCACAAGCACCGTTGTTTTCCCCCTTGTGGCAACAGCACATCCCCTAGACTCATGTTTCTGTCACTCAAACTAGTCATCGAGGGGCATGAACCCACAATCAAGCATAACGTTCCCTCTTGGAGTCACTACCTATTACTTGGCCAAAGCAATAAATAACAATGGAGAACATGCAAGAATTACTTACGAACATAAATATAAAAGAGGTAGATCAAATATATTACTCAAGCACAATCTGAACATAATCTCATAATCCATCGGATCCCAGCAAACTCATCATAGCAACAGCATAAGGATTACATATGTGCCTCGATCATGTAGGGCAGCTCACGAGGGCTAATTAGTGAAGCACAAGAACGGGAGGAGAACATCACATAGCTACTGGTCATGGACTCATGGTCCAAGGGAGACTACTCACAACTCATCCGGGAGGCGTCCATGGTGGTGGAGAGGCTCCCGGTGGTGATCCTCCCCTCCGGCAGGGTGCCGGGAAGAGTTCTCCTGGTGCTCCCGATCTTGGGAGCGGCGGCGGCGGCGGAACAGAGATGAGATCGCGAAAAGAGTTCCTCCCTCGAGGGTTTCAGGAGACGCTTTAAATATATGCCAAAGGGGGGCATCGGAGGAGCCTCGGGGGGCCCAGGCGCCCCCCTGGCACGGCCCAGGGGGGGCGCGCCGCCAGGGCGCCTGGAGCCCTGGTGCCCCCCCCCCCCGGCTGTCCTTCGGGCGCACGGTAGTTTCTGGAACGCTGATTTTTTATATATTTTTTCTGGATTTTTCCTGGCAGTTCTCATAATGTGAAAACCTGAAATACAAAAACAGCCGAAAACAGAAACTGGCACTGGGGTGCACTGAGTTAATAGGTTAGTCCAAATATGATCAAAAGTGTATGGAAGTGTATAAATATCATAGCAATGTCACCCAAAAGAGGCATGGAGCAAGCAGAAATTATAGATACGTTTTGGACGTATCAACATCCCCGAGCTTAATTCCTGCTCGTCCTCGAGTAGATAAATGATAACAAGAATAACTTCTGTGGTGACATGCTATTAACCATATAGGACTTTTTCATAGTCATATGACAAAAGCTTACTGAGACGATGAATCTATAGTAATTAAGTTTCCTCATGAGAAAATCACAAAGGACTGAAAGTTTTACAATATGATACTGAAACATCAAATAGATTTGCAATGAACATGATGTGCAAATATGATAAAGTGATATCTAGCTTGCCCCCTTTAGTGAAGCAAAACATAAATGCAGGGGCACCTCCAAGGTTTAAGTGATGACTAGATACAATGATTTCAGAATAAACGATATCACAATCATGCAAAAGACAATGCTACTTTGGGACAATGCACATTACACTCAGAATGACAATCATGCTCTTAGTAGTTGGTGCTTTTAAAAGAAGGTGGAGACTCTCGAACCGTGGCTTTTGTTGGTAAGGTTGAAAACCCGTAGTCGGAAACAAAGACAAAACATGTACCAGAGCTCTTGGCTTTAAAACAGAGGTAATAATTTATTTTAGATCATGCATGTTTCATCAACGAATGCTAGCAGACAACTCAATCACTTTTCGAGATGGACAAGTTTCGAGGAACGGCTCCCGAATGAGGACGATCACATCCTCTTAATCTCCTTTGTTTATCACTGCCAAAGTTTTCTGATTTCTCATGAACAAAGCGTGAAGGAGGGTTTGTTTGTTATATTATCTTTTTGAGCCGGGCGCACTCAATGCCAGTTCCTTCTCGTATTATGGGTTTGCACATTATACATGCAATCCCGGGGTGAAGCTTGTCCAACTTAAAAAGGTCATGAATTAACCACTACTTCCTCATGAACTTACAACAGAGGCACAAAATAAGAATGCTTTTTCTTTGAATAATTTCGAGATGGCACATGCAAGTCTCGGTTAGGAATGGCAGGTAAATACCATGTAGGAAGGTATGGTGGACTCATATGGCATAACTGGATTAAAGGATGTGGATGCACAAGCAGTCAGTCCGCTTAGTACAGGCGAAGGTTAGCAAAAGACTGGGAGCGACCAACTAAGAGAGCAATGACGGTCATAATCATGCAGAGCGACAAAGCAACATTGAATCAGGCATGGTAGTTATATCGCTACTCAGAAACAAAAGATCATCAAGGCTTGACAGACTTTCTTTACAGTCTTAAATATGCGTGAGCATACGCCAAGTCAATCAAAATAAATTCTCAAAGGAAGATATTACTAAACCATACCACATCATAGGCAAACAAATCATGTTGGTACTCCAATAACACATTGGGAACCCCCCAGCTATTTGAGACTAACCATAAGAAAACATGAACTACTAAGCGCCATCATGCACGTAGCATCTTTATCATAGACATATCAACCAATGCAACGGAAGCAAACTCTCTTAATAAGGTGAGCATGGTAATTAAAGAGAGTTCAAGCAACCAACTACACAAAAACTGTTTGAAAAGATAAGCATGAAAGCTAAGAGCTGAACATGATAGTAGCTATTAAAAGACAAAGAACACACACAGCAAGGATAGACATGAAAATTCTATGTTATGTTCTAGGTAGAAGTGGAGCGTGTTTCTCTCCCACATAAAGAAAGCTGAGTTCCGATTCGTTATGAAAAACTAAAGAAAACTAAAAGCAAGACGCTCCAAGCATAGCACATAATACATGAAGTGATTAAAATATAGTGGAACGAAAGACGAACTGATAATGTTGATGGAGAAGGGGATGCACGGGGGCATCCCCAAGCTTAGACGCTTGAGTCTCCTTGAATATTTCTTGGGGGTGCATGGGGGCATCCCCAAGCTTGAGCGCTTGACACTCCTGAATCTTTTTATCATCTTCCCTCGCACACTTGAAAACTCCCTTCATACATAACTCATCATAATCTGATTAGCGAGGTTAGTACCCATAATAAAATAATTATACCTTGCTGGAAATAAAGATATTCTTGAAGGTCTACTGTTTCTCAAGATTGCCAAAAGGTTTTTGCAAAGAAAAAGCAAGCTCTTGGTTTGCAAAATGAAGGAAAGGCAAAACAGGACAGAATATGTGAAAAACAGAACAGCAGGCAGTAATTGATTTGTTCGGGGCACTTCTGCAACTCTAATCAAAAAACTCAGAACAGAAGCACGAAAGACAATTATATAGAGCACGCTTTCGGAAAAATTCAGACCAAAAAGATGATCTGGTGATTTTATATGAATTTTTCTATCCAAGGACAGAATCTGTTTCCTGGACAGCACCTCACAACTTTTGTACTTTCTAGCAATCAGAGGCTACACTTGGCACAAAATTGAAAAGCAAAGATACAATGATGATGCTACAGTAGTAAACAACATCAAGACACAACAAAAGCAAAATAAATTTATTCAAGTGGGCTGCCTCCCAAAAGCGCTTTCTTTTACGCCTTTAAGCTAGGGATAATGCATATAGATCAAGTTTTATCAAGAGTAAAAGAATAGCTAGCCCGTACAACGGACTCAAAAGGTAACTTGATCTTATTTCGAGGGAAGTGTTCCATCCCTTTCTTGAGAGGAACTAAAATTTTATATTCCCCTCTTTCATGTCAATGATAGCACCAACGGTGCGTAAAAAGGGACGTCCCAAAATAATTGGACAAGAAGGATCACATTCAATATCCATAATAGTAAAATCAACGGGAACATAATTATCATTGACAACAATAAGAACATCGTCGATCCTCCCCAAAGGTTTCTTTATGGAAGAATCAACGAGACGAACTCCAAAAGAACAAGAATCATAAGGTTTCAATTTAAGCATATCATATATTCTTTTGGGCATAACAGAGGTACTAGCTCCAACATCACATAATGCATAGCAAGAGAAGTCATTCAATTTAATTTTTATCATAGGATCCCAACCATCTTCTAGCTTTCTAGGTATGGAGGCTTCTACTCTAAGTTTCTCCTCCCTAGCTTTGATGAGAGCATTAGTGATATGCTCTGTGAAGGCAAAGTTAAGCGTGCTAGTGCGGGGATCTCTAGACATCTTGTGAAGGAAATCAATAACTTCGGTAAGAGTGCAATTATCAAAATCAAGGTCACTAGCATCAAGTAAAGTGGTAGTGGTGTCCTTTAGGTTCACATGTTTGGTAGTTTCTATAGTCATAGCATCACCATCAATAGGTCCAATGGGACCAGGAGTACATTGGGTGCTAAGAGTTTGGATATCCTCAACAACTTGGATAGTAGCAACAGTGTGGTGGGTAGGAAGGCTCTTAATTCTATCCTCTTCCTCCCTTTCTCTAGCCCATCTTTCTTTAAGTTTATCCATCATCCTAATATTTTCATTAATTTGCACTTGAGTAGCATTAATAGGAGTGACCTTCCTCTCCTCAAGAGGAGAAGTTTTAATTTTAAGCAATTCTATCTCATTGGCTAAATGGTCTACCTTCAAAGAGAGATCATCTAGTTTATGTAGTTTTTCTTCTACACTCTTATTAAAGGCTTTTTGGGTAGTGATGAAATCTCTAAGCATAATCTCTAGTTCGGTAGTGGAGTTCTTGGTACTAGGATAAGCACTGTTGTTCCCATAAGAATTAGAGGGGAACGGTCTAGGATTGCTAGCAAAATTACTCCTATAAGCATTGTTGTTAAAATTGTTTCTAGAGATAAAGTTCACGTCTACTTGTTCTTGAGCAATCAAAGAATTTAAAGGAACATCACGAGGATCAACAGAGGATTGCTTCGAAAGTAGAGACATGATCAAGTCAACTTTTTCATTAAGGGAGGAAATTTCCTCGACAGAGTTTACCTTCCTACCTGTTGGAGCGCGTTCGGTGTGCCATTGGGAATAGTTGGTCATCATCTCATCGAGAAGCTTCGTGGCAGCACCAAGTGTAGTTGACATAAAGGTTCCTCCCGCGGCCGAATCTAACAAGTTCCGCGAGGTAAAGTTCAAGCCTGCATAAAAAGTTTGGATAACCATCCAAGTAGTCAAACCATGAGTAGGGCAGTTCTTGATAAGAGATTTCATACGTTCCCAAGTTTGGGCAACGTGTTCATTATCCAATTGTTTAAAATTCATTATGTTACTTCTCAGTTGGATAATTTTAGCAGGTGGATAGTATTTTCCAATAAAAGCATCTTTGCACTTGTCCCATGAATCTATGCTATTTCTAGGCAAAGACTGAAACCAAATTTTAGCTCCTCCTCTCAAGGAGAAAGGAAAAAGCTTAAGCTTAACAATATTACCATCTATTTCTTGGTACTTTTGCATATCACAAAGTTCAACAAAGTTGTTCAAGTGTAAAGCAGCATCATCTCCAGCACCGGAGAATTGATCTTTCATAACTAGATTCAGTAAAGCAGGTTTAATTTCATATGAAGGTGCTGAAGTGGTAGGTATAGTGATAGGTGTGCTGATAAAGTCATCATTGTTGTGACTAGTGAAGTCACACAACTTGGTGTTCTCGGTGGAACCCATAGTAGCAAGCAAGCAAGATAACTATTTTTGTGATTTTCGATAAAAGATACTAAAGCAGAAACTAAAATGTAAACTAACAAGACTAAAAGCAAAGGTAAAAGATAGCGTGCAACTCCCCTATCTTGAAGAGTGGAGTCCCCGGCAACGGCGCCAGAAAAACTCTTGCTAGGCTTCTCGCCCCTCGTTGGTTACCCCAAGTGGAACGTGTGAGATGTAGTGTTGCGGAAGTTTTTCCCTTGGCAAAGATACCAAGGATCGAATCCCCAGAGACTCCTAGGTTCAACAAGAAGGTGTCAACTGCTACGGCGCCAGATATTAGCAATCAACGTGGACCTGCACACAGATACAAATAACTTTGCTCCCAACGAGTACAGAGAGGTTGTCAATCCCTCCGGCCTTGTAGTTCACAAAGGATTAAACGCAAGTGATAGTAGTGATAGATATAATTGCAATAGTAAATAATAGCGAAAAGTAAATAGCGGATGTGATCAATGATGGTAATATGGACCGGAGTCTCATGATGTTCACTAGTGATGTCTCTCTCCCAAAAGACAATAAAACAGCTATGTGAGGTAAACGAATTACAGCTGGGCAATTGACAGGACCATGTGCGCAAACCAATGCTGACTACATTGCAAGAAAGGTTGAGGTTCAAAGCATGGGCGGTACGCCAAAGTAAGTAGACCGAAATCCATCAATATCTACTACTAATCATCCACCTTGAGATATCTATCCAGAACATCTCGCTGGTATTAAGTTGCGAGTCCCACCCATAGTGTAAACTCAATGCAACAGACAACTACATTAAAAGAACTTTGCGTAAAGTAAACAATCCTTGCACCCCGCGGGCACAAGCACCGTTGTTTTCCCCCTTGTGGCAACAGCACATCCCCTAGACTCATATTTCTGTCACTCAAACTAGTCATCGAGGGGCATGAACCCACAATCAAGTATAACGTTCCCTCTTGGAGTCACTACCTATTACTTGGCCAAAGCAATAAATAACAACGGAGAACATGCAAGAATTACTTACGAACATAAATATAAAAGAGGTAGATCAAATATATTACTCAAGCACAATCTGAACATAATCTCATAATCCATCGGATCCCAGCAAACTCATCATAGCAACAGCATAAGGATTACATATGTGCCTCGATCATGTAGGGCAGCTCACGAGGGCTAATTAGTGAAGCACAAGAACGGGAGGAGAACATCACATAGCTACTGGTCATGGACTCATGGTCCAAGGGAGACTACTCACAACTCATCCGGGAGGCGTCCATGGTGGTGGAGAGGCTCCCGGTGGTGATCCTCCCCTCCGGCAGGGTGCCGGGAAGAGTTCTCCTGGTGCTCCTGATCTTGGGAGCGGCGGCGGCGGCGGAACAGAGATGAGATCGCGAAAAGAGTTCCTCCCTCGAGGGTTTCGGGAGATGCTTTAAATATATGCCAAAGGGGGGCATCGGAGGAGCCTCGGGGGGCCCAGG
>LR738711.1:730964310-730975192 GCA_902687465.1 Secale cereale
CCCCCCCCCCCCCCCGGTTGTCCTTCGGGCGCACGGTAGTTTCTGGAACGCTGATTTTTTATATATATTTTCTGGATTTTTCCTGGCAGTTCTCGTAATGTGAAAACCTGAAATACAAAAATAGCCGAAAATAGAAACTGGCACTGGGGTGCACTGAGTTAATAGGTTAGTCCAAATATGATCAAAAGTGTATGGAAGTGTATAAATATCATAGCAATATCACCCAAAAGAGGCATGGAGCAAGCAGAAATTATAGATACGTTTTGGACGTATCACACGCCCCCCACCCTCGTGGACAGGGTGTGGGCCCCCTGGCCTGGATCTTCTTGCAGGTATTTTTAATATTTTCCAAAATAATTCTCCGTGGATTTTCAGGTCATTCTGAGAACTTTTTATTTCTGCACAAAAACAACACCATGGCAATTTTGCTGAAAACAGCGTCAGTCCGGGTTAGTTCCATTCAAATCATGCAAGTTAGAGTCCAAAACAAGGGCAAAAGTGTTTGGAAAAGTAGATACGTTGGAGACGTATCAACTCCCTCAAGCTTAAACCTTTGCTTGTCCTCAAGCAATTCAGTTGATAAACTGAAAGTGATAAAGAAAAACTTTGACAAACTCTGTTTGCTCTTGTTGTTGTAAATATGTAAGCCAACATTGAGGTTTTCAACAAGATCATGAACTAACCACATTCACAATAACTTTCAGGTCTCAAGAGTACTCACATCAATGGCATAATCAACTAGCGAGCAACAATAATAAACCTCGGATGACAACACTTTCTCAAAACAATCATTATATGATATAACAAGATGGTATCTCGCTAGCCCTTTCTGAGACCGCAACACATAAATGCAGAGCACCTTTAAAGATCAAGGACTGACTAGACATTGTAATTCATGGTAAAAGAGATCCAGTCATGATCATACTCAATGCAAATTAATAGTAATACATGCAAATGACAGAGGTGCTCTCCTACTGGTGCTCTTTTATAAGAGGATGATGGCTCTGCATAAAAGTAAATAGATAGGCCCTTCACAGAGGGGAGCAGGGATTTGTAGAGGTGCCAGAGCTCGATTTTTAAATAGAGATGAATAACATTTTGAGCGGTATACTTTCATTGTCAACATAACATCCAAGAATCTCGATATCTCCCATGCTACGCACATTATAGGCGGTTCCCAAACAGAATGATAAAGTTTATACTCCCCCAACCACCAACAAGCACACTCCACGACTAGCTCGAAACAACGGGTACCGTCCAAACCAGCAACAGCCCTAGGGGAGTTTTGTTTAATTATTATGATTTTGAGCATGGGACTGGGCATCCCCGTTACCAGCCATTTTCTCATGAATGATGAGCGGAGTCCACTCATCGTGAGAATAACCCACCTAGCATGGAAGAGATAGACAACCCTAGTTGATACATGAGTTGTTCGAGCATACAAAACAGAATTTCATTTGAAGGTTTAGAGTTTGGCACATACAAATTTACTTGGAACGGCAGGTAAATACCGCATATAGGAAGGTATAGTGGACTCATGTGGAATAACTTTGGGATTTATGGAAGTGGATGCACAAGCAGTATTCCCGCTTAGTACAGGTGAAGGCTAGAAAGAGACTGGGAAGCGACCAGCTAGAGAGCAACAACAGTCATGAACATGCATTAAAATTAATCAACAACGAATGCAAGCATGAGTAGGATATAAATCACTATGAACATAAATATCGTGGAGGCTATGTTGATTTGTTTCAACTACATGCGGGAACATGTGCCATGTCAGACCACTTAATTGTTCAAAGGAGGATACCACCCCATCATACTACATCACAACCATTTTAATATCATGTTGGCACGCAAGATAGACCATTATAAACTGTCAGCTAATTAAGCATGGCATAAGTAGCTATGATGTCTAATTTTCATTGCAAGCATGTTTCATTCATAACAAGCTGAATCAGGAATGATGAGCTATCATATTTACAAAAACAAGACAGGTCGAGTTCATACCAGCTTTTCTTATCTCAATTAGTTCATTATATATCATCCTTATTGCCTTTCACTCGCACGACCGAACGGTGTGGATAGTAATAATAGTGCACGTGCATTGGATTAAGCTGGAATCTACAGACACTTAATACAAGAGGGAAGACAAGGTAATATGGCTCAAGGTTAAATCAATAATAAAGCATATGAGAGCCACTAAGCAATTTCTTTCATGGTCTTGTACTCTTGACCCCCAAAGAAAAGAAAAGAAACTATTTACATGCGAAAGCTCCCAACAAGCAAAAGAAGAACGGGAAATATTTTTGGGTTTTCTTTTAGTTACTACAACAAGGAAAGTAAACTAGCTAGAAGCTACCACTAATATTTTTTGTTTTTCTTAAGGTTTTTCTAGCACACGAGAAAAAGACTAAGAAAAAGAAATGAAACTAAGCATGGATGGTACAATGAAAGAGTGTGAGCACCAACAACTAGAATAAGTGTGAACATGAATGTAAAGTCGGTGAGAAACACGTACTCCCCCAAGCTTAGGCTTTTGGCCTAAGTTGGTCTATGGCCACGGATCGAAGCTACTCCCTCCAGTGTACTGAGATGTATCCTCTGGGTGCCACTGGTTGGCAAGCTCATCCAGCTCCCACCCATAAAGAGACTGACGGTAAGGATCAAGTGGTGGCTCAGGCTCAGGCTCTGAAGCTTGTGCCTGGCCTTGGTACTTGTAGAAGGCATCTGATGTAATGAGGTATATGCCTGTGGACAGATCAAACAAAGATGGTGCAGGCAAGGTAACAATTTCACAGTATATTCCATCAAACCTTAATTTGTAATTAAGCAACCTATCCTTGTCTTTAACAATAAAATCAGGAGCTACTATGCTCTTGTAGTCTAGATAAACATGGGCAAGCAATTTTTCTTCCTTCTCATGATGCCTAATAGGTATTCTAAAATGTTCAGCAAGGCGAGAAGCAAAGATGCCTCCAAAGACGGGCGCCTTTGAGCGGTTCAGACTCAGTCGTTTAGCAACGACGATGCCCAAGCTAAAAGTTGTGTCTTGAAACAAAGCATGGCGTAAGATGACAATATCAGGGGCACTAAGATTCCCACTGTTCCCACGACCAATTAAACATCTACTAGCAAATAAAGCAAAGTAGCACAGAACAGGGAAATGTATACTAGTGATTCTTGCCCCTGAGACTTGTCTAGTTTCCCCTACAGCTATCATGTCAATAAACCCTTCAACGTCTTCACGACGTGGTTCATCAAGTCTACCTCCAAAGGGTATTTTACATACTTCACAAAATTCTAAGAGTGATAATTCCTTAATCACATCATATAAACAAAACTCCATCGTAGGTGGTGTTTTCTTAGCATGAAAATGAAAACTTTGCGTGAAAATTTTGTGAGTAAGAGATACTGTTCACGCTGGTCGTGGAGGAAGTCGGTGAGGCCTGCATTATTTGCCAACCAATAAAAGTCTTCGTAAATCCCGGTGGACATCATGAAATCATTACAAGGCCATTCACACGGCCGAACTTCCGCCATGCGAGGAAGATTATATTTGGGCTTCTTATTTTCTTCTTTCTTCTTCTCCTCTGAGCTCTTACTGGAGGAGCCCCTCAACAATCTTTTTATCATTTTTCCTTTTCTGAAATTTTCTGAAATTTTTAGTAACTCAAAATAAAAGTTAACCATACTCAATAAGATTGATAGCAACAACTCCTATAAATGCCTAGAGACTATATCATGCATTAAAACTACTTGGGACCAAGAAATTTTGACATGCAAGCTCAAGAACAAGGTCACCACAACAGCAAAAATTTGCAATAAATAAAGCACTAGAACAAAAACTAATTGGACCAATGAAGGAGTCACATACCAAGGAACAATCTCCCCAAACAGTTTGATGAATGGTGCTTTGAGCAAGGAGATCGAAAATGGCAGCAAGATGAGCTAGAACTTGGGTTTGAGACGGTTGGTGATTTTTTTGGGAGGAAGAAGAAGAGTGTGGGTGTAGGAATAAGTGGAGGGGGGCCATGTGGGGCCCATGAGGCAGGGGGCGCGCCCTGGTAGGGGGGCGTGCCCTGGACCCTCGTGGCCAGGTGCTGGCTCCCCTCGCTGTGTGTTCTGTGCCATATTTTCTCAAATATTCTAGAAAAAATCATATTTCATTTTCATGGCATTTGGAGAAATTTTATTTTCGAGGTATTTTCTATTGCACGGATAAGTCTGGAAACAGACAGAAAATACTATTTTTGTTTTATTTATCCTAATTAACAGAAAGTAAAAAGAGGGTACAGAAGGTTGTGTTATCTAGATTCACCTATCTCATGCATCAAAAGGAATCCATTAACAAGGTTGATCGGGTCTTGTTAATAAACTCTTTCCGAATAACATGAAACCGGAGAATTTTCGAATAACACTAGGTTACCTCAATGGGGATATGTATGTCCCCAACAATAAGAATGTCATATGTCTTCTTGATAGTAGGAAGAGGAAATTCAAAACCTCCAATAGTGATAGTTAAATTTTTTCCAATATAATTGATACTGTGGACCTGAGGTTGTTTCCTCGGAAAGTGTACTGTATGCTCATTACCATTGACATGAAAAGTGACATTGCCTTTGTTGCAATCAATAACAGCCCCCGCAGTATTCAAAAAGGGTCTACCAAGGATAATAGACATACTATCGTCCTCGGGAATATCAAGTATAACAAAGTCTGTTAGAATAGTAACATTTGCAACTACAACAGGCACATCCTCACAAATACCGACATGTATAGCAGTTGATTTATCAGCCATTTGCAAAGATATTTCAGTAGGTGTCAACTTACTCAAGTCAAGTCTACGATATAAAGAGAGAGGCATAACACTAACACCAGCTCCAAGATCACATAAAGCAGTTTTAACATAGTTTCGTTTAATGGAGCAAGGTATAGTAGGTACTCCTGGATCTCCTAGTTTCTTAGGTATTCCACCTTTAAAAGTGTAATTGGCAAGCATGGTGGAGATTTCTACTTCAGGTATCTTTCTTTTATTGGTAATAATATCTTTCATATACTTAGCATAAGGGTTTGTTTTAAGCACACCAGTCAAACACATACGCAAAAAGATAGGTCTAATCATTTCAGCAAAGCGCTCAAAATCCTCATCATTCTTTTTCTTGGATGGTTTAGGAGGAAAAGGCACGGGTTTCCGAACCCATGGTTCTCTTTCCCTACCGTGCTTCCTAGCAACAAAGTCTCTCTTATCATAACGTTGATTATTTGATTCTGGGTTATCAAGATCAACTGCAGGTTCAATCTCTACATCATTATCAATGCTAGGTTGAGCATCATCATGAACATCATCATTAATATTATCACTAGGCTCATGTTCATTACCAGATTGTGTCTCAGCATCAGAAACAGATATATCATTGGGATTCTCAGGTGTGTCGGCTACAGGTTCACTAGAAGCATGCAAAGTCCTGTCATTTTTATTTTTCTTCTTCTTAGAAGAACTAGGTGCATCTAAATTAGCTCTCTGAGCATCTTGCTCAATTCTCTTAGGGTGGCCCTCAGGATACAGAGGTTCCTGAGTCATTCTACCACCTCTAGTCTCAACTCTAATGGCATTATCATTATTCTTACTATTTAATTCATTGAGCAAATCATTCTGAGCCTTAAGTACTTGTTCTACTTGAGTGGTGACCGTAGAAGCATGTATACTAATAAATTTCAGATCAACTTTAGCTCTAGATAGATAATCACTCAAGCGTTCAATCATATAAGCATTGTGTTGTAATTTTCTACCAACATAAGCATTGAAGTTTTCTTGTTTCACAATAAAATTATCAAACTCATCTAAGCATTGGCTAGCAGACTTATAACGAGGAATATCACCTTCATCAAATCTATAAAGAGAATTTACTTTTACTACCTGTGTCAGGTTATCAAGACCATATATTTCTTCAATAGGCGGTAAATTCTTAACATCTTCAGCTTTAATACCTTTTTCGTTCATAGATTTCTTTGCCTCTTGCATATCTTCGGGACTGAGAAATAGAACACCTCTTTTCTTTGGAGTTGGCTTAGGGGCTGGTTCAGGGAGTGTACAATTATTTTCATTAGACATCATATTATTCAATAGTAATTCAGCTTGTTCAACTGTTCTTTCCCTGAAAACACAACCAGCACAACTATCCAGGTGGTCTCTCGAAGCATCGGTTAGTCCATTATAAAAGACATCAAGTATATCATTCATCTCAAGAGGATGATCAGGTAAAGCATTAAGTAATTGGAGAATCCTCCCCCAAGCTTGTGGGAGACTCTCTTCTTCAATTTGTACAAAGTTATATATTTCCCGTAAGGCAGCTTGCTTCTTATGAGCGGGAAATATTTAGCAGAGAAGTAATACATCATATCCTGGGGACTACGCACACAACCAGGATCAAGAGAATTAAACCAAGTCTTAGCATCACCCTTTAATGAGAAAGGAAATAACTTAAGGATATAGTAATAGAAAATCTTTTCATCGTTGGTAAACAGGATGGCTATATCATTCAACTTAGTAAGACGTGCCACAACAGTTTCAAATTCATAGCCATGGAAAGGATCAGATTCAACCAAAGTAATTAACTCAGGATCAACAGAGAATTCATAATCCTTATCAGTAACACAGATAGGCGAGGTGGCAAAAGCAGGGTCATGTTTCATTCTAGCATTCAAGGACTTTTCTTTCAGCTTAGCTAATAATTTCTTAAGATCATATCTATCGTTGCAAGCAAGAAAGTCTCTAGCAGTTTCTTCATCCATAACATAACCCTCAGGAACAACACGCAATTCATATCTATTGGGAGAAGCCTCATCATCACTTTCATAAATATCATCAGTTTCAAAATTTGCATTCTCCCTAACTCTGGCAATTTTTTCATCTAGAAATTCACCTAGTGGCACAGTATTATCAGGCATAGAAGTAGTTTCATCATACATAGCAGAAGTGGAATCATCAAGATCATACGACATATCAGATACAATAGCATGAGTAGGTGTCGCAAATTTACCAATAACAGAAGGAGAATCAAGTGCAGAGCTTGATGACAGTTCCTTACCTCCCCTCATAGTTGATGGTAAGATCTTGGTTTTTGAGTCCTTCAAATTCTTCATAGTGATCAACGGATATAAATCCCAAGTGACTTAAAGAATAGAGCTATGCTCCCCGGCAACGGCGCCAGAAAATAGTCTTGATAACCCACAAGTGTAGGGGATCGCAACAGTTTTCGAGGGTAAAGTATTCAACCCAAATTTATTGATTCGACACAAGGGGAGCCAAAGAATACTCTTAAGTATTAGCAGCTGAGTTGTCAATTCAACTATCGGCGTCCTGGGAACCAGGGTACCCAGACTTGCCTGTCTGCGGGCCGCGACGCGCTCCTACAAGCGGCCTGGTATGGCCCAGCTGATCAACCAGCTGCCCAAGACCCTCGCGAGGGAGCTAAGCCTCGCGAGGAGAACGACATCAAGACCTCCTCAGGAGCGTCTTCAGCAAGGTGCTCCGGAGGGGCGGAGAATCCAAGCCCGAGCCTGCCTCACGAGGAGGCAGTGATGTTAGCAGTGACGCACCGCGCCAGCGGGTGCCAGTGTCCGCCAGCGGCGCAGTTGCCATTTCAGTGCAAAGGGGACAGCGCATCCGCGGGTTCCCAAGGAGCGGGGCAAAGGTTTCCCCTTTAGTGCAACAAGACCGAAGACCACAAGGACAACAAGGAGGATGTCACCGTCGAGCCCACCACCGTGTCACCGCCTGTTCCTTTTGCAGGCGAAGACCACTTTTGTCAGGATAGGAACGTCCTTGTGTTCCTGCTCAAAAATGGCCGTTGTGGGATCCCTTCCCGCCTAAACATTTCGGGGGAAGAGGACCCTGGCCGCCTATATAAGTAGCTAGAACCCCCACTATGGAGGGGGGGAAACAAGTCGAACCAAGCCTAGCCAAGTAGCAGATCCATAAGATCTGCCTCCACGCAAAGGAGCAAGAACACTTGCCTCCTCACCCTCCTGAGCTTGCCTCCCGAGCTCAGGAACCACTGTACTAGCTCATATTCCAGCCCTCCTAAGGCTAATCCACCAAAGCAGGAAGTAGGGTCTTACACTACACGGTGGCCTGAACCTGGGTAAACTCTTGCGTGTTCTATCTGTTGTTTACTTGAATCCTTTCACCTAGACGAGAGTGGGATGCTAGGTAGACGTGAGTGGGAGAGATCTTCGTTCACGCCCCTGTGTTCGAACTTCTTGGGTCTTGCGGAGCCCTAAATCCGACATCAACCACACCTGGAAACTTAGTATCTGCAGCAAGATAGTTTAGTAGCAAAGTAATATGATAGTGGCGGTAGCAGCAATAAAAGTAACGATAGTGTTTTTGTAGTTTTGTAATAGTAGCAACGGAAAAGTAAATATGCAACAAGCAATATGGGAAAAGCTTGTAGGCATTGGATCGGTGATGGGAAATTATGTCGGATGCAATTCATCATGTAAAATTTATAACCTAGGGTGACACAGAACTAGCTCCAGTTCATCAATGCAATGTAGGCATGTATTTCGAATATAGTCGTACGTGCTTATGGAAAAGAACTTGCATGACATCGTTTGTCCTACCCTCCCGTGGCAGCGGGGTCCTATTGGAAACTAAGGGATATTAAGGTCTCCTTTTAATAGAGTACCGGACCAAAGCATTAACAAATAGTGAATACATGAACTCCTCAAACTATGGTCATCACCGGGAGTGGTCCCGATTATTGTCACTTCGGGGTTGCCGGATCATAACACATAGTAGGTGACTATAGACTTGCAAGATAGGATCAAGAACACACATATATTCATGAAAACATAATAGGTTCAGATCTGAAATCATGGCACTCAGGCCCTAGTGACAAGCATTAAGCATAGCAAAGTCATAGCAACATCAATCTCAGAACATAGTGGATAGTAGGGATCAAACCCTAACAAAACTAACTCGATTACATGATAGATCCCATCCAACCCATCACCGTCCAGCAAGCCTACGATGGAATTACTCACGCACGGCGGTGAGCATCATGGAATTGGTGATGGAGGAAGGTTGATGATGACGATGGCGGCGATCTCCACTCTCCGGAGCCCCGAACGGACTCCAGATCAGCCCTCCCGAGAGAAATTAGGGCTTGGCGGCGGCTCCGTCTCATAAAACGCGATAATTCTTTCTCCCTGATTTTTTTCTCCCCGAAAGTGAATATATAGGATCTGGGGATACGTCGATGGAGCACCAGGGGGCCCACGAGGCAGGGGGGCGCGCCCCCCACCCTCGTGAACAGGGTGTGGGCCCCCTGGTCTGGATCTTCTTGCAGGTATTATTTATATTTTCCAAAATAATTCTCCGTGGATTTTTAGGTCATTTCGAGAACTTTTTATTTCTGCACAAAAACAACACCATGGCAATTCTGCTAAAAACAGCGTCCGTTCTGGTTAGTTCCATTCAAATCATGCAAGTTAGAGTCCAAAACAAGGGCAAAAGTGTTTGGAAAAGTAGATACGTTGCAGACGTATCAGGCATGTATTCCGAATATAGTCATACATGCTTATGGAAAAGAACTTGCATGACATCTTTTGTCCTACCCTCCCATGGAAGCGGGGTCCTAGTGGAAACTAAGGGATATTAAGGCCTCCTTTTAATAGAGTACCGGACCAAAGCATTAACACATAGTGAACACATGAACTCCTCAAACTACGGTCATCACCGGGAGTGGTCCCGATTGTTGTCACTTCGGGGTTGCCGGATCATAACACATAGTAGGTGACTGTTGACTTGCAAGATAGGATCAGGAACACACATATATTCATCAAAACATAATAGGTTCAGATCCGAAATCATGGCACTCGGGCCCTAGTGGCAAGCATTAAGCATGGCAAAGTCATAGCAACATCAATCTCAAAACATAATGGATACTAGGGATCAAACCCTAACAAAACTAACTCGATTACATGGTAAATGTCATCCAACCCATCACCGTCCAGCAAGCCTACGATGGAATTACTCACACACGGCGGTGAGCATCATGGAAGTGGTGATGGAGGAAGGTTGATGATGACGATGGCAACGATCTCCACTCTCCGGAGCCCGGAACGGACTCCAGATCAGCCCTCCCGAGAGAGATTAGGGCTTGGCAGCGGCTCCGTATCGTAAAACCTGATAATTCTTCCTCTCTGAATTTTTTTCTCCCCGAAAGTGAATATATGGAGTCAGGGGATACGTCGATGGAGCAACAAGGGGCCCACAAGGCTGGGGGCGCGCCCCCCACCCTCGTGGACAGGGTGTGGGCCCCCTGGCTTGGTTCTTTTCGCAGGTATTTTTTTATATATTCCAAAATAATTCTCCATTGATTTTCAGGTCATTCCGAGAACTTTTATTTCTGCACACAAAAATAACGCCAAGGCAATTCTGCTAAAAACAACGTTAGTCCGGGTTAGTTCCATTCAAATCATGAAAGTTAGAGTCCAAAACAAGGGCAAAACTGTTTGAAAAAGTAGATACGTTGGAGATGTATCAGTGTGCGTGGAGGGGCCGAGGAGGGGTTCGCTGATACGGCTCCAACGTATCTATAATTTTCAATTGTTCCATGCTATTATATTATCAAGTTGGGATGTTTTATATGCATTAATATGCTATTTTATATTAGTTTTGGGACTAACCTATTAACCTAGAGCCAAGTGCCAGGTTCTGTTTTTCCTTGTTTTTGAGTTTTACAGAAAAACATCAAACGGAGTCCAAACGAGCTAAAAATTTACGGTGATTTTTTATGGACCAGAAGAGACCCATGGAGCATCGGAGTTGGGCCAGAAGAGTCCCGAGGCGACCAGAGGCCTAGGGGCGCGCCCT
>LR738711.1:730975243-731134467 GCA_902687465.1 Secale cereale
CAGGCGCGCCCCCTGGCTTGTGGGATCCTCGGGAACCCCCTAGCTTGTTTCCGATGCCAAAAATTCCTATAAATATAGAAACTTCCGAAAAGAAAGCTAGATCGGAAGTTCCGCCGCCGTAAGCCTTTGTAGCCACAAAAAACCTCTCGGAATCCAGTTCCGGCACCCTGCCGAAGGGGGAAATCATCACCTGAGGCCATTTTCATCATCCTGGCGGCCACCTTGATGACGAGGGAGTAGTCAACCCTCGGGGCTGAGGGTTTGTACCAGTAGCTGTGTGTTATCTCTCTCACTCTCTCTCGTGTTCTTGATTTGGCATGATCTTTGTGTACCGCGAGCTTTGTTATCATAGTTGGATCTTATGGTGTTCTTCCCTCTCTACCTTGTGATGAATTGATTCTTTTCCTTTGAGGTTTTATTATATTGGATTGAATCTTTGGATGTGAGAGCACTTGATGTATGTCTTGCGATGGGATATCCGTGGTGACAATGGGATGTTCTATTGATCCACTTGATGTATGTTTTGGTTATCAACTTGCGGATTCCCGTGGTGATATTGGGGTAATCTATGCATATGGGTTGGTACACGTTTTCATATTCCTTTCTCCGATAGAAATCTCGGGGTGCTCTTCAAGTTCTTTCAGTTCGATTGAATATTACGAATATGAAATTATATGATGCATATCGTATAGTGGACCCACAGATACTAGAGGTGACATTGGAGTATCTAGGTGACATTAGGGTTGATTAATGTGTCTCGTGTGGTGTTATTTTAGTATGAACTCTAGGGCTGTTTGTGACACTTATAGGAATAGCCCAATAGATTGATAAGAAAGAATAACTTTGAGGTGGTTTCGTACCCTACAAGCAATTTCATCTTATGTTCTCCGCGATAGGAACTTTAGAGTGATTCTTTGTTGCATGTTGAGGGATTGTTATATGATCCAATTATGTTATCATCGTTGAGAGATTTTGCGCTAGTGGAAGTATGAACCCTAGGCCTTGTTTTCAAGCATTGCAATGCCATTTTTACTTAGGTTTCCTACTTGCTACCTTGTTGTTTTTATATTTTTAGATTACAAAAACCTATATCTACCATCCATATTACACTTGTATCACCATCTCTTCGCAGAACTAGTGCACCTATACAATTTACCATTGTATTGGGTGTGTTGGGGACACAAGAGACTCTTTGTCATTTGGTTGCAGGGTTGTTTGAGAGAGACCATCTTCATCCTACGCCTCCCACGGATTGATAAACCTTAGGTCATCCACTTGAGGGAAAATTTCTACTGTCCTACAAAACTCTGCGCTTGGAGGCCCAACACGTGTCTACAAGAAGAAGGTTGGGTAGTAGACATCATTGGCCGAGGCATGCAAGCCCGGTTAGCATGATCTCCTCGCGCTGACAGGTGGGTCGGTGTTGTTGTCGGCCCCGCTCGTCGGCTACGCTGGCTAGGCGGGTGTCCGTGAGCGGTCATGCATCTTTGCGGGGGGACAAATCATGTGTCATTGCGCGGGGATCGTGGCACGGGGGTGGATGTACCGTGGCGTGGAGAGAATGGTTGTTGATGGGGTACCTATGGGGAGCATCTCTAGCAGACCCTTAAAACTGTGACCCGTATAAGTGTTTTAAAGGCCTAGAAAAACACAATATAAGGGACGATTTTAACTGCGGCCAAACAGAGCCCGTATAATCAACCCGTAAAAAGGAATATTCTCTAAATATACCATCTTCTTCCTCACGCCCTTCCCATCTCGACCTTCGTCCCTCGGTGTGTGCGCGTACTGCCTCCGTGATCGCCTCCTCGTGCTTGCCACCGAGTGCGACCGGGCCGGGGCCAGCAGCAGAAGGAAAGGGAGCGGCCCCCGAAACCCTAAACCAATTCGGTTTGGGCCAAGGGGTGCGGGCCCCACCACTTGCTCGCTACCTCCTTTCTGCACTAGGGCCAAATAAGGCCCATAGACTCCACGGGGGGTTCCGGTAACCTCCCGGTACTCCGAAAAATACCCGATACACTTCGGAGCCCTTCCGGTGTCCGAATATAACCTTCCAATATATTAATATTTATGTCTCGACCATTTCGAGACTCCTCGTCATGTCCGTGATCTCATCTGGGACTCCGAACAAACTTCGGTCATCAAAAAACACATAACTCATAATACAAATCGTCATCGAACGTTAAGCGTGCGGACCCTACGGGTTCGAGAACTATGTAGACATGACCGAGACACATCTACGGTCAATAACCAATAGCGGAACCTAGATGCTCATATTGGCTCCCACACATTCTTCGAAGATCTTTATCGGTCAAACCGCATAACAACATACGTTGTTACCTTTGTCAATGGTATGTTACTTTGCCCGAGATTTGATCGTCGGTATCATCATACCTAGTTCAATCTCGTTACCGGAAAGTCTCTTTACTCATTCTGTAATACATCATCTCGTGACTAACTCATTAGTCATTTGCTTGCAAGGCTTATTATGATGTGTATTACCGAGAGGGCCCAGAGATACCTCTCCGACACTCAGAGTGACAAATCCTAATCTTGATCTATGCCAACACCACAAACACTTTCGAAAACACCTGTAGAGCATCTTTATAATCACCCAGTTACGTTGTGACGTTTGATAGCACACAAGGTGTTCCTCCGGTATTCGGGAGTTGCATAATCTCATAGTCAGAGGAACATGCATAAGTCATGAAGAAAGCAATAGCTATAAAACTAAATGGTCATAGTGCTAAGCTAACGGATGGGTCTTGTCCATCACATCATTCTCCTAATGATGTGATCCCGTTGATCAAATGACAACACATGTCTATGGTTAGAAAACTTAACCATCTTTGATTAACGAGCTAGTCAAGTAGAGGCATACTAGGGACAGTCTGTTTTGTCTATGTATTCACACATGTATCAAGTTTCCGTTTAATACAATTCTAGCAAGAATAGAAGACATTTATCATGATATATAAGGAAATATAAATACCAACTTTATTATTGCCTCTAGGGCATATTTCCTTCACTCAGACCCCAGTTCAAACTGGGCACAGTTCGGCTGGGAATCCTCTGTTAGGGTGAGAGATTTTAGTAAGTACGACGCTTATTTTAAGGGCGAGTGCTGGGCGTATGTTCGGCCATCTGCGGGGTAGAGTTCGGTGACAACCGCTCGATCGAGCCCAAAAGGCACGGATCCTGAAAGTTCGGAACTCGTAATCGGGGAAGAGTCTGGTGCTCCAGTGGCGGGGGGAGACCTGCTCAATGTTGGGTTTGTGAGCGACTCGAGCGCCGCTAAGTTTGCGGTTTCCATGGCGGGGTTGATCTCGCTGTTCTCAGATGAAGCGATCTGCTCCGGATATAGGGCCAGAGCTAGTGCAGGTGTTGACCCCTGGACGGGGTCCGATGACAGATCTAAAACGTCTTCATCGTGGAGGCAGGGAGCAACCACCATGGGTGTGAATCCATCGAAGATTAAATCTCCACGGACGTCAGCAATGTAGTTCAAGCTTCCAAATCTGATCTGATGACCAGGGCGTAGCTGTCAACCTGCTCGAGGTGGCCTTCCGTGTTGGCACGAAGCAGAGAGTTGCCGAACACGAAAAGCTGGCCGGGGAGAAAAATTCCCTCAGTGGTGGCGCCGTCGTTGATGACGAAGCGAGCCATTAATCCTTCTGTCGATGACACAGTGGAACTCTCAATGAAAGCACCAATGTTAGTGTCAAACCCGGCGGATCTCGGGTAGGGGGTCCCGAACTATGCGTCTGAGGATCGATGGTAACAGGAGACTGGGGACACGATGTTTTACCCAGGTTCATGCCTCTCGATCGAGGTAATACCCTACTTCCTGCTTGATTAATCTTGATGAATATAGGGTTACAAGAGTTGATCTACCTCAAGACCATAATGGCTAAAACCCTAGGAGTCTAGCCTATGCAATTGTGATTGTTTTCTCTACGGACTAAACCCTCATGTTTATATATGCACCAGAGGGACCTAGGGTTGTACATGACCATCTTCTAGAGGAAGGAAAGTATTACACCCGGACTCTAAACTTGATATTTTATACATATGGGAGTCCTATCCGGATACAGGTGATAGTCTTCAACGATAATCTTCACGGCCCACCAGTCCGGCCCATAAAGAGTAATCCGGCCACCTGAGGACCCCTTAATCCAGGACTCCCTCAGCTGGGCTTCGCTCGAGGGCCGAGGCCCGATGACGTATAGCAATTTCCCGAGCCTGGGGGGATACTGATGCAGGCCTCGCTTAGAGGCGCCATCGCGAGGACATGGCCAGGCACCCCGCAGGAAATTCACCGCAAGATAAGTCACCCCGCACAATAACTAGAAACATGTAAACTGATGTTTCGACCATCGTGGTCTCACTCGAGCAGCGTCGTCTTCCTTTTCGTCCTCTAGGAAGCCGCTTGCGCGCTAAGGGGGAATCCCTAAGCATCGTGTCTCAAGGGATCTTACCGGGCCTCGGGCCGCTCACCTCCTGGTCTTTACCACGGCATTGCGACCTGGCATACCAGCAACGGCTGAAGCCTGCCTGGGGACTGGGTCCTGTCGACATAGAGCACCAAGATACCGCGAGAACGAAAAAGAACATAGTGCCAAGCGAGACGCGCAATCACAATACTAAACGGGGAGTGGTTACATTAAGGTGAAAACATTGAAACTTCTTACATGCCCCCACGGGGCTTAACATGATTCCGCGAAGGGAGACAAAAGAAGGAAACTAGGGGAACCCCGGCTGGGGACATCACCGACAACGTCGTGCGGACATCGACGCCCCGCCTCGGGCACGGCGAGAGCTCAGTGGCTCGTAGCTATAATCGTCGCTAGTCTCCGGGTCGCCGCTGGACTCCGGCGATTCACTGCCGCTGGTGGAGGGACTGCTGACAAGGCCAAGGGCAAATTCAGCGCCCGTGGCCATGTCGCTCAGATTGTCCAGCATTCCAAGCGCAGGCCGTCCTCACTGAAGACCTTGAAAAAAAGCGTGGAGACTCTGTCATACTCGAAGTGAATGACAGAGGCTCCTTCCGGACGACAAGCGCGGGCGATCTCGCCCCATCCTCAGGTCATGAAGACGCCGGTCGGGGAGACGAACTCAACCTCCGTCTCGGTAGCTTGGCTGCAGCACCCAGCATGCTGCAACCATAGCTCGACAGGCCCCTCCGGCGGCATCAGTTCGGCGGAGAACCTCGGGAGCCGGATCCATGAAGGCGGTGACATCACTGTCCACACCACGAACTCACGGGAAGTGCCGTCGGCATGGGTCCCATGGCCAACTGGCCGCTCGGCCATGGCCGGTCCTCCACGATCACGGCCCGAGCGAGGGCAGACATTTCCCTCCTACCCACGGCCTTGCGCTCCAGCGTGCAAGGGGATCAGGAAGCCAGGCGGAGGTCGCTCCGACCAAGGTCGCGTCACTTCAAGCCCTTCGCTGGTGTCGCGGGGGCGATCAAGCCAATTCTGATGCGGGAGAGGCCCGGGCTCCTCTCGAGGGGCTTTGCCTTTCTCCGCCGCGGAGAACCTCCTTATCGGCGTCAGGGACGTTTTGACAAGACGGTGGAGCAAGGAGGAACGAGAAGTAAGGGAAGGAAGAAAATATGCCCTAGAGGCAATAATAAAGATGTTATTTGTATTTCCTTATATCATGATAAATGTCTTTTATTCATGCTAGAATTGTATTAACCGGAAACTTAGTACATGTGTGAATACATAGACAAAACAGTATGTCCCTAGTATGCCTCTACTAGACTAGCTCATTGATCAAAGATGGTTATGTTTCCTAGCCATAGGCATGAGTTGTCATTTGATCAACAGGATCATATCATTAGGAGAATGATGTGATGGACAAGACCCATCCGTTAGCTTAGCACTATGATCGTTTAGTTTTACTGCTATTGCTTTCTTCATGACTTATGCATGCTCCTATGACTATGAGATTATGCAACTCCCGTATACCGGAGGAACACCTTGTGTGCTATCAAACGTCACAATGTTACTGGGTGATTATAAATATGCTCTACAGGTGTCTCCGAAGGTGTTCGTGGTGTTGGCATAGATCAAGAATAGGATTTGTCACTCCGAGTGTCGGAGAGGTATCTCTGGGCCCTCTCGGTAATACACATCATAATAAGCCTTGTAAGCAAATGACTAATGAGTTAGTCACGGGATGATGTATTACAGAACGAATAAAGAGACTTTCCGGTAACGAGATTGAACTAGGTATCGAGATACCAACGATCGAATCTCAGGCAAGTAACATACCGATGACAAAGGGAACAACGTATGTTGTTATGCGGTCTGACCGATAAAGTTCTTCGTAGAATATGTAGGAGCCAATATGAGCATCCAGGTTCCGCTATTGGTTATTGACCGGAGATGAGTCTCGGTCATGTCTACATAGTTCTCAAACTCGTAGGGTCCGCACGCTTAACGTTTGATGACGATCGGTATTATGAGTTTAAGAGTTTTGATGTACCGAAGGTAGTTCGGAGTCCCGGATAAGATCACGGACATGACGTGGAGTCTCGGAATGTCCGAGACGTAAATATTGATATATTGGACGACTATATTCGGACACCGGAAGTGTTCCGGGAAAGTTTCGGATTTAACCCGATTGCCGGAGGGGGTTACCGAACCCCCCCCCCCCCGAGGGAGTATGGGCCATAGTGGGCCTTGAGGGAAAAGAGAGAGGCAGTCCATAGGGGTTGGACGGCGCCCCACTAGAGAATCCTAGTTGGACTAGGAGTGGGGGGCACCACCTCTCCCCTTCCTTCTCTTCTCCTTCTTCCTTTCCTACTCCTAGTAGGAATAGGAAGGAGGATTCCTATTCCTACTAGGAGTAGGAATCATACTCCCTTTGGCGCGCCAAGCTAGGGCCGACCGGCCTCCCCCTTGCTCCTTTATATACAGGGGCAGGGGGGCACCCTAGAACACACAAGTTGATCTCTCCAGCCGTGTGCGGTGCCCCCCTCCACAGAAACACACCTCGGTCATACCGTTGCCGTGCTTAGGCAAAGCCCTGTGCCGGTAACTTCATCATATCCGTCACCATGCCATCATGCTGATGAAACTCTCCCGTGAAGCTCATCTGGATCAAGAGCTCGTGGGAGGTCATCAAGCTGAACGTGGAGGTGTCGTACGTTCGGTGCTTGATCGGTTGAATCGCGAAGAAGTTCGACTACATCAACTGCGTCACTTGACGCTTCCGCTTTCGGTCTACAAGGGTACATAGACACTCTCTCCCCCTCATTGATATGCATATGGTAGATAGATCTTGCGTGATCGTAGAAATTTTTTGAAATACTACGTTCCCCAATAGTGGCATCATGAGCCAGGTCTATGCGTAGATGATATGCACGAGTAGAACACAATGAGTTGTGGACGATATTAGTCAAACTGCTTACCAGCATGTCATACTTTGGTTCGGCGGTATTGTGAGATGAAGCGGCCCGGACCGACATTACGCGTACGCTTACGCGAGACTGGTTTCACCATTATGAGCACTCGTTGCTTAAAGGTGACTGGCGGGTGTCTGTCTCTCTCACTTTAGCAGAATCAAGTGAGGCTACGCCCGGTCCTTGTGAAGGTTAAAACAACACATACTTGACGAAAAATCGTTGTGGTTTTTGTATGCGTAGGTAAGAACGGTTCTTGCTAAGCCCGTAGCAGCCACGTATAACTTGCAACAACAAAGTAGAGGACGTCTAACTTGTTTTTGCAGGGCATGTTGTGATGTGATATGGTCAAGACATGATGACTTATACATTATTGTATGAGATGATCATGTTTTGTAAAGTTAACGGCAACTGGCAGGAGCCATATGGTTGTCGCTTTATTGTATGAAATACAGTCGCCATGTAATTGCTTTACTTTATCACTAAACGGTAGCGATAGTCGTGGAAGCAATAGTTGGCGAGACGACAACGATGCTACAATGGAGATCAAGGTGTCGCGCCGGTGACGAAGGTGATCATGACAGTGCTTTAAAGATGGAGATCAAAAGCACAAGATGATGATGGCCATATCATATCACATATTTTGATTGCATGTGATGTTTATCTTATTATGCTTCTTATTTTGCTTAGTACTACGGTAGCATTATAAGATGATCCCTTACAAAATTTCAAGGTATAAGTGTTCTCCCTGAGTATGCACCGTAGCAAAAGTTTGTCATGCCCAGACACCACGTGATGATCAAGTGTGATAAGCATACATTCAAATACAATGGGTGTAAGCCAGTTTTGCACACGCAGAATACTCGGGTTAAACTTGACGAGCCTAGCATATGCAGATATGGCCTCGGAACACTGGAGACCGAAAGGTCGAGCGTGAATCATATAGTAGATATGATCAACATAAGATGTTCACCATTGAAACTACTCCATCTCACGTGATGATCGGACATGGTTTAGTTGATTTGGATCGCGTGATCATTTAGATGACCGAAGGGATGTCTATCTAAGTGGGAGTTCTTTAAGTAATATGATTAATTGAACTTTAATTTATCATGAACTTAGTCCTGATAGTTTTTTGCATATCTATGTTGTTGTAGACCAATGGCCCGTGCTACCATTCCTTTGAATTTTAATGCATTCCTAGAGAAAGCTAAGTTGAAATATGATGGTAGCAATTACACAGACTGGGTCCGTAACTTGAGGATTATCCTCATTGCTGCACAGAAGAATTATGTCCTTGAAGTACCGCTAGGTGACAAGCCCCCTCCCGCTAATGTAGACGCTTTCAATGTCTTGCAGACGCGATCTGATGACTATACGATAGTTCAGTATGCCATGCTTTACGGCTTAGAACCGGGACTTCAACAAAGTTTTGAACGTCATGGACCATATGAGATGTTCTAGGAGTTGAAGTTAATATTTCAAGGAAATGCCGAGATTTAGAAATATGAGATTTCCAAAAGTTCTATAGCTGCAAGATGGAGGAGAATAGTTCTATCAGTGAACACTTGCTCAGAATGTCTGGGTACTACAATCATATGAATCAACTTGGTTGCAAAGTTGACGAGGATAGTGTTATTGATAGAGTTCTTCAATCACTACCACCAAGCTATAAAGGCTTCGTGATGAACTATAATATGCAAGGGATGCAAAAGAAAATTCCCAAGCTCTTCGCTATGCTCAAGGCTGCGGAGGTAGAAATCAAAAAGGAGCATCAAGTGTTGATGGTTAACAAGACCACTAGTTTCAAGAAAAAAGACAAGGGAAAGAAGGGGAACTTCAAGAAGAATAGCAAGACAGTTGCTACTCCCACGAAGAAACCCAAGTTTGGAGCCAAGTCTGAAACTGAGTACTTCTACTGCAAAGGGACTGGACACTGGAAGCGGAACTGCCCCAAGTATTTGGCGGATAAGAAGGATGGCAAGGTGAACAAAGGTATATGTGATATACATGTTATTGATGTGTACCTTACTAATACTCGTAGTAGTACCTGGGTATTTGATACCGGTTCGGTTGCTAATATTTGTAACTCGAAACAGGGACTACGGATTAAAGGAAGATTGGCTAAGGACGAGGTGATGATGCGCGTGGGAAATGGTTCCAAAGTCGATGATCGCCGTCGGCACGCTACCTCTACATCTACCTTCGGGATTAGTTTTAGACCTGAATAATTGTTATTTGGTGCCAGCATTAAGCATGAACATTATATCTGGATCTTGTTTGTTGCGAACCAGTTATTCATTTAAATCGGAGAATAATGGTTGTTCTATTTTTATGAATAATATCTTTTATGGTCATGCACCCTTGAAGAGTGGTCTATTCTTGTTGGATCTCGATTGTAGTGATACACATATTCATAATATTGAAGCCAAAAGATGCAAGGTTAATAATGATAGTGCAACTTATTTATGGCACTGTCGTTTAGGTCATATTGGTGTAAAGCTCATGAAGAAACTCCATAGTGATGGACTTTTGGAATCACTTGGTGCTTGCGAACCATGCCTCATGGGTAAGATGACTAAAACTCCGTTCTCCGGAACAATGGAGCGAGCAACAGATTTGTTGGAAATCATACATACAGATGTATGTGGACCGATGAGTGTTGAAGCTCGCGGCGGGTATCGTTATTTTCTGACCTTCACTGATGATTTGAGCAGATATGGGTATATCTACTTGATGAAACACAAGTCTGAAACATTTGAAAGATTCAAAGAATTTCAGAGTAAAGTAGAGAATCATCGTAACAAGAAAATAAAGTTTCCACGATCTGATCGTGGAGGTGAATATTTGAGTTACGAGTTTGGTCTTCATTTGAAACAATGTGGAATAGTTTCACAACTCACGCCACCCGAAACACCACAGCGTAATGATGTGTCCGAACGTCGTAACCGTACTTTATTGGATATGGTGTGGTCTATGATGTCTCTTACCGATTTACCACTATCATTTTGGGGTTATGCTTTAGAGACAGCTGCATTCACGTTAAATAGGGTACCATCTAAATTTGTTGAGACGACGCCTTATGAACTGTGGTTTGGCAAGAAACCAAAGTTATCGTTTCTTAAAGTTTGGGGCCGCGATGCTTATGTGAAAAAGCTTCAACCTGATAAGCTCAAACCCAAGTCGGAGAAATGTGTCTTCATAGGATACCCAAAAGAGACTGTTGGGTACACCTTCTATCACAGATCCGAAGGCAAGATATTTGTTGCTAAGAATGGATTCTTTCTAGAGAATGAGTTTCTCTCAAAAGAAGTGAGTGGGAGGAAAGTAGAACTTGATGAGGTAATTATACCTTCTCCCAAATTGGAAAGTAGTACATCACAGAAACTAGTTCCAGTGATTCCTACACCAATTAGTGAGCAAGCTAATGATGATGACCATGAAACTACAGATCAAGTTCCCGCTGAACTTCGTAGATCAACCAGAGTTCGTTCCGCACCAGAGTGGTACGGCAACCCAGTTCTGGAAGTCATGTTACTAGACCATGATGAACCTACGAACTATGATGAAGCGATGAAGATCCCAGATTCCGCGAAATGGCTTGAGGCCATGAAATCTGAGATGGGATCCATGTATGAGAACAAAGTGTGGACTTTGGTTGACTTGCCTGATGATCAGCAAGCCATCGAAAATAAATGAATCTTCAAGAGGAAGACCAACGCAGACGGTAATATTACTGTTTACAAAGCTCGACTTGTTGCGAAAGGGTTTCGACAATTCAAGGAGTTGACTACGATGAGACTTTCTCACCCGTAGCGATGCTTAAGTCTGTCCGAATCATGTTAGCAATTGCCGCATTTTATGATTATGAAATCTGGCAAATGGATGTCAAAACAGCATTCCTGAATGGATATCTCAAAGAAGAGTTGTATATGATGCAACCAAAAGGTTTTGTCGATCCTAAAGGTGCTAACAAAGTGTGCAAGCTCCAGCAATCCATCTATGGACTGGTGCAAGCATCTCGGAGTTGGAATATACGCTTTGATGAGGTGATCAAAGCATATGGTTTTATACAGACTTTTGGAGAAGCCTGTATTTACAAGAAAGTGAGTGGGAGCTCTGTAGCATTTCTGATATTAAATGTGGATGACATATTATTGATTGGAAATTGAAGGAAATATGCCCTAGAGGCAATAATAAAGATGTTTTTTGTATTTCCTTATATCATGATAAATGTCTTTTATTCATGCTAGAATTGTATTAACCGGAAACTTAGTACATGTGTGGATACATAGACAAAACAGTGTGTCCCTAGTATGCCTCTACTAGACTAGCTCATTGATCAAAGATGGTTATGTTTCCTAGCCATAGACATGAGTTGTCATTTGATCAACGGGATCACATCATTAGGAGAATGATGTGATGGACAAGACCCATCCGTTAGCATAGCACTATGATCGTTTAGTTTAACTGCTATTGCTTTCTTCATGACTTATACATGTTCCTATGACTATGAGATTGTGCAACCCCGAATACCGTAGGAACACCTTGTGTGCTATCAAACGTCACAACGTAACTGGGTGATCATAAAGATGCTCTACAGGTGTCTCCGAAAGTATTCGTGGTGTTGGCATAGATCAAGATTAGGATTTGTCGCTCCGAGTGTCGGAGAGGTATCTCTGGGCCCTCTCGGTAACACACATCATAATAAGCCTTGCAAGCAAAAGACTAATAAGTTAGTCACGAGATGATGTGTTACGGAACGAGTAAAGAGACTTGCCGGTAACGAGATTGAACTAGGTATAGAGATACCGACGATCGAATCTCGGGCAAGTAACATACCGTTTGACAAAAGGAACAACGTATGTAGTTATGCGGTTCTGACCGATAAAAGATCTTCGTAGAATATGTAGGAGCCAATATGAACATCCAGGTTCCGCTATTGGTTATTGACCGGAAATGAGTCTCGGTCATGTCTACATAGTTCTCGAACCCGTAGGGTCCGCACGCTTAACGTTTGATGACGATCAGTATTATGAGTTTATGAGTATTGATGTACCGAAGGTAGTTCGGAGTCCCGGATGAGATCACGGACATGACGAGGAGTCTCGGAATGTCCGAGACATAAAGATTGATATATTGGACGGCTATATTCGGACACCGGAAGTATACCGGAAAAGTTTCGGATTTATCGGGAATGCCGGAGGGGGTTACCGGAACCCCCTACGAGAGGGGATGGTCCATAGTGGGCCTAATGGGAAAGAGAGAGGCAGCCCATAGGGCTGGCCGGCACCCCCACCTAGGGTTCCTAGTTGGACTAGGATTGGGGGGGCGCCACCTCTCCTATTCCTTTCCCCCTTCTTCCTTTTGGTGAATCCTACTAGGAATAGGATTGCAATCCTATTCCTAGTAGGACTCCTTCCCTTGCCGCACCAGGAAGGGCCGGCCGGCCTCCCTCCCTTGATCCTTTATATACGGGGGCAGGGGGGCACCCAAAGACACACAAGTTGAATTGTTTTAGCCGTGTGCGGTGCCCCCCTCCACAGAATCACACCTCGGTCATACCGTCGCGGAGCTTAGGCGAAGCCCTGCGTGGGTGAACACATCATATCCGTCACCACACCGTCGTGATGACGAAACTCTCCCGTGAAGCTCAACTGGATCAAGAGCTCGTGGGACGTCATCAAGCTGAACGTGTGCTGAACGCGGAGGTGCCGTACGTTCGGTGCTTGATCGGTTGGATCGCGAAGAAGTTCGACAACATCAACCGCGTCACTTGACGCTTCCGCTCCCGGTCTACGAGGGTACGTAGACACACTCTTCCCTCTCGTTGCTATGCATCTGGTAGATAGATCTTGCGTGATCGTAGGAAAATTTTAAAATACTACGTTCCCCAACAGTGGCATCATGAGCCAGGTCTATGCATAGATGATATGCACGAGTAGAACACAATGAGTTGTGGGCGATACTAGTCATACTGCTTACCAGCATGTCATACTTTGCTTCGGCGGTATTGTGAGATGAAGCGGCCCGGACCGACATTACGCGTACGCTTACGCGAGACTGGTTTTACCGTTACGAGCACTCGTTGCTTAAAGGTGACTGACGGGTGTCTGTCTCTCTCACTTTAGCTGAATCAAGTGTGGCTACGCCCGGTCCTTGTGAAGGTTAAAACAGCACATACTTGACGAAACATCGTTGTGGTTTTGTATGCGTAGGTAAGAACGGTTCTTGCTAAGCCCGTAGCAGCCACGTAAAACTTGCAACAAACAAAGTAGAGGATGTCTAACTTGTTTTTGCAGGGCATGTTGTGATGTGATATGGTCAAGACATGATGAGTTATACGGTTTTGTATGAGATGATCATGTTTTGTAAAGTTATCGGCAACTGGCAGGAGCCATATGGTTGTCGCTTTATTGTATGAAATGCAATCGCCATGTAATTGTTTTACTTTATCACTAAGCGGTAGCGATAGTCGTGGAAGCAATAGTTGGCGAGACGACAACGATGCTACGATGAAGATCAAGGTGTCAAGCCGGTGACGAAGGTGATCATGACGGTGCTTTGAAGATGGAGATCAAAAGCACAAGATGATGATGGCCATATCATGTCACATATTTTGATTGCATGTGATGTTTATCTTATTATGCTTCTTATTTTGCTTAGAACGACGGTAGCATTATAAGATGATCCCTTACTAAATTTCAAGGTATAAGTGTTCTCCCTGAGTATGCACCGTTGCGAAAGTTCGTCGTGCCGAGACACCACGTGATGATCGGGTGTGATAAGCTCTACGTTCAAATACAACGGGTGTAAGCCAGTTTTGCACACGCAGAATACTCGGGTTAAACTTGACGAGCATAGCATATACAGATATGGCCTCGGAACACTGGAGACCGAAAGGTCGAGCGTGAATCATATAGTAGATATGATCAACATAAGATGTTCACCATTGAAAACTACTCCATCTCACGTGATGATCGGACATGGTTTAGTTGATTTGGATCACGTGATCATTTAGATGACCAGAGGGATGTCTATCTAAGTGGGAGTTCTTTAAATTAATATGATTAAATTGAACTTTAATTTATCATGAACTTAGTCCTGATAGTTTTGCATATCTATGTCGTTGTAGATCAATGGCCCGTGCTACCGTTCCTTTGAATTTTAATGCATTCCTAGAGAAAGCTAAGTTGAAAGATGATGGTAGAAATTACACGGATTGGGTCCGTAACCTGAGGATTATCCTCATTGCTGCACAGAAGAATTATGTCCTTGAAGCACCGCTAGGTGACAAGCCCCCTTCCGCTGATGCAGACGCTTTGAACGTCTGGCAATCACGGTCTGATGACTACACGATAGTTCAGTGTGCCATGCTTTACGACTTAGAACCGGGACTCCAACGACGTTTTGAACGTCATGGACCATATGAGATGTTCCAGGAGTTGAAGTTAATATTTCAAGCAAATGCCCGAATTGAGAAATATGAGATTCCAATAAGTTCTATAGCTGTAAAATGGAGGAGAATAGTTCTATCAGTGAACACTTGCTCAGAATGTCTGGGTACTACAATAATATGACTCAACTTGGTTGCAAAGTTGACGAGGATAGTGTTATTGATAGAGTTCTTCAATCACTGCCACCAAGCTATAAAGGCTTCGTGATGAACTATAACATGCAAGGGATGCAAAAGACAATTCCCGAGCTCTTCGCTATGCTAAAAGCTGCGGAGGTAGAAATCAAAAAGGAGCATCAAGTGTTGATGGTTAACAAGACCACTAGTTTCAAGAAAAAGGGCAAGGGAAAGAAAGGGAACTTCAAAAAGAATAGCAAGTCAGTTGCTACTTCCACGAAGAAACCGAAATCTGGAGCCAAGCCTGAAACTGAGTGCTTCTACTGCAAGGGAACTGGACACTGGAAGCGGAACTGCCCCAAGTATTTGGCGGATAAGAAGGATGGCAAGATGAACAAAGGTATATGTGATATACATGTTATTGATGTGTACCTTACTAATGCTCGTAGTAGTACCTGGGTATTTGATACCGGTTCGGTTGCTAATATTTGTAACTCGAAACAGGGACTACGGATTAAACGAAGATTAGCTAAGGACGAGGTGACGATGCGCGTGGGAAACGGTTCCAAAGTCGATGTGATCGCCGTCGGCACGCTACCTCTACATCTACCTTCGGGATTAGTTTTAGACCTAAATAATTGTTATTTGGTGCCAGCGTTAAGCATGAACATTATATCTGGATCTTGTTTATTGTGAGACGGTTATTCATTTAAATCAGAGAATAATGGTTGTTCCATTTTAATGAATAATATCTTTTATGGTCATGCACCCTTGAAGAGTGGTCTATTCTTATTGGATCTCGATTGTAGTGATACACATATTCATAATATTGAAACCAAAAGATGCAAGGTTAATAATGATAGTGCAACTTATTTGTGGCACTGCCGTTTAGGTCATATTGGTGTAAAACGCATGAAGAAACTCCATAATGATGGACTTTTGGACTCACTTGATTATGAATCACTTGGTGCTTGCGAACCATGCCTCATGGGCAAGATGACTAAAACTCCGTTCTCTGGAACCATGGAGCGAGCAACAGATTTGTTGGAAATCATACATACTGATGTATGTGGACCAATGAGTGTTGATGCTCGCGGCGGGTATCGTTATTTTCTGACCTTCACTGATGATTTGAGCAGATATGGGTATATCTACTTAATGAAACACAAGTCTGAAACATTTGAAAAGTTCAAAGAATTTCAGAGTGAAGTAGAGAATCATCGTAACAAGAAAATAAAGTTCCTACGATCTGATCGTGGAGGAGAATATTTGAGTTACGAGTTTGGTCTTCATTTGAAACAATGTGGAATAGTTTCACAACTCACGCCACCTGGAACACCACATCGTAATGGTGTGTCCGAACGTCGTAACCGTACTTTATTGGATATGGTGCGATCTATGATGTCTCTTACCGATTTACCACTATCGTTTTGGGGTTATGCTTTAGAGACAGCTGCATTCACGTTAAATAGGGCACCATCTAAATCCGTTGATACGACACCTTATGAACTATGGTTTGGCAAGAAACCAAAGTTGTCGTTTCTTAAAATTTGGGGCTGCGATGCTTATGTGAAAACACTTCAACCTGATAAGCTCGATCCCAAATTGGAAAAATGTGTCTTCATAGGATACCCAAAAGAGACTGTTGGGTACACCTTCTATCACAGATCCGAAGGCAAAATATTCGTTGCTAAGAACGGATCCTTTCTAGAAAAGGAGTTTCTCTCGAAAGAAGTGAGTGGGAGGAAAGTAGAACTTGATGAGGTAATTGTACCTTCTCCCGGATTGGAAAGTAGTACATCACAGGAAATTGTTCCAGTGATTCCTACACCAATTAGTGAGGAAGTTAATGATAATGATCATGAAACTTTGGATCAAGTTTCCACTGAACGTCGTAGATCAACCAGAGTACGTTCCGCACCAGAGTGGTACGGCAACCCAGTTCTGGAAATCATGTTACTAGACCATGATGAACCTACGAACTATGAGGAAGCGATGATGAGCCCAGATTCCGCAAAATGGCTTGAAGCCATGAAATCTGAGATGGGATCCATGTATGAGAACAAAGTATGGACTTTGGTTGACTTGCCCGATGATCGGCAAGCCATCGAAAATAAATGGATCTTCAAGAGGAAGACCGACGCAGACGGTAATATTACTGTTTACAAAGCTCGACTTGTTGCGAAAGGTTTTCGACAAGTTCAAGGAGTTGACTACGATGAGACTTTCTCACCTGTAGCGATGCTTAAGTCTGTCCGAATCATGTTAGCAATTGCCGCATTTTATGATTATGAAATCTGGCAAATGGATGTCAAAACTGCATTCCTGAATGGATATCTCAAAGAAGAGTTGTATATGATGCAACCGGAAGGTTTTGTCGATCCAAAAGGTGCTAACAAAGTATGCAAGCTCCAGCGATCCATCTATGGACTGGTGCAAGCATCTCGGAGTTGGAATATACGCTTTGATGAGGTGATCAAAGCATATGGTTTTATACAGACTTTTGGAGAAGCCTGTATTTACAAGAAAGTGAGTGGGAGCTCTGTAGCATTTCTAATATTATATGTAGATGACATATTGTTGATTGGAAATGATATAGAATTTCTGGATAGCATAAAAGGATACTTGAATAAAAGTTTTTCAATGAAAGACCTCGGTGAAGCTGCTTATATATTAGGTATCAAAATCTATAGAGATAGATCAAGACGCTTAATTGGACTTTCACAAAGCACATACCTTGATAAGATTTTGAAGAAGTTCAAAATGGATCAGTCAAAGAAAGGGTTCTTGCCTGTTTTATAAGGTATGAAGTTGAGTAAGACTCAATGCCCGACCACTGCAAAAGATAGAGAGAAAATGAAAGTCATTCCCTATGCCTCAGCCATAGGATCTATCATGTATGCAATGCTGTGTACCAGACCTGATGTGTGCCTTGCTATAAGCCTAACGGGGAGGTACCAAAGTAATCCAGGAGTGGATCACTGGACAGCGGTCAAAAACATCCTAAAGTATCTGAAAAGAACAAAGGATATGTTTCTCGTATATGGAGGTGACAAAGAGCTCGTCGTAAACGGTTACGTCGATTCTAGCTTTGACACTGATCCGGATGACTCAAAGTCACAAACCGGATATGTATTTTTATTGAACGGTGGAGCTGTCAGTTGGTGCAGTTCCAAGCAGAGCGTCGTGGCGGGATCTACGTGTGAAGCGGAATACATAGCTGCTTCGGAAGCAGCAAATGAAGGAGTCTGGATGAAGGAGTTCATATCCGATCTAGGTGTAGTACCTAGTGCATCGGGTCCAATGAAAATCTTTTGTGACAACACTGGAGCCATAGCCTTGGCGAAGGAATCCAGGTTTCACAAGAGAACAAAGCACATCAAAAGACGCTTCAATTCCATCCGCGATCTAGTCAAGGAGGGAGACATAGAGATTTGCAAAATACATACGGATCTGAATGTTGCAGACCCGTTAACTAAGCCTCTTCCATGGGCAAAACATGATCAGCACCAAGACTCCATGGGTGTGAGGATCATCACTTTGTAATCTAGATTATTGACTCTAGTTCAAGTGGGAGACTGAAGGAAATATGCCCTAGAGGCAATAATAAAGATGTTATTTGTATTTCCTTATATCATGATAAATGTCTTTTATTCATGCTAGAATTGTATTAACCGGAAACTTAGTACATGTGTGGATACATAGACAAAACAGTGTGTCCCTAGTATGCCTCTACTAGACTAGCTCATTGATCAAAGATGGTTATGTTTCCTAGCCATAGACATGAGTTGTCATTTGATCAACGGGATCACATCATTAGGAGAATGATGTGATGGACAAGACCCATCCGTTAGCATAGCACTATGATCGTTTAGTTTAACTGCTATTGCTTTCTTCATGACTTATACATGTTCCTATGACTATGAGATTGTGCAACTCCCGAATACCGTAGGAACACCTTGTGTGCTATCAAACGTCACAACGTAACTGGGTGATCATAAAGATGCTCTACAGGTGTCTCCGAAAGTATTCGTGGTGTTGGCATAGATCAAGATTAGGATTTGTCGCTCCGAGTGTCGGAGAGGTATCTCTGGGCCCTCTCGGTAACACACATCATAATAAGCCTTGCAAGCAAAAGACTAATAAGTTAGTCACGAGATGATGTGTTACGGAACGAGTAAAGAGACTTGCCGGTAACGAGATTGAACTAGGTATAGAGATACCGACGATCGAATCTCGGGCAAGTAACATACCGTTTGACAAAAGGAACAACGTATGTAGTTATGCGGTTCTGACCGATAAAAGATCTTCGTAGAATATGTAGGAGCCAATATGAACATCCAGGTTCCGCTATTGGTTATTGACCGGAAATGAGTCTCGGTCATGTCTACATAGTTCTCGAACCCGTAGGGTCCGCACGCTTAACGTTTGATGACGATCGGTATTATGAGTTTATGAGTATTGATGTACCGAAGGTAGTTCGGAGTCCCGGATGAGATCACGGACATGACGAGGAGTCTCGGAATGTCCGAGTCATAAAGATTGATATATTGGACGGCTATATTCGGACACCGGAAGTATACCGGAAAAGTTTCGGATTTATCGGGAATGCCGGAGGGGGTTACCGGAACCCCCTACGAGAGGGGATGATCCATAGTGGGCCTAAAGGGAAAGAGAGAGGCAGCCCATAGGGCTGGCCGGCACCCCCACCTAGGGTTCCTAGTTGGACTAGGATTGGGGGGGGGCGCCACCTCTCCTATTCCTTTCCCCCTTCTTCCTTTTGGTGAATCCTACTAGGAATAGGATTGCAATCCTATTCCTAGTAGGACTCCTTCCCTAGCCGCACCAGGAAGGGCCGGCCGGCCTCCCTCCCTTGCTCCTTTATATACGGGGGCAGGGGGGCACCCAAAGACACACAAGTTGAATTGTTTTAGCCGTGTGCGGTGCCCCCCTCCATAGAATCACACCTCGGTCATACCGTCGTGGAGCTTAGGCGAAGCCCTGCGCCGGTGAACACATAATATCCGTCACCACGCCGTCGTGCTGACGAAACTCTCCCGTGAAGCTCAACTGGATCAAGAGCTCGTGGGACGTCATCAAGCTGAACGTGTGCTGAACGCGGAGGTGCCGTACGTTCGGTGCTTGATCGGTTGGATCGCGAAGAAGTTCGACAACATCAACTGCGTCACTTGACGCTTCCGCTCCCGGTCTACGAGGGTACGTAGACACACTCTCCCCTCTCGTTGCTATGCATCTGGTAGATAGATCTTGCGTGATCGTAGGAAATTTTTAAAATACTACGTTCCCCAACAGAAATGATATAGAGTTTCTGGATAGCATAAAAGGATACTTGAATACGAATTTTTCAATGAAAGACCTCGGTGAAGCTGCTTACATATTAGGCATCAAGATCTATAGAGATAGATCAAGATGCTTAATTGGACTTTCACAAAGCACATACCTTGATAAAGTTTTGAAGAAGTTTAAAATGGATCAGTCAAAGAAAGGGTTCTTGCCTCTATTACAAGGTGTGAAGTTGAGTAAGACTCAATGCCCGACCACTGCAGAAGATAGAGAGAAAATGAAAGTCATTCCCTATGCCTCAGCCATAGGATCTATCATGTATGCAATGCTGTGTACCAGACCTGATGTGTGACTTGCTATAAGTCTACCAGGGAGGTACCAAAGTAATCCAGGAGTGGATCACTGGACAGCGGTCAAGAACATCCTGAAGTACCTGAAAAGGACAAAGGATATGTTTCTCGTGTATGGAGGTGACAAAGAGCTCGTCGTAAATGGTTATGTCGATTCAAGCTTTGACACTGATCCGGATGACTCTAAGTCACAAACCGGATATGTATTTTTATTAAACGGTGGAGCTGTCAGTTGGTGCACTTCCAAGCAGAGTGTCGTGGCGGGATCTACATGTGAAGCGGAATACATAGCTGCTTCGGAAGCAGCAAATGAAGGAGTCTGGATGAAGGAGTTCATATCCGATCTAGGTGTAATACCTAGTGCATCGGGTCGAATGAAAATCTTTTGTTACAACACTGGAGCAATAGCCTTGGCGAAGGAATCCAGGTTTCACAAGAGAACAAAGCACATCAAAAGACGCTTCAATTCCATCCGCAATCTAGTCAAGGAGGGAGACATAGAGATTTGCAAGATACATAGGGATCTGAATGTTGCAGACCCGTTGACTAAGCCTCTTCCACGGGCAAAACATGATCAACACCAAGACTCCATGGGCGTTAGGATCATTACTTTGTAATCTAGATTATTGAGTCTAGTTCAAGTGGGAGACTGAAGGAAATATGCCCTAGAGGCAATAATAAAGATGTTATTTGTAATTCCTTATATCATGATAAATGTCTTTTATTCATGCTAGAATTTTATTAACCGGAAACTTAGTACATGTGTGAATACACAGACAAAACAATATGTCCCTAGTATGCCTCTACTAGACTAGCTCATTGATCAAAGATGGTTATGTTTCCTAGCCATAGGCATGAGTTGTCATTTGATCAACGGGATCACATCATTAGGAGAATGATGTGATGGACAAGACCCATCCGTTAGCTTAGCACTATGATCGTTTAGTTTCACTGCTATTGCTTTCTTCATGACTTATACATGTTCCTATGACTATGAGATTATGCAACTCCCGTATACCGGAGGAACACCTTGTGTGCTATCAAACGTCACAACGTAACTGGGTGATTATAAAGATGCTCTACAGGTGTCTCCGAAGGTGTTCGTGGTGTTGGCATAGATCAAGAATATGATTTGTCACTCCGAGTGTCGGAGAGGTATCTCTGGGCCCTCTCGGTAATACACATCATAATAAGCCTTGCAAGCAAATGACTAATGAGTTAGTCACGGGATGATGTATTACGGAACGAGTAAAGAGACTTGCCGGTAACGAGATTGAACTAGGTATTGAGATACCAACGATCGAATCTCGGGCAAGTAACATACCGATGACAAAGGGAACAACGTATGTTGTTATGCGGTTTGACCGATAAAGATATTCGTAGAATATGTAGCAGCCAATATGAGCATCCAAGTTCCTCTATTGGTTATTGACCGGAGATGAGTCTCGGTCATGTCTACATAGTTCTCGAACCCGTAGGGTCCACACGCTTAACGTTCGATGACGGTTGGTATTATGAGTTTATGAGTTTTGATGTACCGAAGGTAGTTCGGAGTCCCGGATAAGATCACGGACATGACAAGGAGTCTCGGAATGTCCGAGACGTAAATATTGATATATTGGACGACTATATTCGGACACCCAAAGTGTTCCGAGAAAGTTTCGGATTTAACTGGATTGCCGGAGGGGGTTACCGGAAACCCCCCCCCCCCGAGGGAGTATGAGACATAGTGGGCCTTGAGGGAAAAGAGAGAGGTAGCCCATAGGGCTGGCCGGCGCCCCACTAGAGAATCCTAGTTGGACTTGGAGTGGGGGGCGCCACCTCTCCCCTTCCTTCTCTTCTCCTTCTTCCTTTCCTACTCCCTTTGGCGCGCCAAGCTAGGGCCGACCGGCCTCCCCCTTGCTCCTTTATATACAGGGGCAGGGGGCACCCTAGAACACACAAGTTGATCTCTCCAGCCGTGTGCGGTGCCCCCCTCCACAGAAACACACCTCGGTCATACCGTTGCCGTGCTTAGGCGAAGCCCTGTGCCGGTAACTTCATCATATCCGTCACCACGCCGTCATGCTGACGAAACTCTCCCGTGAAGCTCAACCGGACCAAGAGCTCGTGGGATGTTATCAAGCTGAACGTGTGCTGAATGCGGAGGTGCGGTACGTTCGGTGCTTGATCGGTTGAATCGCGAAGAAGTTCGACTACATCAACCGCGTCACTTGACGCTTCCGCTTTTGGTCTACAAGGGTACGTAGACACACTCTCCCCCTCGGTGCTATGCATCTGGTAGATAGATCTTGCTTGATCGTAGGAAAATTTTGAAATACTATGTTTCCCAACATGGGAATCTGAGGTAATGATGATCTTTTCTGCATGCTACAGGCCCCGTCGGTCCGGGACGGTTGTCGAGGTAGCGTGGGGAAGCGGAGACGCCCACGTCCCATCCAGGCGCCACGTGTCGATCAGGTCCACAGGTGGTTGGGGCCCACGGCGCTTCACCCTTGCCCTCTGGCTTAGCCTCGAAGCCAAGTTCGAGCGCGTCTTGGGCTCGGGGGTTACTCTCAGCGTTCTGGGAACCAGGCTACCCAGACTTGCCTGACTGCGGCCCATGACGTGGCCCCTTCACCGGCTTGGTATGGCCCATCTTCAGTATCAACACTCAAGACCCTCGCGAGGGGCCAAGCCTCGCGAGGCGGACGAAATCAAAACCCCCAGAAGGAGCAGTCTCACCAGGCTGGCTCCCGAGGGGCGGAGATCTCTATGCTAGCCCCCACCTCATGAGGTTCGGAAGACGCGAGCCAAGACGACCAAGGCCAGGCGGGCGCCAGGCGCGGAGTCCCGAGGAATCAGCCAAAGGTTTCCATTTCCATGCAACAAGACCAGGGTCGCCAGGACAGTAGGACGGAGGTCATCACGAAGCCCATCGTTGCGTCAGGATCAGAGGCTTTGCAGGCGAAGATCACCTTTCGTCAGGATAAGATGTACTAGTTGTCTCCCTTCAAATTTAGCCATTGTGGGATCCCTTCCCGCCTACATTTTGGGGGAAGAGGACCAATGCCACTATATATATAGCTTAGCAACCACATAAAGGAGGACGGATCATTCAGACCTCCCTCACCACACAAGCAAGAACACACCTCGCGAGGTTGTACATCCACTGTACTAGTTCTTCCTCAGCCCACCTCGAGGCAATCCACCACATTATAGGAGTAGGGCCACTCACAGATAGGTGGCCTGAACATGGGTAAACTGCCCTGTGTCATTTCCTTTTCTATTCCTCGAGCTAGATCATAGAGACGACGAGTAGGCTGATAGGAGAAGTTGAGTTCTTCGCACGCACCCGAGTGTTCGAACTTACAAGGGTTTTGCGGAGCCCCGAATCCGACACCCTCATCTCAATCGACTCCACTTGCGCTTACCTCTTGCCTTTACTTTGGGCAAGCTTATATCTTGTTTGTATCGTGTGCTTGCTTGTGTGCTTGTTGTTGAGCTCATCATACATGTGGTCCACCAAGTTGCATATCTAGGCAATTCATTTCTTTTATTGTCAAGACTAATTTGTTAAAGTGTTGATTTACTTGAGATTTTGGTAAGGTTTTATTTGATTGTGTTAGCAGTAAGTGAGGGAGGGGGTGTGAGAAAAGGATGAAGGTGAAGGCGAACGTGCAACGACCAACTCCTTTAATAACAAAGATATGGCACGTCATTTGCGTACTCTTGAAGAAGAAAAAACATTAAGAGAAACAAGTGATCTAATCGGGATTGTCCTTCAACAGGCCCAGGATTGCTTTAGGTTTGAAGATAATCAGAATTTCCCCACACGCAAGAAGAAAGTGATAACCAGAATTAGTGAGTATATGGAAGTTTTGGTTTCAATTCTGACGGCCACCACCGGTGCAAAGTGTAAAATGGACTTCACCCTAGTTATGGTTACCCGAAAATTAAAAAACTTTTGTAATCATCGTTTTGGTGCCTGCCTTTAGCTTTCCGCCTCGAGCAAACAAAAATATATAACCAAGATGATGATGATTATTACACCGTGCACCTGAACATCATTGGTGTACAAGACGCAGCGCGTGGTGGGGGGAAGGAGGGAACCGGGTTCGAAAATCAAACCCACGCTCTCGCATGACCAGACGCCGCTGATGATGCCCGTCCTCGCCCGTGCCGTGTCAGTCGTCCATAGGATTCCCCCCGCCGGCACGCCCGACGGTCCCAGCTCAACGGCTAGCCCCTGGCCGCCAACTTTAACCTTTAACGGCTACTCCACCGAAAGACGACGAGACGCCACCCGTCCCCGAGCCGGTCAGCCGGATCCGAACGTTTTCGAAGGTCTCGCCGCCTGCTACGGCCCCCAACGGCTACATTTCCCCTCGTCCCCCGCCCGCTATAAAATCCCCCGAACCACCTCCTCTTCTCCCCACACAAAGATCTCCCACGATCCAGTTCACCAGCGCAGAGTTTGAGAAGCCAAGAACAGCCCTCCCGTCTGCTTCTTGCTTGCTTCCTTGCTTCTCTTTCTCTGCGACCAGATCCTCCCACCGTCTCGTCTCAATGGCCGCCGTCTCCGCCAAGTCCATTGCTCTCCTCGCCGCGGTGGTGCTCGTCGCGCTCGTTGCTTCGGCGGCGGGCAGGATCGTGGAGCGGGAGGAGGAGTTCTTCATGGGCAGCCTCGCCCCCTCGCTCGCCCCGGCGCCGGCGCCGGCGGCGGTGCTCGGCGCAGCAGGCGCCGTCGCTCCCGGGGCGTGGGCGGTGGCCGCCGTCGTCTCGCTCCTCGCCTTCCTCGCCCACTGAGCCGTCGTTGCGCTGCGGAAAGTCATGGGTGCCTGTTTGTTTCAGAGATGGAATCCTGCAATCTGAATTGCGGCGAGTCGCGTCTGTTTGTTTCGTTCAGTTTAGTTGGTTGGCTAGACTAGTAGTAGTAGTACTGATCTATTCAGTGATGGTGTTGCGTACTGGTTATCTCTCTCTTTTGCCTGTATAAGAGAGAACATGTGTTTCAAATAATATTATTTATTGATTAATTCTTTATATGCTTTGTTGTCGAATCATTGGTTTGACCCAAAATTCGCACCCGTAAACATCCAGTCTCTGAAGTTTGAAATCTCTTCTAGTTTTCATCGTGGCTGAGACTGATCTAACTGAACCGAGATTTCTGTGGATCAAGAGACTTCCCTCCTTCTCCTCGCAAAGACATCCTTAGTTACTGTGCCTGCGTTGCATCTGAAAAACGGCCACAGCTTGTGCAGTGCAGGCGTATGGGGAACCATCCAAGATCTGATCCAGATTAAATTCGGCCTGACAGAGGTCGAAATATTTGATTGAGTTAATTTTACATTATTGATACGTAAACTTGCATGATGCGTACAAATTCATACAGAAACTTAAAAAATGACTCAACCAGTGAACGTTTTGGGTACAGATTCATGGAAGATTGTCCGAATCTGCTCAGGAAATGACACCCGGTAATCTTTTCTTAAAAAAAGCTCCCTGAAACTTACATAATCTATAGGATGCGGTCCTCCAGCCCGGCGGCCGCACGCCATCACAAATTAGCAGGCCTCCTACCCGGACGCCTTTATGGAGCACCAGACTCTATGGTGACTTTCTCTTGCTTCGCCGTCTGCGCTATCTAGCCGGACAGCTATGTGCGCATCGCGGTGGCTTACGGTGAGCATGCACGACATTCGCACAGTGCACAACTCCCATTTGCAATGCGCCAGCGTGTCAGAGGAAGAAGGCAAGACCGCGAGGGCGAGTGGCTTTCGGTCCTTGCCGACGAGGCTTCGGAAGGCAGCGGGACACGGGCGAGCGCACCGCATGCCACGTCCGCTTCGAGAACCCGCTTTCACAGGCGGGTGGCTGACTCGCCGGGTTCAATGAGGCGCTCACATGCCGGGTGCCTGTCCGCGGCATGGCGCGCTTAGCACCCCTGCCCAATCTGCACTTGTTCCGAATCAAGTTCATCCCTGGATCACTACATATGCAAGACACGATCAATGATTGATTCATATGATGTTACCAATGTGCATACAACTGCTTGATGGCCCCAAAATACCACACGTGCGCATGCAACTACAAGGTGCGAGACCCGTATGATGGTGTGGGTGCGGAATTGTGGATGTCGCCAAGGCACCAGCCGGCCGCCAAAAAATTAGCATGCTTCAAGACGTATGTGCGGTCGGGGTTCATGGACATTGGCACATGTCCATGGTGCATGAGTCTCATCTTGATCAAGAACCTCATGGTCCTGGACCCGACCCATGTCACACCCCTCACACCGGCAAGCATTAGGACGCGCAGCCGCTCGCATTCAACAATGTCGAGCACATCGTCCATGGCTCGCCGTCCACTAGTGACCAATGCGCGCGCCACACCTTCGCATCTTGCTCTACTTCGAGGTGCCCTGCATCACTACATGCTCGCAAACACGCTCGAGTATGTGGACAAAGACGAGAGGAGCGGTGACGCTCGACACAAATCATGTGTGTGGTCGCCACGCTGGCACGAGGCATCACTTGATGCCGACAAGGCGTACCTCTGTGACGCCCCTTCACCAAAAAAAACGGCCAGTTGCGCGACCATGGCAGGAAGGTAGTGCTCGTTGATGGTGTGGCAGATCACCGGCCATGTGTTGAGACATGGCAGCGTGTTGAGGTGGCACCATGGTCCATGGCGGCGTGGACGGCGACTAGCTCGGCCCCGGTGTTAGAGTAGGCGACCTCGGAGTTGTGCGCTACCATCGCCACCAGCCCGCACACTCCCACCGTGCCGCGCCGCAACTCCTGGCAAGTTGCTCGATACACGGGCACCACCCATCATGACTTGCTCCGTGCACACCCATCGAATAGGTCATGTGCATTCTAGAAAACAGTAGAATTCATGTTTGCAACAGAACAAGTACCAGGGAGATTTTTGTAAAAGAATTTGTGCCACGTGTCAGCACGTGAACGGTTTTGTATCGATTTGACCGCGCAACTTAAGTTAGATGACCAGTTTGTGTCATTTCTCAAGTTTTTGTATGAATTTGTTTCGGTGCTTAGTCTTTTTTTAGAAATATCGCCTATTTTATTGATTCAAAACGATGTTCGTAGGTGCAAGGATTGGGTGGTGAGGAGCACCCAACCAAATTTGATTACCTACGTCTAAAGTATAAGAAAATTTTGCGAGATCATGAGCTTCAAAATTGCGAGATTATAAATGAAATTACAACATTCTTTAGGTAGTTCGGTGCTTAGTGGATATCATGCATGCCGCTTATAGGAAGAGATCCTATTTATGGCGTAGCTCGGCCCAATATGTTTTGAAATCCTGAGGCATTTCTAAAAATTCAAAATCATGAATAATTTATGGATTTTTGAATATTATTTGAATTAGTATTTTTTTTAAATTTGGAACATTTGTTGGATCCAGGTTTTTTTTTCTTTCCAAATTCATGCACATTTTTTCAATTGGCGAACATGTTAATAATAGACGGACTTTGAGTGAAATTTGGGATTTAAAAAAAATGGCGATCAACTTTTGAAATTATGAACAGTTCTTCGAGTGATTGAATGGGCCCGGCCCATTTCAGCAATGAGAGGTACATTCTTCATAATCCAGTTTTGGAAACCTTTTGGAAGGTGAAAGTTCCTAGCCAGTTTGGCGACCTTTTTAGAAGGATCTTGGAATGGGGGTTTTACTATTTTTTCTGGTCTTCATTTTGTTCTTTTTTTCTTCTATTGTTTTTCTTTTCATCAAGTTTATATGTATTTTTTTATGTTTGGGAATTTTAAATTTTCTTTGGAATTTTAAAAATATTTGAATTTTTTCAAAAATGATCTGATATTTTGAAATTTTCACATAAATACAGAATTACATAAAAAATTAACATTTTCAAATTTTGTTCATAAACTCGAAAACTATTCATTTTTTAAATGCAAAAGTTTCTAAAACATTGTTAAGAATTTCGAAATATTTGTGTTTTTAAATTTTGTTCAAAACTTGCAAAATTTGTATTTTTTAAGAATGTTTGCATAACTCTAAAAATATTCACATTCTTCAAAACAAATCAAAATTTCCAAAAATGTCCTGGTTTTCATAATTTTTCACAAATACCAAAAATGTTCTCTTTTGATTTTTTTTTGGGAATTTTAGACAAAACCCCATTTTTAGAAACTTATTCAAAATAAAAAAGAAGGCCAACAAAGCCGGTTAGCAACTCACTCTAGTGCCGCGCGTGACACCTATTAATGACACTGCCCAGTCATGGACCCCTGTGTGCGACACTGCCTTATTTGACGTATAGTACTGCAAATAGGTGCTCTCCGCTTATAGCGTCGGAGCTATGTGTAGCTTCTTGCGAGACTTGCCTTCATCTCGCGCGAGGCATTCAGCTCTAGACTCGCCTTTTTATGCTGGCCCAATTTGTATTTTTGTAAGATTCCATACACCGGTAGAAACCGCTTTAAGAACCAATGCGCATTTTTAATAATTTTATTTTTCTTCATCATTTTTTGTTTCTCAGCCTTTCCTATAGATTTTAATCAGTTTTTATGTTTTATCTCAGTTTTTTAATATATATTTTTATAAACTTAATGTATTTTATTTAAATATAGCAGATTTTTTTTCATATACAAGTTTAACATTGGCAGGTACACTTTAAATTTTTTTAGTACACCTTCAACATTTTTAAATACAGGTTAAACTGTTATAAGATAGATGTTCAACATTTTCTGAACACATGCTGAACATTATTCCAATACACAATGATTTTTTTAATATGCATATATATCTCATGAACATTCTTTTAAATTATGAAAAACATTTGTTAATTGTTTGAACTGTTTTTTGTAGTTCCGTGAATACTGTTTTGAATGGTACACAACATTTCTTTTAAAATGAAGCAAAGGATTTTTTAGCATTACATAAACATTTCCAAAAATGTCACAATTTTTTTTGAAACACATGGAATTATCAAAAGATCTAGAATTTTTGTTTGAACTTTACGAAATTCCTAAATTATGCGGACATTTCTTTGACATTGTATAGATATTTTTCTAAATCTGATTGCCCGCTAAGCATGTTGAGCACTCGCCATTGAAGCACTTCGTGTTGTTGGATTGACTTGATTTGATGATCGAGATTAGTTGGTCTGCTCCTTTAAGATCTTTTTATACTCATATAGATATAAACAAAAGTAAAAAAATAGAAAAGAAAAGAAAAATGATCAAATGGAAGGAATAACAAATTGAGGCAACTTTTTTGTTGAAACAAAACAGATTTAGGTAACTAAAACAAAAAAGGTGACATGGCAGTACTGACTGGCGGACTAGCGGGTTCCCTTGAGGCCACTTGAGCGGTCCCACAATAGGTGAAACATTGAAATCACTAACTAGGGATATCCCTTGATAAGATCACCATCATCTTCTCATGTTGTGATAAGTGACGCATTGCATGTGCGCCAGTTGTCACAACATGAGAGTTTCTTTTTTTCCTTTTTCGGATTCGTTTATTCAAAACGTCTTATCTCTTAAACAGTGTGTTTAAATCACGAACTGTTTTCATCACTGGATTTGTTGCATCGAGATATTTGAAACTTGAAACCATATTAATGGGTTTTGATGAACTTCATTCATGAAAAAGGGAAAAATCGAAAGAAGGAAAAAACTAGCTGAAAGCACGGTTCCCCCCGGCCCCCTTTTTTTTCTTCTGGAGAGGCGCAGTTGTATCTCTCATGGAAGCAATTTTGTGTCTCCACGAGCAGTAAATATGTCCCTCTCATGAAAGGAAAAGGACGTCTTTTTCCCTTTACGAGATTCACAGTTGTTCATCTCGCGGAAACAAACCTGTGCCCCTATGAGAAGCAAATCTGTGTCACTTATGGAAGGAAAAAACGTGTCTGTTTCTTTCCAAGATGCACATCCGTGCGTCTCTCGAAAGCAAACATATGCCTAAAAGAAGCAAATATGTGCCTATCATTCCTTTTTCGAGAGGCACAATTGTTTTTCCCTCCAAAACCTATGGATAATCGGGCAAAACCCAAAAAGGCAAACAAATAAAAAATAAATAAAACCCATCTAAAACCTGAAAAAACATACAAAAAAATAATAAAAAAAATCATCGGAGAGAACCCAACACACGATGTGTGCTTGCGGCTGAGAGAGCGCGAAATAACGCGGCCCACTGAAAGTGGCCCTTTAGGGGCTCCCGCAGGAGGCACCCCTGAGTTAATTGGTCTCGTGAAAATATCGCGTGTTTTCTATCTTGGGCTGATAACGCTAATTATTACTGTTTTTGCACTCCCCTCCTATTTGTATGATCGCTAAGGGGGCTCGCCCATTTTAGCTGCTTACGCCGGTCTTGGGAAGGTTCCGCTTTTATTTTTCTATTTCAGTTTATGTTGATTTATTTTTCTCGTCAAACTTTATAATTCGTGATTTATTTCAAATTGGTGTTTTTTCACAAATTCACGAACTTTTTTCATATTTATGTTTTTTATGTTTTTTTTTTCAAATTCATAAACTATGCTTGAAATCAGGAATTTATTACAGATTCATGTACATTTTATTTAAAATTTGTGAAGCTTTCATATTTGAAGCATTTGTTTTGAAATTCATGAAGTTTTTATAAATCAGTTAGCTTAACTCGTAAACTTTTTTAGAATTCATGATTTTTTAAGAAAATCATGAACCTTTTCAATTCCCAAACTTATGTATTGTACCAAAGTTTTAAAAATTAACGGCGCTTTTCAAAACCAATAGTCTACAAACAATGAAAAAGAACAACAAACAAGCGAGCGAGCGATGGACCAACAGCTAGTTCACTCAACTGGCGCTTAATGTAGACGTTTTCACTGTCCCTTGAGTGCACTCAGTGGCGCGTCCAGACACCGCCATGTGTCGCGGTCTGGACGCACTCTCGCGAGAAGTGCAACCGGTCATTCCGCGAGAAGCACAATAACATGTACTTTCACGAGAGAACCACAGTTGTGCTTGCACGAGAAACAGAACCGACCTTCTCGAAAAGAAAAAAACATAGTTGTGCTTTCCAAAAAAATGAAGGAGCACAACTGTGCTTCCAAAAAAGGAAAAACACCGCCCATACTTCCTGAAAAGGCAAAATCACAGTTATGTTTACCAAAAATAGTAGAAAAAGAGCACAACCATGCTTCCGGCTTTCGGTTTTGTCTGACTTTTTCAGTTCCCGCTTTTGATTCAGTTTATCATTTTTTGATATCGGTTTTTGTTTCTTATTTCTTTTTTTCTCTGTTTTTGGGTAAAAAGTTTGACAAAACCTATTGATATGATATCTTTTTCTACCCTTTTCTATTTTTCTTTTGCTTATTTTTTCTTCCAATTCTTTTTATTTTCCTTGTCATTTTATTTTATTCCCGTTGATCCACCTTTTTCTAGGTTTTATTTTTCATTCCACTTTTCTTTGTTTTTTCCTTTTCCCATGGAGGAAGTACGTTAACATTTTTGAAAATTAAATGAAAATATTTTTTAACATGTATGAACAACTACTTTTGAATATATGAACTTTTTAAAAATAGATACAATTTAATTTGTATATGCACTAACATGTTCTAAATATGAATTTGAGTTTAATTTTTATATATATGAAGATCATTTTTCATGTAGATACGTGAACATTTCTAATTTTTTATATACATTTGTGTCTCCCTTATTAGGTAGATTGTAACGTCCCAAAATTCAAAATTTTGGAATGTTATAATAAATAGATAGATTTGATTGCTTGCTGATTGTGCGGAGTGAAATTGAGTAAAATTTGGAACTTTTGAAATTTAAATGAGAGGGAATAAAATGACTTTCCCAAAACTTTCACTTTGCATTTTGATCTCCGGGAATTCAATTTCTTTTCAACACAAAACCCTAGAGTGAAGATAATATGACTTCTTCCATTTATTCTAAATGATAAAGGGTTTGAAAGGATTTTGAATTTCAATCTCGAGATATTTCGAATTCAGAAACTTTATGAGGCTCAATGATTTTCCAGAGAGAAGATAAAATGACTTATTCAAATTATAGGAAATATGAGTTGGAAGTTTCTAAAATTTTCTTTAAAACTCATTTTCAAAATTTGAGTTATTTGGGTTTTATTCAAATTATTTTTCTCCAAAAATAAAATATATGGAAAATAGGGTAACATGATTCCCTACATAGGAAAATTGGAGAGAAATGAATTTGAAGTCTTTTTGGTATTTTAAAAATGATTTTTATTGGTTTTTATCGCAATAGTAGCACCTTTTGATTTATTAGAATTTGTGAGGATTTTATTTGACAGTAGAAAAATGTTCGACTTGTAGAGAATCTTTTTCTGCAAATTTCGATATATAATACGCCTATAGTATATTAAATTTATTTGCTTTTATTTTGTTTTTATATCTCTGTAAAAAAAAACTCCCCGACCGAACTGGGCCGGCCCAGCTCCGCCAGGCCTCAGCCCAGCTCGCCATCGCCTTCGTCCCCGTGCGGGCGACGGACACCGCCGCCGCCTCGGCGTTCGTGCCACGCCAGGCCACCGTGCTGTGCCCCTTCCTCCAAGAAGCTCGCCCCCTCTCCTCCATAAATAGCGCCCCGCCGCCCCTCTCTCCTTTTCGCATCGCGTCGCCGCCGCCGCAAACCACCGCCACCGCCGCGCACTTCTGCCACCGCCGCCGCTTGTTGCTGCTGCTGCGCCCGCGCCGCCGCCACCGCCCGCTAGCTGCCGCTGCTGCCTCGCCGCTCCGCGCCAGCCACCGCCTGCCCTCGCCTCGCCGACCGGAGTTTGCCGCCGGTCGACGCCTCGCAGAAGCCGCATCTGCTCAGCCGGCCGGAACCCGATCCGCGCCTGAACCGCCTCGATCCACTGCGACCTGGTAATAAAACCGCCCTTGTCCGTTTTTTAAGGTTTCAATTTGTTTTAAAAATAAAACTCGGTTTTATTTTTTTAGTTAGATCTATTTAGAGATCGTTCGCTTTTTAGGGTTCAGTAGTGAACGTTCGCTCTTTAACTTTTTCCTTTTTCTTTTAGTTCCGGCCAGGGACCTATCTGTGAATATTTATTTCACAGTTTAGCCCCTACATTTCAAACGGCCACAACTTTTTGCTCATTGGTCCAAATTCAATGAAACCAACGCCCACGTCTTCGTTACGATCCCCTTTCCAGTAAAACAACTTAAACATGTTTTTGAAAGTTCTAAAAATTGAATTCAACTAGATTTGAATTTGAACTTCGTTTGATCATAACTTGAATTTTATAACTCCGTTTTAGTTGATTCTTTTTGCAAATCGAAGCTCTTGACCTAAACTTTCTGATAAGGCCAAATTCACATAATTTTGGTACTGTTAGAAATTGTTTTATGTTTCAAGAGTCATTCGTCTTGTTTTTGAAGTTTTCCGAAGTGTTTATTCGTTCTGTCCGATCTTTCTAAGTGATTGCTTATGTGTGGTTACCATTGCTTGCTTACGATAGATTGACCGGAGTGTGACGAGTAGATCTATCACGAGTTCTGAGTGCGAATCTTCTACATCGTCAGTACAAGGCAAGTTCACACTTTGATCATATTTTCCAATACCCAGTTTTCATTGCATTAGTTATATCCTCAAACACATTGCATCAGTAGGATCTCTTAACTTGTGGGACTGGGAAGTAGTTTGAGGTAGAACCTATTACCTGCATTATTTTCAAACCCTTGGGAGTTACTTCTACGTTATGCTTATGTTGCCATGCCATGCTCGTAGACGTGGTTTGGGTTTGAGTGAAATCCATGACAGATGTGAGTTGTTAATTAATGGTTCAACTTAAGGTGGCTACTTTAATACACATCTGGATGGATTGGTTGTGGCACCCTGGAGCACCCAGTGGTTGCCGGACACCTGGGGAATCCAGTGTTGTCCTAGGGGATCCCAGAGGAACCGTGTGATCACCCTATTGGAATGCCACCCAAGCTCAAAGGGATCATATAATATTTTTCATGCCTAGAAACTTTCATGTGCAACCACAAGCCATTATGGGCTCTGGCATAGTATGAGTAAGTTGTGTGAGCTCTTTCAGTGGTGGACTAGCAGATGTAGGGGGGATGTAGGTGTATCGGTCCACCCGGGGTAAAGAGTGAATGCTTTTGAAAGACTGTGTCTCGGTCATCCGTTTCTCAAACATCATGCGGTGCGAGAAATCCAACGGAGGCGATCGAGTCTTGTGGGAAAAGTGCACAAACCTCTGCATAGTGTACAAACTGATCATGATTAGCCGTGTCCCCGGTTATGGACATCTTGAGTATCTGGTACTTGAATTATTTGTTGATCTCAACACTTTATTTAATTAATTTGTTGGGTTAATGATAACTTTAATTTGGGATTGAGTTGGAGGTACCTTCTCAATGATGTTTCAACTACCATGATAGCTAAAATAAAATGCATTTCTTTGTTGTAGGGAAAAATTGGCTTTACGCAAAAACTTTAACCTTACAGCCTCCACCAGCCAAATATGCATGTAGTTGTAGGACTTGTTCATTATCATTACAGTGTGAAATTGCCAGTACATTCAATGTACTGACCTACATGGCTGCAACGTCTCATGTTGCAGGAATTTATTCGACGAGGAAGTGTTACGTTAGGGTTCCGCTGTCTACACTCAACTTTGCCGTTGGTGTTGATGGAACTCCACAACCTTGTTGCTTCTGCTATGCTTGATTGAGGTAATAGTATTTATGTTACTTAATACATGTGATTTACCTCTGTTATAAATCCTCGAGTGTTGTGTGTGTCAGCATACCGATCCAGGGATGACACTTAAGCACAGAGACTTGATCCATTCGGGTCGGGTCGCTACAAGATGGTATCAGAGCACATGTTGACTGTAGGACGTGACCCTAGAAACTGGCCAGACCATAGGAAATGATTTCTCTAAAACTATCTTTTTCAAAAAGATTCTCATCTCTCTTCTCTTCCGAGCTTTGTCAAATTTTTCCTTTGACCTTAAATAGTTAGACAATACCCTTTACCATTTGGACCACTTCGGAGTAAAGATGATTTCACCATGCCTTGGAAGTGTTGAAGCTACAACAATGGATACTCCGAAGATTTGAAGAGTTGACAACTTTGAAGAGATGATGAACTTTAGAAGACCAACCCCCTGTTATGTACTTACGTTAGATGTGACGATAGTGAGCCGTCATTTGTTTGATGTTTTCTGACAGCCACAAACTAAAACCGTCTTTTCAAAACTATTGTTTGTATTGAGTGTCCCTCTCTATCTCTTCTGAGTCTCATCCCCAAAGCCCTTGGACCCAATAGAGAATGAATGAAGATAGACTTGAGGTCTCTGGACCAATGACCCAACCGGAGGCAGAACTATGGATACAAAACATGGAGGATCACTTTAGGAAAAATTTGGTTGCAAGGAAGTATGAGGTTCAATACGCTCTTCAGTACTTTACAAAAAGTGCTGCAACATGGTGGAAGATGCATCAAGCCATACAAGGATGTAATGGAGCAGGAAGTTGGGAGGAATTCAAGAAGTCTCTGTTAAGATCCCGTCTCATCCAAGAGCGTGGTGACAACCCGAAGAAGAAACGTTGTGCCTGCAGGATTTGTGGAGAAATAGGACACACCCAGGAGGATCACAAGGATGAATGCCCAAATTGTGAAGGAAGTCACCTAGCTGAAGAATGCCCAACTAGGCAGATTACTTGTTTCTTGTGTGAAGGAACTACCCACTACCCTGCTTAGTGTCACATTTACCCCATGGTACAACGAACTGTCCAGCAGAAGAAAGAAGCAATGAAAGAAGTCCTCAAGGAAACCTTAAGGGAATCAGCGATGGAGGAAGATATTGACAACCCTGATGGAGAAGGACTAGACAGATATTACTCGCGTGCTTGCTACTCATGTGGAAAATAAGGACACCTTTCACAGTATTGCACAAAGGAAAGCCATGAGTATCTGGGAGACTTCCCGACAAAAGAAGTGGAGTTTGATCCACAAAATATAGAAGAATCGATAGGAACAAGGAAGTCGAGGAAGAGAACGAGCATGTGTCCCCAGAAGAACCCAATTTCGGTGAAAAAGGATCTGAGCCACCTCACATGTTTTAGGTGCAAGGATTTAGGTCATTATGCTAGCAAGTGCCCAACCAGGAAGCAAGAAACCCAGTGAACCAGGATAGTCACCATGAAGCCCTAGATCTGTATTATGGCATTAGTTTACACTATAAGGAAGTAGGGCATTTTGCCAAGAGAAGGTCCAGACTGGAGGAAAGATGGTCAAAGTAGTTAAGATCTAGATATTAGAATGGAGCATGTAGCTAAATATGGATCACCCTTTATTACAATGTTGAGTTGAGTATGGAAATAACATTGTAATAGTTCGTGAAGCAATAGAAGTTGATATTCCTTGGAATACAAGAAGGAAGTGTTATGAGTGGTTGGATGATGGCGAGTGCCTCTCATCCAGACCAAAACCTAGAACCCATGGAGAAGCTGACCCAAACCTTTCTCGGACAAACAACCCCATTTTACCCAAGGATGTTCGTATGTTGTCCTGAGAACTCCTTCTGTCTTACACCCACACATGACAATCATTTACGAGTCTTTTCTCAAAGGCCCAAAAACGGTCATGACCCTGACTAGTGATCAGGATTATCCAAAGATCCTGAAGGACATGATGAAGCATGTTCACCTAGAAGGAGATGCAGTTTACAAGGGTTATCCCTTCATGGAGAATGGAGTTGAACTTTGGTACGTGGAGGTACACCTCCACCGTGTGAAAAGAGTTTGCCCAAATACTACGGGTCAATACTTTTTAATCTCCCGAGTACCGCGAACAACATTCTTCGATTCTGTTCGTGAAGCTGCTATGGAGGCCATACGTCAGATTGGAGAAATACTTGAAGCAAGACTTCATTATACCCAGGAAAGCCTGAGTAAGGTGCAGGCAGAAATGATGGAGACGAAGCACACGACCAATAGGACGAAGCAAAAGATTGGTGATTTTAAGAATCACATTGCACAATTCCAGTGGGACTGAAGCATCCTTAGCTAGGACAAAGGAATAAAGATGGAAGGAATGTTGACCATATCCGACTATGTGGATAGTAGCAAATGTAGTGATGCACCCTTGGAAATTGGAGTATTGAATACTGGTTCAAGAAGTAATAAAAGATTTGATATGAGGAGAATATGGATGAACGAGTGCATTTTGTTTAGTTGAACCTTACTGAGTGAACCCTGGACCAATAGAAAGGAAAGTGTTGCTCCAAGGAGTAGAGTTTGCTCAAATAAGTTGGAGTTTATTTTGATATGAGGCTTACCCCAAGAGTATGAAGGAAAGGAGTACAATTGGATTTTTAAGAGGGTGTAAGGCTGGAGTATGGAACTATAGTGACCCCAAGGATTGAGTTATGGATATACAAGTTCTGACGTGGACCCTTTAGCCGAGGACCTAAGGAGGCTACATAATCACAAGGGAACCACGAGACTTGTCAATAGTTATGTGTATCTGCTGTAGTAAAGCAGTTCATTTTGCTATAGATTGTACCAAGAAGAAGGAGTTTTGTGCTAAGTATTGGAGTTGAAGCAAGAAAATGGAGTGTAGTAGATCGTAGTAAGTTGAGAATCAATACAGTTGGCATCAGGGTATTGATTTGGATTCTATGAATTGTTACTACATAAGTGAAGGGTGAAGACATGATGCATGGAATAAGATTTTGAAGAAACTAGTGTTATTCATTTTAAGTGTGGTAGAATCCAACACCATTATCCGAATACACTAGCTAGTGGTTATATACGTCCGACTTGGAAAGGACTACCCAAGGATGAGTGTGAGTAATTACGCTCAGTTTGGTACCCAGAGAAAAGGGATACCAAACAAAATTGGATGGATTTAAGGGAGCCAATGAAGTTGGATGTTGGAAGAATGACCAGTTGCAACCTGATGATGAGACCAAGTGTTACTAGTGGAGAGATGAGCCATAACCCACAGGCCCCAGGACCTGTCAAGAAAGCAAGCTCACTCTTGCTGAAGGAAAACCCCTGGAAGAAGTTACGACTTAGTCAACAGACGATCTTATAGGAGTATACGCAAAACCCGAGGGTTGTGAAGAAACGATAGATGGTTGTTTGGCTTGCAGAAGTAATGGATTTTATTCGAACTTAGTTCGTGACAAGAGAAATTCTGCAATGCTTGTGAGGATGACCGAGTGTTAGAATTCGAGATTCACTAAACCATATACAAGGTAATGATTTGGGTGCGGGATGGATTGATTACCATACCGACTTACTCTTATTGTTCGCCTCTGTTATACGGGATGGTAAATCTGAGTGACTTACCTATAGAAGAGAGACGACGATGTCAAAACCTTGTTTAAACCCTAGAATGGTATAGAAATTTTTTCCCTGTACACGGCATCCTGTTGCCAACCGTAGGTTATACGGTGAGGATGAAGCCCAGACCCGTTTTCTGCAGGGACCCAACAAATTGTTTGATGACCCCCATGAGATATCGATATTTGTTTAGTATTGGCGCCAGACCTGTCAGCTGAGAAGAACCAAGGTCCCGAAAGAGCGTTACCAAGATGAAAGGATACAAGGATTGAGGACAAAGATTTTGCCACTACCGGAAGAACCCCGAGAAGGTATTATGCCGAAGATTTGAGAAGACCGACCCTGTGAACCATAAGGGCGGAGTATATGAGCTCTTGTTAGAACCGTGACCTTGTTCCTAAGTGTGGTAGCACACTAGACCATACCGATCAGAGGATTTGCTAGAAGACCCCCAAACCCTAACCTATTTCTTGCTAGCCTCTCCGAATCTCGAGGACGAGATTCATTTTAAGTGTGGTAGGTTTGTAACATCCCAAAATTCTAAATTTTGAAATGTTATAATAAATAGATAGATTTGATTGCTTGCTGATTGTGCGGAGTTAAATTGAGTGAAATTTGAAACTTTTGAAAGTTAAATGAGAGGGAATAAAATGACTTTCCCAAAACTTTCACTTTGCAGTTTGATCTCCGGGAATTCAATTTCTTTTCAACACAAAACCCTAGAGTGAAGATAATATGACTTCTTCCATTTATTCTAAATGATAAAGGGTTTGAAAAGATTTTGAATTTCAATCTCGAGATATTTCGAATTCAGAAACTTTATGCGGCTCAATGATTTTTGAGAGAGAAGATAAAATGACTTCTTCAAATTATAGGAAATATGAGTTGGAAGTTTCTAAAATTTTCTTTAAAACTCATTTTCAAAAATTGAGTTATTTGGGTTTTATTCAAATTATTTTTCTCCAAAAATAAAATATATGGAAAATAGGGTAACATGATTCCCTATAGAGGAAAATTGGAGAGAAATAAATTTGAAGTCTTTTTGGTATTTTTAAAATGATTTTTATTGGTTTTTATTGCAATAGTAGCACCTTTTGATTTATTAGAATTTGTGAGGATTTTATTTGACATTAGAAAAATGTTCGGCTTGTAGAGAATCTTTTTCTGCAAATTTCGATATATAATATGCCTATAGTATATTATATATTATTTGCTTTTATTTTGTTTTTATATCTGTGTAAAAAAAACTCCCCGACCGAACTGGGCCGGCCCAGCTCGCCATCGCCTTCGTCCCCGTGCGGGCGACGGACACCGCCGCCGCCACGGCGTTCGTGCCACGCCAGGCCACCGCGCCGTGCCCCCTCCTCCAAGAAGCTCGCCCCCTCTCCTCCATAAATAGCGCCCCGCCGCCCCTCTCTCCTTTTCGCATCGCGTTGCCGCTGCCGCAAACCACAGCCACCGCCGCACACTTCTGCCACCATCGCCGCTTGTTGCTGCTGCTGCGCCCGCGCCGCCGCCGCCGCCCACTAGCTGCCGCTGCTGCCTCGCTGCTCCGCGCCAGCCACCGCCTGCCCTCGCCTCGCCGACCGGAGTTCGCCGTCGGTCGACGCCTCGCCGGAGCCGCAGCTGCTCAGTCAGCCTGAACCCGATCCGTGCCCGAACAGCCCCGATCCGCCCGATCTGCTGCGACCCGGTAATAAAACCGCCCTGGTCCGGGTTTTTTAGGTTTCAGTTTGTTTTAAAAATAAAACTCGATTTTATTTTTTTAGTTAGATCTATTTAGAGATCGTTCGCTTTTTAGGGTTCAGTAGTGAATATTCGCTCTTTAACTTTTTCCTTTTTCTTTTAGTTCCGGCCAGGGACCTATATGTGAATATTTATTTCACAGTTTAGCCCCTACACTTCAAACGGCCACAACTTTTTGCTCATTGGTCCAAATTCAATGAAACCAACGCCCATGTCTTCGTTACGATCCCCTCTTTCCAGTAAAACAACTTAAACATGTTTTTGAAAGTTTTAAAAATTGAATTCAACTAGATTTGAATTTGAACTTTGTTTGATCATAACTTGAATTTTACAACTCCGTTTTAGTTGATTCTTTTTGCAAATCGAAGCTCTTGACCTAAACTTTCCGATAAGGCCAAATTCACATAATTTTGGTACTGTTAGAAATTGTTTTATGTTTCAAGAGTCATTCGTCTTGTTTTCGAAGTTTTCCGAAGAGTTTATTCGTTCTGTCCGATCTTTCTGAGTGATTGCTTATGTGTGGTTACCATTGCTTCCTTATGATAGATTGACCGGAGTGTGACGAGTAGATCTATCACGAGTTCTGAGTGCGAATCTTCTACATCGTCAGTACAAGGCAAGTTCACACTTTGATCATATTTTCTAATACCCAGTTTTCATTGCATTAGTTATATCCTCAAACACATTGCATCAGTAGGATCTCTTAACTTGTGGGACTGGGAAGTAGTTTGAGGTAGAACCTATTACCTGCATTATTTTCAAACCCTTGGGAGTTACTTCTACGTTATGCTTAGGTTGCCATGCTATGCTCGTAGACGTGGTTTGGGTTTGAGTGAAATCCATGACAGATGTGAGTTGTTAATTAATGGTTCAACTTAAGGTGGCTACTTTAATACACATCTGGGTGGATTGGTTGTGGCACCCTGGAGCACCCAGTGGTTGCCGGACACCTGGGGAATCCAGTGTTATCCTAGGGGATCCCGGAGGAACCGTGTGATCACCCTATTGGAATGCCACCCAGGCTCAAAGGGTCATATAATATTTTTCATGCCTAGAAACTTCCATGTGCAGCCACAAGCCATTATGGGCTCTGGCATAGTATGAGTAAGTTGTGTGAACTCTTTCAGTGGTGGACTAGCAGATGTAGGGGGAATGTAGGTGTACCGGTCCACCCTGGGTAAAGAGTGAATGCTTCTGAAAGACTGTGTCTCGGTCATCCGTTTCTCAAACATCATGCAGTGCGAGAAATCCAACGGAGGCGATCGAGTCTTGTGGGAAAAGTGCACAAACCTCTGCAGAGTGTACAAACTGACCATGATTAGCCGTGTCCCTGGTTATGGACATCTTGAGTATCTAGTACTTGAATTATTTGTTGATCTCAACACTTTATTTAATTAATTTGTTGGGTTAATGATAACTTTAATTTGGGATTGAGTTGGAGGTACCTTGTCAATGATGTTTCAACTACCATGATAGTTAAAATAAAATGCATTTCTTTGTTGTAAGAAAAAATTGGCTTTACGCAAAAACTTTAACCTTACAGCCTCAACCAGCCAAATATGCATGTAGTTGTAGGACTTGTTCATTATCATTACAGTGTGAAATTGCCAGTACATTCAATGTACTGACCTACATGGCTGCAACGTCTCATGTTGCAGGAATTTATTCGACGAGTAAGTGTTACGTTAGGGTTGCGCTGTCTACACTCAAATTTGCCGTTGGTGTTGATGGAACTCCACAACCTTGTTGCTTCCGCTATGATTGATTGAGGTAATTGTATTTACGTTACTTAATACATGTGATTTACCTCTGTTATAAATCCTCGAGTACTGTGTGTGTCATCATACCGATCCAGGGATGACACTTAAGCACAGAGACTTGATCCATTCGGGTCGGGTCGCTACATAGATTTTTTATTTTTTCATATGAAAAATTATTACAATAGTACAAGGGGTTGCAACATCTTGGTGGTATGTGCTTTCGCGATATGACGATCTTTAACCAAGCTATGCTCGGGAAACAATGCTGGAGACTTCTGACTGAACCTAATTCATTGTCTAAACGAGTGTTGAAGGGACACTACTTTCTTGATGGGGATTTGTGGAGTGCGCGTTGCCCAAGATCAGCTTCTTATACATGGCACAATATCATGCATGGCAAGAAATTGCTACAACAAGTCCTTTGGAGAGTAGGAGATGGCAAAAGCATAAACGCGGTTCGAGACAATTGGATTCTAGACTTGCCATCTAGTATAATCTCCACAATTTCCTAATTAGATGAGAATAAAATGGTTAATTCCCTAATGAAAGATAATGAACTATGCTAGAATGAATACATGGTAAGAGACCTCTTTCCATAAGAGATTGCTGGGAGAATTCTTATTATCCCAATAAGCTCTTGTGGCTGTACTGATTTTCCATCTTGGCCTTACACCAAGAGTGGAATATACTCGGTGAGATCTGCGTATAACCTGGCCAGATCAAAAATATTCTGGAGTGATAAAAGCAAAGATGCCAAAGGTGCGATGTCCAATCAAAAGGCCACGGAAAATGCTTGGAGAAAATTATGGTCAATTCAATGTCCGGACAAGATGAAGGTGGTTTTGTGGAGAATGGCTGATAATTGTCTCCCTGCTGGTATTCAACTTCAAAGGCGCTCAATTCCAGCAAGGTATGACTATCATCTCTATAATAGAGAGGAAAATGTGGAACATTGTCTTTTTCGCTACCAATATGTCAAAGAAATATAGAAGGGGTTAAAGAAAGATTATGGTATTTTCCTAAAGTTATTTTTTTTCATGACAATGGTTAATGGAGTGGATTTCTGAAGCTTCTGAGTTCAACTCCATTTGCGGTTATGGCATATATGGGAGAACAGGAACTCATGTCGCAATGATGAGACAATCTCTCACACCCTTCATATTGTTGGAAGGCAAGGCTTATATTGATTTTGTCTTGCTGAACAACAACGTATTAGCAGGTTCCAACAGGCGTGAGACATTGACATCAATTCAGAAATGGTCTTCGCTGTCGGAAGGCCTGCTCATGATCAACGTGGATGCTGCAATTTTCTCAAAATCTGGACGCGCTGGGTTCAGATTGGTAATGTGTGATTATAAGGGACTGGTGCGAGCTGCTTGTCGTGGCTTTCTTAATCATGTATATTGCCCTGAGGTTTCTGAAGCCTATGCTATATTCTAAGCACTCATTCTTGCTGAAGGCTTCAGGTGGCTTCTGACTGTCTCTCGATGATTAAGAAAGTCCAACAACAAAGCATGGACATATCCCTGTTTGGTGCTATTGTTTATGATATCAAGAGTAGATCTACAAAATTTGCATCTTGTACTTTTAGACATGTTGTTCATACTTGTAATGAGGTTGCTCATGTTCTTGCCAAATCGACGGAACACGACTTTGGTTTATGTTGGTTTAATGAGTGTCCTGATATGATCAGGTCCATTATGTGTAATGAACAACTATGATATGAATGAAAAGGAGCTGCCTATTTCTCAACAAAAAAACACCACATTGGAAATTCCTTTTGGGGATCAAAAGAAATATTTTATTATGTGAAAATATTCAGATCAATTTCAAAATTTCATCCAAAGTTCAAAGCACCTCAAACATAATTAAAAAAACTACATTGAGGTCTCTAGCCCACCTAACAACCACTACCACCGATGCTACAACATCTTTATTCCCCTACTGGAGCTGGCTTGGCCTTGTCGATCACAACCGAAAAATCTTTGTGCAAATGCCCCTAAGGTCCAATGCCCTAGAACCTTGAATAGGTCTGAATCAACAAATACCAAATCTCATCGTCGCACACGTACGACGAGAAACCCTAACCTCGCCTCCTCAAGGATTCAGTAGGAATCTACGCTGGAGCTTCCTCGACTACATCTAGATGGACACACTCGAGGAAGAACGGAGCTCGCAAGACAAACTCAAAACACACATGCGAGGATTAAGAACCCTAACCTAAACTACTAGCCGAAGCAAAGTCACCGGGATTCCCGTCCACGCCACAAACTGAAGCAAATCTACGGGCTCGATGGAAAAGTCTGAAGGGGGGAGTTTTCCCTAACAATCGAGGGGAAGAAGAGATAACTCTTGGAGAAAAAGAAACATCACCGATAAACTCATTGGTACTATATAAGTCTACAAGAACACCAATTGCTTAAGTCGTTGGGTAGTACGCAGACATAGTTTCGGGCGTACCTAATGTTTTGCATCCTTTTGATGCTATATTATGAGTTATCATAAAAACATTACATAAAAAACGCAAGACTCTGAACTAAGCACTATAAAAAAAGACTCAAAAGCTCACTCCAAATGAAAATAATGTCTTTTTTAGGGATCTATACTCCCTTCGTTTCATAAATAGGCTACATCCATTTAAGCGAGAAACAACTAATTATAGAGCGGAGGGAGTAATACGAATCCTTACAACTACTAAGCTCCCTAAGAATAAAGGCCCAACAGAGCTCCAATGTTTTTTCATGTTTTGGATCTGCCTATAAGGGTCTGGTTGGATGTGTGGGTCTATGTAGCGCTATGTTCATGTTACGTTGGAGATATTTTTTCAATTGGTTTATTAGTAGATCTTTTCATTTTGGTCGATTTTATATTAAAAGTCTTTTCAGTTTTTAATGAAAAGTTAAGATTGTGAGCAAACACACTTGTATTATGTTGGCGATTTTTTCGGTTTGTTTTTAAGCCAACTTTTTTTTTTAATTTCAGCCAGTTTTTCTGCTAACTCATTTTTAAATCTTCCTAAAAATATTCAGGACGTCTTTGTGAGTTTTAGACAATGTTCACAAAATTCAGAAGCGTTCAAGAATTTAAATAATGTTCATAGATTAAGAAAATCAAGAATATTGAAAATGTTAAAGAATTTCGAAAGTGTTCATGAGTTTAAAAAGCAGGATCTTTTAGAAATGGTCAATTGTTTATATATATTTTTTGGTAATTTTAATGAATGTTTATTAATTTGAAAATTGTTCACAAAATAAAAAAACACATCAGAAAGTGCTCATGAATTTAAAATTCATTTCTGAAATGTAAGAAAGAAAGCAATATAAAACAAACAATAAAAGAGATAATGAAACTGAAAGAAAGACATAGAGAAAAAGAAAAAAATACTGAATGAAACCTTCCGACAGAAAGATCATCCTACATAACCAACAGAAAACAGCCCGCAGGGGTCCATGGCTGCTCGACCGCCTGCACGATATGTGAATTGCTATTATATTTTTTTTCGATGAACCGGCAGGAGCACTGCCTTTTCATTTCTGACGAAAGAGGAGAGTATATGTACAGAGGTGTTCAGATTTTTTCAAAGGAACCTGATAAAACCCTGACAAACATGAATATCCTACAGATCAGCCAATACATGTCGCCACTTGGGCCCTTCCGAAAGCCATGGCCCTCTGTCTTATGTCGTCGAACGTGAGGGCAGCCACCTCCACATGGGTTAGGCTGGTCCCGTTGAAAATGCGACGGTTACGCTCCTTCCAGATATTCCATATGGTGTAAAGGAAGCGACCGCTGTGGCGGCGACTATCTTCCTTCGAAAGTGGGGCGATGAACGAATCCCACCAATATGAGATTCCCCTGCCAGGCGGTAGCGACATCGAGACCGTTCGCGCCTCCCCAGTCCACCCTTGTACATGCGACCAAACCGCTACCGTGAACAGACAGTCCTTGCACATGTGATTTGTTGTTTCCGGTGCCCGCGAGCAGAGAGGGAAGATAGGGTCATGCGGCCAGCCACGAATAGCCAGCATGTCCGCCGAGAGGATCTTCGCGTGGAGAACCAACTAATAGCCAATGAAAGAAAAAGTAAAATTAATTTGACAATTAGAGAACATCGCAACAAAATGTGTGTTACCCGCTAGTCTATGACTATAGTAGATCTTAATCACAGCGAATGCCGTAGTACCGTTAATTTAGGGGGTTTCTAAGGCTGACCTGCAAATATGTTCCGGCATCCATCCACAGACCAGGAGGACCAGTCCATGGACACTGATGTGGGACCCGGGCATCCAAAGCTGCCCCATGCATTTCATCAACTATTTCGATTAATCCGACTAAATTCATGCAAAAACATTGGATTTCATTAAAGTTTGGGTATAATTTACATAAACGGACAATTTTTTGACCGTTTTACTAAAACTATATAAAAAACTAAACACTATACCAGACGACCACCTCGTACACATTGCCGCCCTATCCTGCCGCATCGCAGTCGCCGTCCATGCAGTCCTCGTCGCCGTCGTCCCTCCAGTGGCGCAACGGTGTTGAAGGACCGTGACAACCTTCTCTCATGGCTACCCGCCGCTTGCGGAGGAGCCGCTCCGCCTCCTATTACATGGTACAGAGGGTCACCTTCCACTGCCAACAGCGCCAACAAAGCCATGGCGGCGGTCTTGCCCCTGCCAGCGTTGGTGGAGCCGCCTCTAAGGAACCACTCTTTGCCGTCAAGGTGGTGGCGTGTAACGCCCGGATAGTTAAGCTATAGTGAACCTATGCTAATGATGCCACGTCACCTCAATTACGGTTGTAAATCTTGCGTTAGTTCAAAAATGGTTCGAATTCAAATTCGAAATCAAGCAAGCAATAAAAATTTCAAAACATTAAAACAAAAATGTTCGGTGTGTGACAAATATTGCATTGGTAATTATAGTGAAGAAAACATATTTTTACAAAGTGCCTAGTTGTTCTAAACTAAATAAAATAGAAAAGGAAAAATAAGTAAAAGAAAAAGAAAACACAAACAGGAATAAAAGAAAAGGGAGAAGCCCCACCTCTGGGCCAAACGGCCCAGCTAGCCACCAGGCCAACCAGGCCGGCCCAGATGCGGCCACCCCACTCCCTATACACCCCTGCCCAAACCCTAACCGACACCCATCACCACCATTTCCCCCACGTTCCTCTCCTCCCTTCCCCCCGATCCAGATCGGATCGGCGGGCTCGACGCCGATGCCGCCCGGTGCTATCCCGCCGTCGCCGGAGCTCCACCGCCTGGACCTCGCCGGAGCACCGCCGTCGTCCTCGTCTCCTCCCCAAACGGCTTCCTCGAGCCTCGCCGCCCTGTGCATCGATGCCGGGAGTGAGCTTCCCCCTTCCTTCTCCTAGCCTCGGCCATCTTCACGATGCCCCCCTTTTGCGCTCACCACTCGCAGTAGCCGTCGCAACCACTGTGCCCCATCGCGCGTGCCCGACCTGGCTTCACCACCGCCCCGCCCGTGCACGGCCCGCTGCCCCCCGACGCCTCTGCCCTCGCCCGCCTCTGGCCTCCATGGCCTCGCAGATGCCGCTGCTGGCTGCGCCTCTCCCCCTCTCTCCCGCCGCCAGCTTCTGCCGCGCACGAGCGCCCCACCCACCTCGCGTGCGTCCCACACCTCGCCTCCGCCGCACTGGCCTTCTCGCCCCGGCCGCATCGCCGGCGCCCCTCGCCTCTAGCCCCGCAGGCCGCCACCGGCCGTGGCCTCACCCGCGCTTCTTCCAGCCGCCGCAAAGCCCGCTGCTGCCGCCGTGCTTTCCCCACACCATCGCAGCCACTCCCCGTTCGTCCGCCCCACCTCTGGCCTTGCCACCTCAGCGCCGGCACGCCGCCGCCTTGCCGCCTCAGCACCGGCACACCACCGCCTCCACTATGCTGCTGCCGCTGATTGACAACCGCGCCGCACCCCCGCCTCGGCTCGCCGCTCCGCCGCCCGCGCCCTTCCCCCCTACTGCGCCACGCCACGCCCCGTCTCCGCCCGGCTGGCCGGCGGCTGCCCCTCGCCTCCGGCGGGCTGGCCGAGCCCCGGCAGACTCGTCCCGCGGCACCTGCGGGCGAGCGACCCGCTCGGGTGCCCGTCGCCTGCCCCGTTAGCACCCAAACCCTCTAAGGCCGCTGGCCCTATGACAGGGGGCCCAGCCCCAGAACAATTAAAAAAAAAGATTAAATAATAATAATAATAATTAATTAATTATTAAAATATTAATTAATTAATTAACTTTATTAATTTGATTAGGTTAATCTAATTACTCTTTAGCTAATTAAACTATTAGTTAATTAGACAGTCAATGACATGCGGGACCCACACGTCAGCTTGACCCAGTCAACATCTCTGTTGACTGCTGACGTCATGCTGATGCAATATTAATAATTCGAATTAATTTAATATTAATAATTTAGAAAATGATTCGGAACTTTAAAAATTAATATAAAATAATCCGTAACTCGGATGAAAATACTTTGTACATGAAAGTTGCTCAGAATTTCGAGACGAATCTGAATACGCAGACCATTCGTCACCACACGTCCCTAGCACAGCGAACATGCAACTTTCCCCCTCCGTTTCATCCGCCCGAATACGCGAAACACCGGGAATACTTTCCCGGATGTTTCCCCCCTTTGCCAGTATCACCCGGTACCGCGTTAGGGCACACCTAACATTGTTACATGTCATGTCATGCATCGTCATGCATCTGTTTGCATTGTATTCATTGTTTCTTCCCCCTCTTCTCTTCGGTAGACTACGAGACCGACGCTGCTACTGCCCCGATCGACTACGGTGTTGACGACCCCACCTTCGCTGCCGAGCTTCCAGGCAAGCCCCCCCTCGATCAACCTGATATCGCCTATTCTTCTCTCTACTGCTTGCACTAGAGTAGTGTAGCATGTTACTGCTTTCGATTGATCCTACGCTGCTGCATAGCCTGTCATTGTTGCTACAACTGTTGATACCTTACATGCAATCCTAAATGCTTAGTATAGGATGCTAGTGTTCCATCAATGGCCCTACACCCTTGTTCTTTGCCCTGCTATTCTATCGGGCCATGATCACTTTGGGTGTGATCACAGGTATATACTACATACATATTATACATGATACATGTTGTGACTAAGTCGGGTCGGCTCGTTGAGTACCCGCGGTTGATTCACGGATTGGGGGTTGAAAGGACATACTTTCCTGACGGTCCTCTGTGTGGATCTTTGTTGCGGAGCGACAGGGCAGGTCACGACCACCTAGGAGACCGGTGGGCCTGGCCCTAGTTGTTGTCCGCGGTTGTTTCATAATAACACGCTTAACGAGTTTGGATATTTGATCTGAGTCTGGCCGTTGGCCTATATGCACTAACCAGCTACGTGGGAATAGTTATGGGTACTCGACGTCGTGGTATCAACCGAAGCCTTCTTAACGTCAGCGACTGAGCGCCGCGCGCCGGATTGGAATGGAATGCCTACTCTGGTATTAGGAGAGGCTAGGTCCGCTTACCGGCCGCCCATGCAACTTGCAGGTGTGCAATGGGCGATGGGCCCGGATCCCTGCGCGCTTAGGACTAAGACCGGCGTGCTGATCTCTCTGTTGTGCTTAGGTAGGGCTGCGACGTGTTGATCTTCCAAGGCCGACCATGACCCAGGAAAGTGTGTCCGGCCAAATGGGATCAAGCGTGCTGGTTTATGTGGTGCACCCCTGCAGGGAAGTTAATCTATTCGAATAGCCGTGTCCCTCGGTAAAAGGACGACTCGGAGTTGTATTCCGACCTCATGACAACTAGAACCGGATACTTGATAAAACACACCCAGATGAGTTCCAGCTATAATTTGTTGGTTGCTCTCTCACTGGGTGATGTGCGGGAGGATCGCCTGGTAGGATTATGCTATACAATGTTACTTGGTGAAATTACTATCTATTCTCTTCTACTACTACAAGATGGAGGCTGCGAGAAGCGTAGTCTTCGATAAGATTAGCTATCCCCCTCTTATTCTCGCTTTCTGCAGTTCAGTCCACAGATACTACCCATATCATTGTTACCATTGCATATGTAGTATAGATCCTTGCTTGCGAGTACTTTGGATGAGTACTCACGGTTGCTTTACTCCCCCTTTTCCCCCTTTTGTTCCTTCTTGTCGGATGATGCAACCAGATGGTGGAGCCCAGGAGCCAGACGCCACCTACGACGACTCCTACTACACCGGAGGCGCCTACTACTACGTGTAGTCTACCGACGACGACCAGGAGTAGTTTAGGAGGATCCCCGGCAGGAGGTCTGCTCCTCTTCGGATCTGTATCCCAGTTTGTGCTAGCCATCTTATGGCACCTTGTTTAAACTTTATGTCTGTACTCAGATATTTGTTGCTTCCGCTGACTCGTCTATGATCGAGCACTTGTATTCGAGCCCTCGAGGCCCTGGCTTGTAATATGAAGCTTGTATGCCTTATTTTACTTTTAGAGTTGTGTTGTGATATCTTCCAGTGAGTCCCTGCTACCTCTTGAGCTTGCGTTGTATTCCCTCGAAGAGGAAAGGGAGATGCAGCACAGTAGCGTAAGTATTTCCCTCAGTTTTTGAGAACCAAGGTATCAATCCAGTAGGAGACCACGCGCCAGTCCCTCGCACCTGCACAAACAAATAAGAACTTCGTAGCCAACGTGATAAGGGGTTGTCAATCCCTTTACAGTCACTTACGAGAGTGAGATCTAATAGAGATGATAATTATATTTTTTGATATTTTTAGTTTAATAAAACAGCAAATAAAGCGGTAAAAGAAATGTAGCTGTAGATTGATATGTTGAGAATAGACCCGGGGGCCATAGTTTTCTCTAGTGGCTTCTCTCATGATAGTGATATTCTACGATGGGTAAACAAATTACTGTCGAGCAATTGATAAAAAAGCGAATAATTATGAGACAATCTAGGCATGATCATTGTATATAGGCATCACGTCCGAGACAAGTAGACCGACTCCTGCCTGCATCTACTACTATTACTCCACACATCGACCGCTATCCAGCATGCATCTAGTGTATTGAGTTCATACGAATAGAGTAACGCCTTAAGCAATATCACATGATGTAGAGGGATAAACTCAAGCAATATGATGAAAACCCCATCTTTTTATCCTCGATGGCAACAATACAATACGTGCCTTGCTTCCCCTACTGTCACTGGGAAAGGACACCGCAAGATTGAACCCAAAGCCAAGTACTTCTCCCATTGCAAGAACTATAGATCTAGTAGGCCAAGCCAAACCAATAGTTCGAAGAGACTTGCAAGGATATTACGAGCACACATAAAAAGTTCAGAGAAGAACCAAATATCTTTCATAGATAACCTTGATCATAAACTCACAATTCATCGGATCTCGACAAACACACCGCAAAAAGAGATTACATCGAATAGATCTCCTCGAAGACCGAGGAGAACTTTGTATTAAGATCCAGAGAGAGAGAAGAATCCATCTAGATACTAGCTATGGACCCGAAGGTCCGTGGTAAACTACTCACAAATCATGGTGAGGGCGATGATGATGATAATGAAGGCCTCCATGATGGATCCCCCCTGGAACAGGCTCCAAGATGGGATCTCCACGGGAACAGAAGCTACGACGGTGGAATTAGGGTTTTCTCTCTGCGTATGGAGTTTCTGGGGTATGTAGGTATATATAGGAAGAAGGAGGGCACCGGGGGCCATACGGGCCAGCCTCGAGGCAGGGGGGCGCGCCCTGGGAAGGGGGGGGGCGCCCCCACCCTCGAGGGCAGCCCCTCTGTCCCCTGACTTGGTCCTGACGTTTCCCGTGCGTGATTTTCTCCAAAAATATCTCTCGCGAAGGTTTCATTCCGTTTGGACTCCGTTTGGTATTCCTTTTCGGCAAAACCCTGAAATAGGCAAAAAACAGCATTCTGGACTGGGCCTTTGGGTTAGTAGGTTAGTCCCAAAATGATATAAAAGTGAATGATAAAGCCCATTAAACATCCAAGACTTCATAAATAATAGCATGGAACAATAAAAAATTATCGATACGTTGGAGACGTATCAAGCATCCCCAAGCTTAATTCCTGCTCGTCCTCGAGTAGGTAAATGATAAAGAAAGAATTTTTGATGTGGAATGCTAACCAATATAGTTTTTCAATGTAATTCTCTTAATTGTGGCATGAATGTTCATATATGAAAGATTCAAGATAAAAGTCTATATTGACATAAGAAATAACAATACTTCAAGGAATACTAACAAAGCAATCATGTCTTCTCAAAATACTACGGCTAAAGAAAGTTATCCCTACAAAATCATATAGTGTTGGCTATGCTCCCTTATTATCACACAAAAATATTCATATCATGCACAACCCCGATTTCAGCCAAGCACTTGTTTTCATACTCTATCTGTTCAAACCTTTCAACTTTCACGCAATACATGAGCTTGAGCCATGGATATAGAACTATGGGTGGAACAAAGGTGGTTGTGGAGAAGACAAAAACAGGGAGATAGTCTCACATCGACTAGGCGTATCAACGGGCTATCGAGAAGCCCATCAATAGATATCAATGTGAGTGAGTAGGGATTGCCATGCAACGGATGCACTAGAGCTAAATATGAATGAAAGCTCAACAAAAGAAACTAGTGGGTGTGCATCCAACTTGCTTGCTCACGAAGACCTAGGGCATTTGAGGAAGCCCATCGTTGGAATATACAAGCCAAGTTCTATAATGAAAATTCCCACTAGAATATGAAAGTGACTAAGCATGAGACTCTCTACAATGAAGAACATGGTGCTACTTTGAAGCACAAGTGTTGAAAAAGATAGTAGCAATTGTCCCCTTTTTCTTTTTTTTTCTTTGGGCCTTTTTTTTCTTTGGCCTTCCTTTTTTTCTTTTTTTTGCAGAGGGGCTTTATAGATTCAATCTTTCCTCCCATGGGACAATGATCTACAAAATGATGATCATCACACTTTCATTACAACACGATATTACAACTCGATTCTACAACAACAAAGTATGATTCTATATGAATGCCTCCGGCGGTATATCAGTATGTGCAATGAAACAAGAGTGACATGTATGATAAATTATGCATGGTAGCCTTGCCACAAATACGATGTCAAGTACATGATCATGCATGGCAATATGATAATATGTTGCGTGTCATATAAACGGAACGGTGGAAAGTTGCATGGCAATATATCTCGGAATGGCTATGGAAATGCCATGATAGGTAGGTATGGTGGCTGTTTTGAGGAACAATATGGTGGCTATTTTGAGGAAGGATATATACTGGGTGTATGGTACCGGCGAAAGTTGTGCGGTACAAGAGAGGCTAGCAATGGTGGAAGGGTGAGAGTGCGTATAATCCAAGGACTCAACATTAGTCATAAGAACTCATATACTTATTGCAAAAATCTACGAGTCATCAAAATAAAGCAATCAACGCATACTCCTAGGGGGGAGGTTGGTAGGAGTTAAACATCGCGCGCCTCCGACCTCCACACAAAGGTTGGCACTCTAGAAATACCTCATGCTCTAACTTAGTCACACAACGGTTCACCATATGTGCATGCTATGGGAATCACTAACCTTAACACAAGTATTTCTCAATTTCATAATAACTCCACTAGCATGACTCTAATATCACTATCCTCATGTCTCAAAATAATTATCAAGCATCCAACATATCATTCTATTCAATGCACTTGGTGTGATTTTTTTACTACATTGACATTGGATGTTTATCATGTGAAGGCTAGTTTCTTTAGCCTAAACACTTTACCATGCTGTTTTAATAGACTCTCAAATAGATATAAGTTAAGCATGATAGTTCAACAACTTCTACAAAATATTACCACCACCATGCTCTAAAAGATATAAGTGAAGCACTAGAGCAAAAAAAATTCAACTCCAAAGATATAAGTGATGCACATAGAGTGTTCTAACAATTTATAGGCCATATTTAACTCTCTCAAATAGGTGTGTCCAGCAAGGATGATTGTGGCAAACTAACAAGCAAAGACTCAAATTATACAAGACGCTCCAAGCAAAACACATAGCATGTTGCGAATAAAAATATAGCTCCAAGTATATTTACCGATGGATGAAGACGAAAGAGGGGATGCCTTCCCGGGGCATCCCCAAGCTTAGGCTTTTAATTATCTTGAATTTACTTGGGGTGCCATGGGCATCCCCAAGCTTAGGCCTTTTCTACTCCTTGTTCCATAGTCCATCAAAGCAATACTCAAAACTTGAAAACTTCACAACACAAAACTTAGACAAAAATTCTCGTGAGCTCCGTTAGTATGAGAAAGCAAACCACTACTCAAAGGTACAACAATGAATTAATTCTTTGTTTATATTGGTGTTAAACCTACTGTAATCCAAGTTCTCTATGGTTCATATCCTCCAATATTACTCATAGATGCATCGGAATAAGCAAACAACACACGAACAACAGAATCTGTCAAAGACAGAACAGTCTGTAGTAATCTGCAGGGTTCGCCTACTTATGGAACTCCAAAAAATTCAAACTAAATTGTTAAATTTGCGCAATTTGTCTACCAATCAGCAGCAAAAAGAATCAACTAAAAATAATGCTCCAGTAAAATCCCACGTCTACTTTAGCGAGCGCTAACGATTCTGTTTTTCACAGCAAGATCATATAAACTTCACACAGTTTTCCCAAAGGTTCTACTTGACACAAACACTAAACAAAACATGAAACCACATCTAATCAGAGGATAGATGCAACATTTATTCCTAACAGCAACAAAAACAAAAAACATAAAATTGGGTTGCCTCCCAACAAGCGCTATCGTTTTACGCCCCTAGCTAGGCACGATAATTCAATGATGCTCACATAAAGGACAAGGATTGAAGCACAAGGAGAGCATCATAAGACATGTGACAAACACATCTAAGTCTAACATACTTCCTATGCATAGGCATATTATAGGAAAACAAATTACCAAGACAAGCAAGATCTAGCATATGCAAGGAAGGAGAAAGAAACAATAGCAATCTCAACATAACGAGAGGTAATTTAGTAACATGAAAATTTATACAACCATATTTCCCTCTCTCATAATAATTGCATGTAGGATCATGATCAAATTCAACAAAATAGCTATCACATAACATATTCTCAATACGATCCACATGCATGCAAATTTGACATTCTTCCAAAATAACGGGATTAACATTAACTGAAGTCATGACCTCTCCAAACCCACTTTCAATATTATTGCAAACATTATCAATCTCATATTCATCATGGGGGTTAAATAAATTTTCAAAATCATAAGAAGAATCACCCCAATCATGATCATTGCAACAAATAGTAGTCATAGCAAAACTAGCATCCCCAAGCTTAGGGTTTTGCATATCATTAGCACAATTGACATCAAGAGAATTTATAATAGCATCATTGAAATCATGCTTTTCATCTAAGGAACTATGAAGTATGGGTGTAATAGCAACGATCTCAAGTTTAACATAGGGAACTATAGCAAATTCTTCTTCATAAATATTGGCATCATGTCCACAAGAGTAGCAAGCATGATGTTCATCAAGGGATATTTCAATCAAATCATCGGAATCATAATTATCTATAGATTCATGCATATCATTATTTTCCTTCAAAGCAGCGGTCATTCCTTCAATAAATTCTTTGACATTGGCATTATGAGCATAGTTTTCATAGCAATATTTAAGTATGTCAAAATTTTCAGATTCATAGAGAGTAATATCATACTTTTCAATCAAAGAAGCAACTTCATAAGCACCCTTAAAAGCAACGAATTCTTCAATTCGTTCAATATCATAGTAACTATAAACACCCTTTGCATAAGAAGATAAAATTTCATTATCATTAAACTCACAAAGGTAGGGGAGGTGTTTTTCAGGGTTCTTAGGGCAACAAGTAAAATCACAAATTTCACAGAGATTCCCAGCATAACACAACAATCTGTTTATCTGATCCCATAAGAGTATCCCCTTTTCAGACAAACGGTGATGCACAAAATGAGCATGCTCATCAAAAAATTTCCCATCAACAAGGCTAGTTGGGGTTTCAGCACGAGCGCATAAGGATCGAAGATGATCCAAGTAGAACACTTTAAGGTGATCCATAACAATAGATTTTTAGCAAGCAAAGATGCAAGCACATAGAAGGCACATAGCACACAAGCAAACGAGAGGCAAGCGAACGATAAACACACGGGGAAGAAGGGCGAATAAGGAAAGGGTGAAGTGGGGGAGAGGAAAACGAGAGGCAAATAAATGTAATGCGAAGGATAAGGGTTTGTGATAGGTACTTGGTATATGACTTTTGCGTAAGCCTCCCCGGCAACGGCGCCAGAAATTCTTCTTGCTACCTCTTAAGCTTGCGTTGTATTCCCTCGAAGAGGAAAGGGAGATGCAGCACAGTAGCGTAAGTATTTCCCTCAGTTTTTGAGAACCAAGGTATCAATCCAGTAGGAGACCACGCGCCAGTCCCACGCACCTACACAAACAAATAAGAACTTCGCAGCCAACACGACAAGGGGTTGTCAATCCCTTTACGGTCACTTACGAGAGTGAGATCTGATAGAGATGATAATTATTTTTTTTTGGTATTTTTAGTTTAATAAAATAGCAAATAAAAGCAGTAAAAGTAAAGTAGATGTAGATTGATATGTTGAGAATAGACCCCGGGGCCATAGTTTTCTCTAGTGGCTTCTCTCATGATAGCGATATTCTACGACGGATAAACAAATTACTGTCGAGCAATTGATAGAAAAGCGAATAATTATGGGACTATCTAGGCATGATCATTGTATATAGGCATCACGTCCGAGACAAGTAGACCGACTCCTGCCTGCATCTACTACTATTACTCCACACATCGACCGCTATCCAGCATGCATCTAGTGTATTGAGTTCATACGAATGGAGTAACGCCTTAAGCAAGTTGACATGATGTAGAGGGACAAACTCAAGCAATATGATGAAAACCCCATCTTTTTATCCTCGATGGCAACAGTACAATACGTGCCTTGCTTCCCCTACTGTCACTGGGAAAGGACACCGCAATATTGAACCCAAAGCCAAGCACTTCTCCCATTGCAAGAACTATAGATCTAGTAGGCCAAACCAAACCAATAATTTGAAGAGACTTGCAGGGAATATTATGAGCACACATAAAAAGTTCAGAGAAGAACCAAATATCTTTCATAGATAACCTTGATCATAAACTCACAATTCATCGGATCTCGACAAACAGACCGCAAAAAGAGATTACATCGAATAGATCTCCTCGAAGACCGAGGAGAACTTTGTATTGAGATCCGGAGAGAGAGAAGAAGCCATCTAGATACTAGCTATGGACCCCGAAGGTCTGTGGTAAACTACTCACAACTCATGGTGAGGGCGATGATGATGATGATGAAGGCCTCCGTGATGGATCCCCCTCCCGGAACAGGCTCCAAGATGGGATCTCCACGGGAACAGAAGCTACGGCGGTGGAATTAGGTTTTTCTCTCTATGTATGGAGTTTCTGGGGTACGTAGGTATATATAGGAAGAAGGAGGGTACCGGGGGCCACACGGGCCAGCCTCAAGGCAGGGGGCATGCCCTGGGAAGGGGGGGGGGGGGCGCCCCCACCCTCGAGGGCAGCCCCTCTGTCCCCTGACTTGGTCCTGATGTTTCTAGTGCGTGATTTTCTCCAAAAATATCTCTCGCGAAGGTTTCATTCTGTTTGGACTCCGTTTGATATTCCTTTTATGCAAAACCCTGAAATAGGCAAAAAAATAGCAATCTGGACTGGGCCTTTGGGTTAGTAGGTTAGTCCCAAAAATGATATAAAAGTGAATGATAAAGCCCATTAAACATCCAAGACTTCATAAATAATAGTATGGAACAATAAAAAATTATAGATACGTTGGAGACGTTTTAGTCCCTGATCTTGGTTGTACACATTTGTGTGCATGTTTAGTGTACGGACAAATCAGGGGCGTCACAAGTTGGTATCAGAGCCGACTGCCTGTAGGAATCCCCCTTCCACACTCCTTGGCCGAAGTCGAGTCTAGACATTGCAAAACTTTTACTAGAATGGCTGTGTGGCTTACGGGCCCACGTCGCCATTTGGGTGGTACTAGGTTCTTTTACTCCTCGATCTTTAATCCGGGACTCTGAACACTCTCCTATTCGGGTTAAACGAATTTACTAACTCTAACATTAGGATGCCGAGACCACTCACCCCAAAGTTGGATAAGCCATAATTATTTCTTAGAATAGTATTTTGCATAATCCTCACACTATCATTTGACTCATTTGAAACATCTTTGTTTTTAGATGGAACCCACGAGGCAGGTCGTGCTCCACACGCAGGCCATTGGAGCCTCGGGATCACCTGCTGTGCTAGCTGAGATGATGACCTATCTGGGTTATTGCTGGCACCCTGAGTATACCGTGTACGAGCAGTACCAGGACTTTAACCGAGAGCAGTACTGTGCCATCGTTCGCCTCTACTCTCGTGAAGAGGACTCCTCTACTTTGCTGCACACCGCTCATGGTGTTGGAGTGGCAATGGATATGGCAGTTCATGATGCTGCTTATGCTGCTCTAACACGCCTTCGTGGAGAGTACCGGGCGTTGGACACTTCCCCTTTCAGGCACATTGCTATCGCCTCCGACGAGGGAGTGGAGGGATACTACACTGCTGCCTACTCCACTGTCACCCAAGAGCCCTTCCACCATCAGAACCTTGTTCTGCATGCCGATGGGCTGGATTGAGCTAACCGAGCTCTTCGCCACGAGTTGTACACCACCCGTCGGCACCTGTACCGCGCCTTGACGCTGTTGCACCCATTTGTCCTATCTAGACAGATGCCGCCTACTGCGATCTACCTAGCTAGGACCGTGATGCCTCCTGGCGTCGGTTGGCCAGATGTGGGAGGCTATGCTCCCGCACTTGGTCCTTTGTTGCCACCTGGACGTCGGGTTCTGCACCAGAGTATCCACGTCACCCAGGTTGCTAGCGTGGAGGACTTCCCGTTGCAGCGCTGCCAGCTGTCAGACTAGCTCTACCTCTACAGTTCCGCCTGAAACTGATGTAGTCTTACTTATTAGTATTAGATGCATTCACCGCGAGCCTGCGTGCCGCCTATGATGTCCTTAGTCTATGTACTGAACTCTGTGTACTGAACTCTATGCATGCACACTTTTGTAATATATGCCGACTACTATGTGGTATTTTATGTGCTCCTTTCATTATGCATGTTTCATTCATGAATGATTCTTGTGTTTGCAAATTTCTCAATGCTGAACTACCCCTGTTATATATTAGCAGGATGGTTAGACCAGCTGGCTGTGGTCGTGGCGGCAATGCCCCACCACCGCCTGAATACATGGCCGGTATGATCCAACAGTTTGAGCTGAATCGCCAGTTCATGGAGACTGTCATGGCTCAGTTCCCTCGCTCCAACATGAATCAACAGCCTGGCGCAGTGACACTGAATGACTTTGCTCATCTCAACCCATCCGTCTACCGTAGCCTAACTCAGCCTCTTGATGCTGATGACTGGCTCCATGACATTGCCTTTGAACTGGAGTCTGCCGGAGTAGCCGCTGCCAACTATGTCACCTTTGCGGCATACTATCTGAAGGGTCCCGCTGCTCAATGGTGGGACAGCCACAGGCGTACATTGCCTGCTGGAACAATCATCACTTGGCCGGAATTCCAAGCTCCCTTCCGTGCCCGCTTCATTCCTCAGGGAATCATGGATAGGAAGAAGCGTGAGTTCCGCAACCTCACCCAGGGCAACAAGACTGTGGATGCTTATCAGCGGGAGTTTCTGGACTTATCCCGCTATGCTGAAGAAGACATTGCCACTGATGCTCCCAGACAGGAAAAGTTCCACGACGGAATTCAAGCTGACATCAAGCTCGCACTCCTTGTGCATGACTTTGGAGATTTTGCCACCTTGGTGAACAAGGCCATCCAGGTTGAAACTAGTCTACAGGAACACCATGGCTCTCTTAGGAGCAACCGTGAACCGGGCTCATCCACAGGCCCGCCCTCACACAAGTGTAGGGTCTGGATTCCCAACAGTGTGTACCGTCCAGCTGCACCTGCTCCAAGACAGTCCTATGCTACACCTCGTCTGCCTCCACCACCTAGGCAGCCAAGACTTCCAGCTGTACCACTCCCAGCTCCTGCTTATGCCCCCAATGATGGTATGTGCTTTAGGTGTGGAAACCTAGGTCACCACGCTAAGGATTGCACTCAAAACAAGAACCAACTCGCACTTCCTGTAGCTGGCCATGGAGACAATCAGCCCCACAACAACAATGCCAGGCCTTATGGCCGTGTTCATGCCAACCACGTTGATCTCAATGAAGCTCAAGACCAGCCTGCTACTGTGATGGCTACTCTCCTTGTTAATTCAGTACCTGCATCTGTTTTATTTGATTCTGGAGCATCACATTCATTCATATCAGAAGATTTTGCATACAAGCATGACATTAAATGTGAGGACATGAATCTGTCATTACTAGTACACACCCCTGCGGGTCAATGTTGAACCTCCAGGGTTTGCAACGACATCCTCGTTAAAATCAAAGGACTGGAATTCTATGCCTCTCCCATCGTACTGGGGTCTTGTAACATTGACCTCATCCTGGGAATGGATTGGCTGAAAGCGCATACCGCTTCTATCGCTTGCGGCACAAAAACCGTCCATCTATTACACCCTTCTAATGAGATAGTAAGCTATCAAGCTTGTCTGGTTCAAAATGCTGAGGCACGTCTTTATGCATTGAATGCATTGAACGCTTCACCAATCGAGGGCATTGAAAACATTCCCGTCGTATGTGACTTCCAAGATGTATTTCCTGAAGAACTTCCAGGGATTCCCCCTGCTAGAGCTGTCGAGTTTATCATCGACTTGAAACCAGGCAACACTCCTATAGCCAAACGACCCTACAAGATGCCACCTCATGAACTCATCGAGCTTAAGGAGGAAATCGACAAATCTCTCGCTAATGGTTTCATTCATCCGAGTTGCTCTCCTTGGGGAGCACCTTCCCTCTTTGTCAGGAAGAAGGATTGGACAAACCGATTGGTCCAAGATTACCGTCCTATCAACCAAGCAACTATTCAGAACAAATATCCCCTTCCTTGGATCAATATCTATATGATCAACTGGCTGGTTCATCAGTGTTGTCTAAACTTGACTTGAGGTTGGGTTACCACCAGATCCGTGTTCGTGAAGAGGATATTCCAAAGACCGCCTTTGTAACTCGATACGGTTCGTTCGAGTACACCGTCATGTCATTCGAATTGACAAATGCTCCAGCTACTTTCTCTTGCCTGATGAATTACATATTCATGGAATACCTCTACAAATTCGTCGTGGTTTAACTGGATGATATCCTTGTATTTTCCAAGAATAAGGAGGATCATGCTGAACATCTTCGCCTTCTACTGGAAAAGCTTCGAGAGCATCAACTTTATGCTAAATTTTTCAAGTGCGAGTTCTGGCTTCCTGAAGTAACCTACCTTGGGCATGTCATCTCCAAGGATGGTATTTCCATCAACCCAGAACGAGTTCAGGCCATTCTCGATTGGACTCCTCGAAGAACGTCAAGCAAGTCAGAAGTTTTCTCAGTCTCGCCAGCTATTGCCGTCGATTCGTCGAGAACTTCTCCAAGATCGCCAAGCCTTTGACTGGTCTACTTCATAAAGGCGTCAAGTTCGAGTGGACAGACAAATGTTAGTAAAGTTTTCAGGCGCTCAAGGATAAGCTGAATACTGCCCCAGTGCTTGCTCCACCTGATGCTAAGAAGGACTTCGTCATTTACTGCGACGCTTCCCGTCAAGGATTAGGCTGTGTCCAAATGCAAGAGCGCAGAGTAATTGCTTATGCCTCTCATCAATTCCGCCCTCATGAAGAGAACTACCCAGTTCATGACCTTGAGCTTGCCGCTGTCATATATGCTCTAAAACAGTGGTGACATTACCTTCTTGGTAATTGTTGCAAGATATTCACCGACCACCAAAGTCTGAAGTATCTGTTTACTTAGCCAGACCTGAACCTTCATCAGCAGAGATGGATGGAGACTGTTGCAGACTTTGACTTGGGTATTTCCTATACCCCGGGAAAGGCCAATGTGATGGCTGATGCCTTAAGCCGCAAGTCATATTGCAACCACCTCCAGGTTCACAAGGTTGAACCCTCGCTTGTTGAAGAATTCAGAAAGCTAAAGCTCCATACTGTTCCTCCTGGAGCACTCGCCCCCCCTCCTCCAGAATTTCAGAAGACGAATCTTCGTGTTGTTTCCCAGGGTTCCCTTAATACCCTGGCTGTCGTACCCGATCTCGTGAGAAGTATCAAGAATAGTCAGCAATATAAATTGAAGTCGAGAAGATTAAACGCTATCTCGCAGAAGGAAAGCCCTCATTCTTCACTGTTGCTGATGATGGCGCCTTGTACTTCAAAGGACGCCTAGTGGTTCCGAGTAAGAGTGAAAACCTGGACAAGACTTGGGAGGTTATGAAAGAAGCTCATGATACGCTTCAGTCTATTCATCCTGGTAGTACCAAGATGTACCAAGATATTCGTCAGAGATTCTGGTGGTCTAATATGAAGCAAGACATTGCTCGTTATGTTGCTGAGTGTGACATTTGCCGTCGTATCAAATGAAAATATCAAAGGCCTGCTGGAACATTGCAATCTATCTCTATTCCTGAATGGAAATGGGACCATGTTGAAATGGACTTCGTCACTGGATTTCCCAAATCGTAGAAAGGTAATGATGCAATTCTTGTCGTCATTGACCGGCTTTCTAAAGTTGCACATTTTCTGGCTGTCAAAGAAACGATTACTGCTAGCCAGCTGGCAACTCTCTACATGTCCAGAATTGTTTCACTTCACGGTATTCCACTGGTAATCAGTTCGGACCGTGGTGGTTTATTCACTTCAAGATTCTAGGCAAGTTTCCAAGAAGCTATGGGAACACATCTATCATTCAGTACTACTTTTCATCCTCAGTCGCAAGGACAAGTTGAACGCGTCAACCAAGTTCTCGAAGACATGCTTCGAGCTTGTGTAATTTCCTCCGGCAAGAAATGGAAGGAATCTCTCCCGTATGCCGAGTTCTCTTATAATAATAGCTATCAAGCTAGTCTGTAGATGGCTCCCTTTGAAGTGTTATATGGGCGAAAGTGCCGAACCCCTCTGAACTGGTCAGAAACTGGGGAACGTTCACTCTTTGGTCCGGATATTATTCAACACACTGAAGAACAAGTCCGCGTAATTCACGAGAATCTGAAGACTGCTCAGTCACGTCAGAAAAGTCAGTATGACCGTCATCAGCAAGACATGGTCTATCAACCTGGCGAAAAGGCTTATCTTCGAGTTACACCAATGAAGGGTGCTCACCGCTTCGGGATCAAGGGCAAATTAGCTCCTCGATATATTGGTCCATTCACTATTCTTGAAAGGCATGGAAAAGTGGCATATCAACTGGAGCTGCCGCCGAACCTTTCTCAAGTTCACGATGTGTTCCACGTGTCTCAACTCCGCCGCTACTTCAAGGATCCAGTCCGACCAGTGGACCACGAAGTGCTCGAGTTGCAACAGGACCTCTCCTATAAAGAGCATCTGGTCCGCATTCTCGACCAAGCTGAACGTCGCACACGTCAAAAGGCGATCAAGTTCCTCAAAGTCCAGTGGTCGCATCACTCGGAAGACGAAGCCACCTGGGAACGCGAGGATCGTCTTCGCGAAGAATACCCCGCATTGTTTCTTTCTACCTCCTAAATCTCGGGATAATATTTCTTGTAGTGGAGGAGAATTGTAACACCCGATAGTTAAGCTACAGTGAACCTCTGCTAATGATGCCACGCCACCTCGATTACGGTTGCTAATCTTGCGTTAGTTCGAAAACAGTTCGAATTGAAATTCAAAATCAAGCAAGCAATCAAAATTTCAAAATATTAAAACAAAAATGTTCGGTGTGTGACAAATATTGCATTGGTAATTATAGTGAAGAAAACTTATTTTTACAAAGTGCCTAGGTGCTCTATGCTAAATAAAACAGAAAAGGGAAAATAAGTAAAAGAAAAAGAAAACACAAACATGAATAAAAGAAAAGGGAGAAGCCCCCCTCTAGGCCAAACGGCCCAGGTGGCCACCAGGCCAACCAGGCCGGCCCAGCTGCGGCTACCCCACTCCCTATACACCCTCGCCCAAACCCTAACCGACACCCATCACCACCATTTCCCCCCACGTTCCTCTCCTCCCTTCCTCCCGATTCAGATCGGATTGGCGGGCTCGACGCCGATGCCACCCGGTGCTATCCCGCCGTCGCCGGAGCACCGCCATCGTCCTCGTCTCCTTCCTGAACGGCTTCCTCGAGCTTCGCCGCCCAGTGCATTGACGCCGGGAGTGAGCTTTCCCCTTCCTTCTCCTGCCCTCGGCCATCTTCGCGACGCCGCCCTCCTTTTGCGCTCACCGCTCGCAGTAGCCGTCGCAGCCAGTGTGCCCCATCACGCATGCCCGACCTGGCTTCGCCTCCGCCCCGCCTGTGCACGGCCCGCTGTCCCCGACGCCTCTGCTGCGCCCGCCTCCGGCCTCCATAGCCTTGCAGCTGCTGCTGCTGGCAGCACCTCTCCCCCTCTCTCCCACCGCCCGCTTCTGCCGCGCGCGAGCGCCCCGCCCACCTCGCGTGCGTCCCACACCTCGCCTCCACCGCGCTGGCCTTCTCGTCCCGGCCGCATCATCGGAGCCCCTCGCCTCTGACCCCGCAGGCTGCCACCGGCCGTGGCCTCACTTCCGCTTCTTCCAGCCGCTGCCGTCGTGCTTTCCCCACACCGCCGCGGCCACTCCCCGTTCCTCCGTCCCGCCTCTGGCCTTGCCGCCTCAGCGCTGGCGCGCCACCGCCTCCACCACGCTGCTCACGCTGCTTGACAACCGCGCCGCACCCCCGCCTCAGCTCGCCGCTTCGCCGCCCGCGCCCTTCCCCCCATTGCGTCGCGCCGCGCCTCGTCTCTGCCCGGCTGGCCGGCGGCCGTCCCTCGCCTCCGACGGGCTGGCCGAGCCCCGGCGGCCTCGTCCCGCGGCACCTGCAGGCGAGCGACCCGCTCGGGTGCCCGTCGCCCGCCCCGTTAGCACCCAAATCCGCTAAGGCCGCTGGCCCTATGATAGGGGGGGCCCCAGCCCTAGAACGATTTAAAAAAAGGATTGAAAAAATAATAATAATAATAATAAGAATAATTAATAAATAAAATATTAATTAATTAATTAATTAACTTGATTAGATTAATCTAATTACTGTTAGTTAATAGACAGTCAATGACATGCGGGACCCACACGTCAGCTTGATCCAGTCAACACCTCTGTTGACTGCTGACGTCATGCTGACGTCATGCTGATGCACTATTAATAATTTCGAATTAATTTTATATTAATAATTTAGAAAATAATTTAATACTTTTAAAAATTAGTATAAAATAATCTGTAACTCGGATGAAAATACTTTGTACATGAAAGTTGCTCAGAATTTCGAGACCAACCCGAATATGCAGACTGTTCGTCAACCACACGTCCCTAGCATAGCGAACATGCAACTTTCCCCCTCCGTTTCATCCACCCGAATACGCGAAACAGATATTTGATGTCAGTATCATCCGGTACTGCGTTAGGGCACACGTAACACCGTTACATGTCATGTCATGCATTGTCATGCATCTGTTTGCATTGTATTCATTGTTTCTTCCACCTCTTCTCTCCTGTAGACTACGAGACCGACGCTGCTGCTGCCCCGATCGACTACGGTGTTGACGACCCCACCTTCGTTGCCGAGCTTCCACGCAAGCCCCCCTCATTGATCAACTTGATATCACCCATTCTTCTCTCTACTGCTTGCATTAGAGTAGTGTAGCATGTTACTGCTTTGATTGATCCTACTCTGCTGCATAGCATGTCATTGTTGCTACAAATGTTGATACCTTACCTGCAATCCTAAATGCTTAGTATAGGATGCTAGTGTTCCATCAGTGTCCCTACACCCTTGTCTGTCTGCCCTGCTATTCTATCGGGCCGTGATCACTTTGGGTGTGATCACGGGTATATACTACATACATATTATACATGATACATGTTTTGACTAAGTCGGGTCGGCTCGTTGAGCACTCGCGGTTGATTCACGGATTGGGGGCTAAAAGGACATACTTTCTCGACGGCCTTCTGTGTGGATCTTTATTGCGAAGCGACATGGTAGGTCACGACCACCTAGGACAGAGGTGGGCCTGGCCCTGGTCGTTGTCCGCGGTTGTTTCATAATAACACACTTAACGAGTTTGGATATTTGATCTCAGTCTGGCCGTTGGCCTATACGCACTAACCAGCTACGTGTGAATAGTTATGGGTACTCGACGTCGTGGTATCAGCCGAACCCTTCTTGACGTCAGCGACTGAGCGGCGCACGACGGATTGGACTGGAACGCCTACTCTGGTATTAGGAGAGGCTAGGTCTGCTTACCGGCCGCCCACGCAACATGCAGGTGTGCAATGGGCGATGGGCCCGGACCCCTGCATGCTTAGGACCTAGACCGGCGTGCTGACCTCTCTGTTGTGCTTAGGTAGGGCTACTACGTGCTGAGTTTCCGAGGGCGGGCATGACCCAGGAAAGTGTGTCCGGCCAAATGGGATCAAGCGTTCTGGGTTATGTGGTGCACCCCTGCAGGGAAGTTAATCTATTCGAATAGCCGTGTCCCTTGATAAAAGGACGACCTGGAGTTGTATTCCGACCTCATGACAACTAGAACCGGATACTTGATAAAACACACCCAGATGAGTTCCAGTTATAACTCGGTGGTTGCTCTCTCACAGGGTGATGTGCGGGAGGATCGTCGGGTAGGATTATGCTATACGATGTTACTTGGTGAACTTACTATCTATTCTCTTCTACTGCTGCAAGATGGAGGCTGCCAAAAGCGTAGTCTTTGATAAGATTAGCTATCCCCCTCTTATTCTCGCTTTCTGCAGTTCAGTCCATAGATACTACCATCTCATTGTTACCATTGCATATGAAGTATAGATCCTTACTTGCGAGTACTTTGGATGAGTACTCACGGTTGCTTTGCTCCCCCCTTTCCCCCCTTCTGTTCCTTCTTCTCGAATGATGCAACCAGATGGTGGAGCCCAGGAGCCAGACGCCACCTACGACGACTCCTACTACACCGGAGGCGCCTACTACTACGTGCAGTCTGCCGACGACGACCATGAGTAGTTTAGGAGGTTCCCCGACAGGAGACCTGCTCCTCTTTCGATCTGTATCCCAGTTTGTGCTAGCCATCTTATGGCACCTTGTTTTAACATTATGTTTGTACTCAGATATTTGTTGCTTCCGCTGACTCGTCTATGATCGAGCACTTGTATTCGAGCCCTCGAGGCCCCTGGCTTGTAATATGAAGCTTGTGTGACTTATTTTACTTTTAGAGTTGTGTTTTGATATCTTTCAGTGAGTCCCTGATCTTGGTCGTACACATTTGCGTGCATGTTTAGTGTACGGACAAATTAGGGGCGTCACATGGCGCCTGGCGGCCATATCCGCGGGGGAGGGGGAGTCAAGCGCCCACGTGGCGGCGAGGTCAGGGTCACTGCTGACCCATTCTGATGCCACGTTCGTCTTGGCGAACGCGGAGCGACCACCGACAATGTGCGGGTCATACCTTGTCGCGTGTGCCGCCTCGAATACCACGACCCGAGAGTCGGAGGCACCATCGTAAGCTCCTCCTCCATGGTAGTGGAGGATGCGGCCAACGCGCCTTCGTGATCACGGGCGGCAACACCTCCATTATCAGGCGGCGGTGGCGACATGGTGGTGACGAGGGCCCTTTAGTCCGCGCATAGCGACTGTGCGGCGGGGGCGACACCAGCTTATCCTTGACGCGACGAAGGCGCCGGGGGACGCCAACTCCTTCACGCGACCGCCGATGTGAAGGCCATGGGTATGCGGTCGGGACGCCGATTCGTCTTTCACCTGCCGGAGTAGGGATGCAAGCTCCCATTTCACGCGGACGCGCATCAGGGACGGTGGCTCCTCCTTCACGCGCGCGGGTGATGGTGACGCCAGGCCCATCTGACAGAGCGAGCGCTCTGTCATGATTTTCATCTGACGGTCCATCCGTGGGAGCTTTCTTTTCTGAGAAAGGACTTTTCATTGAATAGATATATTGAGGTGATACAATCGTATTGAAAGAAAGTCCGGCCTCTGCATAGCTAGATGCACACAGCCAAAAAGTCCAGAGCAACATAAAAATAAAATAATTCGATTCAAAGCCAAGCAATAAATCATGTCCAACCTAAGGAGCGGTAGATCCTATCCGTAAATCACACCGCCATCCATGGGGGTAGAAAACCTCCCTTGCTGTACGCTCCAGCCGTGTAGACGTCATCATAAAAAGGTCCCTGTCCTCCGGCTTTTGCAGGTTAGACCACGTACGGAGCCATCGTGTACAAACATGAATAACCTGCATAGGAGATGAGAATGTTAAAAACTAAATCATTCCTGGTAAGTCACATTGCCCAGCATAAGGCCGCCGCTCCCACAAGAATATGAGCAGAAAATTGTTTATCAATACCTCGCAACCAGTTGCCGAACATATTCCGTGCACTACGTGGTGGGTATAAATTCGAAGCTACTTGAACCATGGCCCAAACTGCCCGTGCGAACTTGCACTCAAAAAATAAGTGTTTGATAGACTCGTCATGTTGGCAAAAGACACATGTCTTGGAACCATGCTAGTTTCGTCGTGCTAGATTATCCCTAGTTAGGATGACTCCTTTGTTTAGAAACCAGAGGAAAATCTTCACTCTTAGAGGAACTTTTAGCTTCCACAATTTCCTGTTATCTACCGAAACATCACAATGAACCATTGCATCATACATGGATTTGACCAAAAATTTGCCATTTTGATGCAAGTTCCATCGAAAAGTGTCAGGCTCATCTGACAGTTGAATGTCCTTCAGACGAGCGAGTAATTCATTCCATGCCGCCAGACGAGTGCCCAAAAGATCCCTACGAAAAGAAATATCAGAGTTTGCTTGTCCTAAGACTTGTTTGACCGTGATAAATTTATGTCTAACAATCCGGTACAAGCTCGGATATTGCACCATTAGTGAGTTGTTCTCTAGCCAGGTATCTTTCGAGAAACGAGCCTGAGAACCGTCCTTAATCGAGAAGGTCCCAAATTGGAAAAAGAATTTCTTGACCTTCATGACACCACTTCAAAAATATGAATCTTCAGATTTCCAATAAATTTGAGAAATGGCATTAGATCCCACATACTTGTTGCAAACCGTCCGTGGGAGCTTGGAGGCGGGGCCGCTGCTGCCACTGCGCGGCTGATGCTCCATGGACTATGGGTAAAACACCGAGACGGCGAGACGGGTGGCGCCGCGCTGCGGCCGACGGCCCGTCGTCCCGCGTGCGCTTCAGCACATCAATCATCCATTCCGGCGCCCATCACCCACTTTGACAGCCGCGAAATAATTCTGATTAGACGCAGCCATTCGGATAAACGGGACGGAGTGGTGTCCCGTCCAACTGACAATGCCCACAAGGAATCAAATACAGTAGTACAGTACGTACGCATTTGTCGCACGTGCTTGCTCACCCCGACTGTGCCGATCGAACAGGATAGGCTGACACCCCATGTGTACACAGAAACCAGTGCCCTGGCAAAACCCCCAGCAGGGCTCGTTCGTCCATGTCACAATTTCACCACGATGTTCTCATGCGGTTTCATCCGAATCCGAATCCAAATCCAAATCCAGCGGCGTAATCGCATGCGCTTGCCCCAGGAACCCGATTCCATCGGACGTCGGCCCGAGCAACAGATGTCAGATGATGTTTGTGCGCTAGCTGTGCGTGTCGCCTACCTGTCGCCGGATGATTTCACATGTGCTGCTACTTGCCAACTTGATCCCTGTGGCACACGGCCCGGCCTCTGCCAAGCAGCGCGCTCCATGCGGTGAGTTGGTCGTCGCTCTTATCACCCGTTCATGCATGTAGATATTTGCACGTGACTACAGCCCATGCCATGCCCCTATAGCTATGCAAACGCTACCTATATGAGATAAGAACGTGGAGAGATTGGTGTGAGACGTGTCGTAATTTTAACCACCATACAGAGCTCTATACTGTACAATAATACTGCATGCCCTGTGTTAGGATCTACGAGTAGTTCTCTCTATTGATTTTACAGCTCAGTTACGGTAGATGGCATCTCTCAGATACAAGTTTGCTGGAAAGGTAAGAGCAGGATGTAAAAGTCACAGCGCAATCTTTTCATGTTATCTAATATACTCCCTCCATTGCCTTATACAAGGCCACAAACTCAAATTACAGGTACCAAGGCAAAATTTAATGACGGCTTTACAAGTCCAATTTTCTTTTCGTTAAGCGGGATCATTAATACGTCCACATGTATGCAAGGAAGAAATTGGAAGAAAGTAGCACATTGTCATTATGACTACATGCATGCAAGTATTAAAACAGTTGATAGTACGAGAAAACATCATTAATTTTTGCCTCGGTTACAGTTAGTGGCCTTATATAGATGCAAATTGTATTTTTCATAGTGGCCTTTTATAAGGGAACGGAGGGAGTAATTGAAATCCCCTACTATGAGCCAATCTTGATCGGATGGCATTTGGATATTGGCAAACATCAATAACGATGTCTCTCTCAGCTGACTAACATGGACCATAAAGGTTGGTAAGGATCCTGTTGCTGTTATTCAGATTGGATGTGAATTTAATGGAAATAGCAAAATCATTCTGAAACACCTTTTCCCTTTAAATATCATTTTGTGGAGCTGAAACATCTAGATTCAAGGAAATGAGAATGTCTTCAGAGGAATAACACCCAGTCTAAATTCTTGGTGTGCTCTCTTTAAACAGGATCTCAGCCTTCTTCTGCACCGAGTCAAGGACAAGAATTTCCAACTTCTCATGAACTCGATTGATTCTCATCTATGATGTTGAATTATGAGGATACTTCCTTCTGAATCAATGTTGCCTAGAACTAGAATAGGATGATTCGTTCTTTTTTTACCTTCTTTTAATTTTCTTCTGTAAATATTTACTCATTTAATGAAAATTACCGTAGAACAGTCTCGGCTCAAAAGAAAAGAAAAGTCGACGAGCCAGTAATCCGACACCCCTCTTCCCACCCGCGCCTCCTCTTAAGTTTGGTTGCACAATCCGAGTTGGGCGCAGGATGACACGCTCTTCTCCGTTGTTGGGTTTAGTCCCACATCAGTTATGGGGGAAGACATAACACGACTTATAAGGGAGGGGTAACCCGTTATAACATGCTAGTCTTTTGGAGGGAGAGGGCCTAAGACCTCTCATAAGTCAGTGTTGCTCTCTGGCTGGGTCTGGTGACGCGGATGGATCAGAAACGCTGGTGTGAGCGGACCCGGGATTGCGTAACAATTGGTATCAGAGCCCACGTGCCCGGAACAATCTCGATGGACTCACGGGTGGTCGGTCATGGTTGGTGGGCTGGAAACGCTGGTGTTAGCGGACCAATGGATGACCGATGTGTGAGGGGCAGATTGTTTTTTTTTTGAAACAAGACAAAAGACTTGCCATTTCATTGATTAAGGGAGAAAGTTTTAGACAGAAACCGCAAAGTGGCGAATAAAAGGACTACTCTCGCGGCATTACAACACCCAAATGTTTCGCTCCAGCCAAAGCCCAAAGCGATACCTCCTGCTTGATTTTGTTGATGATGGTCATGGAAGGGGCCGCAGAGTTGCGGAAGACTCTAGCATTGCGCTCCGACCAAACCTCCCAAGAGATTAGCATCATGAGGGAGGCAAGCACCTTGGGCGAGCCGACACGGATCTGCAGGTTAGCATTCCACCATTCTCTGACCGAAGCCCTAGTCACCCAAGAAAACGTTGTGATGTGTGATACGTCTCCAACGTATCTATAATTTTTTATTGTTCCATGCTATTATTTATGATGTTTTGGATGTTTAATGGGCTTTGTTATACACTTCTATATTATTTTTGGGACTAACCTAATAACCCAAAGGCCCAGTCCAGATTGCTGTTTTTATTGCCTATTTCAGGGTTTTACAGAAAAGGAATATCAAACGGAGTCCAAACGGAATGAAACCTTCGGAAGAGATATTTTTGGAGAAAATCACGCACGGGAGACTTGAGAACCATGGAGTAGGGCACACGTGGCGCCCACGAGGGTGGGGGGCGCGCCCCCCTGCCTCGTGGGCCCCACGTTTGGCCCCGGTGCCTTCCTTCCTCCTATATATACCTACATACCCCGAAACTATCAGAACAACAGAGAAAACCCTAGTTCTACCGTCGTAACCTTCTCTTCCCGCGAGATCCCATCTTGGGGCCTGTTCCGGAGCTCCGCCGGAGGGGGGATCTTCCACGGAGTGCTTCTACATCATCATCATCGCCTCACCATGAGTTGTGAGTAGTTTACCTCAGACCTTAGGGTCCATAGCTAGTATCAAGATGGCTTCTTCTATCTCTTTGGATCTCAATACAAAGTTCTCCTCGGTCTTCGAGGAGATCTATTCGATGTAATCTCTTTTTGCGGTGTGTTTTTCGAGATCCGATGAATTGTGGGTTTATGATCAAGATTATCTATGAGAAATATTTGGTTCTTCTCTGAAGTCTTTATGTATGATTATAATATCCTTGCAAGTCTCTTCGAATTATTGGTTTGGTTTGGCCTACTAGATCTATAGTTCTTGCAATGGGAGAAGTGCTTGGCTTTGGGTTCAATCTTGCGATGTCCTTTCGCAGTGACAGTAGGGGCAGCAAGGCACGTATTGGATTGTTGCCATCGAGGATAAAATGATGGGGTTTATATCACTAAGTTTGAGTTTATCCATCTACATCATGTCATCTTGCTTAAGGCGTTACTCTGTTCTTATGAGCTTAATACACTAGATGCATGTTGGATAGCGGTCGATGTGTGGAGTAATAGTAGTAGATGCAGAATCGTTTCGGTCTACTTGTCTCGCACGTGATGCCTATATATAGTGATCATGCCTAGATAGTCTCATAATTATTCACTTTTCTATCAATTGCTCGATAGTAATTTGTTTACCCGCCGTAGAATATCGCTATCATGAGAGAAACCACTAGAGAACACTATGGCCCCCGGGTCTATTCTCAACATATCAATCTACAATCTACTTAACTTTTCCGCTTTTACTTTCTGTTCTTATAATCTAAAATACCAAAAATATCAAACTATCATCTCTATCAGATCTCAGTTTTGTAAGTGACTGTAAAGGGATTGACAACCCCTTATCGCGTTGGCTGCGAAGTTCTTATTTGTTTGTGCAGGTGCGAGGGACTCGCGCGTGGTCTCCTACTGGATTGATACCTTGGTTCACAAAAACTAAGGGAAATACTTACGCTACTGTGCTGCATCTCCCTTTCCTCTTTGAGGGAATACAACGCAAGCTCGAGAAGTAGCAAGAAGAATTTCTGGCGCCGTTGCCGGGGAGGCTTACGCAAACGTCATATACCAAGTACCTATCACAAACCGTTATCCTTCGCATTACATTTATTTGCCTCTCGTTTTACTCTCCCCCACTTCACCTTTGCCGTTTTATTCGCCCTTCTTCCGCCGTCTGTTTTTCGTTCGCTTGCTTCTTGTTCGCTTGTGTGTGTTGGATTGCTTGCTTGTCACTATGGCTCAGAACAATACGAAATTGTGTGACTTTTCCAATACCAACAACAATGATTTAATTAGCACTCCAATTGCTTCTATTACCGATGCTGAATCTTGTGAGATCAATGCTGCTTTGTTGAATCTTGTCATGAAAGATCAATTCTCCGGCCCTCCTAGTGAAGATGACGCTACCCATCTAAACAACTTTGTTCATTTGTGTGATATGCAAAAGAAAAGGGATACGGATAACGACATTGTCAAATTGAAGTTATTTCCGTTTTCACTTAGAGATCGTGCTAAAACTTGGTTTTCCTCTTTGCCTAGAAATAGTATTGATTCGTGGAATAAGTGCAAAGATGCTTTTATCTCTAAGTATTTCCCTCCTGCTAAGATCATCTCTCTTAGAAACGATATTACGAATTTTAAGCAACTAGATCATGAGCATGTTGCACATGCTTGGGAGAGAATGAAATTAATGATACGTAATTGCCCTACACATGGTTTGAACTTATGAATGATTATTCAAAACTTTTATGCTGGCTTGAATTTTGCTTCTAGAAATCTTTTAGATTCGGCCGCAGGAGGCATTTTCATGGAAACTACCTTAGGAGAAGCTACCAAACTCCTAGATAATATTATGGTTAATTATTCTCAATGGCACACCGAAAGATCTACTAGTAAAAAAGTGCATGCTATTGAAGAGATTAGTGTTTTGAGTGGAAAGATGGATGGACTTATGAAATTATTTTCTACTAAGAGTGCTTCTTCTAATCCTAATGATATGCCTATGTCCACTTTGATTGAAAATAACAATGAATCTTTGGATGTGAATTTTGTTGGTTGGAATAATTTTGGTAACAATGCTTATAGAGGGAACTTTAATCCTAGGCCTTTTCCTAGTAATTCCTCTAATAATTATGGTAATTCCTACAAGAACTCTTATGGAAAGATGCCTTCTAAATTTGAAACTAGTGTTAAGGAGTTTATGATTTTGCGAAAGAATTTCAATGCTATGCTTGAAGAAAAATTGCTTAAGATAGATGAATTGGCTAGAAGTGTGGATAGAATTACTCTTGATGTCGATTCTTTGAAACTTAGATCTATCCCACCTAAGCATGATATCAATGAGTCTCTCAAAGCCATTAGAATTCCCATTGATGAGTGCAAAGAAAGAACCGCTAGGATGCGTGCTAAAAGAGAGAATTATATAAAAGCGTGTTCTTCTAGTTATCATGAAAATAAAGATGAAGATCTGAAAGTTATTGATGTGTCTCCTATTAGATCCTTGTTTTCTAGTATAAATTTTGATGAAGATAGGATTGGAGATGATTCTACTTTAAGGTGTCCCAATGATTCTGAGTTTTTAGATCTTGATGCTAAAATTGTTAAAAGTGGGAGTGAAGAGATTAAAACTTTGCATAGTGATGAACCCACTACTTTGGATTTCAAGGGATTCAATTATGATAATTGCTCTTTGATTGATTGTATTTCCTTGTTGCAATCCGTACTAAACTCTCCGCATGCTTATAGTCAAAATAAAGCTTTTTCCAAACACATAGTTGATGCTTTGATGCAATCTTATGAAGAAAAACTGGAGTTAGAAGTTTCTATACCTAGAAAGCTTTATGATGAGTGGGAACCTACTATCAAAATAAAAATTAAAGATCATGAATGATATGCTTTGTGTGATTTGGGTGCAAGTGTCTCCACTATTCCATAAACTTTGTGTGATTTGCAAGGATTCCAGGAGCTTGATGATTGTTCTTTGAATTTGCATCTTGTGGATTCCATTATTAAGAAACCTATGGGAAGGATTAATGATGTTCTTATTGTTGCCCATAGGAATTATGTGCCCGTAGATTTCATTGTTCTTGATATAGATTGCAATCCTTCATGCCCTATTATTCTTGGTAGACCTTTCCTTAGAACGATTGGTGCAATTATCTATATCTATACCAATATAAAAGACCCAAATGGGAAGATCCAACTAATCTCAGCCATCGAACTAAGTCAATCCAACGACCTAGACTGCTCTAATGTCGAGCGTTAAACGTTTTTAACATGCAATTAATACCATACCAAATATTGCACTAATCACATAATTAACACACAAATAATAGCATACCTTATATCCGCGTGCAATTAATATATTGCCTGGCTATTAACGGGCGATTGTACGTGCACATTTAATAGTTGGCATGAAGGAAGGAAATATTAGATTCCAATTTCCATTAAGGAAAGGCATGGAACACTTTACTAGAAAGAAAATCAAATTACCATATGAATCTAATATGAGAACCACTTGTGGATTGCCTTCCAAAGATGGCAATACCTAGATCTATCCTTGTATCATGCCTAGCTAGGGGCGTAAAACGATAGCGCTTGTTGGGAGGCAACCCAATTTTATGTTTTTTGTTTTTGCTTCTGTTTAGGAATAAATATTGCATCTATCTTCTGTTTAGATGTGGTTTTGTGTTTTGTTTAGTGTTTGTGCCAAGTAGAACCTTTGGGAAGACTTGTGTGAAGTTTATGTGATCTTGCTGTGAAAAACAGAATCGTTAGCGCTCGCTAGAATGATCACCAGATTTTACTGGAGCGTGCTATTTAGTTGATTATTTTTGCAGATGATTAATAGACAAATTCCTCAAGTTTATGAGTTTAGTTTGAATTTTTGGAGTTACAGAAGTATGCGAAAACTGCAGATTACTACAGACTATTCTGTTTTTGACAGATTCTCTTTTTCGTGTGTTGTTTGCTTATTTCAATGCATCTATGAGTAGTATCGGGAAGTATGAACCATAGAGAAGTTGAAATACAGTAGGTTTAATACCAATATAAACAAAGAATGAATTCATTGCAGTACCTTTGAGTAGTGGTTTGCTTTCTTATACTAACGGAGCTCATGAGATTTTTGTCTAAGTTTTGTGTTGTGAAGTTTTCAAGTTTTGAGTATTGCTTTGATGGACTATGGAACAAAGAGTGGAAAGATCCTAAGCTTGGGGATGCCCAAGGCACCCCAAGGTAAAATTCAAGGACAACCAAAAGCCTAAGCTTGGGGATGCCCCGGGAATGCATCCCCTCTTTCGTCTCCATCCATCGGTAACTATACTCGGAGCTATATTTTTATTCACCACATGATATGTGTTTTACTTGGAGCGTCTTGTATAATTTGAGTCTTTGCTTGTTAGTTTGCCACAATTATCCTTGCTGGACACATCTATTTGAGAGAGTTAAATATGGCCTAGGAATTGATAGAACACTCTTTGTGCTTCACTTATATCTTTTGAGTTGAATAGTTTTTGCTCTAGTGCTTCACTTATATCTTTTAGAGCATGGTGGTGATAATATTTTGAAGAAATTGTTGATCTCTCATGCCTCACTTATATCCATTTGCGAGTCTATTAAAACAACATGGTAATGTGCTTAGGCTATAAAACTAGTCATCACATAATAGACATCCAATATCAATGTAGTAAAAACTTTCACACTAAGTGCATTGAATATGATGAGAAGTTGGATGCTTGATAATTGTTTTGAGATATGAGGATAGTGATATTGAAGACATGCTAGTGGAGTTATTATGAAATTGAGAAATGCTTCTGTTAAGGTTAGTGATTCTCGTAGCATGCACGTATGGTGAACCGCTATGTGACGAAGTTAGAGCACGATGTATTTGTAAAGTGTCAACCTTTGTGTGGAGGTCGGGGGCACGCGATGGTTAACTCCTACCAACCTCCCCCCTAGGAGCATGCGTTGATTGCTTTGTTTTAATGACTCGTAGATTTTTGCAATAAGTACATGAGTTCTTTATGACTAATGTTGAGTCCATGGATTATACGCACTCTCACCCTTCCACCATTGCTAGCCTCTCTTGTATCGCGCAACTTTCGCCTGTACCATACACCCACTATATATCCTTCCTCAAAACAGCCACCATACCTACCTATCATGGCATTTCCATAGCCATTCCGAGATATATTGCCATGCAACTTTCCACCATTCTGTTCATATGACACGCATCATATTGTCATATTGCCATGCATGATCATGTAGTTGACATCGTATTTGTGGCTAGGCCACCATGCATAATTTTTCATACATGTCATTCTTGATTCATTGCATATCTCGGCACACCGCCGGAGGCATTCATATAGAGTCATACTTTGTTCTAGTATCGAGTTGTAATATCGAGTTGTAAATCAATAAAAGTGTGATGACCATCATTATTAGAGCATTGTCCCATGTGAGGAAAGGCCAATAAAAAAAAGAGATGGCCCCCAAAAAATAGAGAGGGGCTAAATAAAAAAAGGAGGAGAAAGCCCCTCCAAAAAATGAGAGAAAAGAGAGAATGTACAATTGCTACTATCCTTTTCCAAACTTGTGCTTCAAAGTAGCACCATGTTCTTCATGATAGAGAGTCTCATGTTTAGTCACTTTCATATACTAGTGGGAATTTTCATTATAGAACTCGGCTTGTATATTCCAACGATGGGCTTCCTCAAATGCCCTAGGTCTTCATGAGCAAGCAAGTTGGATGCACAGCCACTAGTTTCTTTTGTTGAGCTTTCATATATTTTAAGCTCTAGTGTATCCGTTGCATGGCAATCCCTACTCACTCACATTGATATCTATTGATGGGCATCTCCATAGCTCGTTGATACGCCTAGTCGATGTGGGACTATCTCCCTCCTTTTTGTCTTCTCCACAACAACCTCTCTATTCCACCCATAGTGCTATGTCCATGGCTCACGCTCATGTATTGCGTGAAAGTTGAAAGGTTTGAAAGAATAGAGTATGAAAACAAGTGCTTGGCTGAAATCGGGGTTGTGCATGGTATGCATATTTTGTGTGATGAAGAGGGAGCATGGGCAGACTATATGATTTTGTAGGGATACCTTTCTTTAGCCATAGTATTTTGAGAAGACATGATTGCTTTGTTAGTATGCTTGAAGTATTATTATTTCTTATGTCAATATAGACTTTTGTCGTGAATCTTCCAGATCTGAACATTCATGCCACAAGAGAGTTACAATGAAAAACTATGTTGGTTAGCATTCCACATAAAAAAAATCTGTTTTTATCATTTACCTACTCGAGGACGAGCAGGAATTAAGCTTGGAGATGCTTGATACGTCACCAACGTATCTATAATTTTTGATTGTTCCATGCTATTATTTATGATGTTTTGGATGTTTAATGGGCTTTGTTATACACTTTCATATTATTTTTGGGACTAACCTACTAACCCAAAGGCCTAGTCCAGATTGCTGTTTTTTTGCTTATTTCAGGGTTTTACAGAAAAGGAATATCAAACAGAGTCCAAACGGAATGAAATCTTCGAGAGAGATATATTTGGAGAAAATCACGCACGGGAGACTTGAGAACCACGGAGTAGGGCACACGTGGCGCCCACGAGGGTGGGGGGCGTGCCCCCCTATAGGGCGCGCCCCCCGCCTCGTGGGCCCCACGTTTGGCCCCCGGTGCCCTTCTTCCTCATATATATACCTACGTACCCCGAAACTATCAAAACAACAGAGAAAACCCTAGTTCCACCGCCGTAACCTTCTGTTCCCGTGAGATCCCATCTTGGGGCCTGTTCCGGAGCTCCGCCGGAGGGGGGATCTTCCACGGAGTGCTTCTACATCATCATCATCGCCTCACCATGAGTTGTGAGTAGTTTACCTCAGACCTTCGGGTCCATAGCTAGTATCTAGATGGCTTCTTCTCTCTCTTTGGATCTCAATACAAAGTTCTCCTCGGTCTTCGAGGAGATCTATTCGATGCAATCTCTTTTTGCGGTGTGTTTGTCGAGATCCGATGAATTGTGGGTTTATGATCAAGATTATCTATGAGAAATATTTGGTTCTTCTCCGAAATCTTTATGTATGATTATAATATCCTTGCAAGTCTCTTCGAATTATTGGTTTGGTTTGGCCTACTAGATCTATAGTTCTCGCAATGGGAGAAGTGCTTGGCTTTGGGTTCAATCTTGCGGTGTCCTTACCCAGTGACAGTAGGGGCAGCAAGGCACGTATTGTATTGTTTCCATCGAGGATAAAAAGATGGGGTTTATATCACTAAGTTTGAGTTTATCCCTCTACATCATGTCATCTTGCTTAAGGCGTTACTCTGTTCTTATGAGCTTAATACACTAGATGCATGCTGGATAGCGGTCGATGTGTGGAGTAACAGTAGTAGATGCAGAATCGTTTCGGTATACTTGTCTCGGACATGATGCCTATATATAATGATCATGCCTAGATAGTCTCATAATTATTCGCTTTTCTATCAATTGCTCGATAGTAATTTGTTTACCCGCCGTAGAATATCGCTATCATGAGAGAAGCCACTAGAGAAAACTATGGCCCCGGGTCTATTCTCAACATATCAATCTACAATCTACTTTACTTTTCCGCTTTTACTTTCTGTTCTTATAATCAAAAATACCAAAAATATCGAACTATCATCTCTATCAGATCTCAGTTTCGTTAGTGACCGTAAAGGGATTGACAACCCCTTATCGCGTTGGCTGCGAAGTTCTTATTTGTTTGTGCAGGTGCGAGGGACTCGCGCGTGGTCTCCTACTGGATTGATACCTTGGTTCTCAAAAACCGAGGGAAATACTTACGCTACTGTGCTGCATCTCCCTTTCCTTTTCGAGGGAATACAACACAAGCTCGAGAAGTAGCATCTCCCTTTCCTTTATAAGGCGCCCGATCCGGCCCGTCGCCCCAGCCCAGCGCCGCCAGCCCTAGCCGCCGCTGCCGCCTGACGCCGCCGCCGCCCGCGCCGCACACCGCCGTCGCCAGTGCCGCCGCCCCGCGCCGCTGCCACCGCCGCCCACCGTCGCGCCGCGCCGCCCGCTGCCCGCCGGAGCCGCCGCCGCCCCTCCCGCCGCCCGCCGGAGCCGCCGCCCCACCCGCCGGAGCCGCCGCCCCACCCGCCGTAGCCGCCGGATCCCGCCGCCGTCGCCGAGGTATACGCCGCCGCCGCCATCGGTTTTTTTAAAGAACCGATTGTTTTTTTAGAAAAACCCTAGATCTGTTTTTTAGAATAGATCGGTTCGGTTTTTCGTCGGTTTAGTTATTTAGAGGACGTTCGTCCGTACGTTCGTTTTAACGAATGGTTTTCGTTAGTTAACCGCAGACAGCGAACGTTCGTTCGTTATCCTACTCGTCGTTTTTCTTTTTTTGGGGTATTTATCCGCGGTTATTCCGATCGCGATTTCTGCCCTGATCTTGTTTCGCGTTTTTCTTTTCGCTCGAGAGTCGGAATCAGGTGATTCAAAATCCCAGATCTTCGTCTCGATGCCCTCTTTACGTTTAATCAACTGGAACAAAGTTTTGGCTACTGTAAAATTTGACTTTAGGCCAACTAGTAAACCGGAGCTCGTTTCTTTCGCAGTTTGAGTTTCGTTGCTTCTTTCGAGTTGATTCTTTTTGCAAACCGGAGTTCTTAAGTTGAACTTTCTGGTTAGATCTCTTATTTGAGTTTTACCCGTGCATTAGTTAAGTACTTATTGTATGCTTGTTTGATTGCGATAGAGTACCCGGAGTGCGCCGCTTGCTACTTTGAGTCTCTAGGTTTTGCGGATCATCAGCAAGGCAAGTAACACTTTGATCATACTTTCCAATTACCCAGATTCCATTGCATTAGTCCAACCCTCACACATTGCATGAGTAGGATTAATTAATTTGTGGGATTGGGAAGTAGTTTGAGGTAGTACCTATTACCTGCATTACATTCAAACCCTTGGGAGTTACTTCTACGTTTGCTGTTAGGCCATGCTATGCTCGTAGAGGTGGTTTGGGTTTGAGTGAAATCCATGACAGATGTGAGTTTGTTAATTAAGGGTTCAACTTAAGGTGGCAACATTAGTACACATCTGGGTGGATTGAGGCATCTGGGTATTCCAGTGATTGCCTGTTTTTCTTTTGGACCGCCACCCAGGCTCAAAGGGATCATGAGATTTTTCATACTAGAAACTTCCGTGTGCAGCCACATGCCAATATGGGCTCTGGCATAGTTGAGTAAGTTGTGGGAAACCTTTCCATGATGGGCTAGCAGATGTAGTGGGGTTTTTAGGTGTACCGGCCTATCTATCTGGTTAAGGGGACCTCTTCGGAAAGACTGTGTCTCGGTCATCCGTTTCTCAAACACCATGCAGTGCAAGAAACCAAACGGAGGCGATCGAGTCTTGTGGGGAAAAGTGCACAAACCTCTGCAGAGTGTACAAACTAATCATGATTAGCCGTGTCCTCGGTTACGGACGTCTTGAGTATCTAGTACTTGGATTATCATGTGAATCTCATCATGTTACTTTAAGTAATTTTGTTGGGTTTAATGATTACTTTAATTGGGGTTGAGAGGATGTCTATCTTCTCAACAATGTTGCAACTACCATGATAGTTAATTAAAATCTATTCCTTTGAAGTAGGGAAAAATTGGCTTTACGCAAAAACTTAACCATAGAGCTTTCCACCAGCCTTATTGCATATAGTATAGCTTTACTTTCATTGCATTCTCTTGTGTTACCTTGCCAGCATATTCCATGTGCTGACCCATTTTTGGGCTGCAACATTTCATGTTGCAGACTTTTCAGACGACGAGTAAGATGCCTTTTTTTAGGTCGTGGTTCTATACTCAGTGATGCCGCTGGAGTTGATGGACTCACTTATCTTCCAAGCCTTCCGCTGTTATCGTGTTAGATGACCTTCAGCCATATTATTTGTAATAAATTCATCGTTGGACTATCGATGTAATAAGTGTGTGATTGCTACTCTGTTATAAATCCTTCAAGTACTGTGCGTGTCAGCATTACTGATCCAGGGAAGACACTGATGCACAAAGATCAGACTGTTTGAGGTCTAGTCGCTACAAGATGGTATCAGAGCACACGCTGACTGTAGGACACGACCACTAAGACAAGCCCTAGAGCACAGTTCACTCTTCTCTTTCTGACTCCTCATCTTTTCTACTCTTTAGGATGGTGGAAGCAAAGCACAAGTTCATGCAATCGGATGATGATACACCATTTGGACGACACCTGAAGGAAGTCACCAGATATCTCAACATTGGATTACCAAGTTTCACCGGAACCTACAATGCCACTCTACCTGAGGAGGAGCATTGGTTGATTCAAGCTCAAGTTCCAGGAAGGACGTTCGCACCCGTCACCTCACTCATAGCATTTTCCTTTAATGCACTCACGTGGAGCCTAGGAAGGAGCATGGCAGCCCACATTGCTATGAGAAGGATTGGAGAAGTCTACTAGCAAGAGCTAAAGGACACTATCTACCAGATTTGTGGACGCCGAGATGAGAATTGGGATATGATCAGCACACGGAAGGGTATATCCATTGCAGCATTCATCCAGGAGTTGAACCACCACATTCGTCGCCAGGAGCACCAGATGTGTGCAGGGATGATAGATTTGAAGAAGGCCCTAAATAGGAATTTGGAGCTAGAAGAAGAACTCAAGTCTACACGCGACGGATATGAGGAGGAGATGAAGATACTTGTGGAGAAGAATGATGATTTGACCCGGAAGTTAGGGATACTCATGGGAGAAGAAGGTGAGGAAGAAGAACCCAAGGAGATTCTACCGGAAGACTATATCATCATAGATGACACAGATTCGGAAGCTGAGGATAGCAAGGATGAAGACTATGAAGATGAAGCTGGAGCAGATATTATGGAATCCTCTGCCGATCAATATTTTTAGATGACCACCCTGTGACTAGTAGTTTACTTCCATATATTAGTTTTAGAGCAGTTTTGTAAACGATCGTTAGATTTGTAAGACCTTGTTTGAAATTGATTGGTGTGAATTTATTGTGTGTTTGTCTCATGTGCATATGGGTAGTGATTTTTTTCCCTTAGACCTCTTTTCTATTCAAATCTCTTCCCTTTACACCCTTCACATGCCTCCAAGACGTGAATTCGAGTTTCCCCTAAGCTCACCCAGTTGATCCAGCAGCAGAACACCCTGATGCAACTTCTTGTCCAGAACACTCAGAACAACCAGAACTACAACAACAACCCTCCACCACCACCACCCGTGAACAACCTGACACGTTTCTTAAGGTTGCAACCACCCGTGTTTGCTAGCAGCATCGAACCAATTGTGGCCGATGACTGGCTACGCAAGATTGGAAGGGATTTGACCACCGCCAATTGCTCGGATGCTGAGAAGGTGCGATTTGCCGCACACCAGTTGTCTGGACCAGCCGCAGCATGGTGGGAGAACTACACAACCACTTACCCCTTAGCCAATGTGACTTGAGATCAGTTTCAGCAAGCTTTTCGTACCGCCCATGTCTCAATTGGAGCCATGAGTATGAAGAAGCAGGAGTTTCGCAATCTGCGCCAAGGGAATCGTACTGTGGCCCAGTACGTGGATGAGTTTAGTACCCTATCTCGTTATGCCCCAAATGATGTGGCCACAGACGCCGCTAAGCAGGAGAGATTCATGGAAGGGCTGAATGATGAGATGAGTGTACAGTTGATGGTGGCAACTTTCAATAACTACCAGGAGTTGGTTGACCGCGCCCTAATGATTGAAAGGAAGCATCAACAGATTGAAAGTCGCAAGAGGAAGTATGGGCAAGGGAAGTATAATTCTGGAGCTCAGCAGAAGCCCCGCTTTACCCCTAAAGCGGTAGGACAATTTCAGCATACCCATGGAGGAGGTAGCTCGCACAACCACAATGGCACCAAGAATGGCAATGGAAATGGGAATGGAGCAAATGGAAACCAGAACCACCCTACACCGTCCACACCCACCAAGAGGGATTTTAGCCATGTCACTTGTTACAAGTGCGGGAAGAATGGACATTATGCCAATGAATGCCCAGAAGTTAAGAATGGGAACGGCAATGGAAGCGCCGGAAAGAAGCCTAACCCGTTCAACAAAGGACAAGGGAACCACGTGACCGTGGAGAAGGTAGAAGAGCAACCAGATGCTGTTGTCGGTAAGTTTTTGGTTAAGACATTTACCGCAATAGTTCTTTTCGATACTGGTGCATCGCATTCATATATTTCAAGGGGATTCGTAAATAGACATAGGATGTCCACCAGAGTTCTTAAGACCCCCATGTTAGTAACTTCGCCTGGAGCAGATTATATGGCACACCAAGGATGTTTTTAGACGCCATTGATCATAGCACGCCATACTTTCCCCTCTGACCTAATAGTTCTGGAGTCACAAGGATTGGATGTGATATTAGGTATGGATTGGCTATCGAAGTATGGAGGTAACATTGACTGTGCCAGTAAGTCTATTTTGCTCACCACCCCGGAGGGAAAAAGGATTAAGTATGTATCTAGGCATTCGCCTACAAGGACTCAAGTGCATTCTCTCACGGGAGTTGTTCAGGAGGAAGTGCCAGTAGTGAAGGATTATCCGGATGTGTTTCCAGAGGAGTTACCTGGCATGCCACCGGATAGAGATATAGAGTTTTTGATTGAACTTTTGCCAGGCACCGGGCCAATTTCTAAGAGACCATATAGGATGCCCGCAAAGGATTTGGAGGAGATAAAGAAACAGATTAAGGAGTTACTGGATAAAGGATTCATACGCCCAAGTTCTTCGCCTTGGGGTTCGCCAGTACTTCTAGTGGAGAAGAAAGATGGATCGTTAAAAAAGGTTGTTGATTACTGAGGATTGAATGAAGTAACGATCAAGAATAAGTACCCATTACCGATGACCAATGATCTGTTCGATAGATTGCAAGGAGCTAAGATATTTTTCAAGATCGATCTGCGATCAGGGTGCCACCAATTGAAGATCCGAGAGCAAGATATACCTAAGACGGCCTTTACCACTAGGTATGGGTTGTACGAATATACCGTTATGTCGTTTGGTCTGACAAACACACCGGCATACTTTATGAACCTGATGAACAAAGTGTTTATGGAGTATTTGGATAAGTTCGTCGTAGTGTTCATAGATGATATATTGATCTTCTCGAAGGATGAAGAGGAGCATGCAGAGCATTTGCGATTGGTATTGGAGAAGCTCAGAGAACATCAGTTATATGCCAAGTTTAGCAAATGTGAGTTTTGGTTGAAGGAAGTCGGATTCCTCGGACATATTATATCCGGAGAAGGAATAGCAGTAGATCCCGCTAAGGTGGACACTGTGACCCATTGGGAAGCACCAACAACAGTTGGAGAGATCCGGAGTTTTCTTGGACTTGCAGGATACTACCGGAGATTCATCGAGAATTTCTCGAAGATTGCAAAGCCAATGACGGAGTTGTTGAAGAAGGACACCAAGTTCAGTTGGACAGAGGAATGTGAGGCCAGTTTTCAGGAATTAAAGAAGCGATTGGTCTCATCCCCTGTGTTGATTCTGCCAGATCAACATAAAGATTATGAGGTGTACTGCGACGCTTCACGTCGAGGACTTGGAGCAGTTATTATGCAGGAAGGAAGAGTTGTTTCGTATGCTTCACGACAACTGAAACCTCATGAGATGAACTATACCACCCACGATTTGGAATTAGCAGCCATAGTGCATGCATTGAAGACGTGGAGACATTTTCTTATTGGGAACCATTGTGAAGTATATACGGATCATAAGAGTTTGAAGTACATATTCACTCAGAAGGAGCTGAATCTTAGGCAAAGGAGATGACTCGAACTCATTAAGGATTATGACATGAGATTGCATTATCATCCGGAAAGGCTAACGTAGTAGCCGATGCGCTAAGCCGTAAGAGTCATGTAAATACCCTAATGAGGGAGGAATTTCCAAAGGAGTTAGCCGAGGACCTATGAGAACTACGGTTGGAGATAGTTCCGAGAGGCTATATAGCAACATTAGAAATCCAGTCTACCCTGATGGATAAAATCAGAGAAGCTCAGAAAGCTGACAAGGAGGTTGTCGCTATAAAGGAGAGGATGAGCGAAGGGAAAGCTAAATGATTTCGTGAGGATGAACACGACACCCTATGGTTTGAGGATCGAATCTATGTGCCCAATGACCCGGAGATCAGGAAGTTGATTTTACAGGAGGCCCATGATTTGCCATACTCGATTCACCCAAGAAATACTAAGATGTATTTGGATTTGAAGGATATTTTCTGGTGGACCGGTATGAAGAAGGATATCGCGGAGTATGTAGCAGTTTGTGATGTATGCCAGAGAGTGAAGGCAGAACATCAGAAGCCAGCCGTATTGTTACAACCTATGCCAATACCCGAATGGAAGTGGGAGAAGCTTGGCATGGATTTTATCACCGGATTGCCCAGGACCAAGACAGGATATGATTCAATCTGGGTAGTAGTAGACCGATTAACGAAGGTAGCCCACTTTATCCCTGTGAAAACCACATATACCAGTGCAAAGTTGGCAAAGATATACATGACCAGAATTGTATGTCTGCATGGAGTTCCGAGGAGCATCATATCAGATAGAGGAACCCAGTTTACCTCAAAGTTCTGGAATCAGTTACATGAAACTTTGGGTACCAGGCTAGAGTTTAGCACAGCGTTTTACCCGCAGACAAATGGGCAGACGGAGAGAGTAAATTAGATTTTGGAGGATATGCTAAGAGCCTGTGCATTAGATTACGGATCTAGTTGGGATGACAACTTGCCCTATGCGGAGTTCTCATACAACAACAGTTACCAGACCAGTTTGAAGATGGCACCGTTCGAGGCATTGTATGGAAGGAGATGCCGAACACCGTTGTCGTGGGATGAAGTTGGAGACCGATAGTTGTTTGGACCAGACTTAATCAAAGAGTCTGAGGAGAAGGTGAAGTTGATCCGAGATAGACTGAAGGTAGCTCAGTCCAGGCAGAAGAGTTATGCAGACTCGAAGCGCAAGGAAATAGCCTATGAGATCGAAGACAGAGCGTACTTGAGAGTATCGCCACTGCGAGGAGTTAAACGTTTCAGAGTTAAAGGGAAGTTAGCCCCGAGATTTGTGGGACCTTACCGTGTTTTGGAACGCATGGGAGATGTTGCCTATAAGTTGGAATTGCCCGAAGGATTGCCAGGAGTGCACGACGTGTTTCATGTATCGCAGCTTAAGAAGTGCCACACGGAGATGGCCGATATACCACTTAGAGACACAGTACCCCTGGAAGCAATTCAGTTGGACAGTGATCTGACCTACGAGGAGAAGCCTGTTAAGATTCTCGAATTTTCGAGCAGAGTTACTCGCAACAAGGTTATCAAGTTTTGCAAAGTTCAGTGGAGTCACCACACCGAGGAAGAAGCCACCTCGGAACGAGAAGATGATCTACGCAAGGACCACCCACACCTGTTCTCTAGCCAAGTCGAATCTCGAGGGCGAGATTCATTCTAAGGGGGGTAGGTTTGTAACATCCCAAATTTTCAATTTGGAATGTTATACATAGATCATAATTGCATTTCATGTTTTTGCATTTTGTTCGTGGAGTTCCTCGAAATTCTACGCAACTCAAGGACCTACGGAGAGAGTTGGGTATTTTACCGTTTTCGTATTTGAGTTCGCTCGAATACCGGTACGAGGACAGTGTGATTCTAATTATTTTTCCCTCCTAAATATTTATAAATAAAATATATGAGCGGAGACAATATGACTTCTCCAAAATATCAGAAATATTGGAGGAAAAATATTAAAATCACTTTTGGTATTTTTCTGGATTTATTTGCATAGGAAAAATACGCGTTTTTAGAAATTGCATTTAGGTCCGGAAAAAATGTTCACTTTGTCCTAAATATTATTAGAGGACGGTGAAAATTTATTTCGTGAATTGTGGAGTCCGTTTGGTATTTCTTTCGTTAGTTTTTCTGCGCGGGGACTCTTTTAGAAAAAAAAAGTGAACCGACTTAGGATTCGTATAGGAGTAGGACTGTGGGCTTTATAAGCCGCCCGATCCGGCTCGTCGCCCCAGCCCAGCGCCGCCAGCCCTAGCCGCCGCCGCTGCCGCCGCTCGCGCCGCCAGCGCCGCCGCCCCGCGCCGCTGCCACCACCGCCCACCGTCGCGCCGCGCCTCCCGCCGCCCCGCCCGCCGCCCGCCGGAGCTGCCACCCCACCCGCCGGAGCCGCCGGATCCCGCCGCCATCACCGAGGTATACGCCGCCGCCGCCATCGGTTTTTTTTAAAGAACCGATCATTTTTTTAGAAAAACCCTAGATCTGTTTTTTTAGAATAGATCGGTTCGGTTTTTCGTCGGTTTAGTTATTTAGAGGACGTTCGTCCGTACATTCGTTTTAACGAACAGTTTTCGTTAGTTAACCGCAGACAGCGAACGTTCGTTCGTTAGCCTGTTCGTCGTTTTTCTTTTTCGGGGTATTTATCCGCGGTTATTCCGATCGCGATTTCTGCCCTGATCTTGTTTCGCGTTTTTCTTTTCGCTCGAGAGTCGGAATCAGGTGATTCAAAATCCCAGATCTTCGTCTCGATGCCCTATTTACGTTTAATCAACTGGAACAAAGTTTTGGCTACTGTAAAATTTGACTTTAGGCCAACTAGTAAACCGGAGCTCGTTTCTTTCGCAGTTTGAGTTTCGTTGCTTCTTTCGAGTTGATTCTTTTTGCAAACCGGAGTTCTTAAGTTGAACTTTCTGGTTAGATCTCTTATTTGAGTTTTACCCGTGCATTAGTTAAGTACTTATTGTATGCTTGTTTGATTGCGATAGAGTACCCGGAGTGCGCCGCTTGCTACTTTGAGTCTCTAGGTTTTGCGGATCATCAGCAAGGCAAGTAACACTGTGATCATACTTTCCAATTACCCAGTTTTCATTGCATTAGTCCAACCCTCACACATTGCATGAGTAGGATTAATTAATTTGTGGGATTGGGAAGTAGTTTGAGGTAGTACCTATTACCTACATTACATTCCAACCCTTGGGAGTTACTTCTACGTTTGCTGTTAGGCCATGCTATGCTCGTAGAGGTGGTTTGGGTTTGAGTGAAATCCATGATAGATGTGAGTTTGTTAATTAAGGGTTCAACTTAAGGTGGCAACATTAATACACATCTGGGTGGATTGAGGCATCTGGGTATTCCAGTGATTGCCTATTTTTCTTTTGGACCGCCACCCAGGCTCAAAGGGATCATGAGATTTTTCATACTAGAAACTTCCATGTGCAGCCACATGCCAATATGGGATTTGGCATAGTTGAGTAAGTTGTGGGAAACCTTTCCATGATGGGCTAGCAGATGTAGTGGGTTTTGTAGGTGTACTGGCCTATCTATCTGGTTAAGGGGACCTCTTCGGAAAGACTGTGTCTCGGTCATCCGTTTCTCAAACACCATGCAGTGCGAGAAACCAAACGGAGGCGATCGAGTCTTGTGGGGAAAAGTGCACAAACCTCTACAGAGTGTACAAACTGATCATGATTAGCCGTGTCCCCGGTTACGGACGTCTTGAGTATCTAGTACTTGGATTATCATGTGAATCTCATCATGTTACTTTAAGTAATTTTGTTGGGTTTAATGATTACTTTAATTGGGGTTGGAGGATGTCTATCTTCTCAATGATGTTTCAACTACCATGATAGTTAATTAAAATCTATTCCTTTGAAGTAGGAAAAAATTGGCTTTACGCAAAAAACCATAGAGCTTTCCACCAGCCATATTGCATATAGAATAGCTTTACTTTCATTGCATTCTCTTGTGTTACCTTGCCAGCATATTCCATGTGCTGACCCGTTTTCGGGCTGCAACGTTTCATGTTGCAGCCTTTTCAGACGACGAGTAAGATGCCTTTTTTAGGTCGTGGTTCTATACTCAGTGATGCCGCTGGAGTTGATGGACTCACTTATCTTCCAAGCCTTCCGCTGTTATCGTGTTAGATGGCCTTCAGCCATATTATTTGTAATAAATTCATCGTTGGACTATCGATGTAATAAGTGTGTGATTGCTACTCTGTTATAAATCCTTCAAGTACTGTGCGTGTCAGCATTACAGATCCAGGGATGACACTGATGCACAGAGATCAGACTGTTTGAGGTATGGTCGCTACACAAAGGCCCAAGCTTGGGGATGCCCATGGCATCCCAAGTAAAATCAAGATAATCAAAAGCCTAAGCTTGGGGATGCCCCGGGAAGGTATCCCCTCTTTCGTCTTCATCCATCGGTAACTATACTTGGAGCTATATTTTTATTCGCAACATGCTATGTGTTTTGCATGGAGCGTCTTGTATAATTTGAGTCTTTGCTTGTTAGTTTGCCACAATCATCCTTGCTGGACACACCTATTTGAGAGAGTTAAATATGGCGTAGAAATTATTAGAACACTGTATGTGCTTCACTTATATCTTTTGAGTTGAATAGTTTTTGCTCTAGTGCTTCACTTATATCATTTAGAGCATGGTGGTGGTAATACTTTGTAGAAATTGTTGAACTCTCATGCTTCCCTTATATCTATTTGAGAGTCTATTGAAACAGCATGGTAATGTGTTTAGGCTAAATAAACTAGTCTTCACATGATAAACATCCAATGTCAATGTAGTAAAATTTTCACACCAAGTGCATTGAATAGAATGAGATGTTGGATGCTTGATAATTGTTTTGAGACATGAGGATAGTGATATTAGAGTCATGCTAGTGGAGTTATTATGAAATTGAAGAATACTTGTGTGAAGGTTAGTGATTCCCGTATCATGCACGTATGGTGAACCGCTATGTGACGAAGTGAGAGCATGAGGTATTTGTAGAGTGCCAACCTTTGTGTGGAGGTCGGGGGCGCGCGATGGTTAACTCCTACCAACCTCCCCCCTAGGAGCATGCGTTGATTGCTTTGTTTTTGATGACTCGTAGATTTTTTCAATAAGTATATGAGTTCTTATGACTAATGTTGAGTCCATGGATTATACGCACTCTCACCTTTCCACCATTGCTAGCCTCTCTTGTACCGCACAACTTTCGCCGGTACCATAAACCCACTATATATACTTTCTCAAAACAGCCACCATATTGTTCCTCAAAATAGCCACCATACCTACCTATCATGGCATTTCCATAGCCATTCCGAGATATATTGCCATGCAACTTTCCACCGTTCCGTTCATATGACACACATCATATTGTCATAGTGCCATGCATGATCATGTAGTTGACATCGCAGTTGTGGCAAAGCCACCATGCATAATTTTTCATATATGTCGCTCTTGATTCATTGCTTATGCCGGTACACCGCCGGAGGCATTCATGTAGAGTCATACTTGTTTTAGTATCGAGTTGTAATTTCAAGTTGTAACAAAAAGTGTGATCATCATCATTACTAGAGCATTGTCCCATGTGAGGAAAGGCCAATAAAAAAAAGAGAAGGCCCAAAAAAATAGAGAGGGGCAAATAAAAAAGAAGAGAGAAAAGCCCCTCCAAAAAAATGAGAGAAAAGAGAGAAGGGACAATTGCTACTATCTTTTTCCACACTTGTGCTTCAAAGTAGCACCATGATCTTCATTGTAGATAGTCTCATGATTAGTCACTTTCATATACTAGTGGGAATTTTCATTATAGAACTTGGCTTGTATATTCCAACAATGGGCTTCCTCAAATGCCTTAGATCTTCGTGAGCAAGCAAGTTGGATGCACACCCACTAGTTTCTTTTGTTGACCTTTCATTCATATTTAGCTCTAGTGCATCCGTTGCATGGCAATCCCTACTCACGCACATTGATATCTATTGATGGGCATCTCCATAGCCCGCTGATATGCCTAGTCGATGTGAGACTATCTTCCTCTTTTTTGTCTTCTCCACAACCACTTCTATTCCACCCATAGTGCTATATCCATGGCTCACGCTCATGTATTGCGTGAAAGTTGAAAGGTTTGAAAAGAATAGAGAATGAAAACAAGTGCTTGGCTGAAATCGGGGTTGTGCATGATATGAATATTTTGTGTGATGAAGAGGGAGCATAGCCAGACCATATGATTTTGTAGGGATAACTTCCTTTAGCCATAGTATTTTGAGAAGACATAATTGCTTTGTTAGTATTGCTTGAAGTATTGTTATTTCTTATGTCAATATAGACTTTTATCTTGAATCTTTCAGATCTGAACATTCATGCCACAATTAAGAGAATTACATTGAATAACTATATTGGTTAGCATTCCACATCAAAAATTCTTTCTTTATCATTAACCTACTCGAGGACGAGCAGGAATTAAGCTTGGGGATGCTTGATACGTCTCCAATGTATCTATAATTTTTCATTATTCCATGCTATTATTTATGAAGTCATGGATGTTTAATGGGCTTTATCATTCACTTTTATATCATTTTTGGGACTAACCTAGTAACCCAAAGGCCCAGTCCAGATTGCTGTTTTTTTGCCTATTTCAGGGTTTTGTAGAAAAGGAATATCAAACAGAGTCCAAACGGAATGAAACCTTCGCGAGAGATATTTTTGGAGGAAATCACGCTTGGGAAACGTTAGGACCAAGTTAGGGGGCATGGGACCAGCCCTCGAGGGTGGGGGGCGCGCCCCCTTCCCAGGGCGCGCCCCCCTGCCTCGAGGCTGGCCCACACGGCTCCCGGTGCCCTCCTTCTTCCTATATATACCTACGTACCCCAGAAAGTCCATACGCACAGAGAAAACCCTAATTCCACCGCCGTAGCTTCTGTGCCCGTGGAGATCCAAACTTGGAGCCTGTTCCGGGAGGGGGATCCATCACAGAGGCCTTCATCATCATCATCATCATCGCCCTCACCATGAGTTGTGAGTAGTTTACCATAGACCTTTGGGTCCATAACTAGTATCTAGATGGCTTCTTCTATCTCTCTTTGGATCTCAATACAAAGTTCTCCTCGGTCTTCGAGGAGATCTATTCGATGTAATCTCTTTTTGTGGTGTGTTTGTCGAGATCCAATGAATTGTGAGTTTATGATCAAGGTTATCTATGAAAGATATTTGGTTCTTCTATGAACTTTTTATGTGTGCTCATAATATCCTTGCAAGTCTCTTCGAATTATTGGTTTGGTTTGGCCTACTAGATCTATAGTTCTTGCAATGGGAGAAGTGCTTGGCTTTGGGTTCAATCTTGCGGTGTCCTTTCCCAGTGACAGTAGGGGTAGCAAGGCACGTATTGTATTGTTGCCATCGAGGATAAAAAGATGGGGTTTATATCATATTGCTTGATTTTATCCCTCTACATCATATCATCTTGCTTAAGGCGTTACTCTGTTCGTACGAACTCAATACACTTGATGCATGCTGGATAGCGGTCGATGTGTGGAGTAATAGTAGTAGATGCAGGCAGGAGTCGGTCTACTTGTCTCGGACGTGATGCCTATATACAATGATCATGCCTAGCTAGCCTCATAATTATTTGCTTTTCAATCAATTGCTCGACAGTAATTTGTTTACCCGCCATAGAATACCGCTATCATGAGAGAACCCACTAGAGAAAACTATGGCCCCCGGGTCTATTCTCAACATATCAATCTACATCTACTTTACTTTTCTTGCTTTTATTTTCTGTATTATTAAACCAAAAATACCAAAAATATAATTATCATCTGTATCAGATCTCATACTCGTAAGTTACCGTAAAGGGATTGACAACCCCTTATCGCGTTGGCTGCGAAGTTCTTATTTGTTTGTGCAGGTGCGAGGGACTCGCGCGTGGTCTCCCACTGGATTGATACCTTGGTTCTCAAAAACTGAGGGAAATACTTATGCTACTGTGCTGCATCTCCCATTCCTCTTCGAGGGAATACAACGCAAGCTCAAGAGGTAGCAGGTCCGTGAGGTCGCACTCAGGGACCGGGATATTGCCCCAGTTGAAATCTGTGTGATGTGGCTGACCGCGTTTTGTGACCTTTGTGAAATGCTCTTGAATGATGGACTTCTTATGGTAATGGGCAGTAACACATCCACCACTGTGCTTGAGGCGGTGGATGAAGTTCTTCCTTCTTCTATGATTGACTCGAAGGTGGAAAAAATGAGTGTTGGTGTCTCCATCTTCGAGGTTGGTAATTCGTGAGCTTTGACGCTTCCGCACACGCTACATAATGGCCACGGCCACCACCTTCCGTTTGAGGCATTTCCGTAGATCTTGCTCGTCAAAGCTAAGGGCCCGGAGTTCTTGAGCCACATCCAGATGAAGGATGACTTCCAGAGCCATGTGGAGTTGCACCTTAGAATGCACAAAGATTGTCTTGCTCCATCTCCTCAATTTTTGACTAGTTTCTTTTAACTTGTGAAAAAGGATGTGGTAAGGATCAGTGTGGTTACTATCCTTATTCCAAGCTTCCGGAACAACCTCCTTTAACCCAGGCATTTTGATCCAAAAGTTTTCAAAGCGGAAGGACTTTGATCTTTTCGGGCCATTGTCATTTGTGAGGAGGAGAGGGAAGTGATCGGACAGTGACGACGAGAGCGCGTGTAGTAGGTGAGTGCCAAAATCGAGGTCCCAATCTTCATTACAAAAGAAAGAGTCGAGCTTGCTTAAGGTGGGGTTGCTCCGTTCATTACTCCAAGAGTATTTTCTGTTTGTAAATGAATCTCTTTGAGCTCACAAGTATTCAGTGCATTGCGGAAGCGGATAAGTCGGCTCCAGTCGACATTTGCTCTATTCTTGTATCTGGCATGATATAGTTGGTTGAAGTCACCAGAGACAAGCCACTTTGAGTCATAGGGAGATTTTTTGCCAACCAACTCCTGGAAGAAAGCGACCTTCAGGTTACTTCTTGTTGGTCCATAGACCGTTGTTAGCTTAAAGGTTTTATTGGATGCTTTTATTGTGACGTTGTAGGAGAGGAAGAAGACTCCGATGGAAACATCCTTCACGTCCACAACATTGTCATCCCAGAGAAGCAAGATGCCACCCCGTGTACATTAGCAGGGCGCTGGGCAAAACTCATAAGTCTTTGACCTCCCAGGTATGAAGCGATGAAAGGGTCGACGAGCTCTATCTTGGTCTCCTACAGGCAGACCAAGTGACATGGAGTAGCGAGGATTGTTTCTCGGATTGTTTACCGACGGTCGGCACAATTTAAGCCTCGGACATTCCAGCTTAGAATACTAAGATTTTGATTTATCATGGGAAACTTGGGTTACATCAGAAGTGGAGTAGTAGTTGGCCGCAACAGAGCAAGCAACAACCTGACATTCAACATTCAGCTCACACATGCTAAAACAAGACGAACTAATCAGCACAGAAGCCTCGCCAAGGTAGCAGATAGCAGACGCCGACGTCGACGATTGCAAACAGGTGTACACACACATAACTAGAGGGCTTCAAACTATCATGTAAACTAGAGCACTTCTTCTACAGGGGCTACCAAACACCCCGGTCACTCCGCCGAGCCGGACGCATCCCCCAACACCGCCTGCATCTCTGGTCCCGCCTCACTACCATGAGCCACCAGGGCATCCTCGACGGCTTGCGCAAAGTCGCAGTCGATGTTGAACAGCGCCCGGAGAGCCACCACTGTGATGTCAGGGAGCTTCCCTTGGAACATGGCCACAAATTTGTCAATGGCTTCCTCTCTGACTTGCTGGCCTTCATCCACGACGTTGATACGTCTCCAACGTATCTATAATTTTTTATTGTTCTATGCTATTATATTATATGTTTTGGATGTTTAATGGGCTTTAATATGCACTTTTATATTATTTTTGGGACTAACCTATTAACCGGAGGCCCAGTGCCAGTTGTCGTTTTTTTGCCTATTTCAGTGTTTCGCATAAAAGGAATATCAAACGGAGTCCAAACGGAATGAAACCTTCGCGATGATCATTCTTGGACCGAAAGCAATCCAGAAGACTTGGAGTAGAAGTCTGGGAAGCCACGAGGCGGGAGGGCGCGCCCCCACCCTCGTGGGCCCCTCGTAGCTCCACCGACGTACTTCTTCCGCCTATATATACCCTTATACCCTAAAAACATCCAGGAGAGCAACGCAACCCCTTTTCCACTGCCGCAACCTTCTGTACCCGTGAGATCCCATCTTGGGGCCTTTTCCGGCGCTCCGCGAGAGGGGGAATCGATCACGGAGGGCTTCGACATCAACACCATAGCCTCTCCGATGATGTGTGAGTAGTTTACCACAGACCTTCGGGTCCATAGTTATTAGCTAGATGGCTTCTTCTCTCTCTTTGGTTCTCAATACAAAGTTCTCCATGATGTTCTTGGAGATCTATTCGATGTAATTCTTTTTGCGGTGTGTTTGTCGAGATCCGATGAATTGTGGGTTCATGATCAAGAATATCTATGAACAATATTTGGCTCTTCTATGAATTCTTATATGCATGATCTAATATCTTTGCAAGTTTCTTCGAATTATCAGTTTGGTTTGGCCTACTAGATTGATCTTTCTTGCAATGGGAGAAGTGCTTAGCTTTAGGTTCAATCTTGTGGTGCTCGATCCCAGTGACAGAAAGGGAACCGACACGTATTGTATTGTTTCCATCGAGGATGAAAATATGGGGTTTATATCATATTGCTTGAGTTTATCCCTCTACATCATGTCATCTTGCTTAAGGCGTTACTCTGTTCTTATGAACTTAATGCTCTAGATGCATGCTGGATAGCAGTCGATGTGTGGAGTAATAGTAGTAGATGCAGAATCGTTTCAGTCTACTTGACACGGACGTGATGCCTATGTTCATGACCATGCCTAGATATTCTCATTACTGTGCGCTTTTTTATCAATTGCCCGGCAGTAATTTGTTCACCCACCGTAGTATATACTATCATGAGAGAAGCCACTAGTGAAACCTATGTACCCCTACTCTACTTTACATCATATAAGTTTCCAATCTACAATTCTAGTTTACTATTTATTTTGCAATCTTTATTTTGCAATCTATACAACAAAAAAACCAAAAATATTTATCTTATTATCTTTATCAGATCTCACTTTTGCAAGTGGGCGTGAAGGGATTGACAACCCCTTTATCGCGTTGGTTGCAAGGTTCTTGATTGTTTGTGCAGGTACTAGGCGATTTGCATGTAGTGTCCTACTGGATTGATACCTTGGTTCTCAAAAACTGAGGGAAATACTTATGCTACTTTGCTGCATCACCCTTTCCTCTTCAAGGGAAAACCAACGCATGCTCAAGAGGTAGCAAAAGGGATTTTTGGCGGGGAGATCTACGCTCAAGTCAAGACATACCAAGTACCCATCACAAAATCTTCTCCCTCGCATTAAATTATTTTCCATTCGCCTCTCGTTTTCCTCTCCCACACTTCACCTTTGCCGTTTTATTCGCCCTTGTTCCGTTTGCCTCTTTTCTGTTCGCTTGCTTCTTGTGTGCTTGTGTTTTGGATTGTTTGTTTGTCACGATGGCTTAAGAAAATACCAAATTATGTGACTTTTTTCCAACACCAATAATAATGAATTTATTTTCACTCCGATTGCTCCCGCTACTAATGCAGAATCTTGTGAAGTCAATGCTGCTTTATTGAATCTAGTCATGAAAGATCAATTTTCTGGCCTTCCTAGTGAAGATGCCGCATCTCATTTGAATAATTTTGTTGATTTATGCGATATGCAAAAGAAGAGAGATGTAGATAATTATCTTGTTAAATTAAAACTATTCCCGTTCTCACTACGAGATCGGGCCAAAACTTGGTTTTCTTCTTTGCCTAAAAATAGTATCGACTCATGCAATAGATGCAAAGATTATTTTATTGCCAAGTATTTTCCTCCCGCTAAGATCATCTCCCTTAGGAACGATATTATGAATTTCAAACAACTTGATCATGAGCATGTTGCACAATCTTGGGAGAGGATGAAACTTATGATATGAAATTGTCCCACGAATGGTTTGAATCTATGGACGATTATACAAAAAATTTATGCCGCTTTGAACTTTGCTTCTAGAAATCTTTTAGATTCGGCCGCGGGAGGTACTTTTATGGAAATCACTTTAGGAGAAGCTACTAAACTCCTAGATAATATAATGGTTAACTATTCTCAATGGCATACCGAGATATCTTCCACTAGTAAAAAAGTGCATGCAATTGAATAAATTAATGTTTTAAGTGGAAAGATGGATGAACTTATGAAATTATTTGCTAGCACGGGTGCTAATGTGGATCCCAATTATATACCCTTATCTACTTTGATTAATAGTACTAATGAATCTATGGATGTGAGTTTTGTTGGTAGGAATAATTTTGGTAACAATGCTTATAGAGGAAACTTTAATCCTAGGCCTTTTCCTAGTAATTCCTCAAATAATTATGGAAATTCCTACAACAATTCCTTTGGAAATTATAATAAGATGTCGTCTGATTTTGAGAGTAGTTTTAAGGAATTTAGGATTTCACAAAAGAGTGTTAATGCTATGATTGAAGAAAAATTGCTTAAGATTGATGATTTGGCTAGGAACATGGATAAAATTTCTCTTGACGTTGATTCTTTGAAACTTAGATATATCCCACCTAAGCATGACATCAATGAGTCTCTCAAAGCCATGAGAATTTCCATTGATGAGTGCAAAGAAAGAACCGCTAGGATGCGTGCTAAAAAAGATTGCTTTGTGAAAGCGTGTTCTTCTAGTGTTCATGATAATAATGATGAAGATCTAAAAGTGATTGATGTGACTCCCATTAAATCTTTGTTTTCCAATATGAATCTTGATAAATATGGGACTGGAGATGAGTCAACTTTAGTCAAAAGGTGTCCCAATGATTCGGAGTTTTTAGATCTTGATGCTAAAATTAATAAAAGTGGGATTGAAGAGGCCCAAACTTTACATAGCAATTAATCCACTATTTTGGATTTCAAGGAATTTAATTATGATAATTGCTCTTTGATAGATTGTATTTCCTTGTTGCAATCCGTGTTAAATTCTCCTCATGCTTATCATCAAAATAAAGCTTTTACTAAACACATCGTTGATGCTTTAATGCAATCTTATAAAGAAAAGTTTGAATTAGAAGTTTCTATCCCTAGAAAACTTTATGATGAGTGAGAACCTACTATTAAAATTAAGATTAAAGATCATGAATGCTATGCTTTATGTGATTTGGGTGCTAGTGTTTCCACAATTCCAAAAACATTGTGTGATGTGTTAGGTTTCCGTGAATTTGATGATTGTTCTTTAAATTTGCATCTTGCGGATTCCACCATTAAGAAACCTATGGGAAGGATTAATGATGTTCTCATAATTGCAAATAGGAATTATGTGCCCGTAGATTTCATCGTCCTTGATATAGATTGCAATCCTACATGTCCTATTATTCTTGGTAGACCTTTCCTTAGAACGATTGGTGCAATTATTGACATGAAAGGAGGAAATAGTAGATTCCAATTTCCGTTAAGGTAAGACATGGAACACTTTCCTAAGAAGAAAATTAAATTACCTTATGAATCTATTATGAGAGCCACTTATGGATTGCATACCAAAGATGATAATACCTAGATATATTCTTGTTTTTATGCCTAGCTAGGGGCGATAAACGATAGCGCTTGTTGGGAGGCAACCCAATTTTACTTTCTATGTTTTTTCTTCTGTTTAGTAATAAATAATTCATCTTGCTACTGCTATGATTGTGTCTTTGTGTTTTAATTAGTGTTTGTGCCAAGTAGAACCTTTGGGAAGACTTGGGTGAAGTCTTTGCGATCTTGCTGTAAAAAACATAAACTTTTGCGCTCACGAGATTAGCTGCCATTTTTTACTGGAGAGTGATTTTAAGTTGATTCTTTTTGCAGATGATTAGAAGACAAATTCCTCACGGCCACCAATTTATTTCAGAATTTTTAGAGTTACAGAAGTATTCGAAAGTTGCAGATTGCTACAGACTGTTCTCTTTTTGACAGATTCTGTTTTTCGTGTGTTGTTTGCTTATTTTGATGAATCTATGGCTAGTATCGGGGGGTATGAACTGTAGAGAAGTTGGAATACAGTAGGTTTAACACCGATATAAATAAAGGATGAGTTCAATACAGTACCTTAAAGTGGTGGTTTGTTTTCTTATACTAACGGAGCTCACGAGATTTTCCGTTAAGTTTTGTGTTGTGAAGTTTTCAAGTTTTTGGGTAAGGATTTGATGGACTATGAAATAAAGTGAAGGAAATATACCCTATAGGCAATAATAAAGTTGTTATTTGTATTTCCTTATATCATGATAAATGTTTATTATTCATGCTAGAATTGTATTAACCGGAAAACTTAGTACATGTGTGAATACATAGACAAAACAGAGTGTCCCTAGTATGCCTCTACTAGACTAGCTCATTGTTCAAAGATGGTTATGTTTCCTAGCCATAGACATGAGTTGTCATTTGATCAACGGGATCATATCATTAGGAGAATGATGTGATGGACAAGACCCATCCGTTATCTTAGCAACTTGATCGTTTAGTTTTTCTGCTATTGCTTTCTTCATAACTTATACATGTTCCTATGACTATGAGATTGTGCAACTCCCGAGTACCGGAGGAACACCTTGTGTGCTATGAAACGTCACAACGTAACTAGGTGATTATAAAGATGCTCTACACGTGTCTCCGAAGGTATTTTTGGTGTTGGCATAGATCAAGAATAGGATTTGTCACTCCGATTGTCGGAGAGGTATCTCTGGGCCCTCTTGGTAACACACATCATAATAAGCCTTGCAAGCAAATGATAAATGAGTTAGTCACAAGATAGTGTATTACGGAACAAGTAAAGAGACTTGCCGGTAATGAGATTAATTTGGTATGGTGATACCAACGATCAAATCTCGGGCAAGTAACATGCCGATGATAAAGGGAACAACGTATGTTGTTATGCGGTTTGACCGATAAAGATCTTCGTAGAATATGTAGGAACCAATATGAGCATCCAAGTTCTGCTATTGGTTATTGACCGGAGATGAGTCTCGGTCATGTCTACATAGTTCTCGAACCCATAGGGTCCGCACGCTTAACGTTCGATGACGATCGGTATTATGAGTTTATGAGTTTTGATGTACCGAAGGTAGTTTGGAGTCTCGGATGTGATCACGAACATGACGAGGAGTCTCGGAATGTCTGAGACATAAAGATTGATATATTGGATGCCTATATTCGGACACCGAAAGTGTTCCGGGTGTTATCGGATTAAACCGGAGTGCCGGAGGGGTTACCGGAACCCCCCCAGGGGAGTATGGGCCATATTGGGCCATCAGGGAAAGAGAGAGGCAGCTTGATGTCTACACACGCTTCTATTCTTGTAGACTATGTTGGGCCTCCAAGCGCAGAGGTTTGTAGGACAGCAGCAATTTCCCTCAAGTGGATGACCTAAGGTTTATCGAACTCAGGGAAGTAGAGGTTGAAGATGGTCTCTCTCAAGCAACCCTGCAACTAAGATACAAGAAGTCTCTTGTGTCCCCAACACACCTAATACAACTAGGAGTTGTATAGGTGCACTCGTTCGGCGAAGAGATGGTAAAATATGGATGATAGGAGTGGCAAAGCAAAGTAATATAAATCTGTAATAAAAAGTACAACAAGCAAACAAGTGGTAAACGTGAGCACAAATGGTATTGCAATGGTGGAAACAAGGCCTAGGCTTCATACTTTCACTAGTGGCAACTCCCAACAACATTTACATAGTCTATCACATGATATTTCCCATAAAACATGCAACGGAGACGCACTCGGAGGTCATTCCTTTGTGGTCAAGAGAGGACGAGAATTATGTAGGGCTACAAAAGCACACCTCAAAGTTCGTAGTTCTCAATCTATGGATTTCCCAATGTCACCGCGGCCATCCAAAGAGAGTACCACAATCACCACAACATATCTCTAGGATAGTCAAAGACAAGCACCAAGAGACTCTCAATCTTCAATCAACACACAAAAGAGGAAATCACTCATGAAAATATTCTTCTAATCCATGTCCAATAGACCGCTGTCACCTTGGTCTCGGGGATTATACTAGATAAAGACAAGTGAGTACATCAATTCAATACATAGAGGAAGGGGAAATATCATGGGATCACCCTAGATTATCATAGCCTATGATCACAACGAAGATCACATCATGGGAGAGAGAATTGACCACATAGCTACTGGTAGAAACCTCAGCCCCGAGGAGGAACTACTCCCGCATCATGGAGGGAGGAAGCAACGTCGATGGAGATGAATCTGGGGGCACTTCCCCGTCCCGGCAGGATGCCGGCACAGGAATTCTGGTCCCCCGAAACTTGGTGGCGATGGCGGCGGAGATCGGAATTGCTTCTGGAGAAAAGGGTTCTGGAATCGAGGGTTTTGGGACGCGAGGAGTATATATGCCAAAGGGGGTCACCAGAAGCGGAGAGGGGGGCCCAGGCGCCCCCCCTAGGCGGCCAGGGGTGGGGCCGCCTGGGCTGGCCGCCTGGGCTGCCCCTGGCTCCCCTCTGGCCCTGCTTTGGTTTTTCTTGAAGCTCCCGATACGCTGATTTTTCCTGTATTTTTCCCAGAATTTTAGGGCACTTTTAATATGGGGGAATCTGAAATAGAAAAACAGCAGAAAACAGGAACTGGCACTGTGGTGCACTGAGTTAATAGGTTAGTCCAAATATGATCAAAAGTGTATGGAAGTGCATAAATATCATAGCAATATCACACAAAAGAGGCATGGAGCAAGCAGAAATTATAGATACGTTTTGGACGTATCAACATCCCCAAGCTTAATTCCTGCTCGTCCTCGAGTAGGTAAATGATAACAAGCATAATTTCTGTGGTGACATGCTACCAAAGAGTCTTTCACAATCACATGACAAATGCTTATTGAGATAATGAATCTTTAGTAATTAAGTTGCCTCATGAGAATATCACAAAGAACTGAAAGTTTACAATATGATACTGAAACACCCAATAGATTTGTAGTGAGCATGGTGTGCAAACATGACAAAGTGATACCTCGCTTGCCCCCTTTAGTGAAGCAAAACATAAATGCCGGAGCACCTCCGAAGTTTAAGTGACGACTAGATACAATGATTTCAGAATAAGCGATATCTCAATCATGCAGAAGACAATGGTACTTTGGGACAATGCACATTACACTCAGAATGACAATCATGCTCTCAATAGTTGGTGCTTTGAAGAAAGAAAGTGGAGACTCTCGAACCGTGGATTTTGATGGCAAGGTTGAAAACCCGTGGCTGGAAGCAAAGACTAAACAAGTACCAGAGCTCGTGGTTTTAAAAACAGAGATAAAAAAACTTTTGGGAGGTGCATAATTCGTCAACGAATGCTAGTAGATAACCCAATTACTTCTTATGCTGGACAAGTTTCGAGGAACGACTCCCACGCGGGGAAGATCACATCCCCGTAATCTCCTTTGTTTATCACTGCCAGAGTTTTCTGATTTCTCATGAACAAAGCGTGAAGGAGGGTTTGTTTGTTGCTATTATGTTTTGTGAGCTGGGCGCACTCATGCTAGTCCCTCCTCGTATTAGGGGTTTGCAGATTAGACATGCAATCCCGGGGTAAAATTTTGTCCAATCATAAGAAGATCATGAATTACCTACTACTTCCTCATGAGCTAAAACAGAGGCACAAAGGAGAAATGCTTTTGAATAATTTTGAGATGGTACAAGAAAGTCTTCGTTAGGAATGGCAAGTAAATACCATATATAGGAAGGTATGGTGGACTCATATGGCATAACTGGTTTCAAGGATTTTGGATGCACAAGCAGTCAGTCCGCTTAGTATAGGTGAAGGCTAGCAAAAGACTGGGAGCGACCAACTAAGAGAGCAATGACGACCATAATTATGCAGAGCGACTAAGCAACATTGAATCGGGCATGGAAGTTATATCACTACTCAGAAATTAAAGATCATCAAGGCTTGATAGACTTTCTTTACAGTCTTAAATATGCGTGAGCATATGCCAAGTCAATCAAAATAAATTCTTGGAGGAAGATATCACTAAACCATACCACATCATAGGCAAACAAATCATGCTGGTACTTCAATAACACATTAAGAACCCCCAGCTATTTGAGAGTAACCATAAGAAAACATGAACTACTAAGCACCATTATGCACATAGCATTTTTATCATAGACATATCAACTAGTGCCACAGAAGCCAACTTTCTTAACAAGATAAGCATGATAACTCAAGAGAGTTCCAGAAGCAACAACCTAAACAAAAGCTCTTAAAAAGATAAGGATGAAAACTAAGAGCTAAGCATGACAGCAGCTATGAAAAGATAAAGAACACACACAAGAAGATACACATGCAAGCCTATGTTGTGTTCTACAGTGGAGTGGAGCGTGTTTCTCTCCCAAACAATGAAGGCTAGGATCCAACTTGTTTAAGAACAGCAAGTAAAACTAAATAAACTAAAAAGGAAACTAAGAGCAAGACGCTCCAAGCATAGCACATAACGCATGAAGTGATTAAAATATAGTGGAACGAAAGACGAACTGATAATTGGAGATGGAGAAGGGGATGCATGGGGGCATCCCCAAGCTTAGACGCTTGAGTCTTCTTGAATATTTCTTGGGGGTGCACGGGGGCATCCCCAAGCTTGAGCGTTTGACCCTCCTGAATCTTCTTTTATCATCTTCCCTCGCACACTTGAAAACTCCCTTCATACATAACTCATCATAATCTGATTAGCGAGGTTAGTACCCATAATAAAATAATTTTTCCCTACTGGAAATAAGGATAATCTTGAAGAGCTACTGTTTCTCAAGATTGCCAAAAGGTTTTTGCAAAGAAAAAGCAAGCTCAAGGTTTGCAAAACAAAGAAAAGGCAAAACAGGACAGAATCTGTGAAAAACAGACCAGCAGGTAGTAAATAATTTTTTCGGGGCACTTCTGCAACTCAAATCAAAAAACTCAGAACAGACGCTCGAAAGCCAATTGTATAGAGCACGCTGTCAAAAAAAGTTCAGATCAAAAAGATGATGTGGTGATTTTATTCGAATTTTTCTGTCCAAGGACAGAATCTGTTTCCTGGACAGCACGTCACAACTTTTGAACTTTCTTGCAATCGGAGGCTAAACTTGGCACAAAGCTGAAAAATAAAGATACAATGATGTTGCTACAGTAGTAACAAACATCAAGACCACTAAAAACTGAAAGAACAAACTGAAAGCAAAGATAACAAGGGTTGTCTCCCTAGAGCTCTTTCTTTATAGCCATAAAGATAGGCTTAAGACTTTAATGATGCTCTCGTAGGAATAAGAGTTGAAGAACAAAAGAGAGCATCAAGAAGCAAATACCAAACACATTTAAGCCTAACACGCTTCCTATGCATAGGAATATTGCAATAGAATAATTCACTGAAGCACAAAGCAATAAGCATAGGAAGACAAAACAAGTGCAGCTTCAAAACCTTCAACATAAAGAGAGGGAACTTGATATTATAGAAATATCTATAAGATATGTTCCCTTCTCATAATAATTTTCACTAGGATCACGAATAAACTCAACAATATAAGCATCACATAAAGCATTGTTACCATGATCCACATGCAAAAAGGTACTCTTACTCTCCACATAAGCATAATCTTTCTCATTGGTAATAGTGGGAGTAGGACTATGATAAACAACTTGAACACTATAGATTAATTGTGTATTAAGAAGATGGTGTTCAACAAGGGAGTAATTCCCTCCATGATTATGACAAGTTTCATAAGGATAATTTCTCCTTATGTCATAGGTACCTTTATAATCACTATAGATTGGAGTTATAACATCATCATAGTAGAGAAGAGCATTATCATTGCTAGCAACTATATTTGTAAACATGTTGTCTTTATTCTTACTAGCAAAAGAATTATCAATTATCACATCACTAGTGGGTAAAGGATTTGCAATCCTATCATCCCCAAGCTTAGAGCTTTGCATATCATCACTTTCAGAGTTGGTACCAAAAAGATTTTCAAGATCATAAGTAGCATTATCATCATTTTCCCAATCACAATAAGTAACATGCATATCATAATCAAAATCATCTTCAATAGTACCTACGGACGTATCATCAAGATGATAATTAAGGCAATAAACTTCACCTTCTTCTTTAAACTTACAACCGTTAGGATAAAAGTTGATGGGAGGAATATGCTCAGGCCAGGTTGATACCCATTCTTCTTCCTTCTTGCTCCTCTTCCCCCTCCTCTTCTTTTTCTTCTTCTTCACCTTAGGAGGGAGTGGTTGGAGATGAAGCTTCTCCACATATCCTGGTTTATCATTAGAAACAATAGGGGAAACTTGGGAGAAACTCTCCTTTTTATTAGCAGAAATATAAGAGACATTTTTATACTTTGGTAAAGTTCCCTCCTTTCTAATCTTACTTATGTAATCATTTTTATGGCAATTAACAACACAATAGAGATGGCAATTTTGCAAAGTGTTTTTTATTCCTATGGCATTAACATCTAGCCAAGAAGTCTTTTCTGATAACTCTTCATACATCAAAAATAACATAAGCTCATCATAAAGATCTGGGGTGATCATGTTATCACACAACTGGTTAACAGTTATGTTTTGAAAGTGCATGCGTTGAAAATTAAAGTGACCCTCTATACAGCAAAGTTCACAAGTAAAAGGATAAAGGTCACATAATTCTCTAGCAATTTCATTTAAATCTTTGACCCAAGTGATTGTTCTTTCATGCTTATGTTGCTTACAATACTTCTCTTCTTCAATCATAGGCCTTTCACAAGGTCTATCCACTCCACAAAAATTAACATGCTTATATAAAACTTCATTTTTAGGAATTGGATCATGCATGTTGCAATCATCATGAACAATTTCATTTTCTTTGCAAATCTCTTTAAAAGGTTCATGATGCTTGATCCAATCCTCCTTAGGCATATTAAGATGTGAAGCAAAAGATTTGAGGAAATCAACGAGGAGTTGAGAATCAAGCCCAAACTTAGCACTAAACTTATTAAAACTTGTAGTTTCAACAAAGGACTTAATGCAATCATACTCATAAATTATACCTGACTCTTTACCTTTGTCGATCTCCCAATCTTCAGTGTTGCGTTGAATTCTTTCAAGGAGTTCCCATTTAGCATCAATCTTTTCGTTTGTGAAAGAACCCATAGAGGAAGCATCGAGCAAATCTTTATCCTGTCGAGAGAGCCTCGCATAGAAATTAGTAGTAATCATATCTTTGGGGAGCCCATGGTTAGGACATTTTAGCATTAATGTTTTCAGTCTCCCCCAAGCTTGAGCTATGCTCTCTCCGTCATGAGGATAGAAATTATAAACATAATTCCTATTCTCATGGACTTCATGAAGAGGATAAAACTTGGAGTAAAAGAGAGACTGGATCTCTTCCCAATCCAGCAGGTGAGAGTCATCTAGTAGCCTATACCATTCCAATGCTTTTCCTTTCAGTGACAAGGCAAATAATTTCCTCATGACTCCATCTCTTGTCAAACCTGAAATCTTAAACAACTCACAAAGTTCTGTAAGTTTCAACAAATGAATACTAGGATTGACTGTCCCATCATAACAATCATTCCTAATTATTTCAATTATCCCAAGTGGTATTCGGAACGGGATACATTCAGTAGGAGGAGGAGACTTCTCTACCACGGGTGTGGTAAAGCGGCCTTCCCCAAGCAGCGAACTAAGAGTGCGGTTTTCCATAAACATAACTAGTGAAACTAAAAACAAGAAACAAAATAATTTAATTGCAAGATCTAAAGATATACCTTCATACACTTACTTCCCCGGCAACGGCGCCAGAAATAGCTTGATGTCTACACACACTTCTATTCTTGTAGACTATGTTGGGCCTCCAAGCGCAGAGGTTTGTAGGACAGCAGCAATTTCCCTCAAGTGGATGACCTAAGGTTTATCGAACTCAGGGAAGTAGAGGTTGAAGATGGTCTCTCTCAAGCAACCCTGCAACTAAGATACAAGAAGTCTCTTGTGTCCCCAACACAACTAATACAACTAGGAGTTGCATAGGTGCACTAGTTCGGCGAAGAGATGGTAAAATATGGATGATAGGAGTGGCAAAGCAAAGTAATATAAATCTGTAATAAAAAGTGCAGCAAGCAAACAAGTGGTAAACGTGAGCACAAATGGTATTGCAATGGTGGAAACAAGGCCTAGGCTTCATACTTTCACTAGTGGCAACTCCCAACAACATTTACATAGTCTATCACATGATATTTCCCATAAAACATGCAACGGAGACGCACTCGGAGGTCATTCCTTTGTGGTCAAGAGAGGACGAGAATTATGTAGGGCTACAAAAGCACACCTCAAAGTTCGTAGTTCTCAATCTATGGATTTCCCAATGTCACCGCGGCCATCCAAAGAGAGTACCACAATCACCACAACATATCTCCAGGATAGTCAAAGACAAGCACCAAGAGACTCTCAATCTTCAATCAACACACAAAAGAGGAAATCACTCATGAAAATATTCTTCTAATCCATGTCCAATAGACCGCTGTCACCTTGGTCTCGGGGATTATACTAGATAAAGACAAGTGAGTACATCAATTCAATACATAGAGGAAGGGGAAATATCATGGGATCACCCTAGATTATCATAGCCTATGATCACAACGAAGATCACATCATGGGAGAGAGAATTGACCACATAGCTACTGGTAGAAACCTCAGCCCCGAGGAGGAACTACTCCCGCATCATGGAGGGAGGAAGCAACGTCGATGGAGATGAATCCGGGGGCACTTCCCCGTCCCGGCAGGATGCCAGCACAGGAATTCTGGTCCCCCGAAACTTGGTGGCGATGGCGGCAGAGATCAGAATTGCTTCTGGAGAAAAGGGTTCTGGAATCAAGGGTTTCGGGACGCGAGGAGTATATATGCCAAAGTGGGTCACCAGAAGCGGAGAGGGGGGCCCAGGCACCCCCCCTAGGCGGCCAGGGGTGGGTCCGCCTGGGCTGCCCCTGGCTCCCCTCTGGCCCTCCTTTGGTTTTTCTTGAAGCTCCCGATACGCTGATTTTTCCTGTATTTTTCCCGGAATTTTTAGGGCACTTTTAATATGGGGGAAATCTGAAATAGAAAAACAGCAGAAAACAGGAACTGGCACTGTGGTGCACTGAGTTAATAGGTTAGTCCAAATATGATCAAAAGTGTATGGAAGTGCATAAATATCATAGCAATATCACACAAAAGAGGCATGGAGCAAGCAGAAAGTATAGATACGTTTTGGACGTATCAGCAGCACACTAGGGCTGGCCGCGTCCCCCCAAGGGAATCCTAGTTGGACTAGGAGTGGGGGGGAGGCACCCCTCTCCTTCCTTCTCCTCTTCTTCTTCCTTTCCTACTCCTACTAGGAGTAGGAATCCTACTCCTGGCGCGCCCTATAGGGCCGGCCGGCCCTTCCCCGTTGCTCCTTTATATACGGGGGCAGGGTGACACCCAAGGACATACAAGCAACGTTGTTTTAGCCGTGTGCGGTGCCCCCCTCCATAGAAACACACCTCGGTCATATCGTTGCAGTGCTTAGGCAAAGCCCTGCGTCGGTAACTTCATCATCTCCGTCACCACGCCATCGTGCTGACGAAACTCTCCCGTGAAGCTCAACTGGTTTAAGAGCTCGTGGAACGTCATCGAGCTGAACGTGTGCTGAAGGCAGAGGTGCAGTATGTTCGGTGCTTGGATCGGTTGGATCGCGAAGACTTTCGACTACATCAACCGCGTCACTAGACGCTTCCGCTTTCGGTCTACGAGGGTACGTAGACACACTCTCCCCTCACGTTGCTATGCATCTAGTAGATAGATCTTGCGTGATCGTAGGATTTTTTTTGAAATACTATGTTCACCAACAGTGGCATCATGAGCCAGGTCTATGCGTAGATCATATGCATGAGTAGAACACAATCAGTTGTGGGCGATAATAGTCATATTGCTTACCAGCATGTCATACTTTGAATCAACGGTATTGTGAGATGAAGCGGCCCGGACCGACATTACGCGTACGCTTACGCGAGACTGGATTCACCGTTACGAGCTCTCGTTGCTTAAAGGTGACCGGCGGGTGTCTATCTCTCTCACTTTAGCTGAATCAAGTGTGGCTACGCCCGGTCCTGGTGAAGGTTAAAACATCACATACTTGACGAAAAATCATTGTGGTTTTTGTATGCGTAGGTAAGAACGGTTCTTGATAAGCCCATAGCAGCCACGTAAAACTTGCAACAACAAAGTAGAGGACGTCTAACTTGTTTTTGCAGGGCATGTTGTGATGTGATATGGTCAAGACGTGATGAGTTATACATTATTGTATGAGATGATCATGTTTTGTAAAGTTATCGACAACCAGCAGGAGCCTTATGGTTGTCTCTTTATTGTATAACTTGCGTAGGCCATGTAATTACTTTACTTTATCACTATGAGTTTGCTATAGTAGTAGTAGCAATAGTTGGCGAGACGACCATGATGCTACGATGAAGATCATGGTGTCAAGTCGGTGACGATGGAGATCATGACGATGCTTTGGAGATGGAGATCAAAAGCACAAGATGATGATGGCCATATCATGCCACATATTTTTGATTGTATGTGATTTTTATCCTTTATGCATCTTATTTTGCTTAGAACAACAGTAGCACTATAAGATGATCCCTTCACTTAATTTCAAGTTAAAGTGTTCTCCCTGAGTATGCACCATTGCGAAAGTTCGTCGTGCTGAGACACCACGTGATGATCGGGTGTGATAAGCTCTACATTCAAATACAACGGGTGTAAGAAAGTTTTGCACATGCAGAATACTCGGGTTAAACTTGAAAAGCCTAGCATGTACAGACATGGCCTCGGAACACTGGAGACCGAAAGGTCGAGTGTGAGTCATATAGTAGATATGATCAACATAAGATGTTCACCATTGAAAACTACACCATCTCACGTGATGATCGGACATGGTTTAGTTGTTTTGGATCACGTGATCATTTAGATGACTAGAGGGATGTCTATCTAAGTGGGAGTTCTTTAGTAATATGATTAATTGAACTTTAATTTATCATGAACTTAGTCATGATAGTTTTTGCGTATCTATGTTGTTATAGATCAATGGCCCGTGCTACCGTTCCCTTGAATTTTAATGCGTTCCTAGAGAAAGCTAAGTTGAAAGATGATGGTAGCAATTACACGGATCGGGTCCGTAACTTGAGGATTATCCTCATTGCTGCACGGAAGAATTATGTCCTTGAAGCACGGCTACGTGACAAGCCCCCTCCTGCCAATGTAGACGCTTTGAACGCCTGGCAGACGCGGTCTCATGACTACATGATAGTTCAGTGTGCCATGCTTTACGGCTTAGAATCGGGATTTCAATGACGTTTTGAACGTCATGGAGCATATGAGATGTTCCAGGAGTTGAATTTAATATTTCAAGCAAATGTCGGGATTGAGAAATATGAAATTTTCAATAAGTTCTACAACTGCAAGATGGAGGAGAACAGTTCTATCAGTGAACACTTGCTCAGAATGTCCGGGTACCATAATCATATGACTCAACCTAGATGCAAAGTTGACGACGATAGTGTTATTGATAGAGTTCTTCAATCACTGCCACCAAGCTATAAAGGCTTCGTGATGAACTATAACATGCAACGGATGCAGAAGACAATTCTCGAGCATATCGCTATGCTCAAAGTTGCGGAGGTAGAAATCAAAAAGGAGCATCAAGTGTTGAATGGTTAACAAGACGACTAGTTTCAAGAAAAAGGGCAAGGGAAAGAAGGGGAACTTCAAGAAGAATAGCAAGACAATTTCTACTCCTACGAAGAAACCCAAGTCTCGAGCCAAGCCTGAAACTGAGTGCTTCTACTGCAAAGGGACTGGACACTGGAAGTGGAACTGCCCCAAGTATTTGGCGGATAAGAAGGATGGCAACGTGAACAAAGGTATATGTGATATACATGTTATTGACGTGTACCTTACCAATGCTCGTAGTAGCACCTGAGTATTTGATACTGGTTCAGTTGCTAATATTTGTAACTCGAAATAGGGGCTACGGATTGAATGAAGTTTAGCTAAGGACGAGGTGATGATGCACGTGGGAAATGGTTCCAAAGTCGATGTGATCTCCGTCGGCATGCTACCTCTACATCTACCTTCGAGATTAGTTTTAGACCTGAATAATTGTTATTTGGTGCCAAAGTTAAGCATGAACATTATATCTGGATCTTGTTTATTGCGATACGATTATTCATTTAAATATGAGAATAATGGTTGTTCTATTTATATGAGTAATATCTTTTATGGTCATGCACTCTTGAAGAGTGGTCTATTCTTGTTGGATCTCGATCGTAGTGATACACATATTCATAATATTGAAGCCAAAAGATGCAAGGTTAATAATGATAGTGCAACTTATTTGTGGCATAGCTGTTGAGGTCATATTGGTGTAAAGCGCATGAAGAAACTCCATACTGATGGACTTTTGGAATCACTTGGTGCTTGCGAACCATGCCTCATGGGCAAGATGACTAAAACTCCGTTCTCGGGAACAATGGAGTGAGCAACTGATTTGTTGGAAATCATACATACTGATGTATGTGGACCAATGAGTGTTGAGGCTCACGGTGGGTATCGTTATTTTCTGACCTTCACTGATGATTTGAGCAGATATGGGTATATCTACTTGATGAAACACAAGTCTGAAACATTTGAAAAGTTCAAAGAATTTCAGAGTGAAGTAGAGAATCATCGTAACAAGAAAATAAAGTTTCTACGATCTGATCGTGGAGGCGAATATTTGAGTTATGAGTTTGGTCTTCATCTGAAACAATGTGAAATAGTTTCACAACTCACACCACCTGGAACACCACAGCGTAATGGTGTGTCCGAACGTCGTAACCGTACTTTATTAGATATGGTGTGATCTATGATGTCTCTTACCAATTTACCACTATCGTTTTGGGGATATGCTTTAGAGACAGCTGCATTCACGTTAAATAGGGCATCATCTAAATCCGTTGAGACGACACCTTATGAACTATGGTTTGGCAAGAAACCAAAGTTGTCATTTCTTAAAGTTTGGGGCTGCAATGCTTATGTGAAAAAACTTCAACCTGATAAGCTCGAACCCAAGTCGGAGCTCTTCATAGGATACCCAAAGGAGACTGTTGGGTACACCTTCTATCACACATCCAAAGGCAAGATATTCGTTGCTAAGAATGGATCCTTTCTAGAGAAGGAGTTTCTCTCGAAAAAAGTGAGTGGGAGGAAAGTAGAACTTGATGAGGTAATTTTACCTTCTCCAGAATTGGAAAGTAGCACATCGCGGAAACTAGTTCCAGTGATACCTACAACAGTTAGCAAGGAAGCTAATGATGATGATCATGAAACTTTAGTCAAGTTACTACTGAGCCTCGTAGGTCAACCAGAGTACGTTCTGCACCAGAGTGGTGCGGCAACCCGGTTCTGGAAGTCATGTTACTAGACCATGATGAACCTACGAACTATGAGGAAGCGATGATGAGCCCAGGTTCCGAAAATGGCTTGAGGCCATGAAATCTGAGATGGGATCCATGTATGAAAACAAAGTATGGACTTTGGTTGACTTGCCCGATGATCGACAAGCCATTGAAAATAAATGAATCTTCAAGAGGAAGACCGACGCCGATGGTAATGTTACTGTCTACAAAGCTTGACTTGTTGCGAAAGGTTTTCGACAAGTTCAAGGAGTTGACTATGATGAGACTTTCTCACCCGTAGCGATGCTTAAGTCTATCTGAATCATGTTAGCAATTGCCACATTTTATGATTATGAAATCTGGCAAATGGATATCAAAACTGCATTCCTAAATGGATACCGCAAAGAGGAGTTGTATATGATGCAACTAGAAGGTTTTGTCGATCCTAAAGGTGCTAACAAAGTGTGTAAGCTCCAGCGATCCATCTATGGACTTGTGCAAGCATCTCGGAGTTGGAATATACGCTTTGATGAGGTGATCAAAGCATATGGTTTTGTACAGACTTTTGGAGAAGCCTGTATTTCCAAGAAAGTGAGTGGGAGCTCTGTAGCATTTTTTATTATATGTGGATGACATATTGTTGATTGGAAATGATATATAATTTTTGGATGGCATAAAAGGATACTTGAATAAGAATTTTTCAATGAAAGACCATGGTGAAGCTACTTATGTATTAGGCATCAAGATCTATAGAGATAGATCATGATGCTTAATTGGACTTTCACAAAGCACATACCTTGATAAAGTTTTGAAGAAGTTCAAAATGGATCAGTCGAAGAAAGGGTTCTTGCCTGTGTTACAAGGTTTGAAGTTGAGTAAGACTCAATGTCTGACCACTGCAGAAGATAGAGAGAAAATAAAACTCATTCCCTATGCCTTAGACATAGGATCTATCATGTATGCAATGCGTTGTACCAGACCAGATGTGTGCCTTGCTATAAGTTTAGCAGGGAGGTACCAAAGTAATCCAGGAGTGGATCACTGGACAGCGGTCAAGAACATCATCAAGTACCTGAAAAGGACAAAGGATATATTTCTCGTTTATGGAGGTGGCAAAGAGCTCGTCGTAAACGGTTACGTCGATTCAAGCTTTGACACTGATCCGGATGACTCTAAGTCACAAACCGGATATGTATTTTTATTGAACGGTGGAGCTGTAAGTTGGTGCAGTTCCAAGCAGAGCATCGTGGCGGGATCTACGTGTGAAGCGGAGTACATAGCTGCTTTGGAAGCAGCAAATGAAGGAGTCTGGATGAAGGAGTTCATATCCGATCTAGGTGTAATACCTAGTGCATCGGGTCCAATGAAAATCTTTTGTGACAACACTGGAGCAATAGCCTTGGCGAAGGAATCCAGGTTTCGCAAGAGAACCAAGCACATCAAGAGATGCTTCAATCCCATCCGCGATCAAGTCAAGGAGGGAGATATAGAAATTTGCAAGATACATACATATCTGAATGTCGCAGACCCATTGACTAAGCCTCTTCCACGAGCAAAACATGATCAACACCAAGACTCCATGTGTGTTAGAATCATTACTATGTAATCAAGATTATTGACTCTAGTTCAAGTGGGAGACTGAAGGAAATATGCCCTAGAGGCAATAATAAAGTTGTTATTTGTATTTCCTTATATCATGATAAATGTTTATTATTCATGCTAGAATTGTATTAACCAGAAAACTTACTACATGTGTGAATACATAGACAAAACAGAGTGTCCTTAGTATGCCTCTACTAGACTAGCTCATTGATCAAAGATGGTTATGTTTCCTAGCCATAGACATGAGTTGTCATTTGATCAATGGGATCACATCATTAGGAGAATGATGTGATGGACAAGACCCATCCGTTAGCTTAGCAACTTGATCGTTTAGTTTTTCTGCTATTGCTTTCTTCATAACTTATACATGTTCCTATGACTATGAGATTGTGCAACTCTCGAATACCGGAGGAACACCTTGTGTGCTACCAAACGTCACAACATAACTGGGTGATTATAAAGATGCTCTACAGGTGTCTTCGAAGGTATTTGTGGTGTTGGCATAGATCAAGAATATGATTTGTCACTCCGAGTGTCGGAGAGGTATCTCTGGGCCCTCTCGGTAATACACATCATAATAAGCCTTGAAAGAAAATGACTAATGAGTTAGTCATGAGATAGTGTATTAAGGAATGAGTAAAGAGACTTGCCGGTAACGCGATTAACTAGGTATAGTGATACCGCCGATCGAATCTCGGGCAAGTAACATACCGATGACAAAGGGAACAATGTATGTTGTTATGCGGTTTGACTGATAAAGATCTTCGTAGAATATGTAGGAACCAATATGAGCATCCAAGTTCCGCTATTGGTTATTGACCGGAGATGAGTCTCGGTCATGTCTACATAGTTCTCGAACCCGTAGGGTCCGCACGCTTAACGTTCGATGAGGATCAGTATTATGAGTTTATGAGTTTTTATGTACCAAAGGTAGTTCGGAGTCCCGGATGTGATCACGGACATGACGAGGAGTCTCGAAATGTCCGAGACATAAATATTGATATATTGGACGACTATATTCGGACATCGAAAGTGTTCCAGGTGTTATCGGATTAAACCGGAGTGCCAGAGGGGTTACCGGAACCCCCCGGGGAGTATGGGCCATAGTGGGCCATGAGGGAAAGAGTGAGGTAGCTCACTAGGGCTGGCCGCGCCCCCCTAGGGAATTCTAGTTGGACTTGGAGTGGGGAGGGGGGAGGCACCCCTCTCCTTCCTTCTCCTCTTCTTCTTCCTTTCCTACTCCTAGTAGGAATAGGAAAGTGGATTCCTACTCCGACTAGGAGTAGGAATCCTACTCCTAGCGTGCCCTATAGGGCCGGTCGGCCCTCCCCCCTTGCTCCTTTATATACGGGGGCAGGGGGGTACCCAAGGACACACAAGCAACATTGTTTTAGCCGTGTGCGGTGCCCCCCTCCACAGAAAAACACCTCGGTCATATCGTTGCAGTGCTTAGGCAAAGCCCTGCGTCGGTAACTTCATCATCTCCGTCACCACACCATCGTGCTGACGAAACTCTCCCGTGAAGCTCAACTGGATCAAGAGCTCATAGGACGTCATCGAGCTCAACGTATGCTGAATGCGGAGGTGCAGTACGTTCGGTGCTTGGATCGGTTGGATCGCAAAGATGTTCGACTACATCAACCGCGTCACTGGACGCTTCCGCTTTCGGTCTATGAGGGCATGTAGACACACTCTCCCCTCTCGTTGCTATGCATCTAGTAGATAGATCTTGCGTGGTCGTAGGATTTTTTTTGAAGTACTAAGTTCACCAACATAAAGAGTGGCAAGAGCCTAAGCTTGGGGATGCCCAAGGCACCCCAAGGTAAAATTCAAGGACAACCAAAAGCCTAAGCTTGGGGATGCCCCGGGAAGGCATCCCCTCTTTCGTCTTCGTCTGTCGGTAACTTTACTTGACACTATATTTTATTCACCACATGATATGTGTTTTGCTTGAAGCGTCTTGTATGATTTGAGTCTTTGCTTTTTAGTTTAGCACAATCATCCTTGCTGTACACACCTTTTGGGAGAGACACACATGAATCGGAATTTATTAGAATACTGTGTGTGCTTCACTTATATCTTTTGAGCTAGATAAATTTTGCTCTAGTGCTTCACTTATATCTTTTAGAGCACGGTGGTGGTTTTATTTTATAGAAATTATTGATCTCTCATGCTTCACTTATATTATTTTGATAGTCCTTTAGAACATCATGGTAATTTGCTTTGACTACAAAATTAGTCCTAATATGATAGGCAAAAAACTTGCATATAGAGTGCATTGAATACTATGAGAAGTTTGATACTTGATGATTGTTCTGAGATATGAAGATGGTGATATTAGAGTCATGCTAGTGGAGTAATTGTGAACTTTAGAAATACTTGTGGCGAGGTTTGCAAGTCCCGTAGCATGCACGTATGGTAACCATTGTGTAACAAATTTGAAGTATGAGGTATTTTATTGATTGTCTTCCTTTGTGTGGAGGTCGGGATCGCGCGATGGTTAACTCCTACCAACCCTTCCCCTAGGAGCATGCATGTAGTGCTTGGTTTTGATGACTTCTAGATTTTTGCAATAAGTATGTGAGTTCTTTATGACTAATGCTGAGTCCATGGATTATACGCACTCTCACCCTTCCACCATTGCTAGCCTCTCTAGTACCGGGCTACTTTCGCCGGTACCGTACACCCACCATATACCTTCCTCAAAACAGCCACCATACCTACCTATTATGGCATTTCCATAGTCATTCCAAGATATATTGCCATGCAACTTTCCACCATTCCGTTTATTATGACACGCTCCATCATTGTCACATTGCCTTGCATGATCATGCAGTTGACATTGTATTTGTGGCAAAGCCACCATTCATAATTCTTTCATACATGTCACTCTTGATTCATTGCACATCCCGGTACACCGCCGGAGGCATTCACGTAGAGTCATATTTTGTTCTAAGTATCGAGTTGTAATCCTTGAGTTGTAAATAAATAGAAGTGTGATGATCATCATTATTAGAGCATTGTCCCGTGTGAGAAAAAAGGCCAAAAAAATGAGAAAGGCCAAAAAAAGTCTGCAAAAAAAAAGGAGTCTACAAAAAAAAAATGAGAGAAAAAGAGAGAAGGGACAATACTACTATCCTTTTTCCACACTTGTGCTTCAAAATAGAACCATGATCTTCATGATAGAGAGTCTCTTGTTTTATCACTTTCGTATACTAGTGGGAATTTTCATTATAGAACTTGGCTTGTATATTCCAATGACGGGCTTTCTCAAAATGCCCTAGGTCTGCGCGAGTAAGCAAGTTGGATGCACACCCACTTAGTTTCTTTTGTTGAGCTTTCATACATTTATAGCTCTAGTGCATCCATTGCATGGCAATCCCTACTCACTCACATTTATATCTATTGATGGGTGATACGTCCATTTTGCATCATGCTTTTATATTGATATTTATTTCATTATGGGCTGTTATTACATATTATGACACAAAACTTATGCCTTTTTCTCTCTTATTTTACAAGGTTTACATGAAGAGGGAGACGGCAGCTGGAATTCTGGGCTGGAAAAGGAGAAAATATCGAAGACCTATTCTGCACAACACAAAAAGTCCTGAAACTCCACGAAGTCAATTTTGGAAAATATAAAAAATATCGGGCGAAGAAAGCACCAGAGGGGGTCCACTCACCGTCCACGAGGGTGGGGGCGCGCCCTACCCCCCTCGTGGGCCACCTGGCAGCTCCCCGACGCCCATCTTCTGGTATAAGGTGTCTTCTGCCCTGGAAAAAATCAGAAGGAAGCTTTCGGGATGAAGCGCCGCCGTCTCGAGGCGGAACCAATCTAGGACACCGGTGGAGCTGTTCTGCCAGGGAAACATCCCTTCGGGAGGGGGAAATCGTCACCATCGTCATCACCATCGATCCTCTCATCGGGAGGGGGTCAATCTCCATCAACATCTTCACCAACACCATCTCCTCTCAAACCCTAGTTCATCTCTTGTATCCAATCTTTGTCTCAAAACCTCAGATTGGTACATGTGGGTTGCTAGTAGTGTTGATTACTCCTTGTAGTTGATGCCAGTTGGTTTATTCGGTGGAAGATCATATGTCCAGATCCTTTCTGCATATTAATACTCCTCTGATTATGAACATAAATATGATTTGTGAGTAGTTACGTTTGTTCCTGAGGACATGGGAGAAGTCTTGCTATAAGTAGTCATGTGAATTTGGTATTCTTTCGATATTTTGATGAGATGTATGTTGTCTTTCCTCTAGTGGTGTCATGTGAACGTCGACTACATGACACTTCACCACTGTTTGGGCCTAGTGGAGGGAATTGGGAGGTAATAAGTAGATGATGGGTTGCTAGAGTGACAGAAGCTTAAACCCTAGTTTATGCGTTGCTTCGTAAGGGGCTGATTTGGATCCACCCATTCATGCTATGGTTAGGTTTAGCTTGATACTTCTTTTGTAGTTGCGGGTGCTTGCAATAGAGGTTAATCATAAGTAGGATGCTTGTCCAATAAAGGGCAGTACCCAAGCACCGGTCCACCCACATACCAAATTATCAAAGTAACGAATGCGAATCATATGAGCGTGATGAAAACTAGCTTGACGATAATTCCCATGTGTCCTCGGGAGCGCTTTTCCTTATATAAGAGTTTGTCCAGGCTTGTCCTTTGCTACAAAAAGTATTGGGCCATCTTGCTGCACCTTATTTAATTTTATTAATTGCTACCCGTTACAAATTACCTTATCACAAAACTATCTGTTACCGATAATTTCAGTGCTTGCAGAGAATACCTTACTGAAAACTGACTATCATTTCCTTCTGCTCCTCGTTGGGTTCGACACTCTTACTTATCGAAAGGACTACAATAGATCCCCTATACTTGTGGGTCATCAAGACTCTTTTCTGGCGCCGTTGTCGCGGAGTGAAGCGCCTTTGGTAAGTGGAACTTGGTAAGGAAAAATATATATAGTGTGCTGAAATTTACTGTCACTTGCTACTATGGAACATAATCCTTTGAGGGGCTTGTTCGGGGTATGTTCACCCCGACCAGTAGATCAAAGAGTTGCTCCTCAAACTACTTAACCTACTAAAAATGTTTACTTTGAAATTCCTTTGGGTATGATAGAGAAACTGCTAGCTAATCCCTTTACAGGAGATGGAACATTGCATCCCGATTTACACCTAATCTATGTGGATGAAGTTTGTGGATTATTTAAGCTTGCAGGTATGCCCAAGGATGTTATCAAGAATAAGGTCTTCCCTTTATCTTTGAAGGTAAAGGTATTGACATGGTTTAGGCATTGCGATAATATTGGATCATGGAACTACAACCAGTTGAAATTGGAATTTCATCAGAAGTTCTATCCTATGCATTGGGTTCATCGTGATCGTAATTATATATATAATTTTTGGCCTCGCGAAGGAGAAAGTATCGCTCAATCTTGGGGGAGGCTTAAGTCAATGTTATATTCATGCCCCAATCATGAGCTCTCAAGAGAAATTGTTATTCAAAAAATTTATGCTCGGCTTTCTCTCGATAGTCGCTCCATGCTCGATACTTCTTGTACTGGTTCTTTTATGATGAAGACTATTGAATTCAAATGGGATTTATTGGAAAGGATTGAATGCAACTCCGAATATTAGGATCTCGACGAAGGTAAGGAGTCAGGTATAACACCTAATTTTGATTGTGTTAAATCTTTCATGGATACCGATGTTTTCGGTGAATTTAGCACTAAATATGGACTTGACTATGAGATAGTAGCTTCTTTCTGCGAATCATTTGCTACTCATGTTGATCTCCCTAAGGAGAAGTGGTTTAAATATCATCCTCGCATTGAAGTAAATGTAGTTGATCCTGTTAAAGTTGAAGAAAAGACTATCACTTATAATGTTGATCCTATTGTTCCTACCGCTTATATTGAGAAACCAGCATTCCCTGTTAGAATAAAGGATCATGCTAAAGCTTCAACTGTGGTTCGTAAAAGTAATACTAGAACACCTACACCCTCTGAGCAAATTAAAGTTGAACCTAGTATTGCTATGGTTAAGGATCTCTTGGTCGATAATATTGATGGGCATGTTATTTACCTCTGTCATGAAGCTGCTAGAATTGCTAGACCCGATACTAAAAATAAACATAGACCTGTTGTACACATGCCTGTTATTTCTGTTAAAATAGGAGATCATTGCTATCATGGTTTATGTGACATGGGTGCTAGTGCGAGTGCAATACCTCATTCCTTATACGAAGAAATTATGCATGACATTGCACCTTCTGAGTTAGAAGGTATTGATGTTACAATTAAGCTTGATAACAGAGTTACTATTTCACCAATGGGAATTGTTAGAGGTGTTGATGTCTTGTGTGGGAAAGTTAAATACCCTATTGATTTTCTTGTTCTTGGTTCCCCACAAGATGACTTTTGCCCCATTATATTTGGTAGACCCTTCTTGAATACCGTTAATGCTAAGATAGACTGCAAAAAAGATATTGTTACTGTTGGTTTAGGGGATATGTCTCATGATTTTAACTTTGCTAAATTTCGTAGACAACCCCGTGATAAAGAACTTCCTAGTAGGGATGAAATTATAGGTCTTGCTTCTATTGATGTGCCTCCTAATGATCCTTTAGAACAATATTTGCTAGACCATGAAAATGATATGTTTATGAATGAAAGAAGGGAAATAGATGAAATATTCTTTAAGTAGGGACCTATTTTGAAACACAACTTGCCTATTGAAATCCTTGGGGATCCTCCACCACCCAAGGGTGATCCCGTGTTTGAGCTCAAACCATTACATGATAATCTTAAGTATGCTTATCTTGATGAAAATAAGATATATCATGTTATTACTAGTGCTAACCTTTCAGAGCAGGAAGAAGGGAAATTATTGAAAACTCTGAAGAAGCATCGTGCTGCTATTGTATATACTCTTGATGATCTTAAGGGCAATAGTACCACTCTATGCCAACACAAAATAAAATTGGAGAAGGACGCTAAACCGGTTGTTGATGTCCAACGACGGTTAAATCCTAAGATGAAAGAAGTGGTAAGGAAAGAAATACTAAAGCTCCTAGAGGCATGTATAATTTATCCCGTTGCTGATAGTCAGTGGGTAAGTCCTATCCATTGTGTCCCTAAGAAGGGAGGTATTACTGTCGTTCCTAATGATAAAGATGAATTGATCCCACAAAGAATTGTTACAGGTTATAGAATTGTAATTGATTTCCACAAATTAAATAAGGCTACTAAAACAGATCATTACCCTCTACCCTTTATTGATCAAATACTAGAAAGATTATCCAAACATACACATTTTTTCTTTCTAGATGGCTATTCTGGTTTCTCTCAAATACCTGTGTCGAAAGAGGACCAAGAAAAGACCACTTTTACTTGCCCTTTCGGTACATTTGCTTATAGACGTATGCCTTTTGGTTTATGTAATGCACCTGCTACCTTTCAAAGATGCATGATGGCTCTGTTCTATGATTTTTGTGAAAAGATTGTTGAGGTCTTCATGGATGATTTCTCCGTTTATGGAACTTCTTTTGATGATTGCTTGAGCAACCTTGATCGAGTTTTGCAGAGATGTGAAGAAACTAATCTTGTCTTGAATTGGGAGAAGTGCCACTTTATGGTTAATGAAGGCATTGTCTTGGGGCATAAAATTTCTGAAATAGGTATTGAAGTTGATAAAGCTAAAGTTGATGCTATTGAAAAGATGTCGTGTCCCAAGGACATCAAAGGTATAAGAAGTTTCCTTGGTCATGCCGGTTTTTATAGGAGGTTCATTAAAGATTTCTCAAAAATTTCCAGGCCTCTAACTAATCTCTTACAAAAAGATGTTCCATTTGTCTTTGATGATGATTGTGTAGAAGCATTTGAAATACTTAAGAAAGCATTGATCTCTGCACCTATTGTCCAGCCACCTGATTGGAATTTACCCTTTGAAATTATGTGTGATGCTAGTGATTATGTTGTAGGCGCTGTTCTAGGACAAAGAGTTGGTAAGAAATTAAATGTTATCCAATATGCTAATAAAACTCTAGACAGTGCCCAGAGAAATTATGGTACTACTGAAAAAGAATTTTTAGCAGTTGTATTTTCTTGTGATAAGTTCAGGCCATATATTGTTGATTCTAAAGTGACTGTTCATACCGACCATGCTGCTATTAAATATCTTATGGAAAAGAAAGATGCTAAACCTAGACTTATTAGATGGGATGTCTTGCTACAAGAATTTGATTTCCATATTATTGATAGAAAGGGAGCTGAGAACCCCGCTGCGGACAACTTGTCTAGGTTAGAAAATGTGCTTGATGACCCACTACCCATTGATGATAGCTTTCCTGATGAATAATTGGCTATCATAGATACTTCTTGTACTGCTCCATGGTATGCGGATTATGCTAATTACATCGTTGCTAAATTTATACCACCTAGTTTCACATACCAGCAAAAGAAAAAGTTTTCTATGATTTAAGACATTACTTATGGGATGACCCACACCTTTATAAAGAAGGAGTAGATGGTATCATTAGACATTGTGTACCAAAGCATGAACGGGAACAAATCCAACGCAAGTGCCACTCCGAGGCCTACGGAGGACACCATGCTGGAGATAGAACTGCACATAAGGTATTGCAATCTGGTTTTTATTGGCCTACTCTCTTCAAGGATGCACGTACGTTTATTTTGTCTTGTGATGAATGTCAAAGAATAGGTAATATTAGTAGACGTCAAGAAATGCCTATGAATTATTCAGTTGTTATTGAACCATTTGATGTTTGGGGATTTGATTATATGGGACCGTTTCCTTCCTCTAACGGGTATACACATATTTTAGTTGCTGTTGATTACGTTACTAAGTGGGTAGAAGCTATTCCGACTAGTAGTGCTGATCATAACACCTCTATTAAGATGCTTAAATAATTTATTTTTCCGAGGTTTGGAGTCCCTAGATACCTAATGACTGATGGTGGTCCACACTTCATTCATGGTGCTTTCCGTAAAATGCTTGCTAAGTATGATGTTAATCATAGAATTGCATCTCCATACCACCCACAGTCTAGTGGTCAAGTAGAACTGAGTAATAGAGAGCTCAAATTAATTTTGCAAAAGATTGTTAATAGATCTAAAAAGAATTGGTCCAAGAAACTTGATGATGCATTATGGACCTATAGAACTGCATATAAAAATCCTATGGGTATGTCTCCGTATAAGATGGTTTATGGAAAAGCATGTCACTTACCTCTCGAACTAGAACACAAGGCATATTGGGCCATTAAAGAGCTCAGTTATGATTTCAAACTTGCTGGTGAGAAGAGGTTATTTGACATTAGCTCACTTGATGAGTGGAGAACCCAGGCTTATGGAAACGCCAAACTATTTAAAGAAACAGTTAAAAGATGGCATGACAAAAGGATACAAAAGCATGAGTTTAATGTAGGTGATTATGTTTTGCTATATAACTCTTGTTTAAGTTTTTTTGCAGGAAAACTTCTCTCTAAATTGGAAGGCCCTTATGTTATCGAGGAGGTCTATCGTTCCGCTGCCATAAAAATCAATAACTTCGAAGGCATAAACCCGAAGGTGGTGAACGGTCAGAGAATCAAACATTATATCTTAGGTAATCCCATAAAAGTTGAATCTAAAGTCATTGAAACGTAACCCTGGAGGAACACATAAGGAACACTTTCTAGAACGTTTCAGACTCCGAAAAGGAATAGGTACGTGGTACGGTAAGTAAACCGACTCCAAAACAGTTCTAATAGCAATTTTTCGCCGTTTTGGAATATTTAAGAAAATAGGAAAATAAGAAGTAGTCCAAAAGGGACACGAGGCACCCACGAGGGTGGAGGGCGCGCCCTACCGCGTGCCCCCTGCCTCGTGGGCACCTCGTGTGCCCTCCGTACTCTGTTTTCTTGCACGATACTTCTTTTAGTCGGTAAAAAAATCATTATATAATCTCCTGAAGGTTTTGACCACCACACCACGCGAGTATCTCCTGCTTTTGTTTCGAGCTATTTTTCTGACAGATCTTGATCAACATGACGTCTTCAAGCGCCCCCAAGGACAAGTTTTTCGAGAAGGTCATCAACCCCTACCTCGCGGAGGTGCTGCAACACCCTCAATCCATTGAGATGCGTGAGGTGGTGCTGCACATCCGCGATGTTGAGGGACCAAGGAGGACCGAAAGCGTGGAGACAAGACTCGAAGCAATGGAGCAGCAAGTTTTCAAGTGCCAGGGGATGGTGGAACGCGGACTCAACGCTAACCACATGATGATCACGGAGTTCACCCACAAACACAAGCTGGATGCCAAGAACATAGGGGAGGCCATCATCAAGCTTCATGAGAAAATCGAGCAACTCCAAGCCCAGATCTATGACCTGCAAAACCAAAACTATGAGTATGAATATAGATTCAAGAAGATGAGTTTGGCTGCAGATTTCAAGATCCCGGAGACTCGATCATCCTTCTATGATGGTGAGCCTATGCCTTGGAAGATGGATGACAAGCCTGCATCATCAACAACTCCATCACCGCCGAATAAAGAGACATAAATACATGGGTATGGGCACTCCCCTTGGCAACTGCCAAGCTTGGGGGAGGTGCCCCGGTATCGTATCATCATCACCTCTATCTTTACCATTTTTCTAAGTTCAATCTTTTTGGTTATATCTTGATCTAGTAGAATAAAGTTTAGTATGATCTATTTTTGAGCTTTGCTTTATGATCCTTATCTTTGTAATCGAGTCCGTGAGCTATATATAAGAAAGATTAATTTTTGAGTCAAGGCTTGATTATCTCACTATGATCATGAGAGAATAAAAGAAAGAATCAAAAGAATTAAAATAGATCATATTGATCTTATGGAAAGTTATGACTTCACATATAAAGAGTATATGAATACAAGTTGTTGAGAGTTGACAAACATACTTTTGGTCATCGTTGCAATTAATAGGAAGTAATAAAGAAAGAGAGGTCTTCACATATAAATATACTATTTTGGACATCTTCTATGATTGTGAGCACTAATTAAAATATGACATGCTAAAAGTTGATGTTGGACAAGACAACGTAATGGGTTATATTTTCTTATATCTGAAATAAAGTATATTGTCATTGATCATCCAACATGTTGAGCTTGCTTTCCCCCCTCATTCTAGCCAAACCCCTTGCACCAAGTAGAGATACTACCTGTGCTTCCAATTATCATTAAACCCAGTTTTGCCATGAGAGTCCACACTATCTACCTATGGATTGAGTAAGTTCCTTCAAGTAAGTTGTCATTGTTGCAAGCAATAAAAATTGCTCTCTAAATATGTATGATCTATTAGTGTGGAGAAAATAAGCTTTATACGATCTTGTGATATGGAAGCAATAAAAGTGATGGACTACATAATAAAGGTCCCTATCACAAGTGGCAATATAAAGTAACATTCTTTTGCACTAAGATTTTGTACATCCAACCATAAAATCACATGACAACCTCTGCCTCTCTCTACGAAGGGCCTATCTTTTATTCTTGTCTTATACCTTATACAAGAGTCTTGGTGATCTTCACCTTTCCTTTTTACATTTTATCCTTTGGCAAGCCCATTGTGTTGGAAAGATCTTAACATATATACCCAATTGGATGTAAGTTATCATGGACTATTATTATTGACATTACCCTTGAGGTAAAAGGTTGGGAGGTGCTACCTCTTGAGCTTGCGTTGTATTCCCTCGAAGAGGAAAGGGAGATGCATCAAAGTAGCGTAAGTATTTCCCTCAGTTTTTGAGAACCAAGGTATCAATCCAGTACGAGACCACGCGCGAGTCCCTCGCACCTGCACAAAGAAATAAGAACTTCGCAACCAACACGATAAGGGGTTGTCAATCCCTTTACGGCCACTTACGAAAGTGAGATCTGATAAAGATGATAGTTTATATTTTTGGTATTTTTAGTTTAATAAAACAGCAAATAAAAGCGGTAAAGTAAAGTAGACGTAGATTGATATGTTGAGAATAGACCCGGGGGCCATAGTTTTCTCTAGTGGCTTCTCTCATGACAGCGGTATTCTACGGCGGGTAAACAAATTACTGTCGAGCAATTGATAGAAAAGCGAATAATTATGAGACTATCTAGGCATGATCATTGTATATAGGCATCACGTCCGAGACAAGTAGACCGAAGCGATTCGGCATCTACTACTATTACTCCACACATCGACCGCTATCCAGCATGCATCTAGTGTATTGAGTTCATATGAACAGAGTAACGCCTTAAGCAAGATGACATGATGTAGAGGGATAAACTCTAGCAATATGATGGAAACCCCATCTTTTTATCCTCGATGGCAACCATACAATACGTGCCTTGCTGCCCCTACTGTCACTGGGAAAGGACACCGCAAGATTGAACCCAAAGCCAAGCGCTTCTCCCATTACAAGAACTATAGATCTAGTAGGCCAAACCAAACCAATAATTCGAAGATACTTGCAAGGATATTATCAAGCACACATAAAAAGTTCAGAGAAGAACCAAATATCTTTCATAGATAACCTTGATCATAAACTCACAATTCATCGGATTTCGACAAACACACCGCAAAAAGAGATTACATCGAATAGATCTCCTCGAAGACCGAGGAGAACTTTGTATTGAGATCCAGAGAGAGAGAAGAAGCCATCTAGATACTAGCTATGGACCCGAAGGTCTGTGGTAAACTACTCACAACTCATGGTGAGGGCGATGATGATGATGATGAAGGCCTCCGTGATGGACCCCCTCCCGGAACAGGCTCCAAGATGGGATCTCCACGGGAACAGAAGCTACGACAGTGGAATTAGGGTTTTCTCTGTGCGCATGGAGTTTCTGGGGTACGTAGGTATATATAGGAAGAAGGAGGGCACCGGGGGCCACATTGGTCAGCCTCGAGGTAGGGGGGCGCGCCCTGGGAAGGGGGGCGCGCCCCCCACCCTCGAGGGCAGGCCCTCTGTCCCCTGACTTGGTCCTAACGTTTCCCGAGCGTGATTTCCTCCAAAAATATCTCTCGCGAAGGTTTCATTCCGTTTGGACTCCGTTTGATATTCCTTTTCTGCAAAACCCTGAAATAGGCAAAAAACAGCAATCTGGACTAGGACTTTGGGTTAGTAGGTTAGTCCCGAAAATGATATAAAAGTGAATGATAAAGTCCATTAAACATACAAGACTTCATAAATAATAGCATGGAACAATAAAAAATTATAGATACGTTGGAGACGTATCAAGCATCCCCAAGCTTAATTCCCGCTCGTCCTCGAGTAGGTAAATGATAAAGAAAGAATTTTTGATGTGGAATGCTAACCAATATAGTTTTTCAATGTAATTCTCTTAATTGTGGCATGAATGTTCAGATCTGAAAGATTCAAGATAAAAGTCTATATTGACATTAAAAATAACAATACTTCAAGCAATACTAACAAAGCAATCATGTCTTCTCAAAATACTATGGCTAAAGAATGTTATCCCTACAAAATCCTATAGTCTGGCTATGCTCCCTCTTCATCACACAAAATATTCATATCATGCACAACCCCGATTTCAGCCAAGCATTTGTTTTCATACTCTATTTTTTCAAACCTTTCAACTTTCATGCAATACATGAGCGTGAGCCATGGATATATCACTTTGGGTGGAATAGAGGTGGTTGTGGAGAAGACAAAAAGGAGGGAGATAGTCTCACATCGACTAGGCGTATCAACGGGCTATGGAGATGCCCATCAATAGATATCAATGTGAGTGAGTAGGGATTGCCATGCAACGGATGCACTAGTGCTAAATATGAATGAAAGCTCAACAAAAGAAACTAGTGGGTGTGCATCCAACTTGCTTGCTCACGAAGACCTAGGGCATTTGAGGAAGCCCATTGTTGGAATATACAAGCCAAGTTCTATAATGAAAATTCCCACTAGTATATGAAAGTGACTAATCATGAGACTCTCTACAATGAAGATCATGGTGCTACTTTGAAGCACAAGTGTGGAAAAAGATAGTAGCAATTGTCCCTTCTCTCTTTTCTCTCATTTTTTTGGAGGGGCTTTTTTTATTAGCCCCTCTCTATATTTTTTGGGCCTTTTTTTTATTGACCTTTCCTCACACGAGACAATGCTCTAATAATGATGATCATCACACTTTTTGTTACAACTCGAAGTTACAACTCGATACTACAACAAGTATGACTCTACATGAATGCCTCCGGCGGTGTACCGGCATAAGCAATGAATCAAGAGCGACATATATGAAAAATTATGCATGGTGGCTTTGCCACAACTACGATGTCAACTACATGATCATGCATGGCACTATGACAATATGATGCGTGTCATATGGACGGAACGGTGGAAAGTTGCATGGCAATATATCTCAGAATGGCTATGGAAATGCCATGATAGGTAGGTATGGTGGCTGTTTTGAGGAACAATATGGTGGCTGTTTTGAGGAAGGATATATAGTGGATTTATGGTACCGGTTAAAGTTGCGCGGTACAAGAGAGGCTAGCAATGGTGGAAGGGTGAGAGTGCGTATAATCCATGGACTCAACATTAGTCATAAGAACTCATGTACTTTTTGCAAAAATCTACGAGTCATCGAAAACAAAGCAATCAACGCATGCTCCTAGGGGGGAGGTTGTTAGGAGTTAACCATCGCGCGCCCCCGACCTCCACACAAAGGTTGGCACTCTACAAATACCTCATGCTCTAACTTCGTCACATAGCGGTTTACCATACGTGCATGATACGGGAATCACTAACCTTAACACAAGTATTTCTCAATTTCATAATAACTCCACTAGCATGACTCTAATATCACTATCCTCATGTCTCAAAACAATTATCAAGCATCCAACATCTCATTCTATTCAATGCACTTGGTGTGAAAATTTTACTACATTGACATTGGATGTTTATTATGTGAAGACTAGTTTCTTTAGCCTAAAAACATTACCATGCTGTTTTAATAGACTCTCAAATAGATATAAGTGAAGCATGATAGTTCAACAATTTCTACAAAATATTACCACCACCGTGCTCTAAAAGATATAAGTGAAGCACTAGAGCAAAAACTATTCAACTCAAAAGATATAAGTGAAGCACATAGAGTGTTCTAATAATTCCTAAGCCATGTTTAAATCTCTCAAATAGGTGTGTCCAGCAAGAACGATTGTGGCAAACTAACAAGCAAAGTCTCAAATTATAGAAGACGCTCCAAGCAAAACACATAGCGTGTTGCGACTAAAAATATAGCTCCAAGTATAGTTACCGATGGATGAAGACGAAAGAGGGGATGCCTTCCCGGGGCATCCCCAAGCTTAGGCTTTTGATTATATTGAATTTTCTTGGGGTGCCATGGGCATCCCCAAGCTTAGGCCTTTGCTACTCTTTGTTCCATAGTCCATCAAAGCAATACCCAAAACTTGAAAACTTCACAACACAAAACTTAGACAAAAATTCTCGTGAGCTCCGTTAGTAAGAGAAAGCAAACCACTACTCAAAGGTACAGCAAGGAATTCATTCTTTGTTTATATTGATGTTAAACCTACTGTACTCCAAGTTCTCTATTGTCCATATCCTCCAATATTACTCATAGATTCATCGGAATAAGCAAACAACACATGAAAAACAGAATCTGTCAAAGACAAAACAGTCTATAGTAATCTGCAGGGTTCGCCTACTTCTGGAACTCCAAAAAATTCAAACTAAATTGGTAAATTTGCGAAATTTTTCTACCAATCAGCAGCAAAAAGAATCAACTAAAAATCACTCTACAGTAAAATCCCACGACTACTTTAACAAGCGCTAACGATTCTGTTTTTCACAGCAAGATCATATAAACTTCACACAAGACTTACCAAAGGTTCTACTTGGCACACACACTAAACAAAACATGAAACCATAACTAATCAGAGTCTAGATGCAATATTTATTCCCTAACAGCAAAAAAAACAAAAAAACATAAAATTGGGTTGCCTCCCAACAAGCGCTATCGTTTTACGCCCCTAGCTAGGCACGATACAAGATAGATCTAGGTTTTGCCATCCTTGATCTCCACCCTTTTAATGGTGTCAAGTTCGAATCCGGGAGGTTCCTTATGTTTCCCTTCATATTCGGAGATCTTTAGATCTAAAACATCCAACCATTTATTACAAAGAGTAATCAACATATTCATACGATGGATATTTCCACTAACATTCTTAAGTGGTTCAACAGACTTTTGTAGTATTTTTGTTACTTCACAGATTTTCTCAAATACTTGAGTCTCTTCCTGGGTGGAGGGTTGCCCGAATAAGTCTATTAGGACATTGTAATAATTAAGGGTATGATTCCCTAAGAAATTTCCTCCGGTAACGGTATCAAGAACAAGCCTATTCCAAGGGGTTATGCCAAAATAAAAATTGTGAAGAAGAACGGAAGTGGAAAGCTTCCGATTAGATCTATTTTGAGCATTGCAAATTCTATACCAGGCATCTTTTAAGTTTTTTTCCTCCCTTTGTTTAAATTTGAGGACCTCACTCTCGGGAGTGGTGATAATGATAGGTGTGCTAGACATGATGACAAGCAAGCAAGCAGCACAGGAGCAGACAAGAAGCAAGCGAATGATAAACACACGGCGGAAGAAGGGCGAATAAAATGGCAAGGGTGAAGTGGGGGAGAGGAAACCGAGAGGCAAATAAATGTAATGCGAAGGATAAGGGTTTGTGATAGCTACTTGGTATATGACTTTTGTGTAAGCCTCCCCGACAACGACGCCAGAAATTCTTCTTGCTACCTCTTGAGCTTGCGTTGTATTCCCTCGAAGAGAAAGGGAGATGCAGCACACTAGCGTAAGTATTTCCCTCAGTTTTTGAGAACCAAGGTATCAATCCAGTAGGATACCACGCGCGAGTCCCTCGCACCTGCACAAACAAATAAGAACTTTGCAGCCAACGGGATAAGGGGTTGTCAATCCCTTTACGGTCACTTACGAAAGTGAGATCTGATAGAGATGATAGTTTATATTTTTGGTATTTTTAGTTTAATAAAACAGCAAATAAAAGCGGTAAAGTAAAGTAGACGTAGATTGATATGTTGAGAATAGACCCGGAGGCCATAGTTTTCTCAAGTGGCTTCTCTCAGGATAGCGGTATTCTACGGCGGGTAAACAAATTACTGTCGAGCAATTGATAGAAAAGCGAATAATTATGAGACTATCTAGGCATGATCATTGTATATAGGCATCACGTCCGAGTCAAGTAGACCGAAACGATTCAGCATCTACTACTATTACTCCACACATCGACCGCTATCCAGCATGCATCTAGTGTATTGAGTTCATACGAACAGAGTAACGCCTTAAGCAAGATGACATGATGTAGAGGGATAAACTCAAGCAATATGATAAAACCCCATCTTTTTATCCTCGATGGAAACAATACAATACGTGCCTTGCTGCCCCTACTATCACTGGGAAAGGACACCGCAAGATTGAACCCAAAGCCAAGCACTTCTCCCATTGCAAGAACTATAGATCTAGTAGGCCAAACCAAACCAATAATTCGAAGAGACTTGCAAGGATATTATGAGCACACATAAAAAGTTTAGAGAAGAACCAAATATCTTTCATAGATAACCTCGATCATAAACTCAAAATTCACCGGATCTCGACAAACACACCGCAGAAAGAGATTACATCGAATAGATCTCCTCGAAGACCGAGGAGAACTTTGTATTGAGATCCATAGAGAGAGAAGAAGCCATCTAGATACTAGCTATGGACCTGAAGGTCTGTGGTAAACTACTCACAACTCATGGTGAGGGCGATGATGATGATGATGAAGGCCTCCGTGATGGATCCCCTTCCCGGAACAGGCTCCAAGATGGGATCTCCATGGGAACAGAAGCTACGACGGTGGAATTAGGGTTTTCTCTCTGCGTATGGAGTTTCTGGGGTACGTAGGTATATATAGGAAGAAGGAGGGCACCGGGGGCGACAGGGGCCAGCCTCGAGGCAGGGGGGCGCGCCCTGGGAAGGGGGGCGCGTCCCCCACCCTCAAGGGCAGGCCCTCTGTCCCCTGACTTGGTCCTGACGTTTCCCGAGTGTGATTTCCTCCAAAAATATCTCTCGCGAAGGTTTCATTCCGTTTGGACTCTGTTTGATATTGCTTTTCTGCAAAACCCTGAAATAGGCAAAAAACAACAATCTGGACTGGGCCTTTGGGTTAGTAGGTTAGTCCCAAAAACGATATAAAAGTGAATGATAAAGCCCATTAAACATCCAAGACTTCATAAATAATAGCATGGAACAATAAAAAATTATAGATACGTTGGAGACGTATCAAGCATCCCCAAGCTTAATTCCTGCTCGTCCTCGAGTAGGTAAATGATAAAGAAAGAATTTTTGATGTGGAATGCTAACCAATATAGTTTTTCAATGTAATTCTCTTAATTGTGGCATGAATGTTCAGATCTGAAAGATTCAAGATAAAAGTCTATATTGACATAAGAAATAACAATACTTCAAGCAATACTAACAAAGCAATCATGTCTTCTCAAAATATTATGGCTAAAGAAAGTTATCCCTACAAAATCATATAGTCTGGCTATGCTCCCTCTTCATCACACAAAATATTCATATCATGCACAACCCCGATTTCGGCCAAGCATTTGTTTTCATACTCTATTTTTGCAAACCTTTCAACTTTCACACAATACATGAGCGTGAGCCATGGATATAGCACTGGGTGGAATAGAGGTGGTTGTGGAGAAGACAAAAAGGAGGGAGATAGTCTCACATCGACTAGGCGTATCAACGGGCTATGGAGATGCCCATTAATAGATATCAATGTGAGTGAGTAGGGATTGCCATGCAACGGATGCACTAGAGCTAAATATGAATGAAAGCTCAACAAAAGAAACTAGTGAGTGTGCATCCAACTTGCTTGCTCACGAAGACCTAGGGCATTTGAGGAAGCCCATTGTTGGAATATACAAGCCAAGTTCTATAATGAAAATTCCCACTAGTAGATGAAAGTGACTAATCATGAGACTCTCTACAATGAAGATCATGGTGCTACTTTGAAGCACACGTGTGGAAAAAGATAGTAGCAATTGTCCCTTCTCTCTTTTCTCTCATTTTTTGGAGGGGATTTTCTCTCTTCTTTTTTATTAGCCCCTCTCTATATTTTTTGGGCCTTTTTTATTGGCCTTTCCTCACACGGGACAATGCTCTAATAATGATGATCATCACACTTTTTGTTACAACTCGAAATTACAACTCGATACTACAATAAGTATGACTCTACATGAATGCCTCCGGCGGTGTACCGGCATAAGCAATGAATCAAGAGCGACATATATGAAAAATTATGCATGGTGGCTTGGCCACAACTACGATGTCAACTACATGATCATGCATGGCACTATGATAATATGATGCGTGTCATATGGACGGGACAATGGAAAGTTGCATGGCAATATATCTCGGAATGGCTATGGAAATGCCATGATAGGTAGGTATGGTGGCTGTTTTGAGGAACAATATGGTGGCTGTTTTGAGGAAGGATATATAGTGGGTTTATGGTACCGGCAAAATTTGCGCGATACAAGAGAGGCTAGCAATGGTGGAAGGGTGAGAGTGCGTATAATCCATGAACTCAAGATTAGTCATAAGAACTCATGTACTTATTGCAAAAATCTACGAGTCATCAAAAACAAAGCAATCAACGCATGCTCCTAGGGGGGAGGTTGGTAGGAGTTAACCATCGTGCGCCCCCGACCTCCACACAAAGCTTGTCCTTTGCTACAAAAATGATTGGGCCATCTTGCTGCACCTTATTTACTTTTATTACTTGCTACCCGTTACAAATTACCTTATCACAAAACTATCTGTTACCGATAATTTCAGTGCTTGCAGAGAATACCTTACTGAAAACTGCCTATCATTTCCTTCTGCTCCTCGTTGGGTTCGAAACTCTTACTTATCGAAAGGACGACGATAGATCCCCTATACTTGTGGGTCATCAATGGGCATCTCCATAGCCCATTAATATGCCTAGTTGATGTGAGAGCATCTTCCTCCTTTTTGTCTTCTCCACAATTACCACTCTATTCCACCTATAGTGCTATATCCATGGCTCACGCTCATGTATTGCGTGAAAGTTGAAAAAGTTTGAGAATTCTAAAGTATGAAACAATTGCTTGGTTGAAACCGGGGTTGTGCATGATTTGAATATTTTGTGTGACGAAGATGGAGCATAGCCAAACTATATGATTTTGTTGGGATGAACTTTCTTTGGCCATGTTATTTTGAGAAGACATAATTGCTTTGTTAGTATGCTTGAAGTATTACTATTTTTATGTCAATATTAAACTTTTGTCTTGAATCTTTCGGATCTGAATATTCATGCCACAGTAAAGAAAATTACATTGAAAATTATGTTGGGTAGCATTCCACATCAAAAATTCTGTTTTTATCATTTACCTACTCGAGGACGAGCAGGAATTAAGCTTGGGGATGCTTGATACGTCTCCAACGTATCTATAATTTTTGATTGTTCCATGCTATTATATTATCTGTTTTGGATGTTTAATGGGCTTTAATATGCACTTTTATATTATTTTTGGGACTAACCTATTAACCAGAGGCCAAGTGCGAGTTCCTGTTTTTTTGGCTATTTCAGTGTTTCGTAGGAAAGGAATATCGAACGGAGTCCAAACAGAATGAAACCTTCGCGATGATCTTTCTTGGACCGAAAGCAATCCAGAAGACTTGGAGTAGAAGTTGGGCGCCCCCACCCTCGTGGGCCCCTTGTAGCTCCACCGACGTACTACTTCCGCCTATATATACCCTTATACCCTAAAAACATCCATGAGAGCAACGAAACCACTTTTCCACTGCCGCAACCTTCTGTACCCGTGAGATCCCATCTTGGGGCCTTTTCCGGCGCTCTGCCGGAGGGGGAATCGATCACGGAGGGCTTCGACATCAACACCATAAACTCTCCGATGATGTGTGAGTAGTTTACCAGAGACCTTCGGGTCCATAGTTATTAGCTAGATGGCTTCTTCTCTCTCCTTGGTTCTCAATACAAAGTTCTCCGCGATGTTCTTGGATATCTATTCAATGTAATTCTTTTTGCGGTGTGTTTGTCGAGATCCGATGAATTGTGGGTTTATGATCAAGATTATCTATGAACAATATTTGGTTCTTCTCTGAATTCTTATATGCATGATCTAATATCTTTGCAAGTCTCTTCGAATTACCAGTTTGGTTTGGCCTACTAGATTGATCTTTCTTACAATGGGAGAAGTGCTCAGCTTTGGGTTCAATCTTGCGGTGCTCTATCCCAGTGACAGAAAGGGAACCGACACGTATTGTATTGTTGCCATCGAGAATAAAAAGATGGGGTTTATATCATATTTCTTGAGTTTATTCATCTACATCATGTCATCTTGCTTAAGGCGTTACTCCGTTCTTATGAACTTAATACTCTAGATGCATGCTGGATAGCGGTCGATGTGTGGAGTAATAGTAGTAGATGCAAAATTGTTTTGGTCTACTTGACACGGACGTGATGCCTATGTTCATGATCATGCCTAGGTATTATCATAACTATGTGCTTTTCTATCAATTGCTCGGTAGTAATTTGTTCAGCCACCGTAATATATGCTATCATGAAAGAAGCCACTAGTGAAACCTATGGCCCCCTGGTCTACTTTACATCATATAAGTTTCCAATCTACAATTCTAGTTTACTATTTATTTTTGCAATCTTTATTTTCCAATCTATACAACAAAAATACCTAAAATATTTATCTTATTATCTTTATCAGATCTCACTTTTGCAAGTGGGCATGAAGGGATTGACAACCCCTTTATTGCATTGGTTGCAAGGTTCTTGATTGTTTGTGCAAGTACAAGGCAATTTGCGTGTAGTCTCCTACTGGATTGATACCTTGGTTCTCAAAAACTGAGGGAAAAACTCACGCTACTTTGCTGCATCACGCTTTCCTCTTCAAGGTAAAACCAACGCATGCTCAAGAGGTAGAAGACGCCCATGCGCTCGCATAGATGCTTCTCCGCCATCTTTGCAACCGACATCTTTCTCCCATTGGCTTGGAGACGCTGGCTGGAGCGAGGAAGGTTGAAGCCTACAACTCCAGCCAGCGTCTTCCTTCTCCTTGTCGGTGGTCTTGGCCTTGGGGAGGGTGAGCTTGGTGCAGTGAGCAGGGGTGGCTGGCAGGCCACAAACAGGGGACATCGCGGAGGTGTTCCCTCACTGCCAGCAACTGGGTAGACCGCCGAGACAAAGATCAGGGTGACCGGCTCAGCTTCAGCTTCGGAGGCAGGAGATGGAGCAACAACACCACTGTCTTGCGCTACAGGAGAGGACGAGATGATCTCGATGATGTCCAGGGTCGTGGAACGGGGAGGTGTTGGCGTATGTGGAGACAGAGAAGGGCACACAGCTGCCTGTCATTGCATGGCTCCAAAAGAGGGAGCAATCCATTGCAGCCAAGAGCCCTCTCCAGGCACGGAGGTGAGCTGAATCACATCACAAGAGGTCGATCGTGGCGAGGAAGGGGGCGAGCGGCCACAAGTGTCTTTGCTGACCGGGTTAGCAGCCCCTCCAGGACGCCCAGGGCGAGCCTGGCAGTCCGCAGGGTAGCGACGGCCGCGCCTACCAGAGGCTGGGATGACAGCGCCGTCCGGTAGGCGCTGGACCAGCTTGCTTTCGATGGAGCGCGCGTCGGGGGCCTCATGGCGACGGCGGCGCCCGTCGCAGCTACGGTCGTCCCGGCGGTCTTCTGTGCTGTCTCGGCGTCCATCATCATCACGACGCTCTGGGCGTGAGACCTGCTCCAGAAAAAAATGCTTTCTCCAGGTGGAAGGGCGCTCATCGCGCCCGCGGCGGCCACGGTCACGGTCGTCATCTCTTCTATCACGGTCGTGGTCGCGATCCCTATCGTGGTCGCGGTCGTGGCTGTCGTGGCGTCTCCCAGCCACCTCTGTTGGGTCCCACATCCTGGATTCACTGTCGATGACCCCGTAGCGAAAGGAGAACGAATGCGAGGAACGAGGCCGGCGGGGGACGTTGTCGTTGGCGTCGTGGGTGAAATTCTCAACCAGGTTGAGGTGAACCAGGACGCGCCGCTTGAGCCCACGCCGGCCAACAGCAGCGCTTGGGCCATTGCTGTAGCCCGCCGGCTGGTTGTCAGTGACCGTCAGCCGAAGAACCTTGGGGATGGCGGAGTGGTTGGCAGACCATGCTCAGAGGTCGAGTGAGGAGGAGTCTACTCTCTTGACTATGTCGATGTCGAAGTAGTGCAGGAATGTGTCAGGGCCGAGCACTTGCGTTGCCACCTCGTCGCACCATGCGTTGAGCGGCAGATTTTTGATGCACAGGTGAACGTGGTAGTACGCCTCCACCAGATCAGCGTTTGCCTTAGGTCTCCATCTGGCAGTGTGTAAGTCCAGCCCGCCATGGCTGAAGCGGCCCGATGACGTGGTGACTTGGTCGCGGTGGTCCTAGTGGGAGAAGAGGATGAAGAAATCCTCTGGGTAGTGGGACACCACCTTGATGAAATTGCGATTGATGACGAACTTGGTGGCGATGGCGATCCTAACCTCCTCGGCGTTGATGCGTGGGCGACTCCCTCCAAGCCACACCAACGCACCCAGGGTGGAGAGGGTGATAGCGATGTCCTCCATGGCCTGGGTGGAGGTGATGACCACATGGCCCTCCTTAGGGCGCAACGATGGGTCTCCAACAAGCGGCATCGCATCGGGCGGCGAGGCTTGGGTTGGTGAAGAAGCCGGCGACAGAGACGGGGCGGCACAGGTCGGTGGAGACCTCGGCGATGCGGGCGACACAACTGGTGAGAGCGGGGGCGAGGGGACGGGCGAGGCATTGCAGTCACGGGCGCGGTGACCACACGACTTGCATGTCCGGCACCTAAAAGGATTTCGGCAGTCGATCTTGAAGCGGCCGACCTCGAGGCATCGATGGCAGGTGCAAAAGCGGTGGTGGACGAAACTTCTTCCCGTTGGAGGGGAATAAGAAGCAGAGGCCCTCCTCTGCTTTGAATGTTGGTAGATGGGCAGCGCACGCCACCAGTACGGCGCCTTGACGAGCTGCCAACCATCCTCGGAGTAGCTGCCGGGAGACGCGGCAGGCTTGGGGCTCGAGCGACGCGACGTCCAAGCCACCCGCCGGCGTGTCCTGAAGGCTCCTGCAGGAGCAGTCTTGAGGCATGGCCTGTGCGCGCCTTGAATGGGGAGGCGAGGAGTTGAATCCAGCACGACAACATTCAAGGCAAAGCACACCGAGCGCTGCGGAACCTCGCCCCCCGCACCGGTGGTCGCCAGCTGGGAGTCAGCGACGAAGGAGGAATCTGAGGAAGCAGGAAGCCGTGGCAGCGAACCCAGATTTGATAAGCACGGGCCCAGCAGCGGCGGACACGGGTCGGCAGGAGCGCCTAACGCACTAGAGGCCACGGAAAGCCCGACGAGAGGAGCGGGGACGATGGGGGCCAGTGGGCTGATCTGGAGCGGGTCTGCGGCGGCGGCGGTGGCTGCGGGCGTTGGAGTAGCGCGTCGCTGGAGCGTGGGCGTGGGTGTGGGCATAGTATTTTTGGGCTGCTAACTTGTAGTCCTAATTTTCCCCGCAAGTTCTCTCAACCACCGATGGGGAGATTGTTGGGTTTAGTTTCACATCATTGTGGAGGGAGACATAACATGACTTATAAGGGTGAGTATATCCCCTCCTAACAGGCTAGTATTTTGGAGGGAGAGGGTCCCAAGGCCTCTCATAAGTCGGTGTTGCTCTCTGTTTGAATGAAAACACTGGTGCTAACGGACCCAAAGCGTATGATCGCGTGAATTGGAACTTTTTGAGGCAGGTTCTGCTAAGCCGGGGCTTCTCGGCCATGTGGGTCCACTGAGTCATGCAGCTGGTCTCGGGTGGCCAGACTGCGATCTCGGTCAACGGGGAAGTAGGGCACTTCTTCCGGAACAAACGGGGACTACGTCTGGGCGACTAGATGTCCCCGCTCTTGTTCAAATTTGTGGTAGATACCCTCGCGGCTATGCTACGGAGGGCGACCTCGACCGACCATATCAAGGGAGTGGTTGGCCACTTGATCCCATGGGGGGTCTCGCATTTGCAGTATGCAGACGACACCCTGCTACTGTTCCAGTCGGATACTCACAGTATTGCAACGGTGAAAGCACTACTGCTGAGTTTTGAGCTGATGTCTGGTCTCAAAATCAATTTTCACAAGTGCGAGATGCTGTCTATGGGGATAGACAGCGAGGAGGGGCGTCGCATTGCTGACCTTCTCAACTGTAAAGTGGGAAAGTTCCCTTTTACGTACTTAGGCCTGCCTCTGGCGCCTCGCAGAGTAACAATAGATGAATGGGCTCCTTGAACAGGGAAAGTGGGAAAGAAAGTGAGTCCCTGGCGTTGTAAGTTCATGTCCTCTGCGGCAAGACTTGTCCTGACCAACTCTTCGCTTCCTATGTTCGCAATGGGCCTGTGCCTGTTGGCTGAGGGGGTTCATGCCAAATTCGACACGCCGCACACCCATTTCTTTTGGGAAGGGACGGGCCTCAAACGAAAATACCATATGGTCAAATGGGCTGCGGTGTGTCGGCCCAAATCCTTGGGAGGACTAGGAATAACCAACACCAGACTTCAAAACATTGCGCTCATGTGCAAGTGGATCTGGAAGCTTTCGCAAGGGACGACTGGCCTATGGGCTGATATCCTAAGGGCCAAATATTTCCCTCACAGGAATTTCTTTGAAGGGGATGCAAGGGGCTCCCTTTTTTTGGCAAGACCTGCAGGCTATCAGACCCGCTTTTGAGAAAGGGGCCAAATTCAACGTCGCCAATGGCCGATCCACCCGTTTCTGGTTAGATATTTGGGTGGGCTGGTGCCCCCTTTGGGAAGATTTCCCTGATTTGTATGCTATCGCGGTGCATCCAAATCCTAGGGTGGCTGAGGCTTTGGTATCCCCTGTGATGGCCTGGCTTATTAGGGATGATAGACTACTCATATCAATAAGGAATTCCTTCTTTTCCGGGAGCCCATTCGGATAGAACTCCAAAGTTAAGCGTGCTCAGCTTGGAGTAGTTTCAGGATGGGTGACCGACCGGGAAGTTGCTCCCGGGTGCGCACGAGTGAGGACAAAGTGCGCAGAAAAGACTAGTATTGATATGTGAGGCCAGTCTAGATTCCGCCAGGAGTAACGACCACCGGCGGGTGTGTCCGGGGCGTTACATCCCCCCTGACCATCGCCTTCTGCCGCAACCTTACTGACCAGGAAGCAGCAAGGTGGGGTGCTTTGTTGGACCTGATTACCCCCGTGGCGCTCTCAGAGGAGCCTGATAGGGTGTCGTGGCATCTCAACGCCTCCAGGAAGTTTACCGTCAAATCCTTATACCACAAACTGTGCCAAGGGACGGTTCAGAGAGGTGAAAGGACTTTGGCAAGCTCGTGTTCCGCTAAAGATCAAGGTTTTTCTTTGGCAATTGTTCCGGGGCCGTCTCCCCACGTCCATCAACATAGCAAAACGGAATGGCCCGGCAACGGGTCCATGCGCGTTATGTGGAAACCCCGAGAACGCAAACCATGTCTTCTTCCTCTGTCCCCTCGCGAGGTTTGCTTGGAGTGCAGTGCGTGAGGCTGCTGGTGTCCCCTGGAACCCGCGCTCCTCTTCGGATCTAGTGGAGCTCCTAGACTCGGTTCAAGGCCAGCACAAGCGTGTGGTTTGGGCTAGTATAGGGGCGATGTTATGGTCCTTATGGCTCACTCGCAACAAATTTACCATTGAAGGATCGTTCCCGTCGCACCCGGCTAACATCATATGCAAATGCTCTATCCTATTCCAGCAGTGGAGTCCGTTGGCGAAGCAGAAGGACACTGGGATCATGAAGCATGCGCAAGAACGAATGCACCAGGTCTACGTTGCGGCTAGGGAGCCGGCGCTACCGACCTAATGGTGAGCATGTTATTTTGTTCGCGAGCCTGCGCGCTCCTTCTCTTGGGCTTCAGCTATGTAATCTGCTCGCTGCCGGGCTTTGAACCCTACCCAGACTTAGTTTCTAGTTATGCCGTGGGCTTTTGATTCGCCCGTGTAATGTTGTTCGTTGATAAACAGCCTGTTCCGCTGTGGGCTTTATTAATTTAAAGCCGGGCGCCTCCAGCGTCTTCGTTCCAAAATTACGTAACACCCGTGACCGGTCCCTGTAGCAAAACTGGCTGCCATGGCAACGTTTCCCGCGGCTGCCTGTTTCGCTGCCATGGCAGCCGTTTTGCGTGAACCCGTTGCTGTCTGATCTGGGACGCTTACGCTAGCAAGCACCCTGAAGGCCCGAAGCAGCATGCGTGCCCAATAATTCCCATAGCACGTACCAATGTGTGCATACAAGTTGGCTACGGCAAAAAAATAGCGTCGTCCGTATCTCGCAGTGGCTCAGCAATCAGTCCGTGTATTTTTATACATCTGTATTTATTTTACAAGTGTATTTTACCGGCCGTGTGCTAATTCCAGCTGAGAATCAAAACGACTGATCGTTCGTCTGTATATTTTACAGGTGTAAAAGTGCTGGAAACGACATTCCAATCAAGGCCTTTTTTGACGGCAGTGCCCGTTAGCCTTTTTTTTCTTGATACAAGAGTGCCAGTTAGCATTCGGTGCCTCTACGGATGAGGATATCACATCATAATGCTAGAGACGAAAAAACTTTGTCCTGTGCACCGTTCATATCAACAACTACTACTAGATGTCTTGCTAGCACAGTGCTCCGAACCATCGCAGTGGATATAATCAACGCGCACGTCCAAACTGATGGCAACAAGCAAAGCTAGTGCGAGCACGTCAAAAGACGCATCGCCGTCGCTGAGATGGCCGGGCATATACATCCTTTAAACCTCGACCGCTTATACTTACCGCGATCGAGCGTGAAGCCAAACAGTGCTCTGATAATGAACTGCGTTAGCAGCACAAAGCTGTGATTGCCAAATTATTGGCGCGAGTAGGCCAGGGGCGCATGCAGCAAACGACGGGTGATATCGATAGTGATTTGATGGCGGAATGACTTTGGGATCGATGGAGCTTAGATTTGATACCGGTTAATCCATGGCCGTAAGCGTCACAGGAACGAAGTGAATGATTCGGTGGAATAAAAAGGAAGCTAGTCACCACAATTTTGACAAGACAAGGGGTACACTGATAGCTGGCCAGAGTTGCACTTGCTGCTGTACCCCTGTACGTCTGAACCAATGAGCCTTGCCGCTCTCCGCCAAAGGAGGAACAAACAAATCTAGCTCGAATCAAATCCACTCAACTGAGTGAGCACTAGCGAGCAACTAAAGCTTCGGAGAAGACAGGGCTACATGGTTACTGCGCCACTCCGTAGCAGCCAGCTGGATGTGTACATAGATCGAGATATACATTCTGTGAGACGAGATTCATAATCAACCACCCGTTTCTCTACACCACACAAGTCATACAGATGCATCATGCATGCCACGTCAAGTCGGAACCGGAATAAATATCACTATGCTTGTGCGATCATCCGGCCATGAATCTAGTCCCCTGAATATCAAACAATTAGCTAGTCAGTGCTTAGGGTAGGCTTATACTCCACTCATGCATTCAGATGGTGCAAACGCGGATAGTCCCCTAACGCCACTTGCCAAATCAGGATGAAGTGTGAGGAAGTGGAATACTAGCTCATAAAGTCGGCCTTTTGTGCGTGTAGTGCAGTAGATCGATGTTCTTGGGTAGTTGCCGTACGTGCCGTTCAGATTTCAGACAGCAGAGCTCCCACTGTTCCAAGTGGCGGGAATCAAAACCTTGATCTAGTTGCAGTTGGCGATAAGAACATGTTTCTTTTCCAACCACGGGTCGATGAGACTAGGACCAACCTATCGGGTACCTTGCGAAACCATTCGAATTCCTCATTCTAGACGCGTCATGTCGCTCGCTCACTCTTTTTTGCCGGGAATCCATCTCACTCACTCAACTCACTCACACCTAGACTAGCTAGCTCAGTCAATCAACGCGATCAACTTCTCCACTTGTTCTTGTTTTTAGTAGCCCACTTGTGTTTTTTTGTAAACTTCTCCCATGTTGAGCATACCTCCGTGCACACTTGAGCCGTTGGACCGATGCCACAATTCCAGGAATAATATCGTAGGCCCGTAAAGAGGTTTCACTTCTAAGACTACCGGGGAACCCACCGCGAAAGTGGAGACTGAAAGGAGAAGGAAGGCTCAAAATGGACACAAGTTGTGAGATGTGTGATAATTCAAAATGGTGCCCACGCACATCTATATCTGGTGAACAGTAAATTTAAAAAAAAGTGAAAGATTGAAAAACTGAAATATTTATGCATCCAAGATGCTCATCTGCGCTGTGAGCCTGCAAATTTTCGTGGTGTTTGGATATCTAAGGAGATCATACACAAAAAAATCCCGGCTTCAAATATTGTTCTTTTTCAAAGTTTCTCATACACCTTTGTTTTTGCACGAGCTCCTCAAAAGCTTAAACACAATGAAAATTTGCAAGCACCTTGTGCACATGAACAACTTGGATGCCTAAAAGTTTCAGATTTTTTGATTTTAATTATTATTTCAGAATTTACTGTTCTTGCCTAGGTGTAGATGAGCCAGGGTGCATAATCGCCGCTCTCTGAAATATGCTCTTCTCTTTATTATTTAATGATATCTTCGGAAATATACATGTCCAATCGTGAGCATTACCTCTTGTGTATATATAGACGGCTAGCCAATCATGTCAGAGTAGAAGTCCACTACTTTTTGGCTTAGAAAAGGGAGATACACCCTGATGGGGTCGACTTTCTAACACCCCCATTAGATTGCCACTGGTTGTATGTCCAAGCCCCGGTAAAACTCCCAAAAACCTTCTATAGAAAAATATTGGAGAAAGGGTATTTGCATACTATGCATGTGCTACACGGGTTTGCCTAGTTGAAAATCTTGCATTGCGAAACTCTAGGAATACTCAAACAAGGGGAAAGGAATAAAATAGTCTCATTTGGCATATGGAATTTTTCCTCATGAATGCTGCATTTCTCCAAGTCTTCTCATTCAAATTTCTCGAGCACATCTTTGAGTGTGACTGTAGGAATGACTTAGTGAAAAGATCGCGCTACTGAGTAGGTCTACTGAATTATCACATGACTTAGTATGCGACACTTTTAGGTTGTCCATCCATTTGCAATCATGAGCATATCAGAACTCGGGATCGACATGAGCATGTTCGCATGTGTGCAACACATGCTTCATTACCTTTCTGGATAATTGCTGGTACCTTTTGGGCATCCAACCCACATGATGCTTACATGTGGTATTCCATTCTTCAAAGCTATATACGTTCTGGTGATGCTCTCCATACATTGCCACTTTCTCTACGTGGTCACTAAATTTGTTGTAGTGCTTTGTGGATGTACTTTCTAAGTAGAAGAGCTAGAGGTATACAAATAATACATGTGACGAGTATTTGCATATCTCACCATTAGATCTGAGCCACACATAGATCATACGAGAACAAGCAAGTACAACATGACACTGAGATTTGGAAATGAGGTTCACTAATATGGCTACATCTCCATGGCTTGACTACGGACACTGTAGGATCTAAGTATATCAACCAAGGAGGGGGGGGGGGGTGGATGAGAGATTTAAAATTTTCCAAAACTTAAAAAATTCAGCACAATACAACAAAAAAAAACTATCAAAAGCAGTTCTATGGAAGGGAATCCAAAGAAAGTTAAGACATCGAGAAATAATTAGGTAGGCTACTGTGAGATAGTCATCAGAACATAACTAAGAAGAATGACAAAGCAACAGTGATAGCTTCTCGCCCCTCGTTGGTTACCCCAAGTGAAAGGTTTGAGAGGCAGTGTAGCGGAAGTTTTCCCTTGGCAAAGATACCAAGGATCGATTTCCCTGAGACTCCCAGTTTCAACAAGAAGGTGTCAACTGCTAACGGCGCCAGATATTAGCAATCAGCGTGGACCTGCACACAGATACAAATAACTTTGCTCCCAACGAGTACAGAGAGGTTGTCAATCCCACCGGCCTTGTAGTTTACAAAGGATCAAACGCAAGTGATAGTAGTGATAGGTATTGCTGCAAATAGTAAGTAAAAACAGAAAGTAAATAGCGGATGTGATCAGTGATGGTAATATGGACCGGGGTCCCATGATGTTCACTAGTGATGTCTCTCTCCCAAAAGACGATAAAACAGCTATGTGAAGTAAACGAATTACAGCTGGGCAATTGACATAATTATGTGTGCAAACCAATGCTAATTATATTGCAAGAAAGGTAGAGGTTCAAAGCATGGACGGTACGCCAAGGCAAGTAGACCGAAATCCATCAATATCTACTACTAATCATCCACCTTGAGATATCTATCCAGAACATCTCGCTGGTATTAAGTTGCGAGTCCCACCCATAGTGTAAACTCAAAGCAACAAACAACTGCATTAAAAGAACTTTGCGTAAAGTAAACAATGTTTGCACCCGCGGGCACAAGCACCGTTGTTTTCCCCCTTGTGGCAACAGCACATCCCCTAGACTCATGTTTTTGTCACTCAAGCTAGTCATCGAGGGGCATGAACCCACAATCAAGCATAAAGTTCCCTCTTGGAGTCACTACCTACTACTTGGCCAAAGCAATAAATAACAACAGAGAACATGCAAGAATTACTTACAAACATAAATATAAAAGAGGTAGATCAAATATATTACTCAAACACAATCTGAACATAATCTCACAATCCATCGGATCCCAGCAAACTCAACATAGCAACAGCATAAGGATTACATATGTGCCTCGATCATGTAGGGCAGCTCACGAGGTCTAATTAGTGAAGCACAAGAAAGGGAGGAGAACATCACATAGCTACTGGTCATGGACCCATGGTCCAAGGGAGACTACTCACAACTCATCCGGGAGGCGTCCATGGTGGTGGAGAGGCTCCCGGTGGTGATCCTCCCCTCCGGCAGGGTGCCGGGAAGAGTTCTCCTGGTGCTCCCGATCTTGGAAGCGCGGCGGCGGCGGAACAGAGATGAGATCGCAAAAAAGGGTTCCAGTCTCGAGGGTTTCGAGAGAGTTCTTAAATATATGCCAAATGGGGGCATCAGCGGAGGCTCGGGGGGCCCAGGCGCCCCCCGGCGCGGCCAGGGGTGGGGCCGCGCCACCAGGGCGCCTGGAGCCCTGGTGGCCCCCCCGGCTGTACTTTGGCTACCAGGAAGCTTCTGGAACGCTGATTTTTTATATAATTTTTCTGGAATTTTTCGGGCAGTTCTCGTAACGTGAAAACCTGAAATACAAAAACTGCAGAAAACAGAAACTGGCACTGGGGTGCACTGAGTTAATAGGTTAGTCCAAATATGATCAAAAGTGTATGGAAGTGTATAAACATCGTAGCAATATCACCCAAAAGAGGCATGGAGCAAGCAGAAATTATAGATACGTTTTGGACGTATCAACATCCCCAAGCTTAATTCCTGCTCGTCCTCGAGTAGGTAAATGATAACAAGAATAATTTCTGTGGTGACATGCTATTAACCATATAGGACTTTTTCATAGTCATATGACAAAAGCTTACTGAGACAATGAATCTGTAGTAATTAAGTTGCCTCATGAGAAAATCACAAAGAACTGAAAGTTTTACAATATGATACTGAAACATCAAATAGCTTTGTAATGAGCATGGTGTGCAAACATGATAAAGTGATATCTCGCTTGCCCCCTTTAGTGAAGCAAAACATAAATGCAGGGGCACCTCCAAGGTTTAAGTGATGACTAGATACAATGATTTCAAAATAAACGATATCATAATCATGCAAAAGACAATGCTACTTTGGGACAATGCACATTACACTCAGAATGACAATCATGCTCTCAGTAGTTGGTGCTTTTAAAAGAAGGTGGAGACTCTCGAACCGTGGCTTTTGTTGGCAAGGTTGAAAACCCGTGGTCGGAAGCAAAGACAAAACATGTACCAGAGCTCTTGGTTTTAAAAACAGAGGTAATAATTATTTTTTGATATGCATGTTTCGTCAACGAATGCTAGCAGATAACTCAATTACTTTTTGAGATGGACAAGTTTCGAGGAACGGCTCCCGAATGAGGACGATCACATCCTCTTAATCTCCTTTGTTTATCACTGCCAAAGTTTTCTGATTTCTCATGAACAAAGCGTGAAGGAGGGTTTGTTTGTTATATTAATTTTGAGCCGGGCGCACTCATTGCCAGTTCCTTCTCGTATTATGGGTTTGCACATTATACATGCAATCCCGGGGTGAAGCTTGTCCAACTTAAAAAGATCATGAATTAACCACTACTTCCTCATGAGCTAAAACAGGGGCACAAAATAGTAATGCATTTTTTTGAATAATTTCGAGATGGCACATGAAAGTCTTCGTTAGGAATGGCAGGTAAATACCATGTATAGGAAGGTATGGTTGACTCATATGGCTTAACTGGTTTAAAAGATTTTGGATGCACAAGCAGTCAGTCCGCTTAGTACAGGCGAAGGTTAGCAAAAGACTGGGAGCGACCAACTAAGAGAGCAATGACGGTCATAATCATGCAGAGCGACAAAGCAACATTGAATCAGGCATGGAAGTTATATCGCTACTCAGAAATAAAAGATCATCAAGGTTTGACAGACTTTCTTTACAGTCTTAAATATGCGTGAGCATACGCCATGTCAATCAAAATAAATTCTTGAAGGAAGATATTACTAAACCATACCACATCATAGGCAAACAAATCATGTTGGTACTCCAATAACACATTGGGAACCCCCCCAGCTATTTGAGACTAACCATAAGAAAACATGGACTACTAAGCACCATTATGCACGTAGCATTTTTATCATAGACATTTCGACCAATGCAACCGAAGCAAACTCTCTTAATAAGATAAGCATGATAACTAAAGAGAGTTCAAGCAACCAACTAAACACAAGCTCTTTAAAAAGATAAGCATGAAAAATAAGAGCGAAACATGATAGTAGCTATTAAAAGACAAAGAACATACACAACAAAGATAGTCATGCAAATTCTATGTTATGTTCTAGGTAGAAGTGGAGCGTGTTTCTCTCCCACACAAAGAAATGCTGAGTTCCGACTCGTTATGAAAAGCTAAAGAAAACTAAAAAGGGAACTAAAAGCAAGACGCTCCAAGCATAGCACATAACACATGAAGTGATAAAAATATAGTGGAACGAAAGACGAACTGATAATGTTGATGGAGAAGGGGATGCACGGGGGCATCCCCAAGCTTAGACGCTTGAGTCTCCTTGAATATTTCTTGGGGGTGCATGGGGGCATCCCCAAGCTTGAGCGTTTGACACTCCTGAATCTTTTTATCATCTTCCCTCGCACACTTGAAAACTCCCTTCATACATAACTCATCATAAACTGATTAGCGAGGTTAGTACCCATAATAAAATAATTGTTCCTTGCTGGAAATAAGGATATTCTTGAAGGTTTTCTGTTTCTCAAGATTGCCAAAAGGTTTTTGCAAAGAAAAAGCAAGCTCAAGGTTTGCAAAATGAAGGAAAGGCAAAACAGGACAGAATATGTGAAAAACAGAACAACACATAGTAAATGATTTTTTCGGGGCACTTCTGCAACTCTAATCAAAAAACTCAGAACAGACGCGCGAAAGACAATTGTATAGAGCACGCTGTCGACAAAATTCAGACCAAAAAGATGATCTGGTGATTTTATACGAATTTTTCTATCCAAGGACGGAATCTGTTTCCTGGACAGCACGTCACAACTTTTGAACTTTCTTGCAATCAGAGGCTACACTTGGCACAAAATCGAAAAGTAAAGATACAATGATGATGCTAGTGTAGTAACAACATCAAGACACAACAAAAGCAAAATTTTATTCATGTGGGCTTCCTCCCAAAAGCGCTTTCTTTTACGCCTTTAAGCTAGGCATAATGCATAGAGATCAAGTTGTATCAATTGAACCATCATCAAGATCATCAAAAAGCTCTTCAATAATACAACTACTCTTAAGAGGACTTTCAAATAAAGGCCTCATAGAGATACTTCTAGGGAGAAGACCAAAAGGATAAAAGTGAAGGGAAGATTCATTTATAAATTCATCAAAGAGAGGTGTTTATTCCAAAGTCTTTACAGTTTCAACCCCTTTGGCATTAGATGGATTACTTTTAGAGCGGGGAGCCTTTGGAACGTGAACGAACTTAGGCTCCCTCTTTGCCGGAGTTTCTACCTTTTTGGTTTTGATTGAGGAGAAAGTAGTTCCTAGAGTATCAAAGATTTCCTCAATCTTATCTAACCTAGAAGAGTCCAAGTCATGGGATTTGATAGTCTCCAAAGTTTTGAAAATTTTATGCATGGAGCTATCAAGCCTATTCAAATTCCCTTGGATCTTACGATCCAACTCATTTATCTTATTAATGTTTGGCATCTCTAGCTCTATCTTTTCAAGTTTTTTCATAATGTGAGCTAGGGTGATGTCCTCTTGAATGCTAACTACAGGGGGATTCCCAACAAGATTTTAAATAATACTAAGAGACTCCCAAACTGGGGCCTCTAGGAAATTTCCATTGATAGCAGTATCTAGAATAAACCTATTCCAAGAAGTAATTCCAACATAAAAATTTCTAAGCAGGATAGTAGTAGATTGCTTCTTGGTGGCTCTTTTTTGAGAATCATTAATTCTATACCAAGCATCTTTTAGACTTTCCCCACCTCTTTGTTTAAAGGTGAGAACTTCTGCCTCACCAAAGACAAAAGGACCCGACATAATGACAACTAAAGAATGAAATAACTATTTTTGTGATTTTCGATAGGAGATACTAAAGCAAAAACTGAAAGGTAAACTAACAAGACTAAAAAGCAAAGGTAAAAGATAGCGTGCAACTCCACTATCCTGAAGAGTGGAGTCCCTGGCAAAGGCGCTAGAAAACTTTGCTTGATGGCTTCTCGCCCCTCGTTGGTTACCCCAAGTGGAAGGTTTGAGATGTAGTGTAGCAGAAGTTTTCCCTTGGCAAAGATACCAAGGATCGATTTCCCTGAGACTCCGAGTTTCAACAAGAAGGTGTCAACTGCTAACGGCGCCAGATATTAGCAATCAACGTGGACCTGCACACAGATACAAATAACTTTGCTCCCAACGAGTACAGAGAGGTTGTCAATCCCTCCGGCCTTGTAGTTTACAAAGCATCAAACACAAATGATAGTAGTGATAGGTATTGCTGCAAATAGTAAGTAAAAACAGAAAGTAAATAGCGGATGTGATCAGTGATGGTAATATGGACCGGGGTCGCATGATGTTCACTAGTGATGTCTCTCTCCCAAAAGACGATAAAACAGCTATGTGAGGTAAACGAATTACAGCTGGGCAATTGACAGAATTATGTGTGCAAACCAACGCTAATTATATTGCAAGAAAGGTAGAGGTTCAAAGCATGGGCGGTACGCCAAGGCAAGTAGACCGAAATCCATCAATATCTACTACTAATCATCCACCTTGAGATATCTATCCAGAACATCTCGCTGGTATTAAGTTGCGAGTCCCACCCATAGTGTAAACTCAAAGCAACAGACAACTGCATTAAAAGAACTTTGCGTAAAGTAAACAATCCTTGCACCCGCGGACAGAAGCACCGTTGTTTTCCCCCTTGTGGCAACAACACATCCCCTAGACTCATGTTTCTGTCACTCAAGCTAGTCATCGAGGGGCATGAACCCACAATCAAGCATAACGTTCCCTCTTGGAGTCACTACCTACTACTTGGCCAAAGCAATAAATAAAAACGGAGAACATGCAAGAATTACTTACGAACATAAATATAAAAGAGGTAGATCAAATATATTACTCAAACACAATCTGAACATAATCTCACAATCCATCGGATCCCAGCAAACTCAACATAGCAATAGCATAAGGATTACATATGTGCCTCGATCATGTAGGGCAGCTCACGAGGTCTAATTAGTGAAGCACAAGAAGGGGAGGAGAACATCACATAGCTACTGGTCATGGACCCATGGTCCAAGGGAGACTACTCACAACTCATCCGGGAGGCGTCCATGGTGGTGGAGAGGCTCCCGGTGGTGATCCTCCCCTCCGGCAGGGTGCCGGGAAGAGTTCTCCTGGTGCTCCCGATATTGGAAGCGCGGCGGCGGCGGAACAGAGATGAGATCGCGAAAAAGGGTTCCCGTCTCGAGGGTTTCGAGAGAGGTCTTAAATATATGCCAAAGGGGGGCATCAGCGGAGGCTCGGGGGGCCCAGGCGCCCCCCGGCGCGGCCAGGGGGGGGGCGCCACCAGGGCGCCTAGAGTCCTGGTGGTCCCCCCGGCTGTACTTTGGCTACCAGGAAGCTTCTGGAACGCTGATTTTTTATATAATTTTTCTAGAAATTTTCGGGCAGTTCTCGCAACGTGAAAACCTGAAATACAAAAACAACAGAAAACAGAAACTGTTACTGGGGTGCGCTGAGTTAATAGGTTAGTCCAAATATGATCAAAAGTGTATGGAAGTGTATAAATATCATAGCAATATTACCCAAAAGAGGCATGGAGCAAGCATAAATTATAGATACGTTTTGGACGTATCAAACAGCAGACAAAAATCAGAGGGACAAACAACCAGACTATCTTAAGTATAACGAGAGATAGAACGAACAAAACATGACCTCCATACAGAAATAATTACACAAGAAGAACAAAAAAACGTGTGGTGAAGAACAACTTAGGCGAAAGTAAATTCTTAAAAGTAACACGGAATGAGAAGGAACGTATGATTCTCGATGGCGCCAGAGTATTTGGTAGATGGCGCCAGAGTATTTGGTAGACCAGTTCACTCTTCTGCAAAAGAGTTTGGTTGGAGGGACCACTAGTAGAAAAAGGGCCTAATGTGTAGCACACTAGTCCCGGTTTGATAATGAACCAACACTAATGTGATCATTAATGCCGGTTCCAACGGCCAGGTGGGCGTAGCTCATTAGTACCAGTTCGTGGTGAACCTTTATTACCGGTTCGTGCCACGAACCGGTACTAAATAGGTTGTGGCCGGCTGTGGTGAGGCTGAGGCCCACCAGCACCTTTAGTACCAGTTCGTGGCACGAACCGGTACTAAAGGTTTCTAATTAATTCATTCTGCAGCGCTTTTTTAGTTCCACCTCGCTCGTCTAATAGAGTTTTTATCACCTTAAATATGTTACTTCTCAAACTATCACAACCACTTGGTCTTCATTGAACTCTAGGTGTAGGATTTGTGGTTGTAATAGGAGTCCTCGCCAGTTCCTAAACCGGTGAGGACTCTTATTGACAATTTAAATTCTACATAAAAAGATCAATGATGATAAATGCATTTTTAAATTTGATACCTTTTAGCACTGGATGCACATCGTGTACAAACTGGACAATATCTTTCGAAGTATCAGGGTTTCGAACGTAAAAAGTCATCTGTTACACCGGCACTTCATTTTTTTAAACTTGTTACAACTCCGGACTTTTTTTGTGTTTAGTATGCACAATTCAAAGCCATGTCATCAACTTTCAACCCTTTCTGACATCATTTGCTATTTTCCATTCATTTACCGATTTGTTTTGAGAGCTAAATGACCGTGAAATTAAAAAGCACTACAAAATGAACTCTGAAAATGTTAAAACTTGGCATTGTATCATCATTTCACCCACATAGAAGGTGCAAAAAAGTAGAGAGGGTTGCGGCAAAAACTGGATGCACTTCGTGTACAAACTGGACAACCTCTTTCGAAGTATCAGTGTTTCGGACGTAAAAACTCATCTGTTACACTGGCACTTCATTTTTTCAAACTTGTTACAACTCCGGACTTTTTTTGCGTTCAGTATGCACGATTCAAAGCGACGTCATCAACTTTCAACCCTTTCTAACATCATTTTCTATCTTTCATTCATTTACTGATTTATTTTGAGAGCTAAATGACCATCAAATTGAAAAAACACTACAAAATGAATTCTGAAAATGTTGAAACTTGGCATGGTATCATCATTTCACCCACATGACATGTACAAAAAAGTAGAGAGGGTCACGACAAAAACTGGATGCACTTCGTGTACAAACTGGACAATCTCTTTCGAAGTATCAGAGTTTCGGACGTAAAAATTCATCTGTTACACCGACGCTACATTTTTTAAACTTGTTACAACTCCGGACTTTTTTGCGTTCATTATGCACGATTCAAAGCCACGTCATCAACTTTCAACCCTTTATGACATCATTTGCTATTTTTCATTCATTTACTGATTTGTTTTGAGAGCTAAATGACCGTGAAATTGAAAATCACTATAAAATGAACTCTGAAAACGTTGAAACTTGGCATGGTATCATCATTTCACCCACATGGCATGTGAAAAAAAGTAGAGAGGTTCACGGCAAAAACTGGATGCACTTCGTGTACAAACTGGACAATCTCTTTCAAAGTATCAGGGTTTCAGACGTAAGAACTCATCTGTTACACCGGCGCTTCATTTTTTTAAATTTGTTACAACTCCGGAATTTTTTTTGCGTTCAGTATGCACGATTCAGAGCGACGTCATCAACTTTCAACCCTTTCTGACATCATTTGCTATTTTTCATTCATTTACTGATTTGTTTTGAGAGCTAAATGACCGTGAAATTAAAAAACACTACAAAATGAACTCCGAAAAGGTTGAAACTTGGCATGGTATCATCATTTGACCCACATGGCATGTGCAAAAAAGTAGAGAGGGTCACGCCAAAATTGGATGCACTTCGTATACAAACTGGACAATCTCTTTCGAAGTATTAGGGTTTCGGATGTAAAAATTCATCTGTTAAACCGGCACTTCATTTTTTTAACTTGTTACAACTCCGGACTTTTTTGAAACTCTAAATAAAGAAAAAATATACACAAATATACTCTAATGAAAGAAAAAAACTACTCAGAAATAAATAAAGTAAAATACAATATATAAAAACTTATATGCGCGATACCCAGTGGGCCTGCAAGGCCTTGGGTATGAATTTGCAGGCCCATAAGGCCTAGCAAGCTCATAGGACAGCGCATAAAAGTTAGGCCAAGAAGCCTGCTTTAGAGAGGAGCTCGAAGGAGCAGTCGCGACTGGGTTTATAAACCAGTCAGACTGCCATTCGCTCGGCGAGGTGGGACTAAATTTGTGCACCGCGGGATGGGAGTGCGTGACCTTTAGTACCGCTTCGTGGCTCCAACCGGTACTAAAGGCCACCCGTTTAGTACCGGTTGGAGCCTCTAACTGTTACTAAAGGTTACTTTTCCCGCCGTTTCGCTTGGCCAAAATTGACCTTTAGTACCGGTTGGTGGCTCCAACCGGTACTAAAGGTCACTCCTATATAAACCGCACTTGCGAAAATTTCAGTTTCTGCTCCCTCACTCTCGCTCCTCTAGATGTCGCCGCCGCCCCGCACGCCATCCCCCGCGCCCGTCGCCGCCCCGGCTCATCCCGCGCCGTCGTCTTCGCCGTCCCCGTCGCCGTCGCCACCCCCGGCCCGTCCCCGTCGCCGTCCCCACGCGTCGTCATCGCCACGTGCCGCCGCCGTCGATCATCACCGCGCGCGTCTGCTCGCCGCCACCGCCGTCGATCGTCGCCGCTGTGAGCCCCCAGCGGCCCCCAGCCCATACACACACACACAAATTAGATTTTAGTTTTTTTTATAGTTTTAGTTATACAAATGTTAGATGAATTTTAAAAATGTGACTTAGTTATATAGAAATATTAGATGAATTTTCTGTTTTTATAGTTTTTTATAGTTTTAGTTATAGAATGTAGTTTTTTTAGCAAGAACTAGTATATTTTTAGTAAGAACTAGTTTATTTTTAGTAATTAAGAACTAGTTTTTTTTTATAGTTTTAGTGATAGAATGTAGTTTTTTTAGTAAGAACTAGGTTATTTTTAGTAAGAACTAGTTTATTTTTATTAAGAACTAGTTCATTTTTATTTATAATAAGTGCTTATTAGTTGAACTAGTTGAATTAATAGAACTAGTTTATTCTTTTAGTTCAAGCAATTATTCCTCCGCATCGACGTCGACGATGCCTATCCCGCATCCTCGTCGTCTACTCAGCGGAGGCCTGCTTGATCAGAGGGGTCATGTTCGGGAGTGGGCTCCGTCGGGCTGGTACTAGGAGGTGCTTCCTTCCGGGGGGCGCAGCTTGGTGAGGAGCCATCCCGTTGTTGACCCGAACCTTCTTTGGTGGCAGGCGCGTGGGCCAATGATGGTGCGGAGGCTTGAGGACCCCGCGGAGGTTGTACGTCACCGTGTCAGCGAGGAGGACGATCACGTCCGTTGCTACATGGTTGCGTTGGAGGGCAGGTTCAAAAATACCTGGAAGGTTCTTCAGGGATCTCACTGGAGCTATGATCCTGTGATGGTTCCTTCTCTTTGGGTGTCCACCTCCCACACCGATACCCGTCGTTCTCTAGGGTTTTAGCTGTATTAATTTGTGATGTTATATGTATGATACTATTCGAGATGTATTAGTGATAATATTCGACGATGTACGGATGCAAGAGATGATTTAATTAGTTTTGCTTATTGAATGCTTGAACTGGAGTCCAGCCAAATCTCCATGTCAATATGAGTCCTATAATTAAGATATTTTGAAATGTTTTTGTTCATATTTTCAACCATTTAATTTTGGCATGACTTGTGCTAGAATATGTAGGAAATGTCGTCCGACGATGATGATAGGATCCCGGCGTGCGACTGGTGCGGCGACGACCGGGGTCAGTGCGAAAGGCCACACCTGATAGACGGTCGATGCTTCAGTGTTAAGCTCGATGAGGCCTTCCAATTTGACACGGTATGCAACACAACAAGTCTTGTTTGGTAATTAAGCATGACTTATGCTTCTTCAACGTGTAATTTTCGTCTTTTACAATTCGACTAGCTTATCCCATGCCATGCAAGATGCTATGTCTTGGAGCATTTAGATTTCGAAGATCAAGAAACTATGGAGACAAAGAAAATTCATCTCAGGACCCATCATGATTATGATTTTCTTGTAAAGCTATACAATTCGGAGAGCGTAACCCATTTTGGTTGCTTGAACTGGAGAGCACTGTGCAAGGCATATGATTTTCAGGAGGGTATGTATGTCACCTTTGACCTTGGTGATGATGATGATGGCATGTGGGTCCTTGTTGATGTGCTTCCAGTTCTACCTCTATGTGAGTTTCTCAAACATATTTATTAAGTAATTTATATTGTTTATTTCAAAATAATTGACAACTTATTTCCATTAACAACTTATTTCCATTCTTCAAGAAATGTACGGAAGATGGTAGACAGAACCCACTACACTGATGGTGCAGAATTAACTTGTCAGAAGAAAGATCATCTTGTCTCATTATTTACTTATCTTGAGAATTACAATATCTATTCCAAAACTCCTGCACATTATGGTCAATACGTGCCACTGGTGCACGTGTTGAACTATGGTAACATCCATGGAGATTTCATGGTAAGATTTGAGACAGATCATCTTTTGCATATATAAATTATTCTAAAACTAAACTACATTACTAACTACGAAGTTATTACTATCTTTTTGAACAGAAAATCCCTTCGGATTGTGTGCCTCATCTGATGTTTCAGAAAGGTAACCTTAATGTTATGAGCTTATTACCGTACTCTCAGGTCATCATCCTACACATCACTGTCCATACCGGATTTCTAAAACCAATGAAGACATGACAATCAAAGATTGGAAAAAATGTATGGTCAATCGTAGGGAGCTACATGGAAGCAACATTGTGCGAAAGCCAAGAATTGGAGACATGATAAACTACATTCTCCATAATGGAGAGTCAGGGCCTATCTTGTTTTATGCTATTTCACCTTAGAGAGGGTGTACTTAATTAAGTACTTGCTACTCATGATCATACTAAGAAGTTGTTAGATGACTATGATGATGATGATGAGTAGGAATTGTTATTATGAGAACGAGTAGAAGTTGTGAGACGACGATGATGTTGAGTATGACTTTTTTAATTATTATGACAACGGCGATGATGATTTAGTATTAATTATGATGATGCATTGCTATATGAGCATGATGACTTATTATATATATATATATATATATATATATATATATATATATATATATATATATATATATATATATATATATATATAT
>LR738711.1:731134590-731165920 GCA_902687465.1 Secale cereale
ATATATGCATACATGTACAATATGTAGTATCGTAAAATACCAGCAAATGAAAAATAATTAAATGGAAAACACAAAATTATAGGAAAAATAAATCATAAAACCAAAACCCCTTAAACCTTTTAGTACCGGTTGGTGTTACAAACCGGTACTAAAGGTCTCACCCACCCCCGCGCTGGCTCGTGCCATGTGGTGCCCCTTTAGTGATGGTTCATGTTGAACCGATACTAAAGGGGGAGGGACCTTTAGTCCCCATCCTTTAGTGCCGGTTGAAGAACCGACACTAAATGGCCTTACGAACCGGTGCTATTTCCCTGTTATGCACTAGTGGACTTGTGATTGAACACAGGAGGAAACCTCTCTCTGCCCTATTCTGCTCAACATGAAGTTCCGTGATATTCATTTGAGTTTACTTGTGGTATATTCTTCTCAGCAATCTCCAAACCTTCAACAAACTTTGTCTTCGGTGACCAAAGTTACTCTTAGTCACTCTAGACCGATGCCTAATCGTCTAGAGAGTATGCATCTCAAGAATAATCGGCTTAAGAACTGTCAACTTAGATATACATGATGCTCGACCACTATCAAAGTTTTTTCTCTGGGTTTTCTATTAGAAGAATTCAGTCAAATTTCTCAAAAAGGGGTGGTCAGACAAACACTTGTAAAATTGAATAGAGTAGTCAACCAACAACGGTTGGAGCGGGGTGACTCTTTATAGCCAGAGCAATCCCGAGGGTGAGATGACCAAAAGGGGTCCACCACCTAACAAATGTTGAACCGGCACATTTCCAACTGCCGAAATTCAAACTCATACGACAACTTTACCTGAAGTACAAGTAGAGTTGGCCCCACTGCTTGAACAATTCTCTCGAATACCAGAAGAACTTCGTGTCTGACTTACGATTGAAAACTCATCGCGCGCAGAGAATTCTCTCAACTCACTTCGGATATATCTTGGTTAAGCATCAACATAGACAAAAGTCTCAAAACATTTGAACCCCTCTTAATAGTAAAGTTGTCCTATGATTCAAATGAAGAAAATGAAACTATAAAAAAGAACCACGTCTTCACGTTGTCTTCATTCTTCTCCGTAGCAATAGTTCGTAGCATTTTATTCAGCTCTGTAATATATTTGGGGCCGACTCCGACACACAATCTCCTTGATAGATTTAGCATTGTTCTTTGCTACGCAGATAATCACCGCATAAGTTTACAACAAGCTTCTCAGAACTCCCGGGACCATATCTCTCAATGTGCACATGGAAACACATTAGTATCTCCATGTTTTCAACAAAACTCCCCAAAATACTCAAGGGGCACTATATTGCACCAATAATATACCCTTTTGTACAACTATTGACAAAAAATAGTTAAGCATCGTAGAGTAGACATTAATCGTACCGGTTGAAAGTACAATCATTCCCTTAATCTTATTTTGAGGTGGAAGACAAAACCTATATAGGACTAATCTCGTTTGCTAAGTGTATACACATGACATTTCTATGCCTAGCAACTTTGTGTAGAGATCATGAACACAACATACGAGATATGACTCAAGCAAAATGGTAACAATGAAAGAAGCACATCTCTTTTAGTTAATTCTTGAGGTATAGGGATCCCGCTATTAAGAGGGGATTGAAGGGGGTTGTATAATATTTTATCGTGTCATTAATTAGCCTATCACTATTCGTGTGCCTTAGCCAAATATTGCTCTTCCAATTGGTGCACATTCCTTAGGAAAAAATCCCCTTATGTACTCCTCTGTTGGATCATCCGGATCATCCCGAGAGCTAATGACTCTATTTTACACATTTTTATAGCTCATTTGTTGCATGTTCTCTTCATATATTATGTCCCATTGAACCAAATAGTTGTCCATTACGCATGATTACTGGTTTTTGCCCTTATCATTGTGAGCATTGCACATTTGTGTGTTTGTTTGTTTTCTTATTAGTTTTCTTTGTTTTCTTGTGTCTATAGGTGTATCGGAGCAACCTAGGACCAAGCACGACGAAAGTACCAAGGATGGGTTCAATACGGAGTTACCAGGTGTCAGACTTAGCCATCCCGAAGGTTAGAAAAAGGCATTTTGCGAAATGCTCCAAATCAAGATCTAAGACTAAAAATGGATCTGCGTCACTCATACGAGTCCAACGAGCCAAATAACGTAAAATTCCGAGTTTGCATGAAGAAATGACGATCGTTTTACCAGAGGATGTCAGAATGAAAGACGACGTTCCAAACGACCACATGCAGTCATTTCAGTGGTTGTTTGACATGTGGAAAACTCTGAAAGTTGCCTCTCCAGATGAGATTCTTCACCGGTTTCATCCCTAATTATTCCCATGGGATCCTTGGCTCACAATGAAGGAATTGGGAGAAGATAAGGCTCATCTTGAGCCCTTGGATGACCACATCATTGGAGGAGACACCAGGAGACATATTATATATGCATCTCCAACCCTAGCCGCCGCCACACATCACATATCCTCATTCATTCATCCACACATCCTTCATCCATCTCCATTATTGCTCCAAGACCATCTCCATAGAGAAGAGAAGGGTTAATCCAAGAGGAATAAGAAGGGGTGCCTCCACCACGTGCACCAGCCTTCAGACTGGTGCGGTTTTCACCATCGGCGCGCCATCATCACCACCATCGCTGCCGCCATGACCCTCTCCTCCACCGGCTTCACGTCGGCTTATAACTTGCCCTCTCCGCCTATGATGCTTGAGTAGTTGTGTTAGCTCTTGAGGAATTGGATGAACCCTTGCATGATTAGTACTTTGTTGAATAAGTGATCCAATATTCTCTTTACATGTATTGCGTTGATTGTCTCATGGTGTTGCGAAGGGCACCCACACAACACTAGTCACTTGTGGACTTGAGATGATTTATGTTGATGAGAAGGGTAGTTGTGGAGGGTTGGTAGTGACATGACCTATTCTTGCTTTGTCCCTGATCATTGCAATAGGGATTAGTGGAGAACCCTAGAACTTAAGGTCGTGACCATGGGGAGTTCACTCCCCTTAATCATCAGTGTGATAACCGAAGTGGGGAAGCACGATGGTGGAATGGGTGTACGCAGTAACCTGAGTAGGGATGCGTACTTTATATTGGCTCTGCCACGCAAAATCATATACAAGTGGCTTTGTGATACAATTAGAGAGCCATGCTTACCATGAGTTGTCAGCATCATACTTGTGGTGATGACTGTGAATCCCTCGAGAATGTTTATTACTCACGCACCATTTCCCTTAGTTTAGTTCCTTTATTTTCCTATCTTTTACTTCTTATTTGTAGTTTAGTAAACACTACCCTTTTATATATCTTCCTAGCAACTTATTGTAATACATTATTTCCAAACTAATGTTTGGGTGCGTACGTAACTACGTAAGTGATAGTGTAGTTGCGGGGTTTGCAATTCCTTCCTATTTGCTCCATGTGGGTTCAACACTTCACTTAGCACGAAAGTTGTACAACCCTGTGCACTTGCAGGTCATCATGCATTTTCTGGCGCCATTGGCATGGAGCATAGAGGTTGGTCATTGCTTACCCGCTCGCATATAGTTTATTTATGGGTGTTGCTATTTAACTAAAAAAAACAAAAAAAACTGGCTTTGAGATGTCTTATGCAGTAATTAGAATGGCTACAAGGAAACAAAATGAAGATAGAGCAATGATATATGCTCAATACCAATATTCATTTAAAGGTATTGAAATGGGTGATGGCATTGGATACTTACGCTAAAGGTATATTTGCATATCCATCATATTGTGAGCATTGTAAGTCCAAATGCGATATGAGCTTTAGGTGTAAACTTCACCCTAACCTTGTTGTAGTAGCATATAACCGTGACTGGTACATATTTGATCATGTTGCAACTAGTGAGGAACTAATGCTCTACTACAGAACATTAGAATTGATGAACAGGGTGAAGGAGCTCTCTCGACAACATAATGAGGTCTTGAAATATATGGGTTTGGTGGAGATAATTTATAAATGGTGTATTAATAACAACCTCCATATGTCGGATTCAGGGCTCTACACAACCCTTGTTAGATTCGAACACTAGGGTGCGTGCGAAGAACTCAACTTCCCTATCTGCCTACTCGTCGTCCCCACGATCTAGCTCAATGAACATGAAGGAAATGGGACAAAGCAGTTTACCCAGGTTTAGGCCACCTCGCAGTGTAACACCCTACTCCTTCTTTGTGGTGGATTGCCTCGAGGTGGGCTGAGGATGAACTAGTACAATAGTGGAACAACCTCAGGAGGTGTGTTCTTGCTTGTGGTGGTGAGGGTGATCTGAATGAGCCGTCCTCTTGCTAGGTGGTGGCTATCCTATATTTACAGTGTCCTTGGTCCTCTTACCAAAATGAAGGCAGTAAGGGATCCCACAACGGCCAAATTTGAAGGGAGACAACTAGCACATCTTATCTTGACGAAAGGTGGCCTTCGCCTGCAAAGCTTCTGGTCGTGACGCCATGGTGGGCTCGGCGATGACCTCCGTCCTATCGTCCTGGTGATCCTGGTCTTGTTGCATGGAAATGGAAACCTTTGGCTATTCCTCGGGACTCCGCGTCTGCGCTTGCTTCTTTAGCACCAAAGGGGAAACCTGATGTACTATGCCCGCTAGCGCCCGCCTGGCCTTGGTCGTCATGGCTTGCGTCATCTGAACCTCACGAGGTGGGGGCTTGAATAGAGATTTCCGCTCCTCCGGAGCCAGCTTAGGGAGACTGCTCCTTCCGGAGGCCTTGGTGTCGTCCGCCTCGCGAGGCTTGGCCCATCGCAAGGGTCTTGTGTGTTGATGCTGAAGATGGTCCGTACTAGGCCGGGGAAGGGGCCACGCTGTGGACCGCATGTAGGCAAGTCTGGGTTCCCCGGTTCCTAGGACGCCGATAGTAGCCCCCGGGCCCATGGCGCGCTCGGACTTGGCTTCGAGGCGAAGCCTAAGGGCAAGGGCGTAGCACTGCGGGCCCCAACCGCTTGTGGTCCCGGTTGATGCGTGGCACCTGATGGGATGTGGGCGTCTCCACTTCCCGACGCTGCCTCGGCAACCATTCGACTTGACAGGAGCCTCCTGCATGCAAAAGAGATCATCATTACCTGCGATCGTGGAGACTGGCAGTTTGCCTCCCTCTTATTATAAACGAGGAGGGGCAGAGCCCCCCTGCTCGTCTCCATCTCCTTGCTGCTCATTCCTTCTTCCTCCTTGCTTCACCATCTTTTCGGAGCTTCCATGGGCCGATAAGGAGGTTCTCCGCGACAGAGAAGGGCAAGGATCCCCAGAAGGAGCCCAGGCCGCTCCTACCGAAGAAAAGTCTTGGACGCTCCCGTGACACCAGCGATGGTTTTGGAGTGACGCGGCCTTGGTTGAGCAGCCTCCTCCTGGGTTCCTGGCCCCCCTGCACGCCCGCGCGCAAGGCCCTGGGTAGGAGGGCGACCCCCGTCCTTGTGCGGGCCGACATCACGGAGGACAGACTGCAGCTGTATGGCTGGCTTACGGACCCATGTCGAGGACACGCCGCGCAAGTTCGTGATGTTGGCGGTGATACCACCGCTCTCATGGATCCATCTCCCAAGGTTCTTTGTTGAGTTGGTGCCATCGAGGGGGCTCGCCGAGCTATGGCTGCAACACGCTGGGTGCTGCGGCCAAGCTACTGAGGCGGAGGTTGAGGTCATCCCCCTGAGCAATGTCTACATGACTCGAGGATGGGGCGAGATCGCCCGTGCTTGCCGCCCAGGAGGGGCCTCTGCCATCCACTTCGAGTACGACCGAGCCTCCACGCTTTTCTTCAAGGTCTTCGGCGAGGACGGACAACGCCTAAAATGCTGCCCCGGGAGGGGCGATCCGTGCGGCACGACGATGGGCGTTGAACTTGCCCTTGGCCTTGTCAGTAGCTCCTCCGGAAGCGGCAGCGAGACCCCGAAATCCAGTGATTCTCCTGAGTCCAGCGATGATGAGAGCTACGAGCCATCGAGCTCCCGCTGCACCTAGAACAGGGCGTGAGCGACCGCCCGGCATCGTCGCTGACGCCCCTAGCCTGGTGTCTCTAGCGTTTTCCCCTATGCGGAGTCATGTCAAGACCCGTGCGGGTATGTAAGAAGTTGTAATACTTTTGCCTTAATTCCATCGCTCCTCGCTCAGTATTGTGATTGCATATCTTGCTTGGGCACTGCGCTCTTTTTTGTTCTTGTAGTAGCTTGGTGCTCTACGCCGACAGGACCCAGTCCCCAGGCAGGCTTCAGCCGTCGCTGGTATGCCAGGTCGCGATGTCGTGGTCATGGCCAGGAAGTGAGCGGCCCGAGCTCCGGTAAGCGCCCCTGAGACGCGATGCTCAGGAGGTCCCCTTTAGCGTGCGAGCGACTTCCTGGAGGCCGAAAAGGAAAACGACATTACCCGAGTGAGATCGCGGAGGTAAAAACACCAGGTTATGAGGTTTTAGTCGACGCGCGGGGGGTGACTTATCTTGCGGTAGCTTCCTTGTGCGATGCTTGTCTGTGCCCTTACAATAGTGCCCCTAGGCGGGGCCCGCGCCGGTTTCTCCCCCCTTAGCTCAAACAGATGCTCTACGTCCTCGGATCTTGGCCCTCGAGTGAGGCTCAGCCACCGATGGTATGCTAGGTCGCGATGCCATGGTCAAGGCCGGGGGTGAGGGCTCAGGAGCATCCCCTTTAACATGCAAGCGAGTCACATCGAGGTGAGTGGCCGACGAGGCCACCCTAGTCCGGCTCCAGAGGTTACTGCGAATGAATCTGAGAAAGGGGTCATAGCACGTGGCATCGCTTTCCTTGTTCTCGTTGATCTTTCCACAAGAATATGAAGGCACTGAGGACCCGGTGAGGTGACGTGCGTGGGGCTGGCCGCGAGTCGGAGCTCGATCTCTCAGGTGTTTCGGCACTACAAGGATGGATCCGAGTACAGGAGTCGTGTCGGTAGTTCCTTGGGCCGAATGAGCAATTGGCAGGTTAGTAACACGCGGGAGCCACGAAGGGTGTCGGGGCACCAGATGGACATGTGATAATCATAAAGTAGCTCAAGGCAAGGCAATTTCTGATAGATGCAAAAACGATACATGCCGTAGGGACGGACTCACACGGCTTGGGGATGATGCAACTTGAGGGGCGCCCCCAACGGAACAAACCAAAAAGTGTCACCTAGCACCGTTGCGGGAGAAGCATTGGGGTAGCTAAAGACGCGTGTTGCAAAAGTTGTTCCTCATGAGCTGCTTGGCCCCGAGGTCTCGTGAACCTCCTGAGGTCCACGAGACTCGCGAAGGATATACGCCTCCTCCACCAGGATCTCCAGGTGCTTGGCCTCGTCAGCTGCCAGGAGGCTCCGCATGTGGCACTGGTGCAGGGTAGCGCTGTTCGGCAAGCCAAAAGGCATGCGAACATAGCTGTGAGGGGGCCCTCGCACCGGCCCACATGGGACGGTCAGAAGAGCTCCTAAGACGCCACTCTGTTCAGCCATGGGAGGTTGACGCAGACGCGCAGCCCCGTGCCCTCATCGGTAGAGGGAGCGGTGTGTGGTAGTGCGGGGCGACACTCGCCTCGCATCGCCCTTGCCTCCTTAAGATCCTTGATCGCCTTGGTGATGAACTCCTGAGCACATGGCGCCTCGTACCCTGTGCTCTCTTCGCGGAAGCGCACGCTGAAGCACACCTCCAGATGATGCCCGAGCGCCTCCCTCGTGACATTGGCTAGGTCAGAGGCCCTCCAGAAGAGAGCCCCCGAGTCTAGCCTGAGAGGGGCGTCGGGCACGCCTTCCTATGCGAGAGGGGAAGGCGCCCCCTCCAACGTATCTATAATTTTTGATTGTTCCATGCTATTATTTATGATGTTTTGGATGTTTAATGGGCTTTATTGTACACTTTTATACGATTTTTGGGACTAACCTATTAACCCAGAGCTCAGTGCCAGTTTATGTTTTTCTCCTGTTTAAGGGTTTCGCAGAAAAGGAATATCAAACGGAGCCCAATTGACCTGAAATTCAACGGAGATCATTTTTGGACCAGAAGAAGCCCACAGAGTGCCGGAGGGGGACAAGAAGACCCATGGGCTGCCCACGAGGGTGGGGGCGCGCCCCCCTACTAGGCACGCCCCCTGCCTCGTGGACAGCCCGTAGACCTCCTTTGCTTGGCCCCGACTCCAACACCTCCTATATATACTGAAACCTCTGGAAAATAACCTAGATTGGGAGTTCCGCCGCCCAAAGCCTCTGTAGCCACCGAAAACCAATCTAGACCACGTTCCGGCACCCTGCCGGAGGGGGGAACCCTCACCGGTGGACATCTTCATCATCCGAGCGCTCTCCATGACGAGGAGGGAGTAGTCCACCCTCGAGGCTGAGGGTATGTACAATTAGCTATGTGTTTGATCTCTCTCTCTCTCGTGTTCTTGAGATGGCAGGATCTTGATGTATCGCGAGCTTTGCTATTATAGTTGGATCTTATGATGCTTCTCCCCCTCTACTCTCTTGTAAGGGATTGAGTTTTCCCTTTGAAGTTATCTTATCAGATTGAGTCTTTAAGGATTTGAGAACACTTGATGTATGTCTTGCACGTGCTTATCTGTGGTGACAATGGGATATCATGTGATCTACTTGATGTATGTTTCGGTGATCAATTTGCGGGTTCCGTGACCTTGGGAATCTATGCATAGGGGTTGGCACACGTTTTCGTCTTGACTCTGCGGTAGAAACTTTGAGGCACTCTTTGAAGTACCTTTTGTTGGTTGAATAGATGAATCTGAGATTGTGTGATGCATATCGTATAATCATACCCACGGATACTTGAGGTGACATTGGAATATCTAGGTTACATTAGGGTTTTGGTTGATTTGTATCTTAAGGTGTTATTCTAGTACGAACTCTATGATAGATCGATCAGAAAGAATAACTTTAAGGTGGTTTCGTACCCTACCATAATCTCCTCGTTTGTTCTCCGCTATTAGTTACTTTGGAGTGACTCTTTGTTGCATGTTGAGGGCTAGTAATATGATCCAATTATGTTATCCTTGTTGAGAGAACTTGCACTAGTGAAAGTATGAACCCTAGGCCTTGTTTCCTATCTTTGCAACACCGTTTATGCTCACGTTTACCACTTGCTACCTTGCAATTTTTATATTTTCTTATTTCAAAAACCTATATCTACCATCCATATTGCACTTGTATCACCATCTCTTCACTGAACTAGTGCACCTATAAAATTAACCATTGTATTGGGTGTGTTTGGGACACAAGAGACTCTTTGTTATTTGGTTGTAGGGTTTTTTGAGAGAGACCATATTCATCCTACGCCTCCCACGGATTGATAAACCTTAGGTCATCCACTTGAGGGAAATTTGCTACTGTCCTACAAACCTTTGCACTTGGAGGCCCAACAACGTCTACAAGAAGAAGATTGCGTAGTAGACATGAAGCTCTTTTCTGGCGCCGTTGCCGGGGAGGTGAGTGCTTGAAGGTATATCTTTAGATCTTGCAATCGAATCTTTTAGTTTCTTGTTTTATCACTAGTTTAGTTTATAAAAGAAAACTACAAATAAATGGAATTAAGGTTACCTCATATGCTTCATCTTTTTAATATCTTTCCTGAAAATGATGGGAAGGAAAATTGTGCTCAAGTATTAGAAGAGGAATTACATAGAATGCTTGGCATAAAATATGTGCATGATTGCAATATTGTTAGTATGCATTCTTTGAATACCCATGATGCTAATGATATGCAAAGCCACAAGCTTGGGGATGCTATGTTTGATGAAGATAATATGTTTAGTCCCCCAAGTTTTGATGAGACAATTTATTATGATGAAATCATGCCTCCTATTTATGATGATTATATTTATGAAAGTGGATTTGGAGAGTTCATGACTTTATTTAGTGATGAATCCACTATTTCGGAAGAGCTTCAAATTAATTATGAGAACAAAATTGTTATCTATGATGATTATTGTGATGACTTGTATGCTATTAAGAATAATGATAACCATGAAACTTGTCATCATGATTTTAGTTTTCAATTGGATTATTTCACATGATAGTTATTTTGTTGAGTTTCCTCCCACTACTATGAATGAGAAGAATTTTGCTTACGATGGGAGCAGTAAAATTTCTATGCAAGTATATCATGAAAAGAATGCTTTATGTGCTGGTTATATTGTTGAATTCATTCATAATGCTACTGAAAAATATTATGAGGGAGGAACATATGCTTCTACATATTGCAATAATATCAAGTTTCCTCTCTATATGTTGAAAGTTTTGAAGCTATGCTTGTTTTCCCTTCCTATGCTAGTTGATTATTGCTCCCATAAGTTGTTTGCTCACAAAGTCCCTATGCATAGGAAGTGGGTTAGACTTAAATGTGCTAGTCATATTCTTCATGATGCTCCCTTTATGTTTCAATTCTTAACTTTTATGCGAGCATCATTCAAATCATCATGCCTAGCTAAAAGGCATTAAAGGAAAGCGCTTGTTGGGAGGCAACCCAATTTTATTTTCTTTTCTTTTGCTTCTGTTTAGGAATAAATATTGCATCTAGCTCCTGTTTAGATGTGGTTTTGTGTTTTAATTAGTGTTTGTGCCAAGTAGAACCTTTGGGGAGACATGTGTGAAGTTTACATCATCATGCTGTAAAAAACAGAAACGTTAGCGCTCACGAGAATAGTCACCAGATTTTACTTGAGAGGGATATTTAGTTGATTCTTTTTGCAGATGATTAATAGACAAATTCCTCAGGTCTACCAATTTATTTGAGAATTTTTAGAGTTACAGAAGTATTCGAAAGTTACATATTACTACAGACTGTTCTGTTTTTGACAGATTCTATTTTTCGTGTGTTGTTTGCTTATTTTGATGAATCTATGAGTAGTATTGGCGGATATGAATCATAGAGAAGTTGGAATACAGTAGGTTTAACACCAATATAAACAAATAATGAGTTCATTACAGTACCTTTGAGTGGTGGTTTGTTTTCTTATACTAACGGAGCTCACGAGATTTTTGGCTAAGTTTTGTGTTGTGAAGTTTTCAAGTTTTGAGTATGGCTTTGATGGACTATGCAACAAAGAGTGGCAAGAGCCTAAGCTTGGGGATGCCCAAGGAACCCCAAGGTAAAATTCAAGGACAACCAAAAGCCTAAGCTTGGGGATGCCCCGGGAAGGCATCCCCTCTTTCGTCTTCATCTATCGGTAACTATACTCGGGACTATATTTTTATTGACCACATGATATGTGTTTTACTTGGAGCGTAATTTTTGTTTTATTTTGTTTTGCTTGCTGATTGAATAATATCCCAATATCTTAAAGTCTTAAATGTTAGAGAGTCTTCACATAGTTACATAATTATACAACTAGTCGTTGTTCTTCACTTATATCTTTTGGAGTAGTTTGTCATTTGCTCTAATGCTTCTCTTATATCTTTAAGAGCACGGCTGTGGTTTTGTTTCGAAGAAATAGATGAACTCTCATGCCTCACTTATATCATTTTGAGAGTGTTTTAGAACATCATGGTAATGTGCTTTGGTTATAAAACTAGTCCTAATATGATAGGCATCCAAGATGAATGTAGTAAAAAAATTCATACAAAGTGCATTGAATATGATGAGAAGTTTGATGCTTGAAAATTGTTTTGAGATATGAGGATAGTGATATTAGAGTCATGCTAGTGGAGTTATTATGAAATTGAGAAATACTTGTGTTAAAGTTTGTGATTCCCGTAGCATGCACTTATGGTGAACCGCTATGTGACGAAGTTAGAGCATGAGGTATTTGTAGAGTGTCATCCTTTGTGTGGAGGTCGGGGGCGCACGATGGTTAACTCCTACCAAACTCCCCCCTAGGAGCATGCGTTGATTGCTTTGTTTTGATGACTCGTAAATTTTTGCAATAAGTATATGAGTTCTTATGACTAATGTTGAGTCCATGGATTATATGCACTCTCACCCTTCCACCATTGTTAGCCTCTCTTGTACCGAGCAACTTTCGCCGGTACCATACACCCACTATATATCCTTCCTCAAAACAGCCACCATACCTACCTATCATGGCATTTCCATAGCCATTCCGAGATATATTGCCGTGCAACTTTCCACCGCTCTGTTCATATGATACGCTTCATATTGTCATATTGCCATGCATGATCATGTAGTTGACATCGTATTTGTGGCAAAGCCGTATAATTTTTCATACTTGTCACTCTTGATTCATTGCACATCTTGGTACACCTCCGGAGGCATTCATATAGAGTCATAATTTGTTCTAGTATCGAGTTGTACTATCGAGTTGTAATTCAATATAAGTGTGATGATCATCATTGTTAGAGCATTGTCCCATGTGAGGAAAGGCCAGACAAAAGAAAAGGCCCCTCCAAAACAAAGGAAAAAAGGAAAAACAGAAAAAAAGAAAGAAAAAAGGGACAATTGCTACTATCTTTTTCCACACTTGTGCTTCAAAGTAGCACCATGTTCTTCATGATAGAGAGTCTCATGTTTAGTCACTTTCATATACTAGTGGGAATTTTCATTAAAGAACTTGGCTTGTATATTCCAATGACGGGCTTCCTCAAATGCCCTAGGTCTTCGTGAGCAAGCAAGTTGGATGCACACCCACTAGTTTCTTTTGTTGAGCTTTCATACATATTTAGCTCTAATGCATCCGTTGCATGGAAATCCCTACTCACTCACATTGATATCTATTGATGGGCATCTCCATAGCCCGTTGATGCGCCTAGTCGATGTGAGACTATCTCCCTCCTTTTTGTCTTCTTCACAACGACCACTCTATTCCACCCATAGTGTTATATCCATGGCTCACGCTCATGTATTGCATGAAAGTTGAAAGGTTTGAAATAATATAGTATGAAAACAAGTGCTTGGCTGAAACCGGGGTTGTGCATTGATGGCTTCTCGCCCCTCGTTAGTTACCCCAAGTGGAAGGTTTGAGATGCAGTGTAGCGGAAGTTTTCCCTTGGCAAAGATACCAAGGACCGATTTCCCTGAGACTCCCAGTTTCAACAAGAAGGTGTCAACTGCTAACGGCGCCAGATATTAGCAATCAACGTGGACCTGCACACAGATACAAATAACTTTGCTCCCAACGAGTACAGAGAGGTTGTCAATCCCTCCGGCCTTGTAGTTTACAAAGGATCAAACGTGAGTGATAGTAGTGATAGGTATTGCTGCAAATAGTAAGTAAAAAGAGAAAGTAAATAGCGGATGTGATCAGTGATGGTAATATGGACCGGGGTCTCATGATGTTCACTAGTGATGTCTCTCTCCCAAAAGACGATAAAACATCTATGTGAGGTAAACGAATTACAGCTGGGCAATTGACAGAATTATGTGCACAAACCAATGCTAATTATATTGCAAGAAAGGTAGAGGTTCAAAGCATGGGCGGTACGCCAAGGCAAGTAGACCGAAATCCATCAATATCTACTTCTAATCATTCACCTTGAGATATCTATCCAGAACATCTCGCTGGTATTAAGTTGCGAGTCCCACCAATAGTGTAAACTCAAAGCAACAGACAACTGCATTAAAAGAACTTTGCGTAAAGTAAACAATCCTTGCACCCGCGGGCACAAGCACCGTTGTTTTCCCCCTTGTGGAAACAACACATCCCCTAGACTCATGTTTCTGTCACTCAAGCTAGTCATCGAGGGGCTTGAACCCACAATCAAGCATAACGTTCCCTCTTGGAGTCACTACCTACTACTTGGCCAAAGCAATAAATAACAACGGGGAACATGCAAGAATTACTTACGAACATAAATATAAAAGAGGTAGATCAAATATATTACTCAAACACAATCTGAACATAATCTCACAATCCATCGGATCCCAGCAAACTCAACATAGCAACAGCATAAGGATTACATATGTGCCTCGATCATGTAGGGCAGCTCACGAGGTCTAATTAGTGAAGCACAAGAAGGGGAGGAAAACATCACATAGCTACTAGTCATGGACCCATGGTCCAAGGGAGACTACTCACAACTCATCCGGGAGGCGTCCATGGTGGTGGAGAGGTTCCCGGTGGTGATCCTCCCCTCCGGCAGGGTGCCGGGAAGAGTTCTCCTGGTGCTCCCGATCTTGGAAGCGCGGCGGCGGCGGAACAGAGATGAGATCGCGAAAAAGGGTTCCCGTCTCGAGGGTTTCGAGAGAGTTCTTAAATATATGCCAAAGGGGGGCATCAGCGGAGGCTCGGGGGGCCCAGGCGCCCCCCTGGCGCGGCCAGGGGGGGCGCCACCAGGGCGCCTGGAGCCCTGGTGGCCCCCCGGCTGTACTTTGGCTACCGGGAAGCTTCTGGAACGCTGATTTTTATATATTTTTTTCGGGATTTTTCGGGCAGTTCTCGTAACGTGAAAACCTGAAATACAAAAACAGCAGTAAACAGAAACTGGCACTGGGGTGCACTGAGTTAATAGGTTAGTCCAAATATGATCAAAAGTGTATGGAAGTGTATAAATATCATAGCAATATCACCCAAAAGAGGCATGGAGCAAGCAGAAATTATAGATACGTTTTGGACGTATCAACATCACCAAGCTTAATTCCTGCTCGTCCTCAAGTAGGTAAATGATAATAAGAATAATTTCTGTGGTGACATGCTATTAACCATATAGGACTTTTTCATAGTCATATGACAAAAGCTTACTGAGACAATGAATCTGTAGTAATTAAGTTGCCTCATGAGAAAATCACAAAGAACTGAAAGTTTTACAATATGATACTGAAACATCAAATAGATTTGTAATGAGCATGGTGTGCAAATATGATAAAGTGATATCTCGCTTGCCCCCTTTAGTGAAGCAAAACATAAATGCAGGGGCACCTCCAAGGTTTAAGTGATGACTAGATACAATGATTTCAAAATAAACGATATCATAATCATGCAAAAGACAATGCTACTTTGGGACAATGCACATTACACTCAGAATGACAATCATGCTCTCAGTAGTTGGTGCTTTTAAAAGAAGGTGGAGACTCTCGAACCGTGGCTTTTGTTGGCAAGGTTGAAAACCCGTGGTCGGAAGCAAAGATAAAACATGTACCAGAGCTCTTGGTTTTAAAAACAGAGGTAATAATTTTTTTTTGATATGCATGTTTCGTCAACGAATGCTAGCAGATAACTCAATTACTTTTTGAGATGGACAAGTTTCGAGGAACGGCTCCCGAATGAGGACGATCACATCCTCTTAATCTCCTTTGTTTATCACTGCCAAAGTTTTCTGATTTCTCATGAACAAAGCGTGAAGGAGGGTTTGTTTGTTATATTAATTTTGAGCCGGGCGCACTCATTGCCAGTTCCTTCTCGTATTATGGGTTTGCACATTATACATGCAATCCCGGGGTGAAGCTTGTCCAACTTAAAAAGATCATGAATTAACCACTACTTCCTCATGAGCTAAAACAGGGGCACAAAATAGTAATGCATTTTTTTCTTTGAATAATTTCGAGATGGCACATGAAAGTCTTCGTTAGGAATGGCAGGTAAATACCATGTATAGGAAGGTATGGTGGACTCATATGGCATAACTGGTTTAAAAGATTTTGGATGCACAAGCAGTCAGACCGTTTAGTATAGGCGAAGGTTAGCAAAAGACTGGGAGCGACCAACTAAGAGAGCAATGACGGTCATAATCATGCAGAACGACAAAGCAACATTGAATCAGGCATGGAAGTTATATCGCTACTCAGAAATAAAAGATCTTCAAGGCTTGACAGACTTTCTTTACAGTCTTAAATATACGTGAGCATACGCCAAGTCAATCAAAATAAATTCTTGAAGGAAGATATTACTAAACCATACCACATCATAGCCAAACAAATCATGTTGGTACTCCAATAACACATTGGGAACCCCCCCAGCTATTTGAGACTAACCATAAGAAAACATGAACTACTAAGCGCCATTATGCACGTAGCATTTTTATCATAGACATATCTACCAATGCAACATAAGAAAACTCTCTTAATAAGATAAGCATGATAACTAAAGAGAGTTTAAGCAACCAACTAAACAAAAGCTCTTTACAAAGATAAGCATGAAAACTAAGAGCCAAACATGATAGTGGCTATTGAAAGACAAAGAACACACACAACAAAGATAGACATGAAAATTCTATGTTATGTTCTAGGTAGAAGTGGAGCGTGTTTCTCTCCCACACAAAGAAATGCTGAGTTCCGACTCGTTACGAAAAGCTAAAGAAAACTAAAAGCAAGACGCTCCAAGCATAGCACATAACACATGAAGTGATAAAAATATAGTGGAACGAAAGACGAACTGATAATGTTGATGGAGAAGGGGATGCACGGGGGCATCCCCAAGCTTAGACGCTTGAGTCTCCTTGAATATTTCTTGGGGGTGCATGGGGGCATCCCCAAGCTTGAGCGTTTGACACTCCTGAATCTTTTTATCATCTTCCCTCGCACACTTGAAAACCCCCTTCATACATAACTCATCATAAACTGATTAGCGAGGTTAGTACCCATAATATAATAATTGTTCCTTGCTGGAAATAAGGATATTCTTGAAGGTCTAATGTTTCTCAAGATTGCCAAAAGGTTTTTGCAAAGAAAAAGCAAGCTCAAGGTTTGCAAAATGAAGGAAAGGCAAAACAGGACAGAATCTGTGAAAAACAGAACAGCAGGTAGTAAATGATTTTTTCGGGGCACTTCTGCAACTCTAATCAAAAAACTCAGAACAGACGCACGAAAGAAAATTGTATAGAGCACGCTGTCGAAAAAATTCAGACCAAAAAGATTATCTTGTGATTTTATACGAATTTTTCTATCCAAGGACAGAATCTGTTTCCTGGACAGCATGTCACAACTTTTGAACTTTCTTGCAATCAGAGGCTACACTTGGCACAAAATTGAAAAGTAAAGATACAATGATGATGCTACTGTAGTAACAACATCAAGACACAACAAAAGCAAAATTTTATTCATGTGGGCTGCCTCCCAAAAGCGCTTTCTTTTATGCCTTTAAGCTAGGCATAATGCAAAGAGATCAAGTTTTATCAAGAGTAAAAGAATAGCTAGCCCGTATAACGGACTCAAAAGGTAACTTAATCTTCTTTCGAGGGAAGTGTTCCATCCCTTTCTTGAGGAAATTGGAATTTTATATTCCCCTCTTTCATGTCAATGATGGCACCAACGGTGCGTAGAAAAGGACGTCCCAAAATAATTGGACAAGAAGGCTCACACTCAATGTCCATAATAGTAAAATCAACGGGAACGTAATTGTCATTGACAATGATAAGAACATCGTCGATCCTCCCCAAAGGTTTCATTATGGAAGAATCAACGAGACGAACACAAAAAGAACAAGAATCAAAAGGTTTCAATTTAAGCATATCATATATTCTTTTGGGCATAACACAGGTACTAGCTCCAACATCACATAAAGCATAGCAAGAGAAGTTATTCAACTTAATTTTAATCATAGGATCCCAACCATCTTCTAGCTTTCTAGGTATGGAGGCTTATATTCTAAGTTTCTCCTCCCTAGCTTTGATGAGAGCATTAGTGATATGCTCTGTGAAGGCAAGGTTAAGCATGCTAGTGCGGGGATCTCTAGACATCTTGTGAAGGAAATCAATAACTTCGGTAAGAGTGCAATTATCAAAATCAAGGTCACTACTATCAAGTAAAGTGGTAGTGGTGTCCTTTAGGTTCACTTGTCTTGTAGTTTCTATGGTCATAGCATCACCATTAATAGGTCCATTGGGACCAGGAGCGCATTGGGTGCTAAGAGTTTGGATATCCTCAACAACTTGGATAGTAGCAACAGTGTAGTGGGTAGGACGGTTCTTAATTCTATCTTCTTCCTCCCTTTATCTAGCCCATCTCTCTTTAAGTTTAGCCAACATCCTAATGTTTTCATTAATTTGCACTTGAATAGCATTCATAGGAGTGACCTTCCTCTCCTCAAGAGGAGAAGTTCTAATTTTAAGCAATTCTACCTCATGGGCTAAATTGTCTACCTTCGAAGAGAGATCATCTAGTTTATTTAGTTTCTCTTCTACACTCTTATTAAAGGTTTTTTGGGTAGTGATGAAATCTTTAAGCATAATCTCTAGTTCAGAAGTGGAGTTCTTGGTTCTAGGATAAGCATTGTTGTTCCCATAAGAACTAGAGGGGAACGGTCTAGGATTGCTACCAAAATTACTCCTATAAGCATTGTTGTTAAAATTGTTTCTAGAGATAAAGTTCACATCTACTTGTTCTTGAGCAATCAAAGAATTTAAAGGAACATCACGAGGATCAACAGAAGATTGCTTCAAAAGTAGAGACATGATCAAGTCAACTTTTTCATTTAGGGAGGAAATCTCCTCGACAGAGTTTACCTTCCTACCTGTTGGAGCACGTTCGGTTTGCCATTGGGAATAGTTGGTCATCATCTCATCGAGAAGCTTCGTGGCAGAACCAAGTGTAGTTGACATAAAGGTTCCTCCCGCGGCCGAATCTAACAAGTTCCGCGAGGTAAAGTTCAAGCCTGCATACAAAGTTTGGATAACCATCCAAGTAGTCAAACCATGAGTAGGGCAGTTCTTGACAAGAGATTTCATACGTTCCCAAGCTTGGGCAATGTGTTCATTATCCAATTGTTTAAAATTCATTATGTTACTTCTTAGTTGGATACTTTTAGCAGGTGGATAGTACTTTCCAATAAAAGCATCTTTGCACTTGTCCCATGAATCTATACTATTTCTAGGCAAAGATTGAAACCAAATTTTAGCTCCTCCTCTCAAGGAGAAAGGAAAAAGCTTAAGCTTATCAATATTACCATCTATTTCTTGGTACTTTTGCATATCACAAAGTTCAACAAAATTGTTCAAGTGTATAGCAGCATCATCTCCAGCACCGGAGAATTTGATCTTTCATAACTAAGTTCAGCAAAGCAGGTTTAATTTCATACGAAGGTGCTGAAGTGGCAGGTGTAGTGATAGGCGTGCAAATAAAGTCATCGTTGTTATGACTAGTGAAGTCACACAACTTGGTGTTCTCGGTGGAACTCATAGTAGCAAGCAAGCAAGATAACTATTTTTGTGATTTTCGATAAAGATACTAAAGCAAAATCGAAAGGTAAACTAACAAGACTAAAAAGCAAAGGTAAAAGATAGTGTGCAACTCCCCTATCCTAAAGAGTGGAGTCCCCGGCAACGGCGCCAGAAAACTTTGCTTGATGGCTTCTCGCCCCTCGTTGGTTACCCCAAGTGGAAGGTTTGAGATGCAGTGTAGCGGAAGTTTTCCCTTGGCAAAGATACCAAGGATCGATTTCCCTGAGACTCCTAGTTTCAACAAGAAGGTGTCAACTGCTAACGACGCCAGATATTAGCAATCAACGTGGACCTGCACACAGATACAAATAACTTTGCTCCCAACGAGTACAGAGAGGTTGTCAATCCCTCCGGCCTTGTAGTTTACAAAGGATCAAACGCAAGTGATAGTAGTGATAGGTATAATTGCAATAGTAAGTAAAAAGCGGAAAAGTAAATAGCGGATGTGTTCAATGATGGTAATATGGACCGGAGTCTCATGATGTTCACTAGTGATGTCTCTCTCCCAAAAGATGATAAAACTGCTATGTGAGGTAAACGAATTACAGCTGGGCAATTGACAGGACCATGTGCGCAAACCAATGCTGACTAAGTTGCAAGAAAGGTAGAGGTTCAAAGCATGGGCGATACGCTGAGGTAAGTAGACCGAAATCCATCTACATCTACTACTAATCATCCACCTTGAGATATCTATCCAGAACATCTCGCTGGTATTAAGTTGCGAGTCCCACCCATAGTGTAAACTCAAAGCAACAGACAACTGCATTAAAAGAACTTTGCGTAAAGTAAACAATCCTTGCACCCGCGGGCACAAGCACCGTTGTTTTCCCCCTTGTGGCAACAGCACATCCCCTAGACTCATGTTTCTGTCACTCAAGCTAGTCATCGAGGGGCATGAACTCACAATCAAGCATAACGTTCCCTCTTGGAGTCACTACCTACTACTTGGCCAAAGCAATAAATAACAACAGGGAACATGCAAGAATTACTTACGAACATAAATATAAAAGAGGTAGATCAAATATATTACTCAAACACAATCTGAACATAATCTCACAATCCATCGGATCCCAGCAAACTCAACATAGCAACAGCATAAGGATTACTTATGTGCCTCGATCATGTAGGGCACCTCACGAGGTCTAATTAGTGATGCACAAGAAGGGGAGGAGAACATCACATAGCTACTGGTCATGGACCCATGGTCCAAGGGAGACTACTCACAACTCATCCGGGAGGCGTCCATGGTGGTGGAGAGGCTCCCGGTGGTGATCCTCCCCTCCGGCAGGGTGCCGGGAAGAGTTCTCCTGGTGCTCCCGATCTTGGAAGCGCGGCGGCGGCGGAACAGAGATGACATCGCGAAAAAGGGTTCCCGTCTCGCGGGTTTCGAGAGAGGTCTTAAATATATGCCAAAGGGGGGCATCAGCGGAGGCTCGGGGGGCCCAGGCGCCCCGCCGGCGCGGCCAGGGGGGGCGCCACCAGGGCGCCTGGAGCCCTGGTGCCCCCCCGGCTGTACTTTGGCTACCGGGAAGCTTCTGGAACGCTGATTTTTTATACAATTTTTCCTGGATTATTCGGGCAGTTCTCGTAACGTGAAAACCTGAAATACAAAAACAGCAGAAAACAGAAACTGGCACTAGGGTGCACTGAGTTAATAGGTTAGTCCAAATATGATCAAAAGTGTATGGAAGTGTATAAATATCATAGCAATATCACCCAAAAGAGGCATGGAGCAAGCAGAAATTATAGATACGTTTTGGACGTATCATGCATGATATGAATATTTTGTGTGATGAAGAGGGAGCATAGCCAGACTATATGATTTTGTAGGGATAACTTTCTTTAGCCATAGTATTTTGAGAAGACATGATTGCTTTGTTAGTATGATTGAAGTATTATTATTTCTTATGTCAATATAGACTTTTGTCTTGAATCTTTTAGATCTGAACATTCATGCCACAATAAAGAGAACTACATTGAAATTTATGTTGGTTAGCATTCCACATAAAAAATTCTGTTTTTATCATTTACCTACTCGAGGACGAGCATGAATTAAGCTTGGGGATGTTGATATGTCTCCAACGTATCTATAATTTTTTATTGTTCCATGCTATTATTTATGATGTTTTGGATGTTTAATGGGCTTTGTTGTACACTTCTATATGATTTTTGGGACTAACCTATTAACCCGGAGCACAGTGCCAGTTTCTGTTTTTCTCCTGTTTTAGGGTTTCACAGAAAAGGAATATCAAATGGAGCCCAATTGACCTGAAATTCAACGGAGATCATTTTTGGACCAGAAGAAGCCCACGGAGTGCCGGAGGGCGACGAGAAGACCCACGGGCTGCCCACGAGGGTGGGGGCGCCCCCTGCTGGGCGCGCCCCTGCCTCGTGGGCAGCCCGTAGACCTCCTTTGCTTGGCCCCGACTCCAACACATCCTATATATACTGAAACCTTCGAAAAATAACCTAGATCGGAAGTTCCGCCGCCGAAAGCCTCTGTAGCCACCAAAAACCAATCTAGACCCCGTTCCGGCACCCTGCCGGAGGGGGGGAACCCTCACCGGTGGCCATCTTCATCATCCCATCGCTCTCCATGACGAGGAGGGAGTAGTCCACCCTCGAGGCTGAGGGTATGTGCCATTAGCTATGTGTTTGATCTCTCTCTCTCTCTCTCGTGTTCTTGAGATGGCACGATCTTGATGTATCGCGAGCTTTGCTATTATAGTTGGATCTTATGATGCTTCTCCCCCTCTACTCTCTTGTAATGGATTGAGTTTTGCCTTTGAAGTTATCTTATCGGATTGAGTCTTTAAGGATTTGAGAACACTTGATGTATGTCTTGCACGTGCTTATATGTGGTGACAATGGCATATCATGTAATCCACTTGATGTATGTTTTGGTGATCAACTTGCGAGTTCCATGACCTTGGGAATCTATGCATAGGGGTTGGCACACGTTTTTGTCTTGACTCTCTGGTAGAAACTTTGGGGCACTCTTTGAAGTACTTTGTGTTGGTTCATTAGATGAATCTAAGATTGTGTGATGCATATCGTATAATCATACCCACGGATACTTGAGGTGACATTAGGGTTTTGGTTGATTTGTATTTAAGGTGTTTTTCTAGTACGAACTCTATGATAGATCGATCAGAAAGAATAACTTTGAGGTGGTTTCGTACCCTACCATAATCTCCTCGTTTGTTCTCCGCTATTAATTACTTTGGAGTGACTCTTTGTTACATGTTGAGGGCTAGTAATATGATCCAATTATGTTATCCTGGTTGAGAGAACTTGCACTAGTGAAATTATGAACCCTAGGCCTTGTTTCCTATCTTTGCAACACCGTTTATGCTCACGTTTACCACTTGCCACCTTGCTGTTTTTATATTTTCTTATTACAAAAACCTATATCTACCATCCATATTGCACTTGTATCACCATCTCTTCGCCGAACTAGTGCACCTATACAATTAATCATTGTATTGGGTGTGTTGGGGACACAAGAGACTCTTTGTTTTTGGTTGCAGGGTTGTTTGAGAGAGACTATCTTCATCCTACGCCTCCCACAGATTGATAAACCTTAGGTCATCCACTTGAGGGAAATTTGCTACTGTCCTACAAACCTCTGCACTTGGAGGCCCAACAACGTCTACAAGAAGAAGGTTGCGTAGTAGACATCAAGCTCTTTTCTGGCACCGTTGCCGGGGAGGTGAGTGCTTGAAGGTATATCTTTAGATCTTGCAATCGAATTTTTTAGTTTCTTGTTTTAACACAAGTTTAGTTTATAAAAGAAAACTACAAAAAAAAAGGAATTAAGGTTACCTCGTATGCTTCATCTTTTTTATATCTTTCCTGAAAATGATGGGAAGGAAAATTGTGCTCAAGTACTAGAAGAGGAATTACATAGAATGCTTGGCATAAAATATGTGCATGATTACAATGTTGTTAGTATGAATTCTTTGAATACCCATGATGCTAATGATATGCAAAGCCACAAGCTTGGGAATGCTATGTTTGATAAAGATGATATGTTTAGTCCCCCATGTTTTGATGAGAAAATTTATTATGATGAAAGCATGCCTCCTATTTATGATGATTATATTTATGAAAGTGGATTTGGAGAGTTCATGACTTTATTTAGTGATGAATCCACTATTTCGGAAGAGGTTCCAATTGATTATGAGAACAAAATTGTTATCTATGATGATTATTGTGATGACTTGTATGCTATTAATAAAAATGATAACCATTAAACTTGTCATCATGATTTTAGTTTTCAATTGGATTATGCTTCACATGATAGTTATTTTGTTGAGTTTCCTCCCACTACTATGAATGAGAAGAATTTTCCTTACGATGGGAGTAGTAAATTTTCTATGCAAGTAGATCATGAAAAGAATGCTTTATGTGCTGATTATATTGTTGAATTCATTCATAATGCTACTGAAAATTATTATGAGGGAGGAACATATGCTTCTACATATTGAAATAATATCAAGTTTCCTCTCTATATGTTGAAAGTTTTGAAGCTATGCTTGTTTTCCCTTCCTATGCTAGTTGATTATTGCTCCCATAAGTTGGTTGCTCACAAAATCCCTATGCATAGGAAGTGGGTTAGACTTAAATGTGCTAGTCATATTCTTCATGATGCGCCCTTTATGTTTCAATTCTTATCTTTTATGCGAGCATCATTGAAATCATCATGCCTAGCTAGAAGGCATTAAAGAAAAGCGCTTGTTGGGAGGCAACCCAATTTTATTTTCTTTGCTTTTGCTTCTGTTTAGGAATAAATATTGCATCTAGCTTCTATTTAGATGTGATTTTGTGTTTAATAAGTGTTTGTGCCCAGTAGAACCTTTGGGAAGACTTGTGTGAAGTTTACATGATCATGCTGTAAAAAACAGAAACAGCGCTCACGAGAATAGTCACCAGATTTTACTGGAGAGGGCTATTTAGTTGATTCTTTTTGCAGATGATTAATAGACAAATTCCTTGGGTCTACCAATTTATTTGAGAATTTTTAGAGTTACAAAAGTATTCGAAAGTTACAGATTACTACAGACTGTTCTGTTTTTGACAGATACTATTTTCCGTGTGTTGTTTGCTTATTTTGATGAATGTATGAGTAGTATTGGAGGAGATGAATCATAGAGAAGTTGGAATACAATAGGTTTAACACCAATATAAACAAAGAATGAGTTCATTACAGTACCTTTGAGTGGTGGTTTGTTTTCTTATACTAACGGAGCTCACGAGATTTTTGGCTAAGTTTTGTGTTGTGAAGTTTTCAAGTTTTGAGTATGGCTTTGATGGACTATGGAAGAAAGAGTGGAAAGAGCCTAAGCTTGGGGATGCCCAAGGAACCCCAAGTTAAAATTCAAGGACAACCAAAAGCCTAAGCTTGGGGATGCCCCGGGAAGGCATCCCCTCTTTCGTCTTCATCTATCGGTAACTATACTCGGGACTATATTTTTATTCACCACATGATATGTGTTTTGCATGGAGCATCATTTTTGTTTTATTTTGTTTTGCTTGCTTTTCGAATAATATCCCAATATATGAAAGTCTTAAATGTTAGAGGGTCTTCACATAGTTACATAATTATACAACTACTCGTTGTTCTTCACTTATATCTTTTGGAGTAGTTTGTCATTTGCTCTAGTGCTTCAATTATATATTTTAGAGCACGGTGGTGGTTTTATTTCGAAGAAATATATTAACTCTCATGCCTCACTTATATCATTTTGAGAGTCGTATAGAACATCATGGTAATGTGCTTTGGTTATAAAACTAGTCCTAATATGATAGGCATCCAAGATGAATGTAGTAAAAACTTTCATACAAAGTGCATTGAATATGATGAGAAGTTTGATGCTTGATAATTGTTTTGAGATATGAGAATAGTGATATTAGAGTCATGCTAGTGGAGTTATTATGAAATTGAGAAATACTTGTGTTAAAGTTTGTGATTCCCGTAGCATGCACTTATGGTGAACCGCTATGTGATGAAGTTAGAGCATGAGGTATTTGTAGAGTGTCATCCTTTGTGTGGAGGTCGGGGGCGCACGATGGTTAAATCCTACCAAACTCCCCCTAGGAGCATGCGTTGATTGCTTTGTTTTGATGACTCGTAAATTTTTGCAATAAGTATATGAGTTCTTATGACTAATGTTGAGTCCATGGACTATATGCACTCTCACCCTTCCACCATTATTAGCCTCTCTTGTACCGCGCAACTTTCACCGGTACCATACACCCACTATATATCCTTCCTCAAAACAGCCACCATACCTACCTATCATGGCATTTCCATAGCCATTCTGAGATATATTGCCATGCAACTTTCCACCATTCCATTCATATGACACGCTTCATATTGTCATATTGCCATGCATGATCATGCAGTTGACATCGTATTTGTGGCAAAGCCGTATAATTTTTCATACATGTCACTCTTGATTCATTGCACATCTCCGTACACCTCCGGAGGCATTCATATAGAGTCATAATTTGTTCTAGTATCGAGTTGTAATATCGAGTTGTAATTCAATATAAGTGTGATGATCATCATTATTAGAGCATTGTCCCATGTGAGGAAAGGCCAAACAAAAGAAATGCCCCTCCAAAACAAAGGAAAAAAGGAAAAAAAAAGAAAAAAAAAGAAAGAAAAAAGGGACAATTGCTACTATGTTTTTCCACACTTGTGCTTCAAAGTAGCACGATGTTCTTAATTATAGAGAGTCTCATGTTTAGTCACTTCCATATACTAGTGGGAATTTTCATTATAGAACTTGGCTTGTATATTCCAACGATGGGTTCCTCAAATGCCCTAGGTCTTCGTGAGCAAGCAAGTTGGATGCACACCCACTAGTTTCTTTTGTTGAGCTTTCATACATATTTAGCTCTAGTGCATCCGTTGCATGGCAATACCTACTCACTCACATTGATATCTATTGATGGGCATCTCCATAGCCCATTGATACGCTTAGTCGATGTGAGACTATCTCCCTCCTTTTTGTCTTCTTCACAACCACCACTCTATTCCACCCATAGTGCTATATCCATGGCTCACGCTCATGTATTGCGTGAAAGTTGAAAGGTTTGAAAGAATAGAGTATGAAAACAAGTGCTTGGCTGAAACTGGGGTTGTGCATGATTTGAATATTTTGTGTGATTAAGAGGGAGCATAGCCAGACTATATGATTTTGTAGGGATAACTTTCTTTAGCCATAGTATTTTGAGAAGACATAATTGCTTTGTTAGTATGCTTGAAGTATTATTATTTCTTATGTCAATATAGACTTTTGTCTTGAATCTTTTAAATCTGAACATTCATGCCATAATAAAGAGAACTACATTGAAATTTATGTTGGTTAGAATTCCACATCAAAAATTTTATTTTTATCATTTACCTACTCGAGGACGAGCAGGAATTAAGCTTGGGGATGCTGATACGTCTCCAACGTATCTGTATTTCTTTATTGTTCCATGCTATTATTTATGATGTTTTGGATGTTTAATAGGCTTTGTTGTACACTTTTATATGATTTTTGGGACTGACCTATTAACCCAGAGCCTAGTGCCAGTTTCTGTTTTTCTCCTGTTTTAGGGTTCCGCAGAAAAGGAATATCAAACGGAGCCCAATTGACCTAAAATTCAACGGAGATCATTTTTGGACCAGAAGAAGCCCACGGAGTGCCGAAGGGCAACGAGAAGACCCACGGGCTGCCCACGAGGGTGGGGGGCGCCCCCACTACTAGACGTGCCCCCTGCCTCGTGGACAGCCCTTAGACCTCTTTTGCTTGGCCCCGACTCCAACACCTCCTATATATATTGAAACCTCCGGAAAATAACCTACATCGGGAGTTCCGCCGCCGAAAGCCTCTGTAGCCACTGAAAACCAATCTAGACCCCGTTCCGGCACCCTTCCGGAGGGGGGAACCCTCACCGGTGGCCATCTTCATCATCCCAGCGCTCTCCATGACGAGGAGGGAGTAGTCCACCCTCGAGGCTGAGGGTATGTACCATTAGCTATGTGTTTGATCTCTCTCTCTCTCTCTCTCTCTCTCTCTCTCTCGTGTTCTTGTGATGGTACAATCTTGATGTATCGCGAGCTTTGCTATTATAGTTGGATCTTATGATGCTTCTCCCCCTCTACTCTCTTGTAATGGATTGAGTTTTCCCTTTGAAGTTATCTTATCAGATTGAGCCTTTAAGGATTTGAGAAGACTTGATGTATGTCTTGCACGTGCTTATCTGTGGTGACAATGGGATATCATGTGATCTACTTGATGTATGTTTTGGTGATCAACTTGCGGGTTCCGTGACCTTGGGAATCTATGCATAGGGGTTGGCACACGTTTTTGTCTTGACTCTCTGGTAGAAACTTTGGGGCACTCTTTGAAGTACTTTGTGTTGGTTCAATAGATGAATCTGAGATTGTGTGATGCATATCGTATAATCATACCCACAGATACTTGAGGTGACATTGGAGTATCTAGGTGACATTAGGGTTTTGGTTGATTTGTATCTTAAGGTGTTATTTTAGTACGAACTCTATGATAGATCGATCAGAAAGAATAACTTTGAGGTGGTTTCGTACCCTACCATAATCTCCTCGTTTGTTCTCCGCTATTAGTTACTTTGGAGTGACTCTTTGTCGCATGTTGAGGGCTAGTAATATGATCCAATTATGTTATCCTTGTTGAGAGAACTTGCACTAGTGAAAGTATGAACCCTAGGCCTTGTTTCCTATCTTTGCAACAACGTTTATGCTCACGTTTACCACTTGCTACCTTGCTGTTTTTATATTTTCTTATTACAAAAACCTGTATCTACCATCCATATTGCACTTGTATCACCATCTCTTCGCCGAACTAGTGCACCTATACATATTTCAAAAAAAAAACTAGTGCACCTATACAATTAACCATTATATTGGGTGTGTTGGGGACACAAGAGACTCTTTGTTATTTGGTTGCAGGGTTGTTTGACAGAGACCATCTTCATCCTACGCCTCCAACGGATTGATAAACCTTAGGTCATCCACTTGAGGGAAATTTGCTACTGTCCTACAAACCTCTGCACTTGGAGGCCCAACAACGTCTACAAGAAGAAGGTTGTGTAGTAGACATCATCCTCGTCCATGGCTGCCTCCGCGGCCGTAGCTCCGGTCGCCGTGCTCTGGGCAATGACCGAGGCGCCTATCGCAGATGGTCCTGAGCTCCTAGTAGTCATTGGTGTTGTGGTTGTGTACATTATGGACAATGCAGAACGAACGGCTGCCCTTGGAGGACTCAGGGTGGTCGCAACCATGCTTCATCTCAGGCTCGGCTGTGAGCACAGTTGGTCCCTTACGCTTCATGTCCTTGGTCTTGGCCTTCTTATCTTATGGGTCAGCCTCGGGGAGCTCGACGAGCGAGAGCCAAGCACATGTCCTCATGGATGCTGAGTTCCTCCCATCCTGACATCTCGGACCCCATCAGATGATGGCCTTGTCTGACACCTTGGGGATCTTGATGCGGACGTTGGTAAAACGCTAGATGTATTTGCGCAGGGTTTCCCCTGGCTGCTGCTTGATACGCCGCAGGTCGCCTACCGCAGGGGCGCGGTCACGAGTCCCTTCGAAGTTGGAGATAAACCGTTCACGTAGCTCCTCCCAGGAGGAAATCGACTCTGGTGGGATGTCCAGGAGCCACGAACGCACATCGTCCTGGAGAGCCATGGGGAACAAATTGGCCATAACATTCTCGTCACCACTGGCAACCTTGATGCTCAGCTCATAGAGCTGCAGGAACTCTGAGGGGTCGGGTGTTCCATCGTAGGGTGGGGGCACGTCTGGCTTGAACTTGCAAGGCCAAACGACGTGACGCAGCTCCAGGGTGAATGCCCGGTAGCTCGCCGCACTTCCGGGTGCCTGCCGTGGAGGTGGATCCTGATTAGGGTGTTCGCGTGCCACTGCGTGAGGTGGCGCGCAAACTTGACGAGGCAGCGCTGGGAGTGCGCGCGCCTCGCCTTGGGGCCGCTCCACAACCTGACAGCTTTCTTCATCGCGCGCGGGTGCCCTGCGGGGCTGGTCGCGCTGGGGAGCCTCACGCCTTGGCTCGGGGACGATGTCACATCGGAGAGCAGGAGGTGCGCCGTGGGCCACATCGCCCGCTTGAGGTGGTGGTGGAGGCAGCGTGCAGGATGATGCTGGAGCTTATCCCGTGGCGCCGATGAGCTTGGGGATGCGGTCCAGCCAGTCGTCGTAGAGTTTATCAGCCGGGCGGTAGCGCAGGAGCTCACGCGCCATGAGCAGCGCGACCTGCGAGTTCGCCGGTCCACGACGGGCGCTGGGAGGACGAAGCAGCCACGGGAGTCAGTGACGGGGTAGCAGTGTGGTCGTCGCGCCACGCGGAGAGCGGCAGCGACGAATCTTGTTGCTCACGGGCCACGGGGCTGATGGCGGCGTTTGCCACCGGTGACGGTGAACAACGAGGAATACCGTCGTCGGGAGATGCTGTCTGGGCCACGCGGGTGGTGAGGGCAGCCCGGCGCCCAGCATGAACTCGACGAGCATCCGCCATGGAGACGGTGAGGCGATGGCGAACCGATCAGAAGAAGAGAGACTCCGACGCACCCCTACCTGGAGCGCCAAATGTCAGATTTAGGGCTCCACAAAACCCTTGTTAGATTCGAACACTCGTGTGCGTGCGAAGAACTCAACTTACCCTGTATGCCTACTCGTCGTCCCCACGATCTAGCTCAATGAACATGAAGGAAATGGGACAAAGCAGTTTACCCAGGTTTGGGCCACCTCGCGGTGTAACACCCTACTCCTGCTTTGTGGTAGATTGCCTCGAGGTGGGCTGAGGATGAACTAGTACAACGGTGGAACAACCTTAGGAGGTGTGTTCTTGCTTGTGGTGGTGAGGGAGATATGAATGATCTGTCCTCTTGCTAGGTGGTGGCCATCCTATATTTATAGTGGCCTTGGTCCTCTTCCCAGAATGAAGGCGGGAAGGGATCCCACAACGGCGAAATTTGAAGGGAGACAACTAGTACATCTTATCCTCACGAAAGGTGGTCTTCGCATGAAAAGCTTCCAGTCATGACGCCATAGTGTGCTCGACGATGACCTCCGTCATGTCGTCCTGGCGATCTTGGTCTTGTTGCATGGAAATGGAAACCTTTGGCTGATTCCTCAGGACTCCGCGCCTGCGCTTGCTTCTTTAGCACCAAAGGGGAAACCTGTTGTACTGCGCCCGCTGGCGCCCGCCTGGCCTTGGTTGTCATGGCTTGCGTCATCTAAACCTCATGAGGTGGGGGCTTGCATATATATTGTGACAGACTGGTTTTTGCCCTCTTTTCTTTTTCTGATTTTGGTTGCCTTTTTAAAATTGAATTTGGAGTTTTGAGTCATTTTAGTTGGACTTAAACCCTTGGGCATATACTTAACTTTCACCCAAGTGGCTCATATCTATCTATAACCATCATTTCCTCTCTGATCTATCCCAAAATAATCCTAGGAATATTTTTCATAATTGAAAAATATTCATTTTCCCCTCAAAAACCCTAGTCAGCAACATATGCTCCAAAGCAACACCCATTTTTCTGGCTCCTAAAATCATGAGAAAATTTCCAAATATTCTAGGAACCCTAGGACACCTCCCTGAGAAAAAATATTGCATAACTTTTTGGAATATTTTTTTACTGAAAATCATTTCTTTTCTGGATAGAATTGGCACTTTCTACAACAAGTATATTTTTCCTTCATCCAATGAGGCTGATTTTTCTTGAGCTTCACTACCTTCCTAAGAGATGGCTAAACCCAAAGCTCAGCCCTTAACTCTTAATGAATCACTCACAGTTAACTCCACAAGTTACTGTCCAGAAGCTTACCATGAGGTAAATCGCGGACACATTGATCCTAGGTTCAACTCAAAGCGTTGGAGCCATTCAAACCATCAAGGGCTAAAGGCCAGACAAGAAGTTTAAGCTTACCGTGGCTTGATGTCATTGTTCAAGCGGTGACCGCGTTCGTCCAGGCGTGCTGGCATGCCGCCGACGCGCTCCGCGACGCGGCCGAGCCTCTGTTGAGCTCGTGCTCGCTTCCACGACCACCACACCTTCCCAAACCACGCCCCGATCATCGTCTCGACCTCTTAACTGCTCGCTGGCGCTCGCCGATGCTGGAGCTCGCTGCAACGAGCACGGGCATGACCCAGCCAAACCAACAGTGCGCCGCGCACTAGGCTCGTCGCCAGCCCCCCCC
>LR738711.1:731166016-731198005 GCA_902687465.1 Secale cereale
TTCTCCCACATTCCCCGGTGAGCTGTGTCACCTTCTCCCCCTCTCACTGACGCCGTTAGTCACCGGGCGACATGTCCATAAGCTCTCCAGCGGAGCCCGTTTCCCCCTCCTCGCTCGCCTATATATACGGCCACCCCCACGCCCCTCGAACGTCACCCACCACTCTCACAACCTCCACAACACCGTAGAAAGCCGCAGCCCGGCCGGGCAGGCCTCAGGCCCCCGTCCCCGAGCTCGAGCTCGCCGACGACCCCCTTAGTTCGTTTCCACCCTTCCAGCCCCTCCCGAGCTCAAACCACTCCTCCAGCATCTTGGTGGTGCTTCACTGGTGTCATCCGACCCCGGTAGAATCCCTGGTGCCGCCCCACATCACCGTCGTCTCCAACTCCGGCAACCTCTGCTTCCTGCCGCCGCTGTAGAAGCTCGTTCTGACCCCATTCGACCACCCCTAGCTATCCTACGGGTACGAGCAGGTGCGCCTCGACCCCCTCTTGCTTCCTATCCCTCTGGATCCATCCGCCGACCTCTCCTTGCCGGAGAAACACCGGCGCATCACCGCCCCTCCTCTGTTTCTCTCCCCCTCTACCTAGAACTGACAGTGGTGGCCCACTGTCAGCCTCACCGCCCAGCAGCCGAAGCGGTACATGCTAGCGTAGCGCTGACGTCACCCCCAATTCATTTTGTTTATATTTCAAATTTTTACAGAAGCATTCAAACATCCAATACTTTTTAACCATAAGTCCAAATGAAGTGATTCTTTTTGCATCGCCTTCTTACTGAAGAGATCTAGCAGCTCACCAAAAATGAGATTTTTCTCTGCTGTCTAAATTTTCTCGTGATTTTCAGAGTGGTTCTTGATATTTTCCTTCTTTGCTTTTAATTATTTTCAGAAGGTGAAGCTTGTCTTGAGGATCACCAGGAGGAGTGTGAAGCTCATCTACACTAAGGCAAGCCACAACAAAATTTTCTTGGTGCCATCTCGATATTTGTGATTTTTTCAACTTGAATAATGATTTAGTTCATGCATTTAAATCACCTAAATAAGTATTGAGTTCTGTCGAATGCTTGTTTTGTGTGGTACACTTAGTTTACAATAGTCTGAGACTAACTAAGATAGTTTAAGTTAGTTGAAGTACTATGTGGTTATGTGATAATAATATGACTATGAAAAAGACTAGTTTGGTTATCATTTTCTGAAGTATGAAAAGTAATTATTTTAAGTTAATATCATGATGAACTATGATAACCAGAAAAGTGGTATGAGTTTGCTGATTATGGTTAGTGGAATATTTGATGAGGTTGATTCATTTATTTCCGATAATATGTGATGCATGTTGTATGGTTGCATTTTCATGACATATCATGACACCGGTTATTTTTACTTCAAGTTGAACTTGATAATAACTCAACTTGAACATATCATTGATTGGGTCATGGTGCCATTGAATCGAGTTATTCCCAGTGCAATCACATTTGCCTTTGTGGGAAGGCCTTTATTCGGTCTGTTGTCATGCCTCTGGTCGGTACCTCCAACGAGGGAAGGTTATGGGCGTGCGTTACCCTGGCCTCGTAGGCAGACATAACCTTGTGTGCCCGCTTTGTTGTTATGGTACCTTGTCCCCATTAGGGACCGTTTATGTTTTATCATGACGGTGGCCGTTGGTGCTTTTGGTAGGCACGGGGCCACCCAGGACTTAGCCCAGTGGGGAGTAAGTCAGAGTTGCCGGAAGAGTGTTATGGCAATGGGAGGGTTTTGTTGGAATGCCATTGGTCCACCCGAATGGGAGTGTGAGGCCATGGATTACGTGGTGTGGGCAAAGTGTGCTACCTATGCAGAGTGTATTTGATCTATCGATAGCCGCATACTCGGTCATGGACACGCTCGGAAGTAAATCACACCATGGATCAGCATTTATTAATAATCATGCACACTATTGTTATTCACCTGGCACTGTTGGAATATTGATGGTTGAGAAATGAGGTTGATGGTGGAAACCAAAGTGTTGGTTTCTTTTGTGATCCAAGAAAGATCTCCGTTCGATAAGAAAGTCCAAGGGACTTGATGCACGAGGTTATGTTCACTACATTCTAGTGAGCTTGCAAGTACATTCAATGTACTGACCTCGCGTGTCATGCCAGATTTCAGGAAAGTCTCGTTGGATCGGAGTGCTGCCCAAGTCTGGACCGTGTCCACATTGGTGTCCCTGTGCTATGGAGTCCCGCTTCATCGTCGTTCCGCTGCCGCGTAGTTGTCGTGATCGTGGCCCCTTTATGTTCACTAAATAATGTACACATTGTGCAGCTGCACCATGTGTGCCGCTTGGCCTCGCTACTTGATGTAATATCAAACTATGTTCCGCTAGTATCAATAAATTGGTTGATTTCTGTACCAAGATGTTGTGTGTTGCCAGAAGACGTGATCTCTGGGCTGGCAATGCAAGGTAAACCGATTACTCTGAGCCGAGGTGCCACAACGCTTGGTATCAGAGCCACGCTGACTGTAGGACACATTAGATCACCATCGTGTTAACTGGACGTTAGCTAGATTAGAAATTGAGTGTCGGTAGCATTTATTGATAATTTTTGCATTGCATGCACTCGTTCATTTTTATTTCTAACTGACTATTGGTTGTGAGTGTAGATGGCTCCAGTGCCGTATCCATGCGAGTTGGAGCTGCTGCCGTCCACGTCGCCACACCATCTTCGTAGTGTATGGTGCCGCCTCTACCCTCTCGGCGACGGCCTTATTTATTGGGTATATCGGGAGCGTCTAGCAGACTCAGTATACGAGTATCATGCCGTGGTTACTCTGCGCACCAATTCCTCCTCAAGCTCTTACACCCACACCTCCAGGAGCGGTTTCGCTTCCACCGCCTCTTAGGCTGTCTAGTTTGCTGCATTTGAGGTCCTCGTCGAGCTGCGCTACAACGAGGTCCGGATGCAGACTCACCCAGGTTTCCACTACTATCCATCCTTGCACGACAATGGTCATGTCCGTTTCCCCATCATTGATCCGGAGTCCAATAGCGCTGTTAGCCACCTTTCTCGCTATATCACTACTAGTTACCTTTTGATTCACGAGCTGGCTCGTGCTCGCACTGCTTTAGTAGCTGCTAGGTCCTATCCCTCTCCACCATCTATGGGAATTATTCCTTATGTTCCACCCGGTTCTAGCTCACTTGTTCCCCTGGTTACTCCGTCGAGTAGCTCGGGCACTTCGACCGTGACTCCGCACAACGCTCCTGCTGAGTGGGCTTCTTTTCTTGCTACCCCCGCAACCCCGATGCTCCAGCCTCATCGCGCACCTGCCCCGGAGGGAGAGCCTTCGAGGCAGCATCGTCGTGTTACCTTTAACCCGGAGGTCTCGGTTAATTTTATTAGTTCATGATCGAAGTCCGCTTCAGGAGAGGACCCAGCCGGACCGGTAGAGCGCTAGAGCGTTTGAATATCCGCAGTTGTCATGTTGATGTACGGATGTAGTCGTACGAGTCATGATGTTCCGTCTCATGTATGCCGAACTAATCATGATGTTTATCTTTCATGTATGAGTCTATGTATAATTATGTTGGAACTTTTATTCGCTAGAGATTCTTTTTGATTATTTCATTTTCGCTTCTTTCAGGTTTCTCTCTGGATTTTCCCTACTACTATTGGATGTTGCTCATCAAGGTTGCTTTACATTTGAAAAAACAAATAATAGGATGACATGGGGAGGAAGCAACAGTCACGCTAGTGAGGATGTCCCTGTTCATCAATCAGCACGACATGCAGGGCATTCCCCCGAGCCATATAATCCACCACCGCCTCCACCGACACATCCGCCCTCCACCGAGCAAATCATGCACATGTTTGAGGAAAGAAGGAAAAACGATCTGATTGAATTATTGAAAAGTGTACAAGCTATGGTTGGGCAGAATGGAAATCAGAACGGTCATCACTCCAAACTGTTAGATGTTCAGAGAACCAAGCCTCCCAGTTTCAGTCATGTTATTGATCCCTTGGAAGTTGATGATTGGTTACTAACTATTGAGAGAAAGCTTGAGATTGCTCGTACTGAAGAAGAGGAAAAGGTTCCGTTTGCTACACATTATCTGGAAGGAGCTGCCGCTATATGGTGGGATAATGATAAAGCCATGCGGCTTGTGGGCGAAGAAATCACTTGGACTAAATTCAAGGACCATTTCCGCAAATATCATATTCCTGTCGGTATTATTAAAGTCAAGCAGCATGAATTCCTCGCACTCACCCAAGGAAGCTTGTCTATTAGTGAGTATCTGCATAAGTTTAACCATTTGGCCCGCTATTCCCTCTATGATGTGGCCACAGAAGAAAGAAAGGTCGACCGACTTCTTGGAGGACTAAACCAGCACCTCAGATGCACTCTCAGTATGCTTGACTCCCCGGACATCCAAACTCTGGTAAATAAGGCCCTTATTGCTGAAAGGGAGCACAAGCTTATACATGACAACAAGTCTGCTAATAATGATCTTAAGCACAAGTTTGAGCCGAAGAAGGATGGTCAGCCAATGCAGAAGACTCGTACTTGGCAGCAAAATCAGGTAGAATACAAGCCCAATTGGCAGCAGAATGTTAACAAGACTACTACCCAAGTCTAGAATGACGTAACCAACCCGGTGCGAGAAGAGTGTCAGCGCAACAACTCCTATTTCAACTTTGGACAAACCATACATTATGCAAGGCAGTGTCCCAAGAATGCCAAGACAAATGCTCCATTCAGGCCACAAGTCAACAATATGGGGCCGTACCCTGTTCAGCGAACCATCCAAGGGCAAGTTCATCACCTCTTCATAGACAAAGCCCAGGAAGACCCCGAAGTCGTCATTGGTATGTTTCCTATTAATAACATACCTGCAATAATTTTATTTGACTCTGGTGCTTCCCACTCTTTTATTTCGCAGAGTTTTGTTGCCCAAAACAAATTTCCTTGTTCGATTTTGAAAAATAATATGCTGGTATAATCCTCAGGATCCTTGCTCAGAAGCAATCTGGTCTGCCATAATTTGGAAATTGATATCAAAGGAGTCTGTTTCCCAACTTCCTTGATAGTCATCGAGTGTGCCAAGTTGGACATTATTTTGGGAATGAACTAGTTGACCCGATATCGAGTATGCATCAACTATGCGACCAGAAAAGTCACCTCGACGAGTCAGGAAGGTCGAGTTACCAAATTCTATGCCCGCCGAAGCATACCCAAGAAAGAAATGGTCTTCATCGTTGTAGCTGAAGAATTGGGATTAATTCATGTGGTCAGTGAATTTCCAGATGTATTCCCTGAAGAACTGCCAGAAATGCCACCCGATCGAGAACTTGAGTTTGCAATCGACCTTGTGCCCAGAACCGTACCGTTATGCAAGAAGTATTATCGGATGCCTTCGTCGGAATTACTAGAGTTAAAGAAACAACTAGATGAGCTACTCCAGAAAGGTTATATTTGTCCAAGCTCTTCATCATGGGGATCACCTGCAATATTTGTGGGCGAGAAAGACGGCGGTCTCCATATGTGTGTGGATTATCTTCAGCTGAATGATGTCACTATTAAAAACAAATATCCACTACCCAGAATTGATGGCCTATTTGATCAACTCAGTGGGGCAAAAGTATTCTCCAAGATTGATTTGAGGACCGGATACCACCAACCCAAGATCGAAGGAAGATATTCCTAAGACCGCGTTTACTACCTGATACGGTCTTTATGAATACATTGTTACGTCCTTCGGTCTCACCAATGCCCCTGCTTTCTTCATGCATATGATGAACAAAGTATTCATGGAGTTCTTGGATAAATTTGTGGTGGTCTTCATCGATGACATCCTAATATACTCAAACGGTGAAGAAGAACACAAGGGACACCTCAGAGTTGTCTTACAAAGACTCCGTGATCATCATCTCTACTCAAAATTCAGTAAGTGCGAGTTTTGGCTCAAGCAAGTTGGATTCCTAGGGCATGTTCTGTCAGCAGAAGGTATAGCCGTGGATCCAAGTAAGGTAAATGATGTGCTTGATTGGATAGCACCCATGACAGTATCCCAAATCCAAAGTTTCCTTGGATTAGCCGGGTACTACCCCTGTTTCATTGAAAATTTCTCTAAGATTGCCAAGCCCATGACGGAGCTTCTCAAAAAAGATAAGAAGTTTGATTGGACTAAAGATGTGAAAAAAGTTTCAATGAGCTAAAGACCAGACTGACAACAACACCTGTGTTAACTCTTCCAGATATCTACCGCAACTTTGATGTGTACTGTGACGCTTCTAGGCAAGGTCTTGACTGTGTACTCATGCAAGATGGAAAGGTTGTAGCATACGCATCTCGCCAGCTATGACCCCACGAAAGGAACTATCCTACCCATGATTTGGACTTGGCTGCGATTGTCCATGCTTTAAAAATTTGGAGACACTATCTCACAAAAGTCTGAAGTATATATTCACCCAACCAGACTTAAACCTCCGCCAACGAAGATGGCTCAAATTAGTCAAGGATTATGACCTTGGGATTAATTATCACCCGGGTAAGGCCAATGTGGTAGCCATTGCACTCAGCCGCAAGCCTACCAGTCTAAACACCATAATGGAGTCCATGCCTCCTGAACTTCAGGAAGAGATCACTCGACTCAATTTGGTTATTTTGAATGCTGATCTAGCAAATATAATGGAAGTTACCCCGAATCTCGAGGATGAAATCCTCAGGGCCCAGCCCGGCGATCCCGTGCTATAACAGCATGTCTAGCGTAGGTTACGAGGCCAGACACGAGATTTCTCTACAGATCAGCAAGGTGCACTAAGGTTTTGAGGAAGGATTTGTGTACCGTCAAGCAGACTTAAGAAAGAAGATCCTGACAGAAGCACATGAATCCTCGTATTCCATTCACCCCGGAGGTACTAATGTAAAGGCAGAACACTAGAAGCCAGCCGGACTCCTTCAACCTCTGCCTGTTCCGTAGTGGAAGTGGGATGATGTATGCATGGATTTTATCACAGGACTACCAAGGACTCACCGAGGCAATGATGCAGTGTGGGTCGTGGTGGACTCCCTGACCAAGGTAGCCCATTTCATTCCCATAAAAACCACATATCGAGTCAATCAGCTCGCACAGTTATATGTGTACAGAATAGTCAGTCAGCATGGAGTACCAAGAATGATCACTTCTGACAGAGGGTCACTTTTTACCTCAGCTTTCTGCTCACGTCTCTATCAAGCTTCGCGGACCGCGCTAAAGTACATCACAACCTATCATCCTAAGATAGACGGGCAGACTGAGCGGGTAAATCAAATACTCGAAGATATGTTCCGAGCATGTGCTTTGACCCAAGGATCCAAATGGGAAGATTGTCTGCCCTATGCTGAGTTCTCCTTCAACAACAGTTTCCAAACCAGCCTAAAGATGTCACCCTATGAAGCTCTGTATGGTCGTAAGTGCCACACTCCATTAAATTGGTCTCAAACCGGCGATAGCCGCATTTTTGGAACCGATCTCATGATGGAAGCTGAAAAGCAAGTCAAGGAAATTCGAGACAGATTACAGTTGGCTAAGTCCCGACAGAAGAGTTATTATGATGTAAAGCACCGCCCGATCAGTTTCGAACCCGGAGAGCGTGTATACCTCCGAGTTACTCCTATGATAGGAATCAAGAGATTTCAGACTCGTGGAAAATTGGCACCCAGATACATTGGTCCATTCCCAGTTATGTCCAAACTGGGTACTGTTGCATATCAGGTGGAACTACCTCCGGAATTGTCAGAAGTGCACAATGTGTTTGATGTCTCACAACTAAGACGATGCATATCACCCCCAAAGAAAAAGGCTGATATGTCAGAATTAGAACTGGCTAAGGATTTGATAAATGAAGAAAAACCACTCCGAATCTTGGATGAGATGAAAATGATCACTCGTAGTAAAACAATTAAGTTTTATAAGGTTCACTGGGAGCATCACACCGAGGAAGAAGTAACTTGGGAACGAGAGGAACTTTTAAAGGAAAACTATCCAGAATTGTTTTACCAAGCAACCGAATCTCAAGGACGAGATTCATCTTAAGTGGGGGAGGTTTGTGACAGCCTCGTTTTTGCCCTCATTTCTTTTTGTGATTTTGGTTGCTTTTTAAAATTGAATTTGGAGTTTTGAGTCATTTCAGTTGGACTTAAACCCTTGGGCATATACTTGACTTTCACCCAAGTGGCTCCTATCCCTCTATAACCATCATTTCTTCTCTGATCTATCCCAAAATAATCCTAGGAATATTTTTCATAATTGAAAAATATTCATTTTCCCCTCAAAAACCCTAGTCAGCAACATATGCTCCAAAGCAACACCCATTTTTATGGCTCCTAAAATCTTGAGAAAATTTCCAAATATTCTAGGAACCCTAGGATACCTCCCTGAGCAAAATATTGCATCACTTTTTGGAATATTTTTGCTACAGAAAATCATTTCTTTTCTGGACAGAATTGGCACTTTCTATAGCAAGTATATTTTCCCTTCATCCAATGAGGCTGACTTTTCTTGAGCTTCACTACCTTACTTAGACGCCAAAAGCTCAACCCTTAACTCTTACTGAATCACTCACAGTTAATTCCACAAGTTACTGTCCAGAAACTTACTGATACGTCCAAAACGTATCTATAATTTCTGCTTGCTCCATGCATCTTTTGGGTGATATTGCTATGGTATTTATGCACTTCCATACACTTTTGATCATATTTGGACTAACCTATTAACTCAGTGCACCACAGTGCCAGTTTCTGTTTTCGGCTGTTTTTGTATTTCAGGTTTTCACATTACGAGAACTGCCAAGAAAAATCCTGAAAAAATATATAAAAAATCAGCGTTCCAGGAGCTATCGTGCGGCCAAAGTGCAGCCGGGGGGGACCCACAGGGGCTCCAGGCGCCCTGTGGGCGCGCCCCCCCTGGGCCGCGCCGGGGGGGGGGGGGGACGCCTGGGCCCCCCAAGGCTCCCCCGATGCCCCCCTTTGGCATATATTTAAAGCGTCTCGCAGAAACCCTGATCCCGGACCCCTTTTCTCCAGATGCGATTCCGATCTCCGCCGCCATTGCCATCAAGCTTCGGGGGAACAGAATTCCTGCGCCGGCACCCTGCCGGGACGGGGAAGTGCCCCCGGATTCATCTCCATCGACGTTGCTTCCTCCCTCCATGATGCGGGAGTAGTTCCGCCTCGGGGCTGAGGTTCTTACCAGTAGCTATGTGGTCAATTCTCTCTCCCATAATGTGATCTTCGTTGTGATCATAGGCTATGTTAATCTAGGGTGATCCCATGATATTTCCCCTTCCTCTATGTATTGGATTGATGTACTCACTTGTCTTTATCTAGTATAATCCCCGAGACCAAGGTGACAGCGATCTATTGGACATGGATTAGAAAAGTATTTTCATGAGTGATTTCCTCTCTTCTGTGTTGATTGAAGATTGAGAGTCTCTTGGTGCTTGTCTTTGACTATCCATTAGATATGTTGTGGTGATTGTGGGACTCTCTTTGGATGGCCGTGGTGACATTGGGAAATCCTTAGATTGAGAACTACAAACTTTGAGGTGTGCTTTTGTAGCCCTACATAATTCTCGTTCTCTCTTGACCACGAAGGAATGACCCCCGAGTGTGTCCCCTTTGCATGTTTTATGGGAAATATCATGTGATTCGATTATGTTAATGTTGTTGGGAGTTGCCACTAGTGAAAGTATGAAGCCTAGGCCTTGTTTCCACCATTGCAATACCATTTGTGCTCACGTTTACCACTTGTTTGCCTGCTGCACTTTTTATTACAGAATTATATTACTTTGTTTTGCCATCCATATTACTTGCCATTTAACATCTCTTCGCCGAACTAGTGCACCTATACATCTAACAAGTGTATTAGGTGTGTTGGGGACACAAAAAACTTCTTGTATCTTAGTTGCATGGTTGCTTGAGAGAGACCATCTTCAACCTCTACTTCCCTGAGTTCGATAAACCTTAGGTCATCCACTTGAGGGAAATTGCTACTGTCCTACAAACCTCTGCGCTTGGAGGCCCAACATAGTCTACAAGAGTAGAAGCGTGTGTAGACATCAAGCTATTTCTGGCGCCGTTGCCGGGGAGGTGAGCGCTTGAAGGTATATCTTTAGATCTTGCAATTAAATCTTTTTGTTTCTTGTTTTTATTTCACTAGTTATGCTTATGGACAACCCTGTTATTGGATCGTTGCTTGCGGGTAGACGCCCACACCGGTGGTGGTTGCTCCTCCCCCTACTGAAATTGTGCCCTATGAAATACCAGCTGGTATTATCGATCATGTTTTGGCTAATCGTTATGCAGGAGACAGACATCCCGGTGAACACTTGCTATATCTGTCACAACTATGTTCATTATTTAAGCTTGCAGGTGTATCAAGGGAGTTTGTCATGAGGAGATTGTTCGCCGTATCACTTATAGATAAAGCTTCAGATTGGTATAAGCTTCTCGATAACTTGTACTTGCTTGATTGGCAAGAGCTTATGTCTCTCTTTTACTCCAAGTTTTATCCTCTTCATGAAGTTCATGAGAATAGGAATTATGTTTATAATTTTTATCCTCATGACGGAGAGAGCATAGCTCAAGCTTGGGGGAGACTGAAAACGTTAATGCTAAAATGTCCTAACCATGGGCTCCCCAAAGATATTATTATTACTAACTTCTATGCGAGGCTCTCTCGACAGGATAAAGATTTGCTCGATGCTTCCTCTACGGGTTCTTTCACAAACAAAAAGATTGATGCTAAATGGGAACTCCTTGAAAGAATTCAACGCAACACTGAAGATTGGGAGATCGACAAAGGTAAAGAGTCAGGTATAATTTATGAGTATGATTGCATTAAGTCCTTTGTTGAAACTACAAGTTTTAATAAGTTTAGTGCTAAGTTTGGGCTTGATTCTCAACTCCGTGTTGATTTCCTCAAATCTTTTGCTTCACATCTTAATATGCCTAAGGAGGATTGGATCAAGTATCATAAACCTTTTAAAGAGACTTGCAAAGAAAATGAAATTGTTCATGATTGCAACATGCATGATCCAATTCCTAAAAATGAAGTTTTATATAAGCATGTTAATTTTTGTGGAGTGGATAGACCTTGTGAAAGGCCTATGATTGAAGAAGAGAAGTATTGTAAGCAACATAAACATGAAAGAACAATCACTTGGGTCAGAGATTTAAATGAAATTGCCAGAGAATTGTGTGACCTTTATCCTTTTACTTGTGAACTTTGCCGTATAGAGGGTCACTTTAATTTTCAATGCATGAACTTTCAAAACATAACTTTTAACCGGTTGTGTGATAACATGATCACCTCTGATCTTTATGATGAGCTTATGTTATTTTTGATGTGTGAAGAGTTATCAGAAAAGACTTCTTGGCTGGATGATAATGCCATAGGAATAAAAAACACTTTGCAAAATTGCCATCTCTATTGTGTTGTTAATTGCCATGAAAATGATTACATAAGTAAGATTAAGAAGGAGGGAACTTTACCAAAGTATAAAAATGTCTCTTATATTTCTGCTAATAAAAAGGAGAGTTCCTCCCAAGTTTCCCCCATTGTTTCTAATGATAAACCAGGATATGTGGAGAAGCTTCATTTCCAACCACTCCCTCCTAAGGTGAAGAAGAAGAAAAAGAAGAGGAGGAGGAAGAGGAGCAAGAAGGAAGAAGAATGGGTATCAACCTGGCCTGAGCATATTCCTCCCATCAACTTTTATCCTAACGATTGTAAGTTTAAAGAAGAAGGTGAAGTTTATTGCCTTAATTATCATCTTGATGATACGTCCATAGGTACTATTGAAGATGATTTTGATTATGATATGCATGTTACTTATTGTGATTGGGAAAATGATGATAATGCTACTTATGATCTTGAAAGTCTTTTTGGTACCAACTCTGAAAGTGATGATATGGGAAGCTCTAAGCTTGGGGATGATAGGATTGCAAGTCCTTTACCCACTAGTGATGTGATAATTGATAATTCTTTTGCTAGTAAGAATAAAGACAACATTTTTACAAATATAGTTGCTAGCAATGATAATGCTCTTCTCTACCATGATGATGTTATAACTCCAATCTAGAGTGATTATAAAGGTACCTATGACATAAGGAGAAATTATCCTTATGAAACTTGTCATAATCATGGAGGGAATTACTCCCTTGTTGAACACCACCCTCCTAATATACAATTAATCTATAGTGTTCAAGTTGTTTATGATAGTCCTACTCCCACTATTACCAATGAGAAAGATTATGCTTATGTGGAGAGTAAGAGTACCTTTCTGCATGTGGATCATGGTAACAATTCTTTATGTGATGCTTATATTGTTGAGTTCATCCATGATGCCACTGAAATTTATAATGAGAGAGGGAGACTTGGTTCTAAATATCTTAATAATAAGAAGTTTCCTCTCCTTATGGTGAATACTTTGAAGTTATGCTTGTTTTGCCTTCCTATGCTAGTTGCTTTGTGCTTCAATGAATTATTCTATTGCAATATTCCTATGCATAGGAAGCATGTTAGGTTTAAATGTGTTTGGTATTTGCTTCTTGATGCTCTCTTCTGTTCTTCAACTCTTATTCCTATGAGAGCATCATTAAAGTCTTATGCCTAGCTTAAAGGCATAAAAGAAAGCGCTTTTGGGAGGCAGCCCATAATGAATAAAATTTTATTTTGCTTTTGTTGTGTCTTGATGTTGTTACTACAGTAGCATCATCATTGTATCCTTGCTTTTCAATTTTGTGCCAAGTGTAGCCTCTGATTGCCAGAAAGTTCAAAAGTTGTGAGGTGCTGTCCAGGAAACAGATTCTGTCCTTGGATAGAAAAATTCGTATAAAATAACCAGATCATCTTTTTGGTCTGAATTTTTTCGACAGCGTGCTCTATATAATTGTCTTTCGTGCGTCTGTTCTGAGTTTTTTGATTAGAGTTGCATAAGTGCCCCGAACAAATCAATTACTACCTGCTGTTCTGTTTTTCACAGATTCTGTCCTGTTTTGCTTTTCCTTCATTTTGCAAACCAAGAGTTTGCCTTTTCTTTGCAAAAACCTTTTGGCAATCTTGAGAAACAGTAGACCTTCAAGAATATCTTTATTTCCAGCAATGTATAATCATTTTATTATGGGTACTAACCTCGCTAATCAGATTATGATGAGTTATGTATGAAGGGAGTTTTCAAGTGTGCGAGGGAAGATGATAAAAAAGATTCAGGAGTGTCAAGCGCTCAAGCTTGGGGATGCCCCCATGCACCCCCAAGAAATATTCAAGGAGACTCAAGCATCTAAGCTTGGGGATGCCCCCGTGCATCCCCTTCTCCATCAACATTATCAGTTCGTCTTTCGTTCCACTATATTTTTATCACTTCATGTGTTATGTGCTATGCTTGGAGCGTCTTGCTTTTAGTTTTCCTTTCTAATTTTCTTTAGCTTTTCATAACGAGTCGGAACTCAGCTTTCTTTATGTGGGAGAGAAACACGCTCCACTTCTACCTAGAACATAACATAGAATTTTCATGTCTATCCTTGCTGTGTGTGTTCTTTGTGTTTTAATAGCTACTATCATGTTCAGCTCTTAGCTTTCATGCTTATCTTTTGAAAGAGCTTTTGTTTAGTTGGTTGCTTGAACTCTTTTTAATTACCATTCTCACCTTATTAAAAGAGTTTGCTTCCGTTGCATTGGTTGGTATGTCTTTTATAAAGATGCTGCGTGCATAATGGCGCTTAGTAGTTCATGTTTTCTTATGGTTAGTCTCAGATAGCTGGGGGGTTCCCAATGTGTTATTGGAGTACCAACATGATTTGTTTGTCTTTGATGTGGTATGGTTTAGTAATATCGTCCTTCGAGAATTTATTTTGATTGACTTGGCGTATGCTCACGCATATTTAAGACTGTAAAGAAAGTCTGTCAAGCCTTGATGATCTTTTATTTCTGAGTAGCGATATAACTTCCATGCCTGATTCAATGTTGCTTTCTCGCTCTGCATGATTATGACCGTCATTGCTCTTTTAGTTGGTCGATCCCAGTCTTTTGCTAACCTCCACCTGTATTAAGCGGACTGACTGCTTGTGCATCCACATTCTTTTAATCCAGTTATGCCATATGAGTCCACCATACCTACCTATATGTGGTATTTCACCGCCACTCCAAGTAAATTTACATGTGCTACCTTTAAAACCTTCATTTTTGCAATACATAGCTCATGGGAAAGTAGCTTAAAAACTATTGTGGTAAAGAATATGTCGCTTATGTATCTTATTTCTTATAAGTTGCTTGCTGAGCGGTATCCATGTTTCTGGGGACGCCATCAACTGTTACACTTTTGTTGAATATCATGTGAGTTGCTATGCATGTTCGTCTTGTCCGAAGTAAGGGTGATTTGCCATGAGTTGAATGGTTTGAGTATGCATATTGTTAGAGAAGAACATTGGGCCGCCAACCAAAGCCATGTATCATGGTGGAAGTTTTAGCTTGGACATTAATGCTCAACCTCTTATGAATGCTTAAGCATTAAAGAGGAGTCCATTATCTATTTTCTATGTTGTCCCGGTATGGATGTCCTCAAGTTGAGATCTATCAAAAACGAGAAATCAAATGCGATTTATCTCCTTGGACCTTTGTACAGGTGGCATAGAGGTACCCCTTTGTGACACTTGGTTGAAACATATGTAATGCAATGATAACCCATGGAAATCCGAGCTAATTAGGACAAGGTGCGAGCACTATTGGTATTCAATGCATGAGGCTTGCAACTTATAGGATGTCTTATGCATAACACATATGAAGTATTACTACCGTTGACAAAATTGCTTCTATGTTTTCAAAATAAAAAAATAAAAACTCTATCACATGAGTAATCCCTGCTTCCCTCTACGAAGGGCCATTCTTTTACTTTTATGTTGAGTCTCCACCTTCTTTTAAAGCACCAACTACTGAGAGCATGATTGTCATTCTGAGTGTAATGTGCATTGTTCCAAAGTAGCATTGTCTTTTGCATGATTGTGATATCGTTTATTCTGAAATCATTGTATCTAGTCATCACTTAAACCTTGAAGGTGCCCCTGCATTTATGTTTTGCTTCACTAAAGGGGGCAAGCTAGATATCACTTTATCATATTTGCACATCATGTTCATTGCAAATCTATTTGATGTTTCAGTATCATATTGTAAAACTTTCAGTTCTTTGTGAATTTCTCATGAGGCAACTTAATTACTACAGATTCATTGTCTCAGTAAGCCTTTGTCATGTGACTATGAAAAAGTCCTATATGGTTAATAGCATGTCACCACAGAAATTATTCTTGTTATCATTTACCTACTTGAGGACGAGCAGGAATTAAGCTTGGGGATGTTGATACGTCCAAAACGTATCTATAATTTCTGCTTGCTCCATGCCTCTTTTGGGTGATATTGCTATGATATTTATACACTTCCATACACTTTTGATCATATTTGGACTAACCTATTAACTCAGTGCACCCCAGTGCCAGTTTCTGTTTTCGGCTGTTTTTGTATTTCGGGTTTTCACATTACGAGAACTGCCAGGAAAAATCCAGAAAAAATATATAAAAAATCAGCGTTCCAGGAGCTACCGTGCGGCCAAAGTGCAGCCGGGGGGGACCCACAGGGGCTCTAGGCGCCCTGTGGGCGCGCCCCCCCTGGGCCGCGCCGGGGGGGCGCCTGGGCCCCCCGAGGCTCCTCCGATGCCCCCCTTTGGCATATATTTAAAGCGTCTCGCAGAAACCCTGATCCCAGACCCCTTTTCTCCAGACGCGATTCTGATCTCCGCCGCCATCGCCATCAAGCTTCGGGGGACCAGAATTCCTGCGCCGGCACCCTGCCGGGACGGGGAAGTGCCCCCGGATTCATCTCCATCGACATTGCTTCCTCCCTCCATGATGCGGGAGTAGTTCCTCCTCGGGGCTGAGGTTCTTACCAGTAGCTATGTGGTCAATTCTCTCTCCCATGATGTGATCTTCGTTGCGATCATAGGCTATGTTAATCTAGGGTGATCCCATGATATTTCCCCTTCCTCTATGTATTGGATTGATGTACTCACTTGTCTTTATCTAGTATAATCCCCGAGACCAAGGTGACAACGGTCTATTGGACATGGATTAGAAAAGTATTTTCATGAGTGATTTCCTCTCTTGTGTGTTGATTGAAGAATGAGAGTCTCTTGGTGCTTGTCTTTGACTATCCTTTAGATATGTTGTGGTGATTGTGGGACTCTCTTTGGATGGCCGCGGTGACATTGGGAAATCCTTAGATTGAGAACTACGAACTTTGAGGTGTGCTTTTGTAGCCCTACATAATTCTCGTCCTCTCTTGACCACGAAGGAATGACCCCCGAGTGTGTCCCCTTTGCATGTTTTATGGGAAATATCATGTGATTCGATTATGTTAATGTTGTTGGGAGTTGCCACTAGTGAAAGTATGAAGCCTAGGCCTTGTTTCCACCATTGCAATACCATTTGTGCTCACGTTTACCACTTGTTTGCCTGCTGCACTTTTTATTACAGAATTATATTACTTTGTTTTGCCATCCATATTACTTGCCATTTAACATCTCTTCGCCGAACTAGTGCACCTATACATCTAACAAGTGTATTAGGTGTGTTGGGGACACAAGACTTACCATGACGTAAACCGCGCACACATTGATCATGGGTTCAACTCAAAGCATTGGAGCCACTCAAACCATCAAGGGCTAAAGGCCAGACAATAAGTTTAAGCTTACTGTGGCCTGATGTCATTGTTCACTCAGTGACCGCGTCCATCCAGGCGTCCTGGCATGCCGCCGACGCGCTCTACGACGCGCCCGAGCCTCTGTTGAGCTCGTGCTCGCTTCCCCGACCACCACACCTTGCCAAATTGCCCCATGATCATCATCTCGAGCAGCGAGCACGGGCACGACCCAGCCAAACCAACAATGTGCCACACACTGTGCTCGTCGTCATGCCCCTGCTCCTGTGCTCGGCTCCGTCCTACCACAGTCCCCGCGTGAGCTACATCGCCTTCTCCCCCTCTCACCGACGCCGTTCGTCATCGGGCGACATGTCCAGAAGCTCTCTGGCAGAGCCCGTTTCCCCCTCCTCGCTCCCTTATATATATGGCCACCCCCAGCCCCCTCGAGCATCACCCACCACTCTCACAACCTCCACAACACGGTAGAAAGCCACAGCCTGGCCGGGCAGGCCTCGGGTCGCCGTCCCCGAGCTCGAACTCGCCAGCGATCCCCTCGGTGAGCTTCCACCCTTCCAGCCCCTCCAGAGCTCAAACCACTCCTCCAGCATCTCCGTGGTGCTTCACTGATGTCGCCCGACCCCGTTAGAGTCCTTGGTGCCGCTCCACATCATCGTCGTCTCCAACTCCTCGACCTCTACTTCCTGCCGCCGCTGGAGAAGCTCGTTCTGACCCCATCCGACCACCCCTAGCTATCATATGGGTACGAGCAGGTGCGCCTCGACCCCCTCTTTCTTCCTATCCCTCTGGATCCGGCCACCATCCTCTCCTCGCCGGACAAACGCAGGCGCATCGCCGCCCCTCCTCTGTTTCTCTCCCCCTCTACCTAAAACGGACAGTGGTGGTCAGCCTCACTACCCCACGGCCGAAGCGGTACGCGCTGGCGTAGTGCTGATGTCACCCCCTGTTCATTTTTTATATTTCAAATTTTTACAGAAACATTCAAACAGCCACAACTTTTTAAACTTAAGTCCAAATGAAGTGATTCTTTTTGCACCTTGTTCTTACTAAAGAGATCTAGCAGCTCACCAAAAATGAGATTTTTCTCCGCTGTCTAGATTTTCTGGTGATTTTCAGAGTGGTTCTAGATATTTTCTTTCTTTGCTTTTAATTATTTTTAGAAGGTGAAGCTTGTCTTGAGGATCACCAGGAGGAGTGTGAACCTCATCTGCACTAAGGCAAGCCACAACAACATTTTCTTCGTGCCATCTCAATATTTGTGATTTTTCCAACTTGAATAATGATTTAGTTCATGCATTTAAATCACCTAAATAAATATTTGGTTTTGTTGAATGCTTGTTTTGTGTGGTACACTTAGTTTACAGTAGTCTGAGACTAACTAAGATAGTTTAAGTTAGTTGAAGTACTATGTGGTTATGTGATAATAATATGACTATGAAAAAGACTAGTTTGGTTATCATTTTCTTAAGTATGAAAAGTTATTATTTTAAGTTAATATCATGTTGAACTATGATAACCAGAAAAGTGGTATGAGTTTGCTGATCATGGTTAGTGGAATATTTGATGAGATTGATTCATTTATTTTCCATAATATGTGATGCATGTTGTATGGTTGCATTTTCATGACATATCATGACACTAGTTACTTTTACTTTAAGTTAAACTTGATAATAACTCAACTTGAACATATCGTTGATCGGGTCAGGGTGCCACTGAATCGATTTATTCCCAGTGCAACCACATTGGCCTTTATGGAAGGCCTTTATTCGGTCCATTGTCATGCCTCAGGTCGGTACCTCCAATGAGGGAAGGTTATGGGCGTGCGTTACCCTGGCCCAGTAACCAGACATAACCTTGTGTGCCCGCTTTATTGTTATGGTACCTTGTCCCCGTTTGGGACAGTTTATGTCTTGCCACAACGGTGGCCGTTGGTGCTTTTTGTAGGCACGGGGCCACCCAGGACTTAGCCCACTTGGGGAATAAGTCGGAGTGGCCGGGAGAGTGTCATGGCAATGTAAGGGTTTTGACGGAATGCTGTAGGTCCACCCGAATGGGAGTGAGAGGCCATGGATTCCATGGTGTGGGTAAAGTGTGCTACCTCTGAAGAGTGTATTTGATCTATTGATAGCCACGTCCTCGGTTATGGACACGCTCAGAAGTAAGTCACACCACGGATCAACATTTATTAATAATCATGCACACTACTGTTATTCACCTAGCACTATTGGAATGTTGATGGTTGAGAAATGAGGTTGATGGTGGAAACCAAAGTGTTGGTTTCTTTTGTGATCCGAGGAAGATCACCGTTTGGTCACGTGGTAACCCGTTCGGTAAGAAAGTCCAAGGGACTTGATGCACGAGGTTATGTTCACTGCATTCTAGTATGCTTTCGCATTGATGATAATTTGAATAAATATCATGATATTGTTTGACATCATGTTTATGCTTGTTGTGAGCTTGCAAGTACTTTCAATGTACTGACCTGGCGTGTCATGCCAGATTTCAGGAAAGTATCGTTGGATCGAAGTGTTGCCCGAGTCTAGACTGTGTCCACATCGATGTCCCTGAGCTATGGAGTCCCGCTTCGTCGTCGTTCCGCTACCGTGTAGTTGTCGTGATCGAGGCCCCTTTATGTTCACTAAATAATGTACATATTGTGCAGCCGCACCATGTGTGCCGCTTGGCCTCGCTACTTGATGTAATATCAAACTATGTTCTGCTAGTATCAATAAAGCGGTTGATTTCTGTACCAAGATGTTGTGTGTTGCCAGAAGACGTGATCTCTGGGCTGGCAATGCAAGGTAAACCGGTTACTCTGAGCCGGGGTGCCACATATATCTCCGCTCCTTAGGAGCCAGCCTAGGGAGACTGCTCCTTCCAGAGGCCTTGGTGTCGTCCGCCTCGCGAGGCTTCTTATGTGTTGATGCTGAATATGGGCCGTACCAGGCCGGTGAAGGGGCCACGCTATGGGCCGCATGCACGCAAGTCTGGGTACCCCAGTTCCCAGGACGCCGACACCATAATGTCCTTTTAATTAAAAAAAAATGAGAACTAGACTACTGCTTCCCAAGCCTCTATGTTGCAGGAACAGAACCTCATGAAAGAATTTGAGGAGATAATCACTACAAAAAACCCACTTCCGTGATGATACGTGTTTGTCATAGTGAGTTACATTTTCTGTTATACATGTACATCCATGATGATTTTATGATAGAATCAAGATAGTCATAATTGTGTTAACGTGGAAGTGTTCCATTACAATTCAAAAATTATTATCACAGAAGTGTCCACTTCCATGACGATAAATGTCATGTCATGGAAGTGCTTTCGTCAAGGGTAACTGACACGTGGCGTCCATCGTAACAGGTCGTAGTTAAGCTATAGGGTGTTGTTTTGGATCCGATAACCCGCTAACAGCCAGGACCAATGGGTATTTTCCACGTGTAAAATTCTCATTGGCCGAAGGAACAACGTGTCAGCTCCTCCTGCGAACAGATGTCAACCGACCAAATGACAGGAGGCGCCTATGATACGTCGACACGTGGCATGATCTAATAGTGGCCCATTCAGGTCAAAAGGTCGTCCCGTTTGACTTGGTCAAATGTTAATGGGCCGGCTCATTGATAGCATGTTAATGGCCTGCTCGCATATAGCCTATTCAGGCCCGACAACAAATGGCCCATCATGGCCTTTTCGAATTTGGGCCATTAGCTTCATCAAGGCCGTCCAATATGATTCCAGCCCGTTGTAACTTTCAGCCCACGTACGGCCAATGACGTCTTTCGGCCCATATGAGGCCCTTTGTAACTCTTGGCCCATTAACGACCTGTGGTGAAACTGGCCCAAAATGAACAATATACCGCTCCCATTAATGGCCCATTACTCCATTGGGCCGTTCCCAGTCCGTGTTATCTTTCGGCCTTTTAAGGCCCACTTATTCTTGGGCTGATTTGCAGCATTCGATTACTTACGGCCCATTACTGGCCTTTTCCACTTGTGGGCCAAATTCAACCCATGGTTAAAGTCGGCCCGTTTGTGTCCCGTTAATCTGTTGGCCCGTTTTCATAGCGTCATCAAATATGGCCCATTAACGACACGTTATGCCTGTCGATAGAATTAAGCTTGCTATACTTGTTGGCCTCTTAACGACTCGTTATGGTTTGGCCCATGAACGGACGACTCCCACTCTAGCCCGTTCACGGACCATAATGCGGTCCTTCACTAGCCCATGTTTGGCCAATCGATCATACTACCCGTAAAAGGCCCATTGATTCTACGACCTGTAGAAGGCCCGCAGGACGCCCATGGCCACTACAGCAGATAGCAGGACCATGGTGACAACAGTTCATATGTTGTCCATGGTTATTGTGGCCTAGTTTTGAAAAATAGGTTATTGCGGCCACTAGCAAACCGCGGAAAAAGAACCGCACCGACTACAAGCCAACAAATACACAAGACAACAAGGAACTAAATAAACAACCAACATACGCTAGGCAATTACGGCAATTACACATATTAAAACCACTGGGCATCAAAGTTCGCCACCAGTGCAAATATTGGGAACAAAGCATCATATACATACACTGGTTGTCAAAGTAGGCGACTAGTGCAAATAAACGCCACAGGAAAAGAAGTCCAGAACTGAAACCACTTCACACGAGGTCAAGAAACAATATCTTGAGTATCCACCATGCTGGCAAGACGCTTAGCAAGCTTATTAGCTTTCTCTTGTTTGGCACTTAAATCCTCCAGCGCTTGTCGTTGCACCAGAAAGTATGCATCTGGATTCTAGAGGAACTTCCTCGGCCCTTCAGCTTCCTGTTATAGCACATCTGATCGATGTCTCAAGTTGAGACTCAAGAAGCCGAACTAATTCAGGCAACGAGTTCAAAGAGAAAGCTAATAACTTGTACCAGCAGTAGTGGACAGTAACACAAACACTACATCAAGACATGCCTTTGGGGGTTGTCTCGTTGTCTTCAAGATAGTTTTTATCAGCTTTCTTGGAGACCAACAGGTATGTCTCACTATCTTGAACCATATCTGCATTACTTCCTTTACCATTGCATAATGGGGTACTCTTCTCCAATATTTTGTCCACATTCTAAAAGAGAAACAAGCAGACACATCACAAGTTTACCATGTTGTATATAAAACTCATTTTGGTAAACTAGTTCTAAGGTGGATAGGATAACAACATGAAACAAGCATATATCTATGTACTATGGTCACTGTATGGTCTATATCATTTTAGTTTATGTTGCCAAATCGAGATAGAGACAGTTCAAATCATAACTGTTAAGACAAAGCAACATAGACATAATATAAGTGTGGAAAACTACACAACACTAACAACACTTGTAATGTGCATGGCATGAAAACATAATTTTTTATTCAATTGAAACTGAAATAAAAATAGAGCAAGTTACAACAGCAAACCAGTTAAAGAAACATGTTTAAAACATGCATGTTGTGCCATTGGAGTTTAATTGCATCCTTGAATTTTGAAATTAGTTGGTATGAGTAAATACAATGATGCAAGAGCAGAGGAGTATGAACCATAGGTACGGAACCTAACATGAGAACAATTCTTCTTCTGCGTTAAGCGTTGACTTGGGGTTCGAAGTGGTGGTCCTCCTGCTTTGGGCTCTGCAGTTGCCTTACTAACTGCTCGTGTATGGGTGCTCTGTGGTGGAGACGGTGTCGTGTCAACTAGAACTGGGTTACTATCTACTAGGGTTTGGATTGGAAGTCAGACTGGCAATGGGGATTACCCAGGCGGGTATTGGACTCCCATCCCCATCCCTGCGATAGCCTTCCCATGCCCATCCCCATCCCCATACAGGTCTATAGGGATAAAACTATTCCCGTCCCCATCCCCGCCGGGTGTTTTATCCCCATGGGGAAACCCATACACGCAATCAATAACAACCTTTGCTAGCATTTAAGTAAAACACATAGCATTTCAACACAATAAATAATACGTTGTGGCTAGGTTAGGTTTTTGTTAGGGATTTTTGGACAAAGAGATGGGATGGAAGGATATTTGGGTGGGTAGGGGCGGCAATTAGATGGGATCTACTAATTTTAGAGCCCACATGTAGGGCCTTAATGGGTAAGGCGGGTAACGGGCATGGGTAATGCTATCCCATCCCCATCCCCGTCTTACGCGCTGGGTAAGGTATTTGACCCACCAGCTTCCCCATGGGCATTAAAGCTGGCACATACCCATGCCCTAATAGAGTAATTACCCACGGGGACACGGGTAACGCTTAACCATTGCCAGCTTGAGTTGGACGGGGTGTAGCTGGTTCTCTTTCCAACTGGGTAGGGGTTCAATCTACGTGAGTCCGGGTTATGTGTGGTGGGGCTGGTTCTTGGGCAAGTACAACTATGGTTCTATCTGCATCGACGAGTAGCACGATCTTTTCTGAAGATTGTGTTTTACTCCCATAGATACCGTCATCACCCTCTACATTTCAAATGGCTGATAAATAAGAAAAGTAATTGACTGTATAGACATTGTAGGATAGACAGGTGCAATGAACAGTAGGGAAGAAAACAGGGCATGAAATAAGTCACATTTATGTTGTCTAATCAAACATGATAGCATGACACAATTTCACATATATGATATCTTATTAAACACGATAGCATGACACAATTTCACATATATGATGGTTAACTAAACATGATAGAATGACATACTTCAAAATATGATGACTATGTAAATAGGATGACGTGATATAACTATACGATGTGTCTATTAAAGTGGTTGGCATTACATAATTCACATACATGCCGTCGATGGAAACATGATGGCATGATATAAATAATTCATAGATAGAATGACATAATTCAAAATATGATGACTATGTAAACATGATGAGATGATATAACTATATTATGTCTGTAGAAAATGGGTTGGCATGCCATAATTCAGGTACATGTTGTCTATGTAAACATCATGGCATGATATAATTCAAATATATGATTTATATACTAAAAAAGTGAGTAGAGGGCAATCACATATATGATGTGTCAACTAAGCAGATGGCATTCAGTATTGTGTATATGATGTAAAAACTAAGCATTGCAAGACAACATATGCATGATATGAGTGATATAACCCTGCCAAGTTTGAGCATACACCTCAGGGGGAAAATAGGACCGGTCATCTGTCTCTAAATCCTCCTCTGAGGAGCTATCTATAACCAGCAAGATATATGCTTCAGCAGGTAGCATTGTCTACTCTGAAGACCTTGTTTTCACTCCTGGCTTTTGCATCACCAATTCAAATGGCTGATGCATAGGAAGAGTAGTTATACATAAAAACATTATCGACAAATTGAATACGTAATACGAAAAGGATGGATGGTATAATTCACATACATGATGCGTGGCTAAACAACATGGCATTGCATAATTCACATATATAATGCCTTGCAACAAGATATCATTGCATAATTCACGTATATAATGTCTTGCAACAAGATGGTATTGCATAATTCACATATATGGTAATTAGACACTAAACAGGTGGCATTCACACAAAGCATGTCTAAACTAAGCAAATAACATGGCAATGCAAGACACCACATGCACGATATGAGCAATATAACCCTGCCAAGTTAGAACATGCACCTCGGGGTGATAGTACTGGTCATATGTCTCTGAATCCTCATCAGAGGAGCTATCCGTAACCAGCAAGATATGCGCTTCGTCAGATAGCATTGTCTTCTACGAAGACCTTGTTTTCACTCTAGATTTTTCCATGACCGTGTCGAATGGTTGATGCACAGGAAGAGTAATTGAGTGTACTAACATTGTTGGCAAATTTAATATGTAATAAAAAAGGATGGCATGATATAATTCACATATAAGATGACTGGATAAGCAGGATGTCATTGCAAAATTCACATATATGATGCGTGGCCACACAAGATGGCATTGGATGACTCACATATATGATATAGAAACTAAACAGATCGCATTCACACAATGCATGTCTAAACTAAGCAGATGACATATTTTATGTATAAAGTAAGCAATGCAAGGCACCATATGCATGATATGACCAACATCAGCATGTCAAGTTAGAGAAAAAGACCTCATGGGGTAAATAGGAGTGGTCTGCTCCCTCTGAATCCCCCTCTGAATAGTTATCTTCCTCTTGATTACAGTCTGGAATGGGAGGAGGCGGTTGCTTTTGCACCCACCATGGAGCGACGTCTGCATGAAATTTTATTGCCACCCAAGGCTCGTCTCTTTTGATCTACATGTTCAGTAGCATTGTGTACAATAACTGACATGCATAGGAATAAAACATAGTGATATTATGTAAGGAGTGCGTACTGTGGATAGACCCAAAACCAATGATAGCAAGCAGATAATAGCTTCAGTTAAAAATACAGATAATAGCTACTTTAATGTTTGTTTCCACCCAACACGAAACTCATAGTAGACACCCGAGATTAACCAGATAGTAGACATATATTATTAATTGGTGCCCCAATACATACCCCACAACCATTTAAACACTCAAGTTTGAGCATTAGTCTGGACCTGACTCGGAGTCTAATCGTTGAGCAGGACTATAAAGTAGCATGTCATAATGTTAAGTGATGCATAACGTAAGCAGACACGAAAGAGTGTGACCTCTCTTGCAGAACCGTGTAGTCTTCAAGGTCGTCTGCTCAGTTGATGATGGTAATCCAGTGGTCGTGGCTACCGACGGCAGGGAAGAAGATCTGAGGCAGCGAAAGATAGTCTGGAGGGCGGATCCATACTGTGGTGAACCCTTCCGTCGTTGGAGCAGCTGAGCTGGGGAGGACCACCACGCAGCAGGGTGGCACAAACCACACAAGGTTTTCTCTGACACATATCTATAACAGAAGTAATTCTGTAAGGGCTTGTTTGAATTGAATGATTCTAACAAAGAAGGGATGGGAAATACACATGAATAGGATAGGAATGCACGTGCAAAACAGATAATTTTAAAACACAAGATTTCATTCAATCTAGGTGTTTGGTTCACAAGAATTGCAAGATCACATGAATGCAAAGAAGCATGGTGAAATTAAGTCAAACCACAAGAAAATGTACAATTATATTGCTAATATGCTACTATGTTATAGTCTTGTGCTTCATGAATAGGAATTTGAGAAGGAGGCCAAGTGGATATTAAAATCTTATGGTTTTTCTTTCAGGGAGATACTAAAGGAACAAATCATACAATTTTCCTATGCTCCATTCATTTGAACCAAATGCATGAATAGTAGTACCATAAGAAACTTTCCAATTCCTATATTTTTCCTTCAATTTTCCTTTCAAGCACTGGCGATTCTAGTAGGCAGGCTTGAACATTGAAAAGCCGACACTCCAAAAATGTTTTTGTGCTACTTCTACTACTTTGGACCCAGGCCACTCCCCTACTAGATCAAATCCCAGGCCATCTAGAAATGCATAGCTCAAACGCGCAGAAATAAATAATGATGGCTTTCGAGAGAGTCCATCATGGATAGCTAGGTTGCCTGGTACCTCACTTATTTTTATATAGAATAAACTAATCATATTTCATGTTACTATGTGTGCTCAGTGGACAATATATATAACACGTAGAGTAAAAAAGCGATGCAGCAAGTGTACAACCTCTTTGGCGAAGCCATGTCGATCTCAACATCATTGGGTTGGTCACTGAGGATGTCGTGGCTGATGTGGCAGTCGAAGGAGGGGAAGAAGATCATAGGCGCCTGGAGATGGAGCCAATGGTACTGCTCAGCTGTGACGGAGGGTTTCGTCGTTGGAGCAGCTCTAGTGAGTGGTACGATGGCGAGGTTGAAGCAGGACAAGAGAGACAATGTTACCTTGAGAGGAATCCTAATAGCATCGCCAATAGATGATGTAAAATACATAACCACAAAGTGCTAGATGTAAAATACATCAGCCGCTTGATACGTCCAAAACGTATCTATAATTTCTGCTTGCTCCATGCCTCTTTTGGGTGATATTGCTATGATATTTATACACTTCCATACACTTTTGATCATATTTGGACTAACCTATTAACTCAGTGCACCCCAGTGCCAGTTTCTGTTTTCTGCTGTTTTTGTATTTCAGTTTTTCCCATTACGAGAACTTCCAGAAAAATCCCGGAAAAATTATATAAAAAATCAGCGTTCCAGAAGGTTCCTGGTAGCCAAAGTACAGCCGGGTGGGGGGGGGCACCAGGGCTCCAGGCGCCCTGGTGGCGCGCCCCCCTAGGCCGCGCCGGGGGGGCGCCTGGGCCCCCCGAGCCTCGTCTGGTGCCCCCCTTTGGCATATATTTAGACCGTCTCCCAAAACCCTCGAGACGGAAACCCTTTTTCGCGATCTCATCTCTGTTCCGCCGCCGCCGCCGCTTCCAAGATCGGGAGCACCAGGAGAACCCTTCCCGGCACCCTGCCGGAGGGGAGGATCACCACCGGGAGCTTCTCCACCACCATGGACGCCTCCCGGATGAGTTGTGAGTAGTCTCCCTTGGACCATGGGTCCATGACCAGTAGCTATGTGATGTTCTCCTCCCGTTCTTGTGCTTCACTAATTAGTCCTCGTGAGCTGCCCTACATGATCGAGGCACATATGTAATCCTTATGCTGTTGCTATGATGAGTTTGCTGGGATCCGATGGATTATGAGATTATGTTCAGATTGTGTTTGAGTAATATATTTGATTCACCTCTTTTATATTTATGTTCATAAGTAATTCTTGCATGTTCTCCGTTGTTATTTATTGCTTTGGCCAAGTAGTAGGTAGTGACTCCAAGAGGGAACGTTATGCTTGATTGTGGGTTCATGCCCCTCGATGACTAGCTTGAGTGACAGAAACATGAGTCTAGGGGATGTGCTGTTGCCACAAGGGGGAAAACAACGGTGCTTGTGCCCGCGGGTGCAAGGATTGTTTACTTTACGCAAAGTTATTTTAATGCAGTTGTCTGTTGCTTTGAGTTTACACTATGGGTGGGACTCGCAACTTAATACCAGCGAGATGTTCTGGATAGATATCTCAAGGTGGATGATTAGTAATAGATGTAGATGGATTTCGGTCTACTTACCTCAGCGTACCGCCCATGCTTTGAACCTCTACCTTTCTTGCAACTTAGTCAGCATTGGTTTGTGCACATGGTCCTGTCAATTGCCCAGCTGTAATTCGTTTACCTCACATAGCAGTTTTATCGTCTTTTGGGAGAGAGACGTCACTAGTGAACATCATGAGACTCCGGTCCATATTACCATCATTGATCACATCCGCTATTTACTTTTCCGCTTTTTACTTACTATTGCAATTATACCTATCACTATTATCACTTGCGTTTGATCCTTTGTAAACTACAAGGCCGGAGGGATTGACAACCTCTCTGTACTCGTTGGGAGCAAAGTTATTTGTATCTGTGTGCAGGTCCACGTTGATTGCTAATATCTGGCGCCGTTAGTAGTTGACACCTTCTTGTTGAAACTGGGAGTCTCAGGGAAATCGATCCTTGGTATTGCCAAGGGAAAACTTCCGCTACACTGCATCTCAAACCTTCCACTTGGGGTAACCAACGAGGGGCGATAAGCCATCAAGCAAAGTTTTCTGGTGCCGTTGCCGGGGACTCCACTCTTCAGGATAGGGGAGTTGCACGCTATCTTTTACCTTTGCTTTTTAGTCTTGTTAGTTTACCTTTCAGTTTTCTTTATGTCTTTTCACTAGTTTTGCTTAATGGAAAACAACAAAAATATGAGAGAGCTTTATAAGCTCTACCTTGCTTTGGGGCATGATGTGTTTGAAGAGAAAATTAAAAAACCTATGGAACTTTATTATTTGCATAACAATCATGATGGTGGTGATGTTATTAGTATGCTTTCTTTGAATATCAATATTGCTAATGACATGGTAAGCTCTAAGCTTGGGGATGACACGTTTGATGAACATGATATTTTTAGTCCCCCAACTTTTGAAGAGAAAATTTACTTTGATGATACTTTGCTTCCTATATATGATTACAATGATGAATATGATGTTTTCAGTCCACCTACTATTGAGGATAAAATTTATTATGATTATGATATGCCTCCTAAATACAATGATTACCATGATGGTTATGATTGCTTTACTCTCACTATTCCTAATAAGAAAGATTTTGCTTATATGAAGAGTAATGATACCTTTTTGCATGTGGATCATGGTAACAATGCTTTATGTGATGCTTATATTGTTGAGTTTATTCGTGATCCCACTGAAAATTATTATGAGAAGGGAACATATGCTTATAGATATTTCAATAATATCAAGTTCCCTCTCTTTATGTTGAAGGTTTTGAAGCTGCACTTGTTTTGTCTTCCTATGCTTATTACTTGGTGCTTCAATGAATTATTGTATTGCAATATTACTATGCATAGGAAGCATGTTAGGCTTAAATGTGTTTGGTATTTGCTTCTTGATGCTCTCTTTTGTTCTTCAACTCTTATTCCTACGAGAGCATCATTAAAGTCTCATGCCTAGCTTAAAGGCATAAAAGAAAGACCTTTTGGGAGGCAGCCCACATGAATAAATTTTATTTTGCTTTTGTTGTGTCTTGATGTTTTTACTACAGTAGCATCATCATTGTATCTTTAGTTTCCAATTTTGTGCCAAGTGTAGCCTCTGATTGCAAGAAAGTTCAAAAGTTGTGACGTGCTGTCCAGGAAACAGATTCTGTCCTTGGATAGAAAAATTCGTATAAAATCATGGGATCATCTTTTTGGTCTGAATTGTTTCTACAGCGTGCTCTATACAATTGTCTTTCGAGCGTCTGTTCTGAGTTTTTTGATTAGAGTTGCAGAAGTGCCCCGAAAAAATCATTTACTACCTGTTGTTCTGTTTTTCACAGATTCTGTCCTGTTTTGCCTTTCCTTCATTTTGCAAATGTAGAGCTTGCTTTTTCTTTGCAAAAACCTTTTGGCAATCTTGAGAAATAGTAGAACTTCAAGAATATCTTTATTTCTAGCAAGGAACAATTATTTTATTATGGGTACTAACCTCACTAATCAGATTATGATGAGTTATGTCTGAAGGGAGTTTTCAAGTGTGCGAGGGAAGATGATAAAAAGATTCAGGAGTGTCAAACGCTCAAGCTTGGGGATGCCCCCATGCACCCCCAAGAAATATTCAAGGAGACTCAAGCGTCTAAGCTTGGGGATGCCCCCGTGCATCCCCTTCTCCATCAACATTATCAGTTCGTCTTTTGTTCCACTATATTTTAATCACTTCATGTGTTATGTGCTATGCTTGGAGCGTCTTGCTTTTAGTTTTCCTTTTTAGTTTTCTTTAGCTTTTCATAACGAGTCGGAACTCAGCTTTCTTTATGTTGAAGAGAAACACGCTCCACTTCTACCTAGAACATAACATAGAATTTTCATGTCTATCCTTGCTGTGTGTGTTCTTTGTCTTTTAATAGCTACTATCATGCTTATCTCTTAGTATTCATGCTTATCTTTTTAAAGAGCTTTCGTTTAGTTGGTTGCTTGAACTCTCTTTAGTTGTCATGCTTATCTTATTAAGAGAGTTTGCTTCCGTTGCATTGGTTGATATGTCTATGATAAAGATGCTACGTGCATAATGGCGCTTAGTAGTTCATGTTTTCTTATGGTTAGTCTCAAATAGCTGGGGGGGGGGGTCCCGATGTGTTATTGGAGTACCAACATGATTTGTTTGCCTATGATGTGGTATGATTTAGTAATATCTTCCTTCGAGAATTTATTTTGATTGACTTGGCGTATGCTCACGCATATTTAAGACTGTAAAGAAAGTCTGTCAAGCCTTGATGATCTTTTGTTTCTGAGTAGCGATATAACTTCCATGCCTGATTCAATGTTGCTTTGTCGCTCTGCATGATTATGACCGTCATTGCTCTCTTAGTTGGTCACTCCCAGTCTTTTCCTAACCTCCACCTGTACTAAGCGGACTGACTGCTTGTGCATCCACATTCTTTTATACCAGTTATGCCATATGAGTCCACCATACCTTCCTACATGGTACTTACCTGCCATTCCTAACGGAGACTTGCATGTACCATCTCGAAATTATTCAAAGAAAGAATGCATTCCTATTTTGTGCCTCTGTTGTAAGTCCATGAGGAAGTAGTAGTTAATTCATAATCTTTTTAAGTTGGACAAGCTTCACCCCGGGATTGCATGTATAATGTGCAAACCCATAATACGATAAGGAACTGGCATTTAGTGCGCCCGGCTCAAAATTAATATAACAAACAAACCCTCCTTCACGCTTTTTTCATGAGAAATCAGAAAACTTTGGCAGTGATAAACAAAGGAGATTAAAAGGATGTGATCGTCCTTATTCGGGAGCCGTTCCTCGAAACTTGTCCATCTCAAGAAGTGATTGAGTTGTCTGCTAGCATTCGTTGACGAAACATGCATGATCTAATTTTTTTTATTATTACCTCTGTTTTAAAACCAAGAGCTCTAGTACATGTTTTGTCTTTGTTTCCGACTATGGGTTTTCAACCTTGCCAACAAAAGCCACGGTTCGAGAGTCTCCACCTTCTTTTAAAGCACCAACTACTGAGAGCATGATTGTCATTCTGAGTGTAATGTGCATTGTCCCAAAGTAGCATTGTCTTTTGCATGATTGTGATATCTTTTATTCTGAAATCATTGTATCTAGTCATCACTTAAAACTTGGAGGTGCCCCTGCATTTATGTTTTGCTTCACTAAAGGGGGCAAGCGAGATATCACTTTATCATATTTGCACACCATGTTCATTACAAATCTATTTGATGTTTCAGTATCATATTGTAAAACTTTCAGTTCTTTGTGATTTTCTCATGAGGCAACTTAATTACTATAGATTCATTGTCTCAGTAAGCTTTTGTCATATGACTATGAAAAAGTCCTATATGGTTAATAGCATGTCACCATAGAAATTATTCTTGTTATCATTTACCTACTCGAGGACGAGCAGGAATTAAGCTTGGGGATGTTGATACGTCCAAAACGTATCTATAATTTCTGCTTGCTCCATGCCTCTTTTGGGTGATATTGCTATGATATTTATACACTTCCATACACTTTTGATCATATTTGGACTAACCTATTAACTCAGTGCACCCCAGTGCCAGTTTCTATTTTCTGCTGTTTTTGTATTTCAGTTTTTCCCATTATGAGAACTACCAGAAAAATCCCGGAAAAATTATATAAAAATCAGCGTTCCAGAAGGTTCCCGGTAGCCAAAGTACAGCCGGGGGGG
>LR738711.1:731198015-731284149 GCA_902687465.1 Secale cereale
CTTCCCGGCACCCTGCCGGAGGGGAGGATCACCACCGGGAGCTTCTCCACCACCATGGACGCCTCCCGGATGAGTTGTGAGTAGTCTCCCTTGGACCATTGGTCCATGACCAGTAGCTATGTGATGTTCTCCTCCCGTTCTTGTGCTTCACTAATTAGTCCTCGTGAGCTGCCCTACATGATCGAGGCACATATGTAATCCTTATGCTGTTGCTATGATGAGTTTGCTGGGATCCGATGGATTATGAGATTATGTTCAGATTGTGTTTGAGTAATATATTTGATTCACCTCTTTTATATTTATGTTCGTAAGTAATTCTTGCATGTTCTCCGTTGTTATTTATTGCTTTGGCCAAGTAGTAGGTAGTGACTCCAAGAGGGAACGTTATGCTTGATTGTGGGTTCATGCCCCTCGATGACTAGCTTGAGTGACAGAAACATGAGTCTAGGGGATGTGCTGTTGCCACAAGGGGGAAAACAACGGTGGTTGTGCCCACGGGTGCAAGGATTGTTTACTTTACGCAAAGTTCTTTTAATGCAGTTGTCTGTTGCTTTGAGTTTACACTATGGGTGGGACTCGCAACTTAATACCAGCGAGATGTTCTGGATAGATATCTCAAGGTGGATGATTAGTAGTAGATGCAGATGGATTTCGGTCTACTTACCTCGGCGTACCGCCCATGCTTTGAACCTCTACCTTTCTTGCAACTTAGTCAGCATTGGTTTGCGCACATGGTCCTATCAATTGCCCAGCTGTAATTTGTTTACCTCACATAGCAGTTTTATCGTCTTTTGGGAGAGAGACATCACTAGTGAACATCATGAGACTCCGGTCCATATTACCATCATTGATCACATCCGCTATTTACTTTTCTGCTTTTTACTTACTATTGCAATTATACCTATCACTATTATCACTTGCGTTTGATCCTTTGTAAACTACAAGGCCGGAGGGATTGACAACCTCTCTGTACTCGTTGGGAGCAAAGTTATTTGTATCTGTGTGCAGGTCCACGTTGATTGCTAATATCTGGCGCCGTTAGCAGTTGACACCTTCTTGTTGAAACTGGGAGTCTCAGGGAAATCGATCCTTGGTATTGCCAAGGGAAAACTTCCGCTACACTTCATCTCAAACCTTCCACTTGGGGTAACCAACGAGGGGCGAGAAGCCATCACCGCTCATCTCTGAACTTAACTGTCAAAACTGAATTTTACTGTCAAAACTGAATTTTACCGTCGAAACTGAACGCACTAGTAGCGGAAAAGCAGTAGCAGCAACAACTCCTAGAGCAGTAGCGCGTGCGAGAGCCGGGGCAGCTGGCTTGTAGCAGAATCTCGGGCTGCAGATGTAGGGGCTCGAGCGAGAGCAGGATCTGCTGCTCGTGCAGCGGCAACGCGAGCAAGAGTGGAGCAGCAGCGTAAGCAAGAGCAAGAGCAAGAGCAGCAGCGCGAGTGCGAGCAAGAGAAGACCAGGCAGGGGATCGAGAGCAAGAGAAGAGCAGCAGCATGAGCAAGAGCCAAAGCAGTAGCAGTTCCTATTGATGTGGACGTCGTCGCCGAGGGAGCGATGATGTAGAGGAAGTGGTCGGCGACGCCGCCGTAGATGGAGCCGTGCCATGGCGGCTCGGGACCGAGCGTCGGCAGCACCGTGAGATCGAATCAAGAAGAAAATGGTGCAATTACTGTTGAACTTCTTTGATGGTGCTGCTCTTCTGGTGGTGTAGGTGAAGATGATGTTATGGGAAGGGAGGTGGCACGAAAGACGAGGCGAACATCGGGGAAGCTCCTTGGAGGTGGAGGACGGGGTGGCTGAACCTGCGAGACAATGAGATCGACAACAGATCATCATCTGGTGTGGTGGATGAGGGATGTCAAGCTATTGCGATGGACGGTGTCGTCTGGGAAAAGGCTCCGGTTGGGTGGCGGACGGAGGAGGGTGTGGGGCTTCGCCGGTTTTTGTGGCCTCAGTGTATGAATAGGGGTGAGGTGATGGGAGGGGGAACCATGGCTTAGGGACGCGCTTGTCTGAAATGTTGGGTAAGTTACGAAATTAGGAATAGGTGGTTATTTCGGTTCAGGGCTATCACGGGTATTTATGCGTGTCTGGAGTTCGTAGGAAATTCTCGCACGCATTGTAATTTTGGGATGGCAAGGCGCGGGTTGAGATAGAGGGAGTTTTCCGATCACACCGAGACAAAGAGATATCTAAAAATTTCAGGATAACAAGGCGCGTGTTCGGATTTCCGGACAAGCCCAACGTATACTATACCAAATAATTTCGCACTTCCCTCGACAAAAAAAAAAACAAAAAGAAATTAATTTGCACCACACAAGATAGTCTAGTCCCGTTTTACTGTATGAGTTAATAAAACTGCCATTCAAAACTTTGGATCGATGTTATGTTTCATTAAAATATTTCGCTACGTGTATAATGCATGTAACCTGCTACTCAAATGAACATTTTAGTGCATTCCAAACGTATATACTACCGCTTCAATATGAACTAAATTTGAATTTGTTTCTCTATTTGAATAAGATATACAATCATGATTTTTGTCAAGTCAAACCATTTGAATTCATTTCTCCATTTTAATAAGATCTAGAATCATCATTATTGTCAAGTTAAACGACCGTTGGTATATTGTCTTCACAGCACACCACATGATTACTGTCGAGTTAGATATGAACTATGTGTACTATATGAACTCGAACTTGATTTTTTGAATCCACGTTATGTTGATTTCAAATCACAGTACATTTCAAGCTCTAGCTAGATCTTCATAATATAAACCATGTCTCATATGTATAATGTGTTTATCACATAATGGATGGGGCCTCGCCCCCTACGTCTACAAGTATTTAGCTGTCAGTTGCAAACACCACACATTATCACAAATTCAAATAAAATGTGAGATTGTTCGAAATCACATAATGTATGGATTAGATTGTTCGATATTTAGTTGTGAGCTGCAATGCCACACATTATAACAAATTCAAATAAAATGTGGGATTGTTTGATAAATAGTATGGTTTAGATTATTCGATATTTGGCTGTGAGTTGCAAATGCCACGCATTATCACATTATAGTATAACATGTCCAGAACCACACCACACGTATCACCACTCTATTCATACATGCATAGGTTTATAACACTATGATCTCTTATTAAATATATGAATCCACTTTCATATCGAATTATGATCTTTGTTAGTCTATTATACCCACACAATCCTCTAACCTTTGTAGCTAGAACTAACTTTCTCTCATGCATGCACATGCCATCATTGCCCTCCCCCTCCCTTAGCATTATATCCATCGCGCACATTCATTTATTTTCTTTATGTCATTCTCCCACGATCTCCACAACTCCTTCTTTCTGACACACACCATTGATAAACCTCTCTAGGGATGTCTGCCTACCACATACACACACACTTTCCATCTCCTCCTTTCTCTGTCCATGCCTCATGTCTCTCATATGGTCCGACACACTTGTAAACTCTCGCCCCTATTTTCATCGATCTCACAATCGCACACTCGTCCCCCTGTCTAGTAGGCCTCTCGCACCACCTCCTAGCTCCATCCCTCTCTCTCTCCGTCTCTTTGGGCCTTATTTGCCTCTAACAAATGGATGTACACCGACCAATCTCCCACTATACATATAGTTATATAGGGCGTTTATAACTTGTTTTCCCTGCACACTGATCGATCTTCCTCATTAGTTTTGTATCTCCCTTCCTCCGACACACAACAATTGATCTACCGATCTAGTTAGGTCTGCTTACCAAACACATATGGCCCCCCTTCATCATCCATGCATGCCTCCCGACACATCTATCACGTACACGCACACACAGAAACACATCCGCTCTATTCTTGATATTGCAGTTGTACCCTCAGTTTTCTAGTAGGCCTCTCCCACCATCTCCAAGAAGCAACTCCACCACCCCTCTGAGACTCTACCTCTCTCTCTCTGTGTCCCAACCTATTTCACGTCCTTCAATTATATATGGATGTCGACCGATGTCCCTCAAGACATAGCTAGGTCTCTCCTTCTCAACACATATACGAGTCGATCTACCTCTCTAGTTAGGTCTCTGCCTCCCCCTCCCTCCCACACACCGATACATCGAGCACTCTAGTCATGTCTCCCTACCACACACAAACTTGCCCTCTACCCTCTGACGTTCCGGTAGGCCAGTCGCTTTATATCCTTGACGTGCACACACACAATTTCAATGGTTCTCTTCATCGATCTCGCACCCACACACTTAGTCCTCTCTTCGACTCTATCGATATCTATGACCCCTCCCTCTCTTCTTGTGGATCGCCCCTCTTTATGTGATATAGATAGGCCTCTATTTCACACACATTGTGTATGTCACATTTTTGTTTGAGATATCATCGACACATATTCCCTCAAATACATTCACGAAATCACCTCCCAATAACAAAAAACACTCACGAACGCACCCATCTCTCTAGGTTTGTATCTCTCACACACACACCCATGTAGGTGGGGGCATGCACGAAGAGAAGAGGTACACGCACGGCGCACATATTTTACTCCCGTCTCTTTCCCAACCACACCCGCGCGGGTACACGATGGAGCTCATTTCTGTACGAAAAGGCATACCGCATGGTAATTTGACACGTGTACTAGTTGTCTACTTGATGGAGGATCGTGTACCATGGGTGAACAAACAAATTGCGAATTGACGCGTTATTTTAAAAAAGAGGCAAACCATGTGAGGCCTACCTTAGAGGCAAGGGTCTATACACTGGAGATGCTCTGTACTACTTTTGATGTGTCCCATCAACTCGCAGAACAAGGAGAAGCTTGCTTTGTACGCTCTGTCCCCCTCCCATGGGCGTGGTGGCTCGTAGAGTCACAGGACGAGGGCCCTGTTTGGATACTCTAATAACTTAGCTAGAGGTTAGAGTTAGTCTCTAGCTCATGACTAACCCTGAACTAACTCTAGCCAAAGATGTGTTTGGATGACAGGGTTAGATTGATAATAAATGCACTTTCTCAATCATTAGGAGGGAGGGAGGGGATAGAGAGATAATGAATTTTTAGTGATCTTTAGTGGGCCCCAGAAGAACTAGCTCTAATTAGCGCGTCTTGGGTGGGATAGTTTTTTGGGGTGGGTTAGATGCAACTAGCTCAAACTAGCCATCATGTTTAGATACTTTAGGGATATTTGAGCTCAAACTAGCTCAAGCCGAGGAGAAGCTTGCTTACTACGCCAACGCCCGCTCCCTCTCCCACGCGCGCGGTGGCTCACAGGATGAGGAGAAGCCTCCTTAGTACGCCTAAGCCCGCTCCCTCGCCCACGCGCGAGGCGGCTTGCAGGACGAGGACAAATTTTTACTACTCCCGCCTTTAGACATATACTCCTCGTCCATACCTTGGTTAGAGATATTATCATATTGTTTGAAATGTATGACTTTTAGCAGATTTCAATATGAACGTACATACTCCAAACGATGATGTATATAGACGTATTTTAGAGTGTAGATTCACTCATTTTGCTCCGTATGTCGTCCAATTTGCTCCGTATGTAGTCCATATTGAAACGGACTTAGTAGTACGCACTCTCCCTCGCCCCTCGCCCCCGTGGTGGGCGTGCAGCAATTCATTCGGTCGCAAATTGCCAGAACCATATAATTTCGTACCATTATTGCTCGACTTCCCGAAGAGGCAAAGAGCCAAGTGCAAGGTTAATATTTTTGAGATGCCAAGTGCAAGATTTATAGGCGAACGAGTAGTAGTAGTACTAGCAGTATGTACTATATGAGGAAGAAGGCAACAAGAATGTATGTTTTGCATGACATTGTCTTCTTACAGGACATCCAATTCCTAGTCGAATTCATTTTTGCAATGGCAGTATCATAGATGGCACGATTCAGAGTGGTGGGCAGCGGGAATAATATTCAGGGTTGCTTAGTCTTAAACCCCATGAAGAAATCCCATCAAAAGGAATAGCCATCCTCTACACATGCTCCTATGTAAAATGAGTAAATGAGACAAAAGGAGAAAGAGACAAAGTAAAAAAACACCAACCTTAGAGCCAGCCCTATTGTATCAGTGAATGATATTTCTACGTCGTGATTGACATGGCTATATTATTAATCATGTTGCGGAGGTAGCAACATATTTTTATTTATTTGTGGAGGTAGCAGGAGATGGATATTCAACGAGGAGTGAAATGATGGTTGCTTCCTCGGTCAAACTTATATAAAGGTGGGCCTCGTGATTTGACGGCTCATTAGTCATTATTACTGCCTATACTCTTTGCCCATATAATAACCTCGTGGTAGAGTAGTTGGCCATTTTTAATAACCATACTCGAAGATAACACGTGCACGCACCCATGCACGTACTAATATCACTCTTTACATCTTCCCTAACCACACACGTGGCACGGTGGAGCTCATTTCTGTACGATGATGTAGCCCACGTGATAATTTGACGTGTCTAGAGTTACTCACTTAATGGAGGGTTGGGAACCATGCATGAACGGTGCCGCGTTGTTTATAAATAAAGTTTTTTTCATCAGTGGCACATACACAATATAAATAGGTTGATATGGAGAGAAAGAGAAACCGCTCAACTATATACATAGCCAGGAGCCTACACGGTTGCTTGATGGGGTTACTCTCTTCACACACTCTCTTGCACAAAACGATTGTGGCCACATCTCTAACATCCGGGCGGATCACATCCACCGGGGGAAGGGGTGGATGCTTTGTGTAGATGCGGTCGCCGTCGTCGATGGTAAAAACCCACTGTCGGTGCGTCCCGATCAGGGGTCCCCGCCGTTCTCTCCCACAAAGCCGGTGCGGTTGCCTTCGTCCCTTGCTCACTACTACGACATGGGCAGTTGCCGCCTCCCGCCGCCCTCCTCTAGCTACATCCCGACATCCCTCGGGTACAACTTCCTTTATAGCCGGCTTGCACCACTGCCCCAGTTGCCCACATCGCTCCATGTGGACATTTCTTTACTTCTTTGCCCCGCACGTACCTCCACTAGGTTCTACTGTATTTGTGATGAGTTTATGTCTCCTCAACTCGTCCCACTAGTATTATTCTAATCACGCTTCTTCAATTTCTTTGCCAAAGGGAGGCTCAGCTCGATTTTAGTGAAACTGCACATAATGATCTAGTGGTCAAAGGGTTGCAAACTCCATTTTTCCGAAGTTCAACGTTGCCATAAAATTTAATCATGGGTAGGGTTTAGGGATCAAGGCCTAGGGACTGCATGGATAAACTTTTTCTTTAGTTGTCTCTGTTCCAAAATAAGTTTCAACTTTAGTTCAACTTTGTACTAACACTGGTATAGTGAGGTGCTATACAAACGGTTTTTAACCCCTTTCCGCGACGGCGATTGGAACCGTCGCCAAGAGAGTGTGCGCGATAGGGGGTCCTTCCCACACGACTCAGAAACCGTCGGGGATAGGCCCTCCTGGCACAAAGGCTGGGGCAAAATGAGCTCGTGTGCGATCTGGTGAAGCATCAAAACCCAATTGTTTCCGTTCGTATGTACATCCCACACGGTGAATCTTCGAAAAATATTTCCGTTCGTATGTATACTACACACAGTTTTTTGTGTGGAAACGTTTGTGCAAGGTGGCCTAATGCAAATAGTTCTCTGCCGGAAGCCGTGTGTGGTTGTTAGTTGATCGAACATGCCTACTTTCCAAAATCCATGTGGGTTGTTTTAGTTCATCGCCCACGGTGATGTCTGAGTAACCGTCTGCAATAGAAAACCCGAATGAGCGTGGTAATTAGCCTATTATTGATAATCCATGTACTAATCAAATTGATATTTCTTATAAAACACACAAAATATTTCAAATCCAGATAACGACAACCAGGATTTCATAATCGAGTTACATGAGACAGCTTGGGCCCTCAGTTACGTCATTACACAACAACACCAAGTTTCACATGCAACATCGAAAATCCTTGGAAAGTAACATCATACACGCTAAATAGACACATGAATCTCATCTGGGAAACTGCAGAAGCGAAAGGCAAATATTGAGCCTTCAGTGACGTTGAACGTCCTTGCAACTTTAGGCTAGTTGCTATGGATAATTGACCTCCCAACCTTCGTCCTCTTCAGGAAGACTTCAATATTGTACCGTGGGTGTTGAATAAATACCTTCCTCGCCTCTTGACCATGCAGGTGGTTTGAGAGGTAATCATCGGTGAACTTCTTTGAAAAGTACTGAAAACAAAGATATGCATAAATCGTTGTTATAAATTTTGAAATGGTGCAAGGTGTAAAAACAAGGTAAAAGAGTTAGTACCATCCTATAGTTGACTGATGTCTTATTCATTGTGCAAACAAAGATCTTGCTGTTATTCGTCGCAAGTTTCTTCATCCTAACAATCTTTCTGAGTTTCTTGACTTGACTGATATTCATGGACATCTCATTTCCCCATAAGCAAAATGGGTCGAACAGTGGGTCTAAACCTTTGACAAAAGGACCTACATGTGAAAGACCAACTTGTAACAAACCTAAATATTAGAATGATTCCAGCAACTGCACAATAATGTGCTACTCCCTCCGTTCCTAAATATAAGTCTTTCTAGACATTTTAAATAGACAACAACATACAGATGTATGTAGACATATTTTAGAGTGCAGATTCACTCATTTTGATTCGTATGTAGTCACTTGTTGGAATATCTAAAAAGACTTATATTTGGAAATGGAGGGAGTATTAGTGAAAGGACCATGCATGATCAAACCTCGATGGTAAACCGCAGTGTCTCCCATTATTTCCCTGCAACAGACATAAGGAAGATCTTGATCGGGTTAACTGAGAGTTGCCATACTATCAGTACAATATGTATTGAGTACAGCGAAATTCAATTTATTTCACATACATAACAATACAAAATTGTAACCGCAGCAAATGAAAATCAAATTACAGAATTGAACCAAACAGTTAAATGGACAACAGACCAAATGAACCAAAACAGTTAAGTGAGCACGACATTGCAGAATAGAAACATGTAATAGAAGATAAGACAGTTAAAAAACAAAGAATGCTTGAGAACAGTACTTCAAAATGTAGCAATTGTTGGACCAAACTGCTAACTGAACATAACATTTCAGAGGACCAAACTGTTAATTGAACATCAAATTACATATTAACATTACAGAGGACAAATCACTAGAAGGCACTAGTGGTGGCCTCGAGAAAACAACACGAACTGTATTTTAAAGTAGACAACCACGTGACGGTGTTGACGGTGCCCTCAAAGGCAAGGTGCTCCTCCAATATCTGGCGATTGGCACACATGGCATCCATAGCGACCTCGTGCACGCATGCGGCAGCGATTTGCTTCTCCGCTTCCAGACGCTACTGAGCTCCACGTTATACTACGTGCAAAATGGCTGTGGGTGGCACTTAATTGGAGGAGGGGGACAGTGATTTCGACGGCGAGGAGGCCGCGCAGCAAGAAAAAGGGTCGGCAGCGAGGAGGCCGCGCGGCAAGAAGAAGGGTCGCTGGCGAGGAGGCGGCGCTGCAAGAAGAAGGGTCACCGGCAAGGAGGCGCCGCTGCAAGAAGGAGGGTAGCCGGGGAGGAGGCGGCGCTGCAGGAAGAAGGGTCATCGGTGAGGAGGCTGAGCTGCCAGTAAGCAGCAGTGAAGGTTTGAACTTGGAACGCAAGGAGGAACGGTGGAAATGTGGCTTTTGGTGGGAGGGAGGGGGCGGGGAGATAGATATTTCTGCGATGGCAGAAAAATTTCGCGCGGTGGCGCGCAAGTGTTGTTCAAGCGGGGGCGGTGGACTGTAAACGACGAAGCTTCCTGTGTAAGCCAAACAAGATGGTGTGCCAAGATATTTTATATCGCATCCCACACGATTCTTTCTAGTAAACTGTTTGTGGTATACCTTATTTTTTTATTATGTTTTGAAAGACAAAATGGTGTTATGGAGGGAAAGGATGGTGTTTGAATTGCTAGACATTTATGTACAATGAACAAGCAATTACATGAGTGTCGTGTTTAAATTTGGAATTATTGCAGGTTCGTTTGGCATTTTTATGCATTAATTGAGTTTCTAGGCATTTAATGTGCATAATTCAAATTTGAACTACAAGCACATGCTCCAGTGCACCAAAGTTTTTTGAAAAATCACATGTGTGTATTTGGGTGATTTTATAGGTCCCATGCAAGAAATGGGAATGAAATTCAAACATCCGGGCGTTGTGGCTCGGCCGGGAACATTGAGAAAATGGTTTTTAATTCCTGGAAATTCCAAACTCGCCTGAAAATTATGAAACTTGACATGGTGTCATTTCATGGCACCAACATGTTGTGGTTAAAAATATGGACACATTTGGACAAGTTTTTGGTATAAGCTTCTTGCAAATCGGAGCTTCCCTCTAGTAGACTCGTGGTTCCCAGGGGGGACGTGTCACCTTTGTGTGCGAAAGGATATACGCTGCCTCCCCCCCTTGATGTTTTACAGAGGCAACATAGAACTATATGAGTGTTGTGCTAAAATTTGGAATTATTTCGGATTCGTTTAGACTTTCTTATACATTAATTGGATTTCTAGTCATTTAATGTGCATAATTCAAATTTGAACTACAAGCACATGCTCCAGTGCACCTAAGTTGGTTGAAAAATCACATGTGTGTCCTTGGGTGAATTTGTAGGTCTCAGGCAAGAAATGGGAATGAAATTCAATCATCTGGGCGTCTTGGCTTGGCCGAAAAGATTGAGAAACTTGGTTTTTTAATCCACGTAAATCCAAAACATGCCTGAAAATCATGTAACTTGGCATGGTGTCATGACATGGCACTAACATGCGGGGGTAATTTTTTTGGCCGAATTGGGACAAGCCGGAGCTTCTCTCAAGAAGGCTCATGGTTTTGAGAGGGAACGTGTCACCTCCGTGTGTGAAACGACATACGTACACCACCTTCTCCCACCTTAATGTTTTTACACATGCAGATTACAGCAAATAGAAGTACCGTGCTAAATTTTGGAATTATTCCGGGTTCGATTGGCCATTTTTATACATTAATTGAATTTCTGATCATTTAATGTGCATAATTAAAATTTGAATTACAAGCACATGCTCTAGTGCACCAAAGTTGGTTGTAAAATCACATGTGTGTCCTTGGGAATGGAATTCAAACATCTGGGTGTCGTGGCTCAGCCAAAAAGATTGAGAAACTTGGTTTTTTAATTCTTGTAAATCCAAAACACGCCTGAAAATCATGAAATTTGGCATGGTGTCATGACATGGCACCAACATGCCGTGGTAAATTTTTTGTCTGAATTGCGACAATCTTGGCCATAGGCTTCTTGCAAACCGAAGCTTCTCTTAAGAAGCCTCGTGGTTTCGAGAGGGAACGTGTGTCATCTCCGTGCAAGTTGATTTTTTACACAGGCAACTTAGACCAAATAGGAGTTTCATGCTAAACTTTGGAATTATCCCGGGTTCATTTGGCATTTTTATACATTAATTCATTTCCAGGCATTTAATGCACATAATTCAAATTTGAAGTACAAGCGCATACTCCAGTGCGCAAAATTTTGTTGGAAAATCATTTATGTCTACTTGGGCGAACCTCTAGCTCCCATGGAAGAAGTGGGAATGGAATTCAAACATCTGGGCGTCTTGGCTCGGCCCAAAAACATCGAGAAACTTGGTTTTAAAATTCTCGTAAATCCAAAACTCGCCTGAAAATCCTGAAACTTGGCATGGTGTCATGACATGGCACCAACATGTTGTGGTAATTTTTTTGGCCAATTTGCGAAGGCGCACACATTAACAATAAACAAAGTCATTTTGGAACAAGTGTTGTCACGTTACAAATCGGAAAAAAAAAATATTATTGAAACCGTCGGCGTTCTACCTACCAATACCGTGCCGCCACGCGTCCCCTTTTGGTATTGGCTAGGAGGTGCCATGCGGAGTACTCATTGGGAGGAGAGCCCTTTGACCTCTATCCGCTGCCCACCTCCGTCCCAACGTCTCCATTAATGGCACCTGAGACCCTGTTTCATGGCGTGGCCATGTCTCACTCGACTGAGATTTAAGAGAGAGAAAAGAAAATCTAAAAGAAAGTTTTGCATGGATCTTGATGTAAGATCCGACGGACCTATATAGCATCGACAACGACTTATAGTAAGAGTGATGAATATAAGGACGATGACAGTGGATAATAATTGTCTTACATATTTAGGAAGATAATAAAAAAAACCACATGCGGCAATGCCCGAAATACACACTGGCTAAAGAAGAAGGAACTAGTCCCCATGGCGAACGGCAATGAGCTCTTTCTTGTACTGAACACGCTGCTTGAGAGTATCCACGAATTCCTCTAGCAGCCTTCGACGCTCGATGCGGAGCATGTCATTCTCATCCATAAGTTTCTTGATGATGATGTCGGTCCTCTTCAACAAGGCAGTGATCACATCCTACTCATCCCGGAGCTTCGCATTGCCCTCCCTTAGTTGCTGGATGACGCCGATAGCTTGTTCAAACAAGGCTTCCAGGTCAACCTACAACCTCTCCCAGCCGGAGATCTGATCCAACTGGCTATGGACGAGCACATTCATGCTCCTGTAGGAGTCATCGCCTGCTCGCGAGACATTTTCCCAGGCTGCCATGGCAAGGGAGGACGTCTCTGATGCATTCACGGCACGACGGGACATCTCTACTGCTTTCGTGGCGCAGCCAGAACAGTCTGCTATATCGATGGCGCGGCGGTACCTCTGTGCTGCTTCGGCGGCACGGCGGGACCTCCCTGCTACTATGGCCACGCAGCGGGACATCTCAGCTGCATTCACGGCGAGGCGGGACATCTCTCGTGCTTCCGCTTCCATGCTAGTCTCTGCCTGGTGGTAATCTGTTGACACAGAACTCACACTGGCCATGGAAGACTCGAGGGAATGGTGATGAATGACTTGTTTGTTTTTGTGGATGAGGAGTTGAGGAGGAATGTGCAGTCATCTTGGAGTAGTAGTATTTATAACCGAGTACTAATATGCTCCTAAGTGAAAACCCGTTTAGGTTTTGATCTGTGTAAACATGTTTAAAATTTGGAATGTGACGAGACGTAGGCTCAAAATTTATTGACGATTCTATAATTTCTAAGTGCGGCACTATTTCTAGACGGCGTAATGTGGGCACGCGTTCTCGGCCGCGTACATGGCGTCTACACCATAGGGTGCACCGCAATAGGTAATGTCAGCACACGTCTTGTTCCAACAACCGTACGCGCTCATTATTACCATTGCACACGCTTATTTTAATTAGAATGTGTGCCCGTCTAGCGCACACACGTTGATCTGTCTAACTATTTCTGTTTGTTGTGGCTAATCGCAAACAATTCATCCGTGTGAAGTATATGCCATCAATCGCAGACACGTTGATCTGGCTGACCGTTTGTGTTGTGTTGCCTAATCGCAAACAGTTAATCCTTCTCAAGTGTATGCCCTCAATCGCACATAGCTTCACCTGGCTGCTAGTTTGTGTTGTTCCGCCTCATCACAAACAGTTAATCCGTGTGAACTGTATGATTTATATCGCACACTCCTTCATCTGGCTGCCCATTTCTGTTCTTCTACCTCATCGTAAGTAGTTAATTGAACTGAACCGTATGCCTAGCATCGCACACGCAACTAAAATCTGAACCGTGTTTGATGAATCCTTCATCGCAAACATTTTGCACCTTTTTGATGATTTTTTACACCACCGTTTGCGATTATTGCATCGCACACAGTTTCATTGAAGAGTCTCTGATCGTAGTGTCGCGTCAGTAGCATCCTACAGTAGTGTAAAGTTGACATAAAGATGAGACACTTATTTTGGAACGGAGGGAGTACATATTGGCTATGATCGGTGAATCATTGAGATCCAATAGCATGCATGTTAGTCTTCTTTGTATTTGATGGAATGCTGCAACGGGGCAACCTTGGACGCAAGATATATGAAACAGAAGCTGGAAACTTCATAGAATTGTACTAATTTATCTCGCTGATAAATTACAGTACGTACTATGTACTAAAGAGTTAGGCATCACACGGTGTCCAGAAAATATGGTGATAGTGTGAGGTGGGCCATGTAATCACTTACCTCCCATGTTTTCGCTGCTTTCGCACTCCTCCGCTGCAAGAGTAGAGGAAATTGTAAAGAATGGAGACGCTCTACCTCCATTCGCCAAAATGTCGGATATCCAGCATCCGGTGCATGTCTCATGCACCAAAGTAAAGTGTACAGTGCAACTGAGACTCAGCATGGTCGTACCACCTGAGTAATAATGACCAATGTGTCGTCAAATCACATAGACCCGACAATAAGTTGGACAGACGAAGCAACCATCACTCTTGAATCCGCTTCTCCCTACAACATAGGGCCAGTGAGAGGTCGCGTCCGCTCTGCCCGGGCATGAATGCGGCACCGATTCTCTGGAGCGGTGCTGACCGTTTTGGGCGGGAAGCGCGCGCGGCCGGTGGATGTGGTTTGGGTGGAACAGTTTGGTTAGGAGTGGACGTGGCTGTTGTCTCGACCGGACACCCAAAAACGAGAGGATGCATCGACCCTTGCGGCTAAATTGTAGTAATCCGTAGGTCAACGTGTCACTCCCTCTAACACACACATGCTCTTAAAAATAAACACACAAGCGCACACACGGGTTCATGTGCCGGTGGTCAACCGCTATATCTCCGGCCGGGGGATTTGACGCACGTGGCTGCCGGATTTGGAGCACCGGCTGCCTGTGACTGTGCCTTTCGATGGATTGTCCGGGTACCGGGTCGCACAACAATGGCAATGCCTCCACGACGCATGCAGTTTTAGTTGTTGTTCACTTCAGAGGGTCGTGTACCACATGTGAACGATAGTAGGTGCGGCTGGGAGGCGTGGATTTTTAATTGTGAATTGACACCTTCGAGCATTAAATTTTCTTCGCGTATTAGCATTGCCCTCCATCATAGTTTACAGGGAGCGCTTCAATTCTCATGCATTTCAACCACCGGAGGGATGTTAGGCGCATTTGGTTTAATGCCCAATTAATTAGGGCATTGTAAACGCAATCAAGCCCACATTTTTCTCTCTATGTAGGTGGGTACGTCGGGTGGAATAAATGCGTGCATGTGTGTACTGATACGTCTCCAATGTATCTAATATTTTTTATTGTTCCATGCTATTATATTATCTGTTTTGGATGTTTTCTATGCATTAATATGCTATTTTATATTATTTTTGGGACTAAATTATTAACCTAGGGCCCAGTTCCAGTTTCTGTTTTTTCCTTGTTTTTGAGTTTCGCAGAAAAGGAATACCAAACGGAGTCAAAACGGAATAAAACCTTCACAGTGATTTTTTTGGACCAGAAGACACCCAGGGGACTTGGAGTCCAAGTTAGAGGAGCCACGAGGCGGCCACAAGGGTGGAGGGCGTGCCTAGGGGGTACGGCGTGCCCCCTACCTTGTGGGCTCCTCGTGACCCCCCCGGCCTATTTTTCCTCCTATATATTCTCAAATATTCCCAAACCCTTAAAAAACCACAACCCCACTTTTCCGCCGCCGCAACCTTCTATACCTGTGAGATCCCATGTTGAGGCCTTTTCCGGTACTCTGCCGGAGGGGGATATAACCATGGAGGGCCTCTACATCAACACCATTGCCTTTCTGATGAAGTGTGAGTAGTTTTTCACAAACCTATGGGCCATAGCTAGTAGCTAGATGGCTTCTTCTCTCTCTTTGATTCTCAATACCATGTTCTCCTTGAAGTTCTTGGAGATCTATCCGATGTAATCTTCATTTGCGGTGTGTTTGTCAAGATCCGAAGAATTGTGGACTTATGATCAGCTTATCTATGAATATTATTTGAATCTTCTCTGAATTCTTATATGCATGATTTGCTATCTTAGTAATTTTCTTCGAACTATCGGTTTGGTTTGGCCGACTATATTGATTTTTCTTGCAATGGGAGAAGTGCTTTGCTTTGGGTTCAATCTTGCGGTGTCCTCATCCAGTAGCAAAGTAGGGTTAGCGAGGCATGTATTGTATTGTTGCCATTGAGGATAAAAAGATGGGGTTTTCATCATATCGCTTGAGTAAATTCCTCTACATCATGTCATGTTACTTAAAGCGTTACTATGTTCTTCATGAACTTAATACTCTTGATGCAGAATCATTTTGGTCGATGCGTGGAGTAATAGTAGTAGATGCAGAATCATTTTGGTCTACTTGACATGGACGAGATGCCTATATTGCATAATCTTTGCGTTAGATATCGTCATAACTTTGAGCTTTTCTATCAATTGCTCGACAGTAATTTGTTCACCCACCGTATTTTTTGCCTTCAAGAGAGAAGCCTCTAGTGAAACCTATGGCCCCCGGGTCTATTTTCCATCATACTAGTTTTCGATCTACTATTTCGCAATCTTTTACTTTCCCATCTATAAACCAAAAACCCAAAAATGTTTTATTTTTTGTTTATCTATCTCTATCAGATCTCTCTTTTGCAAGTGACCGTGAAGGGGTTGACAACCTATTTATCATGTTGGGTGCAAGTTGTTTGAGTGTTTGTGCAGGTATTGGTGATTTGTGCGTTCATCTCCTACTGGATTGATACCTTGGTTCTCAAACTGAGGGAAAAATTACCTATACTTTGCTGCATCACACATTCCTCTTCAAGGGAAAAACCAACGCAAGCTGAAGAAGTAGCATGAAGAATTTCTGGCGCTGTTGCCGGGGAGATCTACGCCAAGTCTAGACACACCAAGTACCCATCATAAAACTCTCATCTCTTGCATTACATTATTTGCCGTCCCCTCCTGTTCTTACTCGGGAGGCCAGATCTGGAGTCCGTTTGGGGCTCCGGAGAGGGGGATCTTCATTCTTCGTCATCACCAACCCTTCTCCATAGCCAATTCCCTGATGCTCCCCACTGGGACTGAGTAATTCCTTCTTAGGCTCACTGGTCGGTGAGGAGTTGGATGAGATTTATCATGTAATCGAGTTAGTTTTGCTAGGGCCCGATCCTTAGTATCTAGTATGTTATTAGATTGATGTTGTTATGCCTTCGCTATGCTTAATGCTTATCACTTTGGGCTCGGGTGCCATGAACTCAGATCTGAACCGTTTATGAATTCATCATTATATCCATGTTTTAGATCTGATCTTGCAAGTTATAGTCACCTACTACGTGTTCTGATCCGGCAACCCTGGACTGACAATAACCGAAACCACTCACGATGATGACCGTAGTTTGAGGAGTTCATGTATTCACTATGTGTTAATGCTTTGTTCCGGTTCTCTATTAAAAGGAGGCCTTAATATCCCTTAGTTTCCAATATGGACCCCACTGCCACAGGAGGGTAGGACAAAATATGCCATGCAAGTTATTTTAATAAAGCACATATGACTATTTACGGAATACATGCCTACAATGTATCGATGAACTGGAGCTAGTGTTGTATCGCCCTAGGTTATAACTGTCACATGATGAATATTATCCAACAAATCACCGATCCAATGTCTACGATTCTTTACATATTGATCTTGCTAAGTTACAACTGTTGCTACTGTTACACTTGCTACAAACTTACCACTATCACTATTACTGTTACTTGCTGTTGTCACTACTATCAGAACTGTCAAACTACTTTGCTACTGATCACTTTGCTGCAGACAATTAATCTCTAGGTGTGGTTGAATTGACAACTCATCTGCTAATACCTTCAAATATTCTTTGCCTCCCCTTGTGTCGAATCTATAAATTTGGGTTGAATACTCTACCCTCGAAAACTGTTGCGATCCCCTATACTTGTGGGTCATCAAGACCTTTTTCTGGCGCCGTTGCCGGGGAGCATAGCTATATTTATTGAGTCACTTGGAATTATTATCATATTATCACTATGAAGAATCTGAAGGATCCTAAGAGTAAGATATTTCCCTCAAAGATGAGGGGAGGTAATGAACTGCATCCAGTTCTGCTTTAGATTCACCTTCTGTTATGAGTAAACTTGCAACACCACCACATGCTATCAATTCTAATATGTCGCAAGTTATTGATGATGCTAATTATACTATGAATTATGATTATGATGATGCTAGTACCTTGCTTGATAATGATGATGTGCCACTTGGTGAATTTCTTGATGAACAAATTGCTAGAGTAATACAACATGATGTTGTTGAATCTGATGATGTGCTTGAAACTGAAACTCTTGAAATACCTGCTAGAACTAGCCTTCCTAGTGCCTAAGGTACCGGAAGGTTATGTTATGAGTGAAGAAGCAACTAGAGATATTCTTGCTTGTAATGATAGGGATGATCTAGAGAAATTAATACACAAGTATAAAGAAAAATATTTGAATGCTAGAATGAAATGTGATCCTAAGTTTGCTACTTCACCTATCTCTATTGATGATAAGGATTATGAATTCTATATCGACCCAGAGTTAATCATTTTGGTTGAATCTGATCCTTTCCATGGTTATGAAACTGAAACTGTTGTGGCACATCTTACTAAGTTAATTGACATAGCCACCCTTTTTATTCATGATGAGAAAACTCGCTACTACTTTATTCTCAAATTATTTCCGTTCTCATTAAAGGGTGATGCTAAAACTTGGTAGTATACTCTTACTCATGGTTGTGTGCATAGTCCCCGGGATATAATTTATTACTTCTCTAAAATATTTTCCTACTCATATGAAACAAGCTGCCTTACAGGAAATATTTAACTTTGTGCAAACTAAAGAAGAGAGTCCCCATAAGCTTGGGGGAGGCTTTGCCAGTTACTCATTGCTTTGCCTGATCATCCTCTAAACAAAAATGAATACTTGATATCTTCTATAATGGACTAACTGATACTTCTAGGGACTTCCTAGATAGTTGTGCTCGTTGTGTTTTCAGGGTACGAACTATTGAACAAGCTGAAGAATTATTGAATAACATATTGAAAATTTATGATGATTGGACTCTTCCTGAACCACCACCTAAGCCCACTCCAAAAAAGAGGGGTATATTATATCTCAGTCCTGAAGATATCCAAGAGGCGAAGAAATCTATGAAGGAAAAAGGTATTAAAGCTGAGGATGTTAAAAATTTACCTCCTATTGAAGAAATACATGGGCTTAGTGCACCACCCCTTTCCTGAGGTGGTAGAGGTAAATTATCTTATGAAGTTCAATGAAAATGACAATCCTCACAATATGCATCCTAGTCAATGCCTTTATGAGTTTGAAAACAATATTAGAAAACAAGATCACTTCAAAGCAAATGTTATGAGACAATTGAAACATAATTCTGATATGATTGCTCGCTTGAATGACTTGTTATTTAGATTTTCAAATGATGTTAGAGGTGTTGGAAAACATGCTTCTATGGTTCAAACCCAGTTAGAACAAGTTGCTAAATCTCAAAGAGAATTACTGTCGGGGAAACTGATCCACGAGCACCTATGGGACCGGCGGACCGAGCCACTTTCGGTTCGGCGGGGGGCGGAGATCGAACGAAGAGCGGATCGAGGCGGAACACACGAGCAGTTTACCCAGGTTCGGGCCGCACGGATGCGTAAAACCCTACTCCTGCTTTGTAGTTTGTATTGAGTTCTTGCTCGGGAGCGCTGAGTGCTACAGTACACACCAGCAGCTAACGAGACCGAGCGTGAGTGTTTTTTTCCTTCGAACCGTCCCCCCTACGTTGCGCATGGGCCTCCTTTTATATGCTCAAGGGGTCACCGACAGGTAGCAACGTAGACAAGGGTAAAAATGGAAAGGTGTTGCGGTTGGTACAACTACTTGTATAGTGTATCATACCTAACCCTGACGGCAGGGGACAAAGGCATTGAATGCCCGTCTTTATCGCCCAATTAGTGCAAAAGGGACAGTCAGGGACGCCACCGCTCACCACGATGGCAATCTTGTCAGCACCACTTGCCACCGCGCACCGCTGGCTGCACAGCCTTCCGCCACGTACGCCTGGAAGGGTCCCAGAGCGACACGTTGGTGGATGTGCTGGAGCGCGGGTACAGAGTGGTAGCTTGCCGCGGCAAGCGCCTTGCCGCGGTCGTTGCCTTGTCGCGTTCGGGTGCTTGCCGCTCACCGGGCCTTGCCGGGATGCGTGGCGCATCGCGGCAAGTTCCTTGAGATGCCTTGGTTGGCCTTCCCGGCAAGCTCCTCTCGCCGGGGTCTTGTGCCTTGAGTGGCCTTCCCGGCCAGCTCCTCTTGCCGGGGACTTGTCTCCTTGGCTTGAATACTTTGTTCTTGAATGGCTCCAAAGGAACCACGGAGGACCTTGGTGGTCACCCGGCAAACCTTGCCGCGGGATGCTGCGACTGCCCGTGCACAAGTTCGGGATACTAGGGTACCCTACTCTAGTACACCGACAGGAGCCCCCGGGCCTGGGCCATACACGGTGCCGAGCGCTGTTGGGCCAGGCCCAAAACAGGGCACGGGCATGCGCGGCCTGTGTTACGCCGTATCTCACTCCGTATCAACCGCGCCCTCCCCGAACGACGCGCGTTGAATGCGGCGTCGTGGGAGAGATCGTGGGTGGTTTCTTTATTCGGAAAGGCAGAACGTCCGCTTCCTCCCTCCTTATAAGCAGGGGAAGCAGGGGCAGTTCACCCATCCGCCAGTTGCTACTCTAACCTCGAAAACCTCCGCCGCTCCCCTTCTTCCCCAAAGCTGAAAGAGAGCAGCGCTCCGCCCCCCATCGCCACCAGCACCACCAACGCCGTCGACCTCCCTCACCACTTCCGCCATGGCTCCGAAAGCCGAGAAGGGGAAGGTCGTGAAGTCGGCCGAGGCGCAGCGGCTCGCGGCGCTGCGAAAGGAGCGGGCAATCTTCCCCCTCAAGCTCGCCGCGAAGGAGCTGAGGGAGTATTACTACCTCTTCTGGTCGACGGAGACGCGAGCACATCCGCGCACGAAGGTACTTCCAGCCGTCGCTTGGAAAATGGCTCCAAATGGATATCCCTTCTTCGCCTTGTTTTTCTACTGCGGGCTCTGCCCGCCTTTCTCTGAATTTTTCTGCGATGTTATGAACACCTACGGGTTTCGCCTCCTTGACTTCACCCCCAACGCTGTTTTGACCATGGCAGTTTTCGCACATCTCTGCGAAAACTTTGTCGGAGTCTATCCAAAGGTAGCCCTTTTTCGCCACTTCTTTATGCCCCGAGTTGAGAGAGGAGAGCCTTTATCCGGCGGAATCGCCTGGATCTCGAGGGCCGGCAAGAAGGACGCTTATCTGGAGGGAGAGTTCCGCGGCAAGTGGGAGAAATGGAGAGCAGACTGGTGCTGGATTGTCGAGGAGAACCCGCAGCCGTTTACCGCCCGGCGCCAAGCCCCAGTAGCGCGCGGCAGCGATTGGAGCAACGTGGCCCCGGAAGACGATAGGCTAAAGATCGCCGTCGCCCGGATCCAACGCCTCAGGCTTGCCGGGCTCACTGTAGGTGCGGTTGGCGCAGATTTTCTTCGCCGCCGCATCGCCCCCTGTAGGAGAGGAGGAGACCCGCCTGGGAATTCAAGAATGCGGCGGACATCATGAGGCTGCGTCCGGGCCTCAACTTCAACTTCACTGTTCTGGAACTTAATGCGATGCTCCAGGAGCTGTTCAAGTACGACCCTCAACATCCCGAAGTGTTCAGGTTGCCGAAGGGCGTCATTCCGCTGTGCAACAACTCTGCGCTCGACCGCATCCGTGCAATGATGCCGCTGTGCGATTCACATGGAATTGTCCCAACTTGGCAAGAGCCTGAAGACGTCGTCGTGTAGGAGTTCTTTGACGGCTTGGTAGAAGTGCCGGTCCGCTCCGACGAAAAGAAAAGCCTCACTCGCGACACCACTGATGCAGAGATGAAACGCATCGCCACTAGGCTGGAAGAGGCGGCGGCAGCCGCAGCCGCGGGCGAGTTTTGATTCACCGTGGAGGAGGCAGAGGCAGCAGAGGCGGCAAGCCTTGCCGAGAGAGAGGACCTTGCCGGCGAGGAAGAGCCTGCCGGGCATGATGTCGAGTTGAGCGAGCCCGCCGAGGATACGAGCGGCTCGTTGGAGATCAACTCCTCTTCCTCCTCATCTTCAGACAGCTCGCCGCAAGCAGAGCCCCCAACTCCACCAAGAAGGCGTCTCCGCAAGGCTGGGGACGTAGTGGAGCGGCGGACGAGTCGACAGTCGCCGCGCCACGTGACACGCTCCATCGTGGCAAGCACTGTTGCCGTGGGAGCACCTCACGCTGCTGCGGCAACTGGAGCGGGGTCCTCCCGGACCACCGCTTCTGCTCCTGCGATTCTCACGCCGCGGCGGCAGCCGGAGCGGGGATGTCTCGGACCACCGCCACTGATCCCGCCAAGCGGCCAAGGGAACCTACACCTCCGCCTCCTCGCACCAGAGGAGAGCCGGACTTCGACTTCTCCGCGCTCAGCTCCGACGAGGAAGAAGAAGAGTAAGATACTTTGCTGTACTTGTAGTTCTTCAATTCTTGCTGTTTTGTCTTGTATCTCATTCGCTTTACTCCGAACTTATTCCTTTTCAGGACTCTGGCCTAGAGAGCGGAGAAGAGAGCCAAGGTCCCGGCGCGTCCAAAGGAGGTGATTATCGTCGAGGACGAACCCACCGCAACAGCGGAGGATGCGCCCGAGACCACCTTGCCGGACCCGGCAACTGTTCTCCAGAGCAGCCCTCAGCGCAGCACCCGACGTAAGTATATGGTTCGTTTTCCGCTGTTACGCATGCATGGATGCTTTTTTTTTGCTGACATCTGATTGTTGGTTTGCGTAGGAGCAGAGCAGCCACACCAGGAGCGCCCGGAAACCGCCCCCGACATGCCATCTGCTTCGACTACGCCGCCAAGGGAGAGTTCTCCGGCAAGGGGGAGTTCCCCGGCAAGGGAGAGTTCTCCGGCGAGGGACAGCACCAGCGGCCCCTCGGCGGCCGAGACTACGACTGCCAAACCCGGTACAGGTAATCCTCTTGCTTCAAAACTTCCCTTGGGTTTTTCTTCTTTTGATCTTCTTTTTGGGTATTTGCTTGACTCTTTATCCCTTTTCCGGCCGTCAGACCCATCTGTTACGGAGCCGATGAAACCGAGGTTGCCGGCGAGGAGAACACGCGCGGCAATACCGATCACGCCGCTGCCACCGAAGAAGCAGCCGACGCTGATGATCCCGCCGGCAAAGAGGCCACCAAAGCTGCCGCCGCAAAAGCCGGCGAGGGGTCTGACGATCGTACTGACGGCCCTGAGGCCGCAGGAGCGCCAGGTGCTACGCCGACCGCCGATCCCTCCACCGCTGCCGCAGCGCCAGGCTCCGAAGAGCCCCAGCCAGGCGTCTACTTGAAGGTCGGCGACAACGTCTTCATCAACCTCCCCTGGGCGTCAAGCTCCAGGGCGCCGGTCGAAGGAGAAAACTTCGATGGAGGGGTGCTCGCCTCCGCCGGGCTGACGCTGGTTGACGCGCCGAGCGGCAGCAGCGGCGAGCCTGAGGAGGAGCGGCTGCTGCGGAAGCTGGTGTCGCTCTACCGCGCCCGGCAAGCCAAGCTGGAGTCCCGAGAGGCTCTTGTCAAGAAGGCGGGAGCAAACATCGAGAAGCGCGCGGAGGAGCTCCGGGGTCTCAACCAGGAAGCTCTCCGATCCCTGGCAGAGGAGCGGGAGCAACTCGCCGAGGAGCAGAAGGCCTTCTTCCTTGAGATGGCTGAAGTCGGAGAGCAACAGTGGCTTGCCGCTGAGAAGCTGTCCGTGCAGGAGGGCGAGCTGGTGCAGCGGAAAGTCAACCTTGACAACCATGAGGAGGAGCTTACCGCGCGCGAGCAATCACTTGGCGGAGCCCTCAAGCAAGCAGAGGATGCTGCCGCAGCTGCCGAGGCCGCCAAGAAGGAGCTGGAGACGAAGGTGGCGCGACTGGAGGCCGATCTCAAGGCGAGCGGTGAGGAGCTTGCCGCTCTCAAGCGTGAGCGGGAGAAGGACGCCCACAGCAACTCAGAGCTGCAGGTTCGTCTCGCTGAGAAGGGCAAGGAACTTAGCGCCGCCAAGGACTCCAACACAGATCTTGAGTTGAAGCTGACTACTTTGACCAAGACGCTGGACGGCGCCAGGGAGCAGGAGGTGGCCTTGAAGGAGGAGATCAAGGTCGATAAGGCGCTACTGGCGAGTGCTGCTGCCGCCCAGAACACTTTTAGGGAGAATGTGGAGCACTGGACGGAGGGTCTCGTGAATGCTGCCGTAGACATTGACAGGGAGCTGGTGCAGCTGGGGATGGAGGATCTCGGGTATCCCTCCGACGAGAACCTCCAACCCAGCGCCAAGCTCACCTTGTTCTTCAAAGGCGTGGCGACGGCCCTCCAGCGACTCCGGGAGAAGATCCCAAAGCAGCTGGCCGACGAGTCGCGCAAGATCTGCGTGGGAGCTCTTCAGAAGGTGTTGGTGAAGGTGGCCTTCCGCAACCCGAGCCTCAACCTCACCAATGTCCTCAAGACCCTGCCGCCGGATGCTGATCTGGAAGCGCTCAAGACCCTTGTCGCACCCATTGTGGACAAGGTGAGCGGGATCAAGAGGATTGAGGGCGACCGCGTAGACTAGGCCGCCTGTTTTCTTCTTTTCTTGTCGCTGTTGTTCATGTTATGAGAACAATCTATTAGAGCCGCGACAAGCTATCTTGTAATATAACTCTATTTTGGGTAACGATTGCAATGTTATTTCCTTTACTTGATTCCTTCATTTGTATGTTTTTGCCTTACGCTTTTAGGGAACTTCCCGGCGCAGGCACCTTAGCCGCGAGCGCTGAGTGCGGGACGTCAGCATCCTGCTGGCGGTGCCGCTACCGACAAGAAACCTTGTCGCAACTAGTCGCAGCTCACTTAAGTTGTTGAGCGGATTCGAAACAAAGTAAGGGCGCAACTAGTCGCAACTAGTGGCAACACACTTAAGTTGTTGAGCGGACTCGAAACAAAGTAAGGGTGCAACTAGCTACGAGTTGGTTCCTCCGCGCACAGGTTTTCCATACAAAGCACGGTCGTTCAAGGAAGGTAACTTAAAAATTTAAGAAATCTGATTGCTCAAGCTTTGGCAAATTAGCTTTTCTGTTGTTTGCTTCCCGGCAAGGCGAAACTTTCTTGAACGACGTCTGGTCCATACCGACGTCTGGTCCATACCATTATCTTCTCCTTCCCCCCGGCAAACTTGTGGGCGAGGGAACCTTCCTTTCCTTGAAAAAAGGAAGAAAAGAAAATAAAGATATGGAGCCTTACGGCTCGTTATTGCTTACCGGGGGTAGGTGATGCACAAAGTGTCAGATAACACATGCAAAAAATAGAAAGCATGAAACTGTCAAGATGTGCGGAGCACATGAGCTTTACCTATGCACGGGGTCTGCGCCCGGCATTGTACGAAGGATTACATGCAACAGCGGCAAGACTTGTACAAAAGGTGGTTGCCGGAACAGGTTCCGGCAACCGTGCCTTACGGGTAAAACTTACGAAGATGCTCAATGTTCAAGGAGTTGCTCACCGGAATGCCATCTTCGGTCTCAAGGCGGACATCGCCAGGCCTAGTGACTCGTTTCACCCGGTAAGGGCCTTCCCACTTCGGCGTCAACTTGTTGGAATTCTTGGCGGACTGAACGCGCCGAAGAACAAGGTTGCCTTCCTCGAGACTTCTGGCGTTAACTTTGCCGCTATGGTAGTGACGCAAAGCTTGCTGGTAGCGAGCAGCTCGTACAGCAGCCTGAAGATGGTCTTCCTCAAGGAGCAGCGCGTCATCTTGTCGCAGCTGCTCTTGCTCAAGCTCATCATAAGCGAGCACTCGAGGTGACCCGTATACGAGTTCCGTGGGGAGAACTCCCTCTGCTCCATAGAGTAGAGCGAAAGGTGTCTGGCCAGTGGCTCGATTTGGCGTCGTCCTGATCGACCAAAAGAACCACCGGCAGCTCCTCAATTCAGTTTCTTCCGCACTTGTGCAGCCTGTCGAAAGTCCTGGTCTTGAGCCCACGCAGCACTTCAGCATTTGCCCTCTCCGCTTGACCGTTGCTTCTCGGGTGAGCAACAGAAGCGAAGCAGACCTTGGCGCCAAGATCTTGGACGTACTGTGTGAAGGTGCGGCTCGTGAATTGCGTACCGTTGTCGGTGATGATCCTGTTAGGGATCCCGAAGCGGCAAACAATCGACCTGAAGAACTTGACTGCTGACTGTGCTGTCACCTTCCTCACTGCTTCCACTTCCGGCCACTTTGTGAACTTGTCGATTGCAACGTACAAGTACTCAAAGCCCCCGACTGCTCGGGGAAAGGGGCTGAGGATGTCGAGCCCCCAGACCGAAAATGGCCAGGATAAAGGGATCGTCTGGAGAGCTTGAGCTGGTTGGTGTATCTGCTTGGAATGGAACTGGCATGCTTCACACTTGGTTACTTGTGCAGTTGCATCCTGGAGGGCTGTCGGCCAAAAGAAACCTTGCCTGAATGCTTTGCCGGCAAGTGCTCTTGCGCCAATGTGGTGACCACATATGCCTCCATGTATCTCTGCCAACAGCTTTTGTCCGTCTTCCCGGTGAATACACTTCAATTTCACACCGTTGAGTCTTCTTCTGTACAGTGTGTTGTCGACAAACTGGTACATACTTGACTGCCGGGCTACTCTTTCCGCTTCTTCTTGCTCTTCGGGAAGTTCTCCTGTCTGAAGGAAACGGATAATCTGCTGTGCCCATGCTGGAGCTTGTGGCTCGACAACAAGGACTAAAGGCACATCTGCTGCTGCGGGAACATCCGCTTCTACGGCGAGAACCTGCGGTTCAGCCGGAGCTTGACATTCCCCGGCAAGCTTGCCGGAGCAAGACTTGTCGGGAGCTTCTGCTTCAACGGAACAAACCCTAGGGCTTGCCGGAGCAGACTGCTCCTCAGTGCTCTTGGTGTTGATCTTGGGGACCTTCTTGGCGGCGGCTTCGGGAAGCTCTGCCGGAAAATAGTCACCAGAAATCAACTTCCTCTTCTTGCTCTGTCCAGTTGGTGGCGTTACAGACGGTTGAGTCAGCTTGAGCACAAAGATCCCTGGTTCCACAGGTAACTTTAGTGCGGCGCACTTCGACAGGCCATCGGCAATGTCGTTCTGAGCTCTTGGAACATGCTCCATTTGTAGGCCGTCAAAGCGCTCTTCTAGCTTTCTCACTTCATCAACGTAGGCTTCCATCAACGGACTCTGATAACTCTTGTGCACTTGGCGGACGACAAGCTGCGAGTCACCCCTGACAATGAGCTTCTTGATCCCAAGGTCTGCCGCGATCCTGAGACCGGCAAGCAAACCTTCATACTCTGCGGTATTGTTTGTTGCTTGCTCCTTGTGAAAGTGCATCTGGACTACGTACTTGAGGTGCTCTCCGGTGGGTGCAACAAGCAGCACGCCAGCACCGGCGCCTTGCAGCGAGAAGGCACCATCAAAGTACATCAGCCACTCTTTGCTTGCTTCTTTGACGGGGATGCTCGTTTCTGGAATTTCTTCATCTGGTGTTGGCGTCCACTCTGCTATGAACTCTACCAATGCTCTGCTTTGGATAGTTGAAGTGCTCTCAAACTTGAGGCCAAAGCTTGACAGTTCCAGTGCCCACTCAACAATCCTGCATGTTGCTTCTGGATTCTGCAGTATCCTCTTCAGCGGAAAGCGAGTTACAACTATGATCTCATGTGCTTGGAAGTAATGGTGCAGCTTTCTCGAGGCCATGAGAAGGCCGAAAAGCAATTTCTGCACACCAGAGTACCTTGACCTAGCCCCCTGCAGAAGGGAACTGACAAAGTAAACTGGGCGCTGCACCATTCTCTTCTGTATCTCCTCGCGCGCCTGCGCAGATCCATCTTTGTCGGGACCAGAGCTTGTCGGGGAAGCCCCCTGCTTGTCGTTGGATGCGCCTGCCGTGGTTGCTGGCTCATCATCTGCCTCCCTCTCCGCTACTAACGCAGCACTAACCACTTGATTGGTTGCCGCTATATACAGCAGCAACTTCTCTTGTGGCTTAGGTGCGACAAGTATTGGAGTGGAGGACAGGTATCTCTTTAAGTCTTGCAGCGCAGCCTCTGCTTCCGGAGTCCATTTCATTGGACCTGCCTTTTTCTATATTTTGAAAAATGGCAGGGCGCGCTCAGCAGACTTAGAGATAAACCTGCTGAGAGCAGCCACGCAACCGGCAAGTCTTCGTACATCCTTGACGCGCTTTGGTGCTTCGATCTGCTCAATGGCCTTGATCTTGTCGGGATTGGCTTCAATTCCCCGCTGAGACACGAAGAACCCGGGAAGCTTGCCGGAAGGGACTCCAAACACACACTTCTCGGGGTTGAGCTTGAGGCTGATCTTGCGCAGATTTGCAAAGGTCTCGTCTAAATCTTTAATCAGAGTTGCCTTTTCCTTGCTCTTGACCACTATGTCATCCATGTAGGCTTCCACATTTTTGTGTATTTGTGGCTCAAAAGCGACATGGACCACTCTCGCAAATGTTGAACCAGCATTCTTTAAACCGAAAGGCATCCGTATGAAACAGTACGTGCCACATGGAGTGATGAATGCGGTCATCTCCTCATCCTCTTCTGCCATGAAGATCTGATGGTATCCTGAGTATGCGTCAAGAAATGAAAGCAAGTCACATCCGGCCGTGGAGTCAACAATCTGGTCTATGCGCAGCAAGGGAAATGGGTCTTTGGGACAAGCTTTGTTAACATCAGTAAAGTCGATACAAAGCCTCCATTTCCCGTTTGCCTTGCGCACGACTACAGGATTGGCCAACCACGTAGGATGGAGCACTCCTCTGACAAGGCCTGCTGCTTCCAACTTCTTGATCTCTTCTGCGATGAATTCTTGGCGCTCCACTGCTTGCTTCCTGACCTTCTGTTTGACGGGCCGCGCATGAGGACAGACAGCAAGATGGTGCTCAATTACTTTCCTGGGAACACCGGGGATGTCGGACGGTTGCCACGCAAACACGTCGACGTTCGCCCGCAGGAAAGCAATGAGCGCGCTTTCCTATTTAGGGTCAAGAGTGGCACTGATGGTGAAGGTACCACCAGTGCCGTCCTCCTTAGCGGACACCTTCTTGGTCTCTGGCGGATTCGCCATTGACATCTTACACTTGCCGGTGCAGCTCGATGGTGCGTCCTCGACGGTAGCGCAGCACTCCGAAGAGGTGCGCTTGCCGGAGTGGGCATCAGAACTCTTGCCGGACTTGGTCTTCTTCTTCCTCCCGGGAGCTTCAACGGCAGGTGACTTGCGATATGTTGCGGCTGCCGCTTCCCGGTAGATCTTGTCGGCACAGATAAGAGCATCCTTCTTGTCGCCAGGGACAGAGATGACACTTATCGGGCCTGGCATCTTCAGCATGTTGTATGCGTAGTGAGAGGCTGCCATGAACTTGGCGAGTGCTGGACGGCCGAGTATCCCATTGTAAGGCAATGGAAAATCGGCGACGTCAAAAGTGACCCTCTCAGTCTTGAAGTTCAACTCGCTGCCAAATGTCACCGGCAACGTGACTTTCCACTTCGGCTTGCTCCTTCCCGGGTTGATTCCTTGGAATGTGCCGGTCTCTTCAAGCTTGCTGTCAGGGATCTGGAGTTTCTGGAGTACAGCGGAGGAGATCAGGTTCAAGCCTGCCCCACCGTCAACTAGCATCTTAGTGACCTTGAGGTTGCGAATAGTTGGTGAAACCAACATCGGCAAGCACCCGACCGTAGTTGTGCGATCAGGGTGGTCCTCAATATCAAAGATGATAGGCGTGCTGGACCATTTCAGAAGCTTGCGTGACTCGACAGGTGGTTCTGCCGCATTGACTTCCCGCACCCACTGCTTGAGTTGGCGGTGTGAAGTATGCAGAGAAGCACCGCCGTCAATGCATAAGACTTCTGTGGCTTTCTGAAAATCCTGCTCGCTGGTCTCGATATCATCCATGTCTTCATCGTCATCGTCATCTTCATCCTTGTCGCGGCCGCGGGGAGGTCTGTCTCCTTGCCGCTGCTTGGCCTTGCCACGGCGTCCTCCCCGGCCGGGGCGCTTCGTGCTGGATCCTCCAGCACCTCCTTGGGCCTTCTCCTTGTCGCGTCGCTCGTATTCGGCCTTTTGCTGCTCGACAAGCTGCTCGACCTTCTTGCAGCTCTGGAGGTCATGGCCCTTGGTGCGGTGGATCTTGCAGTATTGATTGTTGGTGCCGTCCTGCTTGTCGACGACCGCCACAGCCTGGCAGTTGGTGCATGCGGCAATCTCCTTGCCGGAGCTACCAGCTTTGGCTTTCTTGGCGCCACCTTCGTTGCCGGACTGCTCAATGACTAGCACATCTTTGCCTTCCTTCTTCCTGTTGTTCCGTCGCCGGTTTTTCTTTGCCGGGACAGCATCCTCGCTGTCAGATCCTCCTGCTCCTGTATTCTCTCTGGGGAGTTTCCTCCCTTCCTCAGCACGTGCACACTTGTCGGCCAGGGCATACAGCTCACTGACGTCTCTGATTTTGCACATCGCCATCTCCTCCCGCATCCTGCGGTTACGCACGTTCTGATGGAACGCGCTGATGACCGCGGCAGGGTGGACATCTGGGATGTTGTGCTGCACACGGCCGAATCTCTGAATGTACTTGTGCAGGGGCTCTCCTTCCTTCTGGGCGAGCAGATGAAGGTCACTCTCTTGGCCACGAGGTTTGTGGCCGCCTGTAAAGGCGCCGACAAACTGATGGCATAGGTCTGCCCAGGAGGATATGGAGTTGTCTGGCAAGTGCATGAGCCAGGACCTGACGTTGGGTTTGAGCACCAGCGGGAAGTAGTTGGCAAGGATCTTGTCGTCCCGCCCCCCGGCAGCTTGCACCGCGATGGTGTAGATGCTGAGGAACTCCGACGGATGCGACTTGCCGTCGTACTTCTCTGGTACATCTGGCTTGAAATTCTTCGTGCTGGGCCATTGGACTTTCCGCAGCTCACGAGTAAACACAGGGCAACCTACCGCGTACGGCAAGTTGCCTGGTTCCCCTGGCGCATGCATGTCGACAAAGGGCCCAGCGCGCTGGTCCGATTGACGCCGCGCTTCTCTTCGGCGCTCGATGCGAGTACGAGCGTCTTCTTGCTGTCGTTCGTGAAGAACTTGGCGCTGATCGCGACGAGCTCGTGGATCTGATGACGCGGTAGAGTCGCTGTCGAGGTGGATCCGACGAGCCGACGATCTTGGCCTTCGGGGCAGAGAGTGCACGGTGGTTGCACCCTCACCAGTTTTGTTGCCACCGGCTCGTGCCTGGCTGACTTGCCGCGGCTGCGATGTACTCGGCTGCCGTGGAGTGTCGCCGTTGGCGAAGCCGATGAGACTCTGAATAGTGGCCCTGCATTCGTCGATCTTGTCTGCCGTTGGAGGGTAGTCTAGGAGCAGTTGAGCTCGCGCCAAAGCTTCTGCCAAAGTGGTGGGTGGCGGTGGCGAACGGTGCGAGGAGCGGGATATGCTCGGACTTTTAACTATGTTAGAAGGAGCAGTATCCCGTCCGGGCGACCGTGCCTCGCTCGTGCCAGCATGTTGGCGTGCATGCTGGTCTTGAGCGCTCCGAGATCCACCAGCTCGATCTTGGTCCAGCAAACGTATGGTACCGTGAGTACCATGACGCTGCCGGTCCCGCGCCTCCTGAGATGGGCGCGGTGCATGTACGGACGCCGAGGTCTTGGAGTGCGCCCGGTCGTTGTGGGAGCCGGCTACGCCGCCGATGGGCAGCGTAGCCTTGTCCTTGGACCTGGCAGCACCGTGAGCTCCCTCGTCGACGCCCGTTCTTCCGCCGGCGTCTACCCCACCAGCCGTTTGCTCCGGCAGTGGTGGGTTCGGCGCGGACGGAGCAGCCGCTTCCGAAGCCTTCTTCTTTGGCGGCATGTCAATGAAGATGATGAAGATCTAGCTCGTGTGAACGCCGGATCAGGTTCACACAACCTCGACGCCCCCTACCTGGCGCGCCAAAGATGTCGGGGAAAATGATCACGAGCACCTATGGGACCGGCGGACCGAGCTCCTTTCGGTTCAGCGGGGGGCGGAGATCGCACGAAGAGCGGATCGAGGCGGAACACACGAGCAGTTTACCCAGGTTCGGGCCGCACGGATGTGTAAAACAGTACTCCTGCTTTGTAGTTTGTATTGAGTTCTTGCTCGGGAGCACTGAGTGCTACAGTACACACCAGCAGCTAACGAGACCGAGCGTGAGTGTTTTTTCCTTCGAACCGCCCCCCCCCCCCCGCGCATGGGCCTCCTTTTATATGCTCAAGGGGTCACCGACAGGTGGCAACGTAGACAAGGGTAAAAATGGAAAGGTGTTGCGGTTGGTACAACTACTTGTACAGTGTATCATACCTAACCCTGACGGCAGGGGACAAAGGCATTGAATGCCCGTCTGCGTCGCCCAAATAGTGCAAAAGGGACCGTCAGGGACGCCACCGCTCGCCATGATGGCAATCTTGTCAGCACCGCTTGCCACCGTGCACCGCTGGCTGCACAGCCTTCCGCCACGTACGCCTGGAAGGGTCCCAGAGCGACACGTTGGTGGATGTGCTGGAGCGCGGGTACAGAGTGGTAGCTTTCCGCGGTCGTTGCCTTGTCGCGTCCGGGAGCTTGCCGCTCACCGGGCCTTGCCGGGAGGCGTGGCGCGTCGCGGCAAGTTCCTTGAGATGCCTTGGTTGGCCTTCCCGGCAAGCTCCTCTCGCCGGGGTGTTGTGCCTTGAGTGGCCTTCCCGGCAAGCTCCTCTTGCCGGGGCCTTGTCTCCTTGGCTTGAATACTTTGTTCTTGAATGGCTCCAAAGGAACCACAAAGGACCTTGGCGGTCACCCGGCAAGCCTTGCCGCGGGATGCTGCGACTGCCCGTGCACAAGTTCGGGATACTAGGGTACCCCTACTCTAGTACACCGACAGTTACTTGATGAAATAAATCATAATATGCATGACTTTGCTGTTAGAGTTGCAACTAGAGGAGGTAAAATGACTCAGGAACCACTTTATCCTAAGGGAGACCCTAAAAGAATTGAACAAGACTCACAAAGAAATAACACTAGTATAGCTAGTCCTTCTAGAAAGAAAAAGAAAAAGAAGAATGGTAGGACTATGCATGCCACTAGTGAACCTGAAGTAGGCAAACCTCCGTACAATGATAATGATATTTCTATCTCTGATACTGAAACTCAATCTAGTAATGAACACTTACCTAGAGATAATCAAAAAGATAATGCTGATATTCATGAAGATGTTCAACCAAATGAATAAGAACTAGAAAATGATGTTGAGATAGAACGACCTGTTGATCTTGATAACCCACAACCTAAGAATAAAAGACATGATAAAAGAGACTTCATTGCTAGAAAACACGATACAGAAAGAGAATCGTGGGTTCAAAAACCTATGCCTTTCCCACCCAAGTCAACTAAAAAGAATGATGATCAAGAATTTGAACGCTTTGCTGAAATGCTGAGGCCAGTCTTTTTGCGTACTCGCTTGACTGACATTTTAAAACTGCCTCCTTATGCAAAGTATATGAAAGACAACATCACTAATAAGAGAAAAATACCAGAAGCTGAAATCTCCACTATGCTTTCTAGTTATACTTTCAAAGATGGAGTACCTAAAAAACTTGGAGATCCGGGTATACCAACTATACCTTGCTCTATAAGAAAGAATTATGTGAAAACTGCTTTGTGTGATTTAGGAGCTGGTGTTAGTGTTATGCGTTTCTCTTTATATAAAAGACTTGACTAAAATAAACTCACACCTACTGAAATATCTTTTAAAATGGCTGACAAGTCAACTGCCATACCTATCGGTATTTGTGAGGATGTGCCCGTTGTTGTTGCTAATGTTACTATCTTGACTAACTTTGTTATACTTGAGATGTCTGAGGACGATAATATGTCTATTATTCTTGGTAGACCCTTCTTGAATACTGCAGGAGCAGTTATTGATTGTAATAAAAGCAAGGTCACTTTTCATATTAATGGTAATGAGCATACGGTGCACTTTCCGAAGAAACAATTCCAAGTGAAGGGTGTTAACGTTATTGAAAAATCTCCGACAATCACTATTGGAAGTTTTCAAATACCTCTACCTACTGTCAAAAAGAAATATGAAATGCTTATTATTGGGGATTTTCATATCTCCGTTGAGGTAACTGAGTGATTTACGAAAGTTCTTCGGTCTCATGCCAACCGAAAGTGGTTGTTAATAAGACTTGATCAACCTTATTAATGAATCATTTTGAGCGGTATGAAGTCGATGAATTTAGTAAGCACTACCTTCTTTCCCTACTTTTTATTTTCTATTTTTACTATTCAAATAAAATAAAATGTCATGTTTAGTATGCTTTCTGAATTTCCCGTGCAATAAAAAATGACCCAAAAATAAAAGTTCTCAGAATGCCCTGAAAATTTTATACGATTTTTTTCTGAATATTTCTGAATTTCTGGTGCAAATAATACCAGAAAGAGGTGCACGCCAGGACCCCCAGGTGCACCCTGGTGGGTTGAGGTCCCCACGTGGGCCCTCTCGCTTACCTCTTTACCCCACATCATCACTTACCTCAAGAAAAAAATCTCCATTGCTCTCTCTCCCGTGTTCTTGAGCTCAAACACGCGGATTTCGATCTCTTTGCTCGAAGCTCCGTTTCCGAAACTGTTTCGGGGGATTGTTGCTTGGTATGTGACTCCACCATTTGTCCAATTAGTTTTTGTTTTTGTTGTTTATACTTTGAATAATTAGCTACTCTTGGTGCTGCTGTAGATGTGCTTGCAAGTTGAATTCTTAGTTTTCTAAGTAGTTCGAATGCTTGCTTTGGCTTCTATGTATCCCTATGAGTAGTTACTATCAATTTTGTGAAGTTTTGTTGAGAAAATTTTGTGAACTAAAAATTCTGATTTTTGTTCATAGGAAAAATTGTACGTGAACATAAATATCTTAAGGAAGTTTGGCTCAAAGAAGAACTCCTAGGGTGTTATTGGGGAATCTTCTCACAATTATCTCCACCCTCGGAGGTTGACGGAAGTGCGGCCGTGTGAATGGCCGCACATCCCGTTCCTGCAAGAGGCTGGAATTCTTGAGGAGTTCATGCAATATATTGCTAATGCCGGCCTCAATGACTTCATCGCAGATGAGTGTGACCAACACCAAATCCTCACAAACGTCTTTGTACAAAGTTTTACTTTCTTGCATAGAATTAATCCTCCTGAAGTGAGCTTTGATTTATATGCTGAAAACCATCAGATACCACTTACTGAGTTTTGTAACATATGCATGATCCCGTCTTATGGGAGCTTGGCTGAGCCTAGGTCGGCCGAGTTTGAGGCCTTTTGTCGCACTTTAACAGTGGGTGATGAGAGAGGAGTGTCAGCCATCACAGTCGCTGGCTTACACTTTCCTATTGTTCGCTATTTTTTCCTTTTTATTACCAAATGCTTGCTTGCTAGGGAGAAGGTGGGTGCACTTAGTTCACCAGACCTTGCTGTTTTGCATCGTGCACTGGAGGGCGACAACACGCATAGCTTGGGAGCTATTGTGGCTCGTCGCCTGCATCTTAATAAATCCCAGGGTAAAATACATGGTGGTATTTTTGCCACTCGTTTGGCAGACCATTTCGGGGTTGTGAGACGCCCTCACGATGACCCTCTGACTAAGGTTTACCTAGACTGTGCAGCCATGGATCACCATAACTTTCTTGCACATGATCGTCCTGATATTGCCATTCCTTACAACCTGGTCTATAGCGTTATCACTCGTGATGTTATTCCATTACCTGCGTCTGCTTTGTTTAATTCAGTTGCCAGGAGCGGATACTGGATTATGCCTGCAGACATCATCGCCTACTAGAATGTCCACGCTGCTGCAGAAGCTGCGGAGGGGCCTCAGCAGTGGGATGAGTAGATGCCTACTCCTCGGGATCCCTACTACCCTCTAGGCTACTGGTCGATTACCAAGCTAGGCCAAAGGCCTAAGCTTGGGGGAGTACATGTTTCTCACCGACACTACATTTATGTTTACATATCATTCTATTTGTTGGTGCTCACACTTCTTGATTGTATCATCCATGATTAGATTTATTTTCTTGCTTTCTTCTTGTGTGTTTGAAAAACTTTAGAAAAACCAAAAAAATTAGTTTTAGTAATTTACCTTCTATGCATGCTTAGTAGTAGCACTAAAAATAAAATCCAAAAGATTTCCTTGTTCTTCTTTTTCTTGTTGGGAGCTTTCCCGTGTAAATAGTTTTTCTAGTTTCGCTTTTCCCTTGTATTCACGTGTTCAAGAAAACCAAACAAAAAACTGCCTAAATATTTCAGTGTGTTTCTCTGAATTTCTTTTCCTTTTATTCGAATTGTACCGAGGAGAAAACTACGATGAAAATGTTGAGTGGCTCTCATCTGAATAATTGTTGAACTAATGAAGAGCACATTTTACCTTATCTTCTCCTGTTGAATAAAATGTTTCGCAGATCCCAGCTTATTCCACGGCACTCTTGCACTATTATTATTTTTATATCATTCGGTCGTGCAAGTGAAAGGCAATAATGACGATATACGATGAACTGGTCGTGGCAAGGAGAAACTGGTATGAACTCGACTTTTTCCGTTTGTGTAAATATGTTTAACCAAGTTACCATGATTTAGCTCATTATGATTAAACATGTTTGCCATGATAATTAGAAATTATAGTTTCTCATGCCATGCATAAGTAGCTAAGAGTTAATAATGATTTATCTTGGATATCAACATAGCGTTAAAATTATTGTGATGTAGGATGATGATACAGTATCCTCCTCTGAAGGTTCAAGTGGCTTAACTTGGCACATGTTTATGCATGTAGTTGAATCAAAACCAACATAGATGCTATGATATTTATGTTCATGGTGTCCATATCCTACTCATGCGAGTGTCTAATGTTTATTATGCATGATGCACGTTCATTACCATTGTTGCTCTCTAGCTGGTCGCTTCCCAGCCCATTTGCTAGCCTTCACCTGTACTAAGCGGGCATACTGTTTGTGCATCAAATTCTAAAACTCAAAGTTATTCCAGATGAGTCCATCATACCTACCTATATGCGGTATTACCCTGTCGTCCTAAGTAAATTTTCATGTGCCACCTCTAAAAACTTAAAATAAATATCATTTTTGTGTGTCTGGATCGTTCATGGAACGACATGAGGTGGTCGGTATTTTCCATGCTAAGCGGGTTATTCTTAGGTTGAGTGTTTATTCACTCACCATTGTACGAGAAAAGGGCGGTAATAGGGATTCAAAGTCCCAACTTGCAAAAACAAAAAGCTTACAAATAAACAAACAAAAACTCCCAATGGAGTTCAAACATTTACTTTTCTTCTTGGGAACCACCACTAGCTCATTTAGCATGGGAGATATGATAGCTGATTGTCGTGAAGTGAATGAGAAGGGTGCACCTGTCAAAATATCATTTACCTCTATTTAAAAAACTTGATCTCTGGCACCTCTACAAATCATTGCTTCCCTATGTGAAGGGACTGTCTATTTACTTTTATGTTGGTTCATCACCTTCTCTAATAAGCGCCAGATCTGAGAGCATTGTTGTCTTGCCTATGCATTGTGTGTTGTGAATGTTGGGTGTTAGCATGACTGGATCTTTTCTACCATGGATTACAATGTTTAGTCGCTGCTTGAACTTTGGAGGTGCTCTGCATTTACGTTTTGCGGTCTCAGAAAGGGCTAGCAAGATACCACTATTGTCATATTATATCATGGTTGTATTGACAATGTGTTGCTATTTGAGATCTCTTATTATCGTTCGCTAGCTGACTATGTCATTGATATGAGTTAATATAATCTTTAAATGTTATTGTTCACACGGTTAGCTATAATGTTGGCTGAACACCTGGGTGTTGTTTAAACTTATTTATATATGCAAACAAGAGCAAAAGAGTTCGTAAAAGTTTTTCTTTCTCAATTTCAGTTTATCAACTGAATTTCTTGAGGACAAGAAATGGTTTATGCTTGGGGGAGTTGATACATCTCCAACGTATCTACTTTTCCTCATGCTTTTCCTCTTGTTTTGGACTCTAATTTGCATGATTTGAATGAAACTAACCCCGGACTGACGCAGTTTTCAGCAGAACTACCATGGTGTTGTTTTTATGCAGAAATAAAAGTTCTCGGAATGAAACAATACATTGCGAGGATTTTTATGGAATAAAAGAGTATTACTAGAGCCCAGACCCACCAGAGAGGGGCCCCTGGGTGGGCACAACCCACCAGGGTGCGCCCCCTCCCTCGCGCGCCCAGGTGGGTTGTACCCACCTGGTGGCCCCGCAGACAAGAACCCTGACCCTATAAATTCCTATTTTTGGAGAAAAATGGGAGAGAAAGAATTATTGCGATCCACAAGACGCAGCCGCCGTCACCTCCTATTCTTCCTCGAGAGGCCAGATCTGGATCGAGTCCGTTTGGGGCTCCGGAGAGGGGGGTCTTCGTTCTTCGTCATCACCAACCCTTCTCTATCGCCAATTCCATGATGCTCCCCACCGGGAGTGAGTAATTCCTTCGTAGGCTCGCTGTTCGGTGAGGAGTTGGATGAGATTTATCATGTAATCGAGTTAGTTTTGTTAGGGCTCGATCCCTAGTATCCACTATGTTCTTAGATTGATGTTGCTATGACTTTGCTATGCTTAATGCTTGTCACTTTGGGCCTGGGTGCCATGAACTCAGATCTGAACCGTTTATGAATTCATCCTTATATCCATGTTTTAGATCCAATCTTCCAAGTTATAGTCACCTATTACATGTTATGATCCGGCAACCCCGGAGTGACAATAATCGGAACCACTCCCGGTGATGACCGTAGTTTGAGGAGTTCATGTATTCACTATGTGTTAATGCTTTGTTCCGGTTCTCTATTAAAAGGAGGCCTTAATATCCCTTAGTTTCCAATATGGACCCCGCTGCCACGGGAGGGTAGGACAAAAGATGTCATGCAAGTTCTTTTAATAAAGCATGTATGACTATTTATGGAATACATGCCTACATTATATCGATGAACTGGAGCTAGTGCCGTATCGCCCTAGGTTATAACTGTCACATGATGAATATTATCCAACAAATCACTTATCCAATGCCTACGATTCGTTACAGATAGATCTTGCTAAGTTACTACTACTGCTGCTACTGTTACACTTGCTACAAAATTACCGCTATCACTGTTACTGTTACTTGCTGCTGTCACTACTATCAGAACTATCAAACTACTTTGCTACTGATCACTTTGCTGCAGATAATTAATCTCCGGGTGTGGTTGAATTGACAACTCAGCTCCTAATACCTTCAAATATTCTTTGGCTACCCTTGTGTCAAATCTATAAATTTGGGTTGAATACTCTACCCTCGAAAACAGTTGCGACCCCCTATATTTGTGGGTTATCATAGTCCAATTCAGAGGAGCCACAAGGTGGCCACAAGGGTGCAGGGCGCGCCTAGGGGGTAGGGTGCGCCCCTACCTTGTGGGCCCCTCGTGACCCCCCTTACCTACTTCTTACTCCTATATATTCTCAAATATTGCCAAACCCTCAAAAAAGCCATGAAACCACTTTTCCGCCACCGCAACCTTCTGTACCCGTGAGATCCCATCTGGAAGCCTTTTCCAGTACTCTACCGGAGGGGGATTCGGCCACGGAGGGCTTCTACATCAACACAATTGCCCTTTCAATGAAGCGTGAGTAGTTTACCACAGACCTACAGGTCCATAGCTAGTAGCAAGATGGATTCTTCTCTCTCTTTGATCCTCAATAACATGTTCTCCTCGATGTTCTTGGAGATCTATCCGATGTAATCTTCTTTTGTGGCGTGTTTGTCGAGATCTGATGAATTGTGAATTTATGGTCAGCTTATCCATGAATATTATTTGAATCTTCTATGGATTATTATATGCATGATTTGGTATCTTGGTAATTCTCTTTGAACTATCGGTTTGGTTTGGCCAACTAGATTGGTTTTTCTTGTAATGGGAGAAGTGATTTGCTTTGGGTTCAGTCTTGCGGTGTCCTCACCAAGTGACAAAGTAGGGGTAGCGAGACACGTATTGTATTGTTGCCTAAATAGATGGGGTTTTCATCATATTGCTTGAGTTAATTCCTCTACATCATGTCATGTTACTTAAAGTGTTACTCTATTCTTCATGAACTTAATACTCTAGATGCAGAATCATTTCGGTCGATGTGTGGAGTAATAGTAGTAGATGCTGAATCGTTTCGGTCTACTTGACACGGACGTGATGCTTATATTGCACAATCATTACCTTAGATATCATCATAACTTAGTGCTTTTCTATCGATTGCTCGACAGTAATTTGTTCACCCATTGTATTATTTATTTGCCTTCAAGAGAGAAGCCTCTACTGAAACCTATGGCCCCGGGTCTATTTTCCGTCATACTAGTTTCCGATCTACTATTTTGCAATCTTTTACTTTCCAATCTATAAACCAAAAACACAAAAATATTTTATCTTTTGTTTATCTATCTCTATCGGATCTCACTTTTGCAAGTGACTGTGAAGAAATTGACAACCCCTTTATCGCGTTGGGTGCATGTTGTTTGATTGTTTGTGCAGATATTGGAGATTTGTGCATTCATATCCTACTGGATTGATACCTTGGTTCTCAAACTGAGGGAAATACTTATCTCTACTTTGCTGCATCACCCTATCCTCTTCAAGGGAAAAACCAACGCAAGATGAAGAAGTAGCATGTACGTGGACTGAAAGCACTCCATGCATGTGTGTATGGATTAATTTCTCCAGTAACTAGGCGCCATGGTATAACTGCCGATGCTATTTGTAGGTCCAGTCGCTAATCTCCTTGGTCCGAGAGATTGTTGATGCGTGCCCTATAAACTATGATGGAAGGAGAAATTAAATAAGAGTTCTATTTAGTGCACAATTTAAAACAATTTTTATGGAGAGAAAAGATAACCACTCCAACTATATATATATATGCTACAGCCTCAGCGCTTGTTTTCTTGGGCTTGCTCTCTACACAATATATATATACGTTGGAGCCTCAGCGCTTGCAGTTGCTCTCTTCACACTCTCACCCTCTCGAGATCTAAACAAGACTGCATTGGCCTCACTCCCCCCACTGCTTGTCTAAGAGCCGACGGCACTGTCCGCCGAAGAAGAACGCTGTCGGCGGCGGTAAGGGAGGGAATCCACTGCCGACGCCAATGTTCTCTTTCACCCAGCGGCAACACAGGAGGGCCTCCAACCCCTTCTTCCCCATTGCCTACCATAGTGTGGGCAGATCTGCCTCTGGCTGCCCACTAAACCACACCCCGAGAACCTTAAGGTATAATTTACTTAATCAACAGGCATTGCTCTAGCTGCATGTGGTATTTTTTGCTTCTAAACTCGAATCTAGGTGTTGGATCAAATAGGAAACTAGTGGGGAAAGTGTTATAGCATGAACCTAGGACGTGGTTCAAAGAGGAAAGGAAGGGGGAAGTAGTACAGACTGGCTATGTAACACCTATGTGGGTTCAAAAGGGAAAACAATGACAAACGTAGTACACACATTGGTAAGGAACTGATCTTTCTGTGGGTGGGGGACAAGGCTGTAGAGTTTGAGCAGGACTAGATTTGTTGCCGTCACATAAGGAAATGTGTCTAAAGAGAACATAAATGGGACCACCACAAATATGCTCCTTGTTGGTTTGTTGCAACAGACTACGCATCACCCCTTTATACATCGATAGATGCACATGGTGCTGGTGGGTCCAATGTCCCATAAAACACTTTAGCTATTGTTAATCTAATAATGCCGCAGGAAAATTGAAGCAATCCACTGTTAAAAGCAAATTACATGTTTAAAGAATTTTATTGTTAATATAATCTCGATGTTAATACGAATCAATGCCACTGTATGAGAAATGCTACTGTCTTGTTGTCGGTGCAACGAATGTTTATGTTTGTTGCCCAGACTTATACACAGGCACAACAACCCACTATATTGAGCGACCACATATGCAGCAAGGCCAAGCCAGAGAAGCAGCTCCTTGAGGGGTCAAAGGGCGGATCAAGAAGACCAAGACAACAAGTTGTCACCTCGGGAGAGCCTCCCTTCCTGGCAGGAGAGCCTGTCCAGATCGAGGCCGCCCCAAGGGCAAGTCCAAGATTTCCCCGGCAGGTTTGCTGGGTCCGCCAAGGGCGAATCTCCCCGGCAAGGCGCCACCGCTCCACCGCATCGCAGTGCAAATTATCTATTAGTGCAGTGTTGAGCCCTCAGGTGATTAAGTGGCTTCCACTAAGCATGTGCGATACGTCCAAAACGTATCTATAATTTTTCCTTGCTCCATGCCTCTTTTGGGTGATATTGCTATGATATTTATACACTTCCATACACTTTTGATCATATTTGGACTAACCTATTAACTCAGTGCACCCCAGTGCCAGTTTCTGTTTTCTGCTGTTTTTGTATTTCAAGTTTTCACGTTACGAGAACTGCCCGAAAAATCCCGGAAAAATTATATAAAAAATCAGCGTTCCAGAAGCTTCCCGGTAGCCAAAGTACAGCTGGGGGGGGGTGGCCACCAGGGCTCCAGGCGCCCTGGTGGCGCCCCCCCCCCCTTGGCCGCGCCGGGGGGGCGCGTGGGCCCCCCCTCCCGAGCCTCCGCTGATGCCCCCCTTTGGCATATATTTAAGACGTCCCTCAAAACCCTCGAGAGGGGAACCCTTTTTCGCAATCTCATCTATGTTCCGCCGCCGCCGTGCTTCCAAGATCGGGAGCACCAGGAGAACTGTTCCCGGCACCCTGCCGGAGGGGAGGATCACCACCGGGAGCCTCTCCACCACCATGGACACCTCCCGGATGAGTTGTGAGTAGTCTCCCTTGTACCATGGGTCCATGACCAGTAGCTATGTGATGTTCTCCTCCCCTTCTTATGCTTCACTAATTAGACCTCGTGAGCTGCCCTACATGATCGAGGCACATATGTAATCCTTATGCTATTGCTATGTTGAGTTTGCTGTGATCCGATGGATTGTGAGATTATGTTCAGATTGTGTTTGAGTAATATATTTGATCTACCTCTTTTATATTTATGTTCGTAAGTAATTCTTGCATGTTCCCCGTTGTTATTTATTGCTTTGGCCAAGCACTAGGTAGTGACTCCAAGAGGGAACGTTATGCTTGATTGTGGGTTCATGCCCCTCGATGACTAGCTTGAGTGACAGAAACATGAGTCTAGGGGATGTGTTGTTGCCACAAGGGGGAAAACAACGGTGCTTGTGCCCGCGGGTGCAAGGATTGTTTACTTTACGCAAAGTTCTTTTAATGCAGTTGTCTGTTGCTTTGAGTTTACACTATGGGTGGGACTCGCAACTTAATACCAGCGAGATGTTCTGAATAGATATCTCAAGGTGGATGATTAGAAGAAGATATTGATGGATTTCGGTCTACTTGCCTTGGCGTAACGCCCATGCTTTGAACCTCTACCTTTCTTGCAATATAATTAGCATTGGTTTGCGCACATAATTCTGTCAATTGCCCAGCTGTAATTCGTTTACCTCACATAGCTGTTTTATCGTCTTTTGGGAGAGAGACATCACTAGTGAACATCATGGGACCCCAGTCCATATTACCATCACTGATCACATCCGCTATTTACTTTCTGTTTTTACTTACTCTTTGCAGCAATACCTATCACTACTATCACTTGCGATTGATCCTTTGTAAACTACAAGGCCGGAGGGATTGACAACCTCTCTGTACTCGTTGGGAGCAAAGATATTTGTATCTGTGTGCAGGTCCACGTTGATTGCTAATATCTGGCGCCGTTAGCAGTTGACACCTTCTTGTTGAAACTGGGAGTCTCAGGGAAATCGATCCTTGGTATCTTTGCCAAGGGAAAACTTCCGCTACACTGCATCTCAAACCTTCAACTTGGGGTAACCAACGAGGGGCAAGAAGCCATCAAGCAAAGTTTTCTGGCGCTGTTGCCGGGGACTCCACTCTTCAAGATAGGGGAGTTGCACGCTATCTTTTACCTTTGCTTTTTAGTCTTGTTAGTTTACCTTTCAGTTTTTGCATTAGTATCTTTATCGAAAATCACAAAAATAGTTATCTTGCTTGCTTGCTACTATGGGTTCCACCGAGAACACCTAGTTGTGTGACTTCACTAGTCACAACAACGATGACTTTATCTGCACGCCTATCACTACACCTGCCACTTCAGCACCTTCGTATGAAATTAAACCTGCTTTGCTGAACTTAGTTATGAAAGATCAATTCTCCGGTGCTGGAGATGCTGCTGCTTTACACTTGAACAATTTTGTTGAACTTTGTGATATGCAAAAGTACCAAGAAATAGATGGTAATATTGTTAAGCTTAAGCTTTTTCCTTTCTCCATGAGAGGAGGAGCTAAAATTTGGTTTCAATCTTTGCCCAGAAATAGTATAGATTCATGGGACAAGTGCAAAGATGCTTTTATTGGAAAGTACTATCCACCTGCTAAAATTATCCAACAAAGAAGTAACATAATGAATTTTAAACAATTGGATAATGAACACGTTGCCCAAGCTTGGGAACGTATGAAATCTCTTGTCGAGAACTGCCCGACTCATGGTTTGACTACTTGGATGGTTATCCAAACTTTTTATGCAGGCTTGAACTTTACCTCGCGGAACTTGTTAGATTCGGCCGCGGGAGGAACCTTTATGTCAACTACACTTGGTGCTGCCACTAAACTTCTCGATGATATGATGACTAACTATTCCCAATGGCACACCGAACACGCTCCAACAGGTAGGAAGGTAAACTCTGTCGAGGAGATTTCCTCCCTAAATGAAAAAGTTGACTTGATCATGTCTCTACTTTCGGAGCAATCTTCTGTTGATCCTCGTGATGTTCCTTTAAATTCTTTGATTGCTCAAGAGCAAGTAGATGTGAACTTTATCTCTAGAAACAATTTTAACAACAATGCTTATAGGAGTAACTTTGGTAGCAATCCTAGACCGTTCCCCTCTAATTCTTATGGGAATGCTTATCCTAGCACCAAGAACTCCACTACTGAACTAGAGATTATGCTTAAAGATTTCATCACTACCCAAAAATCCTTTAATAAGAGTGTAGAAGAAAAACTAAATAAACTAGATGATCTCTCTTCGAAGGTAGACAATTTAGCCCATGAGGTAGAATTGCTTAAAATTAGAGCTTCTCTTCTTGAGGAGAGGAAGGTCACTCCTATGAATGCTATTCAAGTGCAAATTAATGAAAACATTAGGATGTTGGCTAAACTTAAAGAGAGATGGGCTAGAGAAAGGGAGGAAGAAGATAGAATTAAGAACCTTCCTACCCACCACACTGTTGCTACTATCCAAGTTGTTGAGGATATCCAAACTCTTAGCACCCAATGCGCTCCTGGTCCCAATGGACCTATTAATGGTGATGCTATGACCATAGAAACTACCAGACAAGTGAACCTAAAGGACACCACTACCACTTCACTTGATAGTAGTGACCTTGATTTTGATAATTGCACTCTTACCGAAGTTATTGATTTCCTTCACAAGATGTCTAGAGATCCCTGCACTAGCACGCTGTCGGTGTACTAAAGTAGGGGTACCTTAGTATCCCGACTTGTGCACGGGCAGTAGCAGCGTCCCGTGGTCAGGCTCACCACGCGCCCGCTAAAGCCCACTCTAGTTCCCTTGAAGCCATTCAAGAACAAAGTATTCAAGCTAAGAAGCAAGGCCCCGGCAAGAGGAGCTTGCCGGGAAGGCCGCTCCAGGCTCAAGATTATCCCTTCAGCACAAGACCCTGGCAAGAGGAGCTTGCCAGGAAGGCCAAAGAACAGCATTTCAGAAGACAGGCCGTGGCGCATCGCGCGCCCCGACAAGACCCGGAGAGCGGCAAGCTTCCGGGCCCGGCAAGGTAGCGACCGCGGCAAGGTGCTTGCCGCGGCAAGCTTTCACTGTGTGCCTGCGCTCCAGCTCACCTGGCCACGCGTCGCCCTGGGGCCCTTCTTGGGGCACGTGGCGGATGGCTGTGCAACCTGGGGTACACGGTGGCGAGCCACGATGACGAAGCTACCGTCGTGGCGAACGGAGACGCCCGAACGGACGCTTTTTACACTGTTTTGGGGCGACGGCGACGGGCATTCAATGTCCTTGTCCCCCACCGTCTGGGTTAGGTATAGACCACTGTGCGTACACTGTACATGCACTGTTACAACTACCACCAATTTTACGTTTTTACCCTCACCTACGTTGACACCTGTCGGTGACCCCTTTGAAATATAAAAGGAGGCCCATGCACAACGTAGAGGAGGTTCCGAAACTTGATCACTCCCACGCCCGGTGTAGCTAGTACTGTAGATCTTCTTGCTCCCGAGCCAAGAACTCAATACAACCAAGGCAGGAGTAGGGTTTTACGCATCCATGCGGCCCGAACCTGGGTAAACTGCTCGCGTGTGCCCCTCGATCTGCTCTTTGTGCTCCCTCCGCTCCCTTGCCGTACCGAAAAGGGGCTCCGGTCCCATAGGTGTTCGTGGGCGATCAGTTTCCCCGACATCTTTGGCGCGCCAGGTAGGGGGCGTCGAGGTTGTGCGAACCTGATCCGGCGTTCACGCGGGCGCAACCTTCAGCAGCTTCATCAACCTCATCGACTACTTCAGCATGCCACCGAAGAAGAAAGCTTCGGAGGTAGGAGGCCCGTCCGCGTCGATCCCACCACCACCAGAACCAACGGTTGGTGGGGCAGACGCCGGCGGAAGGGTGGACGCCGGCGAGAACACTCACGGCGCCGCCAAGTCCAAGGACAAGACGGACGACCGAGCCCATTCCAAGACCTCGGCGTCCGTGCACGCGCTACGCCCCTCTCGGGAGGTGCCGGACCAGCGACGGCGTAGTACGCAGAGTACCATCCGCTTGCTGGGCCAAGGACAAGTTGGCGGGTCGCGGGACGCTCAAGGCCAACGCGCTGGCACGAGCAAGGCGCGGTCGCCGGGGGGAGAACCTGCCCCTTCTAACGCGGTTAGCAGTCCGAGCATATCTCGCTCCTCGCACCGCTCGCCACCGCTCCCCTCCACTCCAGCAGAAGCTCTCGCTAGAGCTCAGCTGCTCCTCGACTTCCCTCTAGCGACAGACAAGGCCGAAGACTGGAGGGCCACCATCCAAAGCCTCATCGCCTTCGCCAACAACGACACACCGCAACAGCCGGCAACATCACGGCTGCGGCAAGTCAGCCAAGCGAAGGCCGATGGAGACAAGGCCGCCGGGAGTGCGACTACCGTGCACTCCCCGCCGCGGAAGCAGCAATCGCCGACCCGCCGGATCAACGCCGACGACGATTCTACGGCGTCGTCGGATCTGCGGGCTCGCCGCGACCAGCGCCAAGTCCTCGACGACAGGAGACAAGAGGACGCTCGAACTCGCATCGAGCGCCGAAGAGAAGCACGACGACAGTCCGACCAACGCGCTGGGACCGTTGTGGATATGCACGCGCCCGGTGAACCAGGCGACTTGTCGTACACAGTAGGTTGCCCTGCGTTCACCCGTGAGCTGCGGCAAGTCCAGTGGCCCAGCATGAAGAACTTCAAGTCTGACGTACCCGAGAAGTACGACGGCAAGACTCATCCCTCCAAGTTCCTTAGCATCTACACCATTGCGGTGCAGGCTGCCGGGGGACGGGATGAGAAGATTCTAGCAAACTACTTCCCGCTTGTGCTCAAGCCCAATGTCAGATCTTGGCTCATGCACTTGCCGGAGAACTCCATCTCTTCTTGGGCAGACCTGTGCCACCAGTTTGTCGGCGCCTTCACGGGCGGCCACAAACCCCACGGCCAGGAGAGCGATCTCCACATTCTTGCCCAGAAAGAGGGAGAGTCCCTGCGAAAGTACATCCAGAGGTTCAACCGCGTTCAACACAACATCCCAGATGTCCACCCTGCCGCGGTTATCAGCGCGTTCCACCAGAACGTGCGTAACCGCCGGATGAGGGAGGAAATGGCGATGACCAAGATCCGGGACGCCAGCGAGCTTTACGCTCTGGCCGACAAGTGTGCGCGCGCTGAAGAGGGGAGAAGACTCCCCGGAGAGGATGCTGGAGCAGGAGGAACGAACAGCGAGGATGCCGCCCCGGCAAGGAAAGGCCGGCGGCGGAACAAGAAGAAGAAGAACAAGGAAGTACTGGTTGTCGAGCAGTCCGGCAAGGAGGCTGCCGCCAAGAAGACGCGGGCTGGTGGCTCCGGCAAGGAGGCCACCCCTGTGGCGGCTGCCGACAAGCAGGACGGCTCCGACAAGCAGTACTGCAAGATCCACCGCACCAAGGGCCACGATCTCCAGAACTGCAAGAGGGTCGAATACCTCGTAGAGCAGCAGAAGGTTGAATACGAGCGACGCGACAAGGAGAAGGCCCAGGGAGGCGGAGGTGAGTCCGACAAGAAGCGGCCATTCAATGGCCGGGGAGGACGCCGCGGCAAGGCCAAGCAGCGACAAGGAGACAGACCTCCCCGCGGCCGCGACAAGGATGAAAACGAAGATGATGACGAGGACATGGATGACGGAGACAACAGCAAGCAGGAGTTCCAGAAGGCCACAGAAGTATTGTGCGTCGATGGAGGTGCCTCTCTGCACACTTCCCACCACCAACTCAAGCAATGGGTGCGGGAAGTGAATGCAGCTGAGCCACCCGTCGAGTCGTGCAAGCTGCTGAAGTGGTCCAGCACGCCCATCATTTTCGACCTCGAGGACCACCCTGACCGCACAACTGCGGTCGGGTGCTTGCCGATGTTGGTTTCGCCAACCATCCGCAACCTCAAGGTCACCAAGATGTTGGTTGACGGCAGGGCCAGCCTAAACTTGATCTCCTCTGCTGTAATCCGGAAGCTGCAGATCCCCGACAGCGAGATCGAGGAAACTGGAACTTTCCAAGGAATCAACCCGGGAAGGAGCAAGCCGAAGGGGAAGATCACACTGCCAGTAACCTTTGGCGGAGAGCTAAACTTCAGGACTGAGAGGATCACCTTCGACGTCGCCGATATCCCATTGCCATACAATGGGATACTTGGCCGTCCTATGCTCGCCAAGTTCATGGCAGCCTCTCATTATGCATATAACATGCTCAAGATGCCAGGGCCAATAAGCGTCATCTCTGTCCCCGGCGACAAGGAGGACGCGCTTGTCTGCGCCGACAAGATCTACCAGACGCAGCAGCCGCGGCAGACAGCAAGACACTTGCCGCTGAAGCTCCCGGGGGGAAGACCAAGACCAAGTCTGGTAAGAGCTCTGGAGCCCACTCCGGCAAACGCACCTCTTCGGAGTGCTGCGCTGCCGTCGAGGACGCACCATCGAGCTCCACCGGCAAGTGCAAGAAAGGAATGGCAGCTCCACCTGCAACCAAGAAGGTGTCCGCCAAGGAGGACGGCACTGGTGGTACCTTTACCATGAGTGCTACGCTCGATCCCAAATAGGAAAGCACGCTCGTTGCCTTCCTGCGGGTGAACGTTGACGTGTTTGCATGGCAACCGTCTGACATCCCCGGCGTTCCCAGGAAGGTAATTGAGCACAAGCTTGCTGTTTGTCCTCACGCGCGGCCCGTCAAGCAGAAGGTCAAGAAGCAAGTGGTGGAGCGCCAAGAGTTCATTGCCGAAGAGATCAAGAAGTTGGAAGCAGCAGGCCTTGTTAGAGGTGTACTTCATCCTACGTGGCTGGCCAATCCAGTTGTCGTGCACAAAGCTAATGGGAAGTGGAGACTTTGTATAGACTTCACTGATGTGAATAAAGCTTGTCCCAAGGATCCATTTCCCTTGCCGCGCATTGACCAGATCGTTGACTCCACGGCTGGATGTGAGTTGCTTTCATTTCTTGACGCATACTCCGGGTATCACCAGATATTCATGGCTGAGGAAGATGAAGAGAAGACCGCATTCATTACTCCATGTGGCACTTACTGTTTCATACACATGCCCTTTGGACTGAAGAATGCGGGCTCAACATTTGCAAGGGTGGTCCACACTGCTTTTGAGCCATAGATACACAGGAATGTAGAAGCCTACATGGATGACATAGTGGTCAAGAGCAAGGACAAGGATACCCTGATCTAAGACCTGGATGAGACTTTTGCAAATCTGCGCAAGATACAACTCAAGCTGAACCCCGAGAAGTGCATCTTCGGAGTCCCCTCCGGCAAGCTTCTCGGGTTCTTTGTGTCCCAGAGGGGGATTGAAGCCAATCCCGACAAGATCAAGGCCATCGAGCAGATCGAAGCTCCAAAGCGCGTCAAGGATGTACGGAGACTTGCTGGTTGTGTGGATGCCCTCAGCAGGTTCATTTCAAAGTCTGCAGAACGCGCCCTGCCGTTTTACAAAATCTTGAAAAAGGCAGGTCCAATGAAATGGACTCCGGAAGCGGAGGCAGCGCTGCAGGACTTGAAAGGATACCTGTCCTCCACTCCTATACTTGTCGCACCTAAGCCGCAAGAGAAGTTGCTGCTATACTTAGCAGCAACCAATCAAGTGGTTAGTGCTGCGTTGGTAGCGGAGAGGGAGGCAGATGAGGAATCCACAGCCCCGGCAAGCGCATCCAGCGATAAGCAGGGGGCTTCCCCGACAAGCTCTGGCCCCGACAAGGACGAGTCTGCGCAGATACAAGGAGAAGTGCGAAAGAAGATGGTGCAACGCCCAGTTTATTTTGTAGGTTCCCTCTTGCAGGGGGCTAGATCAAGATACCCTGGGGTGCAGAAGTTGCTTTTCGGCCTCCTCATGGCCTCGAGAAAGCTACGCCATTACTTCCAAGCACATGAGATAACAGTGGTCACTCGCTTTCCGCTGAAGAGGATATTGCAAAACCCAGAAGCAACAGGTAGGATTGTCGAGTGGGCACTGGAGCTGTCAAGCTTTGGTCTTAAGTTTGAAAGCACTTCAACTATACAGAGCAGAGCTTTGGCAGAGTTCATAGCAGAATGGACACCAACACCAGACGAAGAAGTTCCAGAGACAAACATCCCCATCAAAGAAGCAAGCAAAGAATGGATAATGTACTTCGATGGAGCCTTCTCGCTGCAAGGCGCCGGTGCTGGTGTGTTACTCGTAGCGCCCACCGGGGAGCACCTCAAGTACGTTGTTCAAATGCACTTTCCCAAGGAGCAACCGACAAACAATACTGCAGAGTATGAAGGTTTGCTTGCCGGCCTCAGAATTGCAGCCGAGCTTGGGATCAAGAAGTGATTGTGCGGGGAGATTCACAGTTGGTGGTCTGACAAGTAAACAGGAGCTACCAGAGTCCTTTGATGGAAGCTTATGTCGATGAAGTAAGGAAACTTGAAGAACACTTTGAAGGCCTGCAGATGGAGCACGTTCCAAGAGCTCAAAATGATATCGCAGACGGCCTGTCAAAGTGTGTTGCACTGAAGCTACCTGTGGAACCAGGGACCTTCGTGCTCAAGCTAACTCAGCCATCCGTTACACCATCAGTTGGGCAGAGAAAGAAAAGAAAGTTGGTCTCCGGTGACTACTTGCCCGCGGATCTTCCTGAAGCTGCCGCCAAGACCCCCAAGATCGACGACCAAGTTGCTGAGGAACAGTCTGCTCCTGCGGACCCTAGGGTTCGTGCAGTTGAAGCAGATGTTCCCGGCAAGTCTTGCTCCGGCTGGCTTGCCGGGGAACGTCCAGCTCCGGCGAAGCCGCAGGTTCCCGCAGCAGCACTGATGCCTTTAGTCCTCGTTGTTGAGCCTCAAGCTCCAACCTGGGCACAGCAAATTGTTCGTTTCCTTCAAACTGGAGAACTTCCCGAAGAACCAGAAGAGATAGAGAGAATAACCAGGCAGTCAAGTATGTACCAGTTCGTCGGCAACGAACTATACAGAAGAAGACTCAATGGTGTCACATTGAAATGCATTTCCCGGGAAGATGGACAAAAGCTGTTGGCAGAGATACACGGAGGCATATGTGGACACCACATTGGCGCAAGAGCACTTGCCAGGAAGGCGTTCCGGCAAGGTTTCTTTTGGCCAGAAGCCCTCCAAGATGCAACTGCACAAGTAACTAAGTGTGAAGCGTGCCAGTTCCATGCCAAGCAAATACACCAGCCAGCTCAAGCTCTCCAGACGATCCCTTTGTCCTGGCCCTTTTCGGTCTGGGGGCTTGACATCCTCGGCCCCTTTCCCCGCGCAGTCGGGGGCTTTGAGTACTTGTACGTCGCTATCGACAAGTTCACAAAGTGGCCGGAAGTTGAACCAGTGAGAAAGGTGACCGCATAGTCAGCAGTCAAGTTCTTCAGGTCAATAGTTTGCCGTTTTGGAATCCCTAACAGGATCATCACCGACAACGGCACACAGTTCACAAGTCGCACCTTCATGCAGTACGTCCAAGACCTTGGCGCCAAGGTCTGCTTCGCTTCTCTTGCTCACCCGAGGAGCAATGGTCAAGCGGAGAGGGCAAATGCTGAAGTGCAGCGCGGACTCAAGACAAGAACCTTCGACAGGCTGCACAAGTGCCGAAGAAACTGGATCGAGGAGTTGCCGGTGGCTCTTTGGTCAATCAGGACGACACCAAATCGAGCCACCGGACAGACACCCTTTGCTCTTGTCTATGGAGCAAAGGGAGTTCTCCCCACGGAACTCGTATACGGGTCTCCTCGAGTGCTCGCTTACGATGAGCTTGAGCAGGAGCAGCTGCGGCAAGATGATGCATTGCTCCTCGAGGAGGACCGTCTCCAGGCTGCTGTACGAGCTGCTCGATACCAGCAAGCTTTGCGTCACTATCATAGCCGCAAAGTCAAGGCCAGGAGTCTCGAGGAAGGCGACCTTGTTCTTCGGCGCGTTCAGTCCGCCAAGAACTCCAACAAGTTGACGCCGAAGTGGGAAGGCCCTTATCGGGTGAGACAAGTCACAAGGCCCGGCGCTGTCCGCCTTGAGACCGAACAAGGCTTACCGATGAGCAACTCCTGGAGCATTGAGCATCTTCGCAAGTTTCACCCATGAGGCGTGGTTGCCGTGATCCGCTCCGGCAACCACCTTTTGTACAAGTCTTGCCGCTGTTGCATGTAAAACTTTGTACAAAGCCGGGCGCAGACCCCGTGCATCAGTAAAACTTTTGTGCTTCGCACGGCTTGTCATTTCATGCATTCTTGTTTTCATTGCATGTATTATCTGACACTTTGTGCAGCACACGATCCCGGTAAGCAATAACAAGCCGCAAGGTTCCATATCTATGTTTCTTCCCCTCCTCCTTTTTCTCTCAAGCAGAAGAAGTGTTCCTCGCGCACAAGTTTGCCGGGGGGGAAGGAGACAGTGGTATCGACCAAGTGCTGTTCAAAGAAGGAAAGCCTTGCTGGGAAGCAAACAGAACACAAAAGCTAAGTTGCCAAAGTTTGAGCATTCAAAATTTTAAAAATCTTAGTTATCTTCCTTGAACGACCACACTTTGTATGGAAAACCTGTGCGCGGAGGAACCTACCCGTGGCTAGCCACGCCCTTACTTTGTTTCGAGCACGCTCAACGGCTTAAGTGAGCTGCGACAAGTGTCGCGCCCTTATTTCGTTTTTGAGTTCGCTCAACAACCTAAGTGTGCTGCGACTAGCTGCGGCAAGGTTTCTTGCCGGCGAGGGCATTGCCAGCAGGCCGCTGAAGTCCCGCACTCAGCGCTCGCGGCAAGGGTCCCTTTGCCGGCAAGCTCCCTAGAAGCGTAGGGTGAGAAGCATACAAAGTAAAGGGATCAAGCAAGGGAGATAACACTGCATTGACTATCCAAAATAAAGTTATATTACAAGATAACTTGCCACAGTTCTAACAAACTACTATCCATGACTTAATCGACAGCGGCGAGGGAAGCAGAAAGAAGGAAACCTAGTCCACGCGGTCACCGTCAACCCTCCTGATCTTGCCCACCTTGTCCACGATGTGGGCAACTTGTGCCTTCAACGCTTCCTGGTCAGCTTCGGGCGGCAAGGTCCGGAGGACGTTCTCAAGATTAATCCCGGGGTTGCGGTAGACGATCTTCGTCAACACTCGCTCCATAGTGCCCAAGCAAAGCCGGCGTGCCTCGTTAGCCAGCTGCGTGGGGAGCTTCTCCCGTAGCTGCGCGAGGGCCGGCGCCACTCCTCTGAAGAACAAACTCAGCTTGGCGCTGTGGGGGAGGCTCTCGTCGGGGGAATACACGAGGTAATCCGTCCCCAGAGCCACCATCTCCTTGTCGATGTTGGCGGCGGAAGCGACGAGCTCCTCGGTCCACTGCTCCACCGTCCGCTGGAAGTTGTTCTGCGTAAGGGCGGCACTTTCCAGCAGCGCCCTTTCAGCCCGGAGATCTTCCTTCAGCTTCGTCTCCCTGTTACGGGCCCCGTCAAGCGATTCCGTGAGGGTGGACAGCTTCAGCTCCAAGTCCGTGATGGAGTCCTTAGCGGCGGTGAGCTCCTGACCCTTGTCGGAGAGACGGACTTGCAGCTCCGAGTGGGTGTGGGTGTCTTTCTCCCTCGCCAACGTGAGCACGACAATCCTCTCCTCGCTCGTCTTCAAGCTCATCTCCATCTGCGCCAACCTCGCCTCCAAGTCCCTCTTGGCGGTCTCTGCGGCAGCAGCGGCGTCCCTCGCCTCCTGCAGAGCCCTGCCAATGGACTGCTCGCGCGCGGTGAGGTCGTCCTCGTGGCTATCGAGGTCGACCTTCCGCTGACTGAGCTCTCCCTCCCGCCGAGACAGGTCCTCGGCGGCTAGCCGTTGCTGCTCTTCAACCTCGGCCTTCTCGAGGATGAACGCCTGGTGCGCCTCGGCGAGCTCCTCGCGCTCCTCCGCCAAGTTCCGGAGGGCCGCTTGGTTGGCGGCGCGGAGCTCCGCGGCGCGCTTCTCCAAGTTGACACTGGCCTTGGCAGCCAGAGCCTCTCGGGACTCCAGCTTGGCCTGCCTGGCCCGGTACAAGGCCAGAAGACGGCGCAGAAGCTGCTCCTCTTCGGGCTCACTGCTGCTGCCGGGCGCGTCGACAAGCCTTAGCCCGGCGGAGGCGAGGACTTCTCCGTCGAAGCTCTCCCCCTCCGCGGGTGCCCTTGATGAGGACGCCCACGGGACTTGGATGAAGGCCTCGTTGGCGGCCTCCAGATAAACACCCGACCCAGCCGCGGCGGCGGAGGGGTCGGCGGCCGGCGCAGCGTCCGGTGCTCCTGCGGCCTCGGGGCCAGCAGTGTGGTCGCTGGTCAGCGGCCGCGGTGGTCTCGTCGGCGGCTGGTTCTTTAGCGCCGGTCGTCCCTTCAGCGGTGGTGGAGTCGCCGGCATCACCGCGCACGTCCTCCTCGGCGATGGCCTCTGTCTCCATCAACTCCGGGGCAGGCGGATCTAACAGAAGAAAAAGAAAGGAAGAATCGTCAAGCAAATATCCAAAAATAAGAATTGAAGAGAAGGAAAGTACAAGGGTTACCTGCGCGGGCCTTGTCCTCTACGAGGATCCTTACCGGGGAGTCCTCCCTTGGCGGCGTAGTAGTGGCTCCCGCCGGCGGAGGGCCGCTGGCGCCTTCCCGTGGCGGGGTGCCCACCCTTGTCGGGGTGCTCGCCCTTGGCGGGGTACTCGCCCTTGGCGGAGTACCCGCCCTTGGCGGAGCACCCTCCCTCGCCGGGGAACTCCTCCTTGGCGGGGAGGGTGGGACGAACGACTCGTCGGGAGCAGCCTCTTGATGCTCCTGCGACTGCGGCTCCACTTCTGCACAAGTCAACAAGAGACCATGACATTAGTAAAGATAAGAAGCTCAAGCGTGCCCGTCAAGCAGAAAAGTAAACAAGAGACTTACGCTGGGGGCTGCGCTGGGGGCTGCTCTCCGGAGCAGCAGGCTGGTCCGGGAAGCCTGTCCCGGGCGCATCTCCTGCCGCTGCGACGGGCTCGTCCCCCTCAAGATCAACCACCGGGATCTTGGCCCTCTTTGCCATCCTCTGGGTCAGGGTCCTGGAAGCCAAACAAGACCAGAGTTAGGCAAAGAGAATTCAAGACAAGAGCAACAAGAATCAAAGGAAATAAAAGTTGCAAATGCTTACTCTTCCTCCTCCTCGTCGGAACTAAGGGCGGAGAAGTCAAAGTCTGCCTCGCGCGTCCCAGCGCGAGGAGCTGGAGGAGTAGGCTCCCTCGGGCGATTGGCGGGCTCTGGAGCCGTGGGCTGAGAAGACCCCGCTCCGGTCATCGCCGAAGACTGAGGGGCAGAAGGAGCGCCGGAACCGGTTCTGGAAGATCCCCCTCCGCTTGCCGCTGAGGCGCGAGGCGCCTCCTTGACGACCTTGCTCGTCGTGGTGGCACGCGTCGAGCGACGCTTCGGCTGCTGTCGAGGCGCCGGCTGCATCACCATCTCAGTGGTCTTGCGAAGGCGCTTCTTTGGCTGTGGCGGAGGACTTGGCGGTGGCGGAGAATTCTCCGAGGATGAAGAAGCGTCGTCGAGGTTCAGTGACCTGCCCGAGTCTTCGTCGGAATCGCCCGATTCGGTGTCCTCCTCGGCGGGCTCACTGGACTCGGTCCCCTGCCCGGCGGCCTCGCTCCTCCCGGCAGGCTCCCCGGAAGGCTCCCCGGCAGGCTCCCCGGCGGGCTTCAACAGCTTGAGGATCTCTTCCTCCTCGGCCCTACTCACTGCATCCGCTGCTTCTGCCTCCTCTACAGAGTAACCAAACTCACTCGCGGCCTCAGCTGCGGCGGCCTCTTCCATTCTGCTAGCGATATGCGCCACATCCCGGTCGGTGGTCGCGCGGGTTAGACCCTTCTTCTCTTTGGGGTTGACCGGCCGCTCAACCAGGTTATCGAAGAAAGTTTGCACGGTCTCTTCTGAAGGCGCCAGCCAAGTGGGATCCACCCCGTGGGAATCGCACAGAGGCATTACCGCACGGATGGCACTAAGTGAAGAGTTGTTGCATAATGGAACTACTCCCCACGACGGGGTAAACCACTCCTTGTGCTTGGGGTCATGCTTGAACAGCGAGCGGACCATTCCCTTGAGTTCCAAGACGGTGAAGTTGTGATTCAGGCCGGGGCGCAGCCTCATGCAGTCTGCCGCGTTGCCGAATTCCCAAGCGGACCTCTTCCTGTCCTGCAAGGGGGAAATGCGGCGGTGAAGGAAAACCGCCCCGACCTCACCTACAGTAAGGTTGGCGGCCCGGAGACGAAGGATCCTAGTAAGGGCAATCTTCAGCCTCTCGTCCTCTGGGGCCAGATCGCTCCAGTCCTTGCCGCGCACTATTGCGGCCCGGCGAGGTGATGTAAACTGCTGGGGTTCATCTTCCACAATCCAACACCAATCAGCCCTCCACTCATCCCACTTGCCGCGGAGCTCTCCAATCAAGTACTCCTCTTTCTTGTTGAGCCTAAAGATCCAAGAGATGCCACCGGAGAGGGGGGACCCAGACTCTACTCGAGGTGTGAAGAAATGGCGGAAGAGAGCTATGTTGGGGTGGACTCCGACAAAGTTTTCGCACAGATGTGCGAAAACGGCCATGGTCAAGACTGCGTTCGGGGTGAAATCTAGGAGGTGGAATCCGTACGTGTTCATGATGTCGCAGAAGAACTCAGAGTACGGAGGGCAGAGACCGCAATGGAAGAACAGAGCGAAGTAATGGTAACCTCCCGGATACATGTCGCATGCTTCTGCGGGGAGGACCCTGGTGCGCGGGTGAGCCTTCGTCTCCCTCGCCCAGAACAAGTAGTACTTGTCCCTCAGCTCCCTCGCGCCGAGCTTCGGCGGGAAGACCACCATCCTCTTCCACATCGCTGCCAGCTTCGCCGCCTTCTCGGACTTCGCTTTCTTCGCCTTGTCGCTCTTCGGGGCCATGGCGGGGATGGCGAGGGGGGTCGGCGGCGCTGAGGATGCTGGAGACGACGGAGGAAGGGTGGGGCTCAGCTCTCTGTCGACCTTTGGGGAGGCAGAGAGCGGCGGGGGTTTCTGGAGATTGAAGACGCAATGAAGCAATGGGGGGGAAACTGCCCCTGCTTCCTCTGCTTTTAAGGGGGAAGTGGGGGACGTTCCGCATTTTCCCATTAAAGAAACATGTCACGATCTCTCCCACGACGCCGCAATCGACGCGTGCCGTTAGGGAGGGATGCGGTGAATACGGAGTGGGAAACGGCGCACCGTGGGCCGTGTGTGCCCGTGCACTGTTTTGGGCCTGGCCCAACAGCGCTCGGCACCGTGTGTGGCCCAGGCCGGGGGGCTCCTGTTGGTGTACTAAAGTAGGGGTACCTTAGTATCCCGACTTGTGCACGGGCAGTAGCAGCGTCCGGTGGTCAGGCTCACCACGCGCCCGCCAAAGCCCACTCTAGTTCCCTTGAAGCCATTCAAGAACAAAGTATTCAAGCTAAGAAGCATGGCCCCGGCAAGAGGAGCTTGCCGGGAAGGCCGCTCCAGGCTCAAGATTATCCCTTCAGCACAAGACCCTGGCAAGAGGAGCTTGCCAGGAAGGCCAAAGAACAGCATTTCAGAAGACATGCCGTGGCGCATCGCGCGCCCCGGCAAGACCCGGAGAGCGGCAAGCTTCCGGGCCCGGCAAGGTAGCGACCGCGGCAAGGTGCTTGCCGCGGCAAGCTTTCACTGTGTGCCTGCGCTCCAGCTCACCTGGCCACGCATCGCCCTGGGGCCCTTCTTGGGGCACGTGGCAGATGGCTGTGCAGCCTGGGGTACACGGTGGCGAGCCACAATGACGAAGCTACCATCGTGGCGAACGGAGACGCCCGGACGGACGCTTTTTACACTGTTTTGGGGCGACGGCGACGGGCATTCAATGTCCTTGTCCCCCACCGTCTGGGTTAGGTATAGACCACTGTGCGTACACTGTACATGCACTGTTACAACTACCACCGATTTTACGTTTTTACCCTCACCTACGTTGACACCTGTCGGTGACCCCTTTGAAATATAAAAGGAGGCCCATGCACAACGTAGAGGAGGTTCCGAAACTTGATCACTCCCACGCTCGGTGTAGCTAGTACTGTAGTTCTTCTTGCTCCCGAGCCAAGAACTCAATAGAACCAAGGCAGGAGTAGGGTTTTACGCATCCGTGCGGCCCGAACCTGGATAAACTGCTCGCGTGTGCCCCTCGATCTGCTCTTTGTGCTCCCTCCGCTCCCTTGCCGTACCGAAAACGGGCTCCGGTCCCATAGGTGTTCGTGGGCGATCAGTTTCCCCGACACACGCTTAACCTTGCCTTCACAGAGCATATCACTAATGCTCTCATCAAAGCTAGGGAGGAGAAACTTAGAGTAGAAGCCTCCATACCTAGAAAGCTAGAAGATGGTTGGGATCCTATGATTAAAATTAAGTTGAATAACTTCTCTTGCTATGCTTTATGTGATGTTGGAGCTAGTACCTCTGTTATGCCCAAAAGAATATATGATATGCTTAAATTGAAACCTTTTGATTCTTGTTCTTTTGGTGTTCGTCTCGTTGATTCTTCCATAAAGAAACCTTTGGGGGGATCGACGATGTTCTTATCATTGTCAATGACAATTACGTTCCCGTTGATTTTACTATTATGGATATTGAGTGTGAACCTTCTTGTCCAATTATTTTGGGACGTCCTTTTCTACGCACCGTTGGTGCCATCATTGACATGAAAGAGGGGAATATAAAATTCCAATTTCCTCTCAAGAAAGGGATGGAACACTTCCCTCGAAAGAAGATTAAGTTACCTTTTGAGTCCGTTATACGGGCTAGCTATTCTTTTACTCTTGATAAAACTTGATCTCTTTGCATTACGCCTAGCTTAAAGGCATAAAAGAAAGCGCTTTTGGGAGGCAGCCCACATGAATAAAATTTTTCTTTTGTTGTGTCTTGATGTTGTTACTACAGTAGCATCATCATTGTATCTTTACTTTTAAATTTTGTGCCAAGTGTAGCCTCTGATTGCAAGAAAGTTCAAAAGTTGTGACGTGCTGTCCAGGAAACAGATTCTGTCCTTGGATAGAAAAATTCGTATAAAATGACCAGATCATCGTTTTGGTCTGAATTTTTTCGACAGCGTGCTCTATACAATTGTCTTTCGCGCGTCTGTTCTGAGTTTTTTTATTAGAGTTGTAGAAGTGCCCCGAAAAAATCATTTACTACCTGATGTTCTGTTTTTCACAGATTCTGTCCTGTTTTGCCTTTCCATCATTTTGCAAACCTTGAGCTTGCTTTTTCGTTGCAAAAACATTTTGGCAATCTTGAGAAACAGTAGACCTTCAAGAATATCCTTATTTCCAGCAAGGAACAATTATTTTATTATGGGTACTAACCTCGCTAATCAGTTTATGATGAGTTATGTATGAAGGGAGTTTTCAAGTGTGCGAGCGAAGATGATAAAAAGATTCAGGAGTGTCAAACGCTCAAGCTTGGGGATGCCCCCATGCACCCCCAAGAAATATTCAAGGAGACTCAAGCGTCTATGCTTGGGGATGCCCCCGTGCATCCCCTTCTCCATCAACATTATCAGTTCGTCTTTCGTTCCACTATATTTTTATCACTTCATGTGTTATGTGCTATGCTTGGAGCGTCTTGCTTTTAGTTTCCTTTTTAGTTTTCTTTAGCTTTTCATAACGAGTCGGAACTCAGCATTTCTTTGTGTGGGAGAGAAACACGCTCCACTTCTACCTAGAACATAACATAGAATTTTCATGTCTATCTTTGCTGTGTGTGTTCTTTGTCTTTCAATAGCCACTATCATGTTTCGCTCTTAGTTTTCATGCTTATCTTTGTAAAGAGCTTTTGTTTAGTTGGTTGCTTGAACTCTCTTTAGTTATCATGCTTATCTTATTAAGAGAGTTTGCTTCTGTTGCATTGGTCGATATGTATATGATAAAAATGCTACGTGCATAATGGCGCTTAGTAGTTCATGTTTTCTTATGGTTAGTCTCAAATAGCTGGGGGGTTCCCAGTGTGTTATTGGAGTACCAACATGATTTGTTTGCCTATGATGTGGTATGGTTTAGTAATATCTTCCTTCAAGAATTTATTTTGATTCACTTGGCGTATGCTCACGCATATTTAAGACTGTAAAGAAAGTCTATCAAGCCTTGATGATCTTTTATTTCTGAGTAGCGATATAACTTCCATGCCTGATTCAATGTTGCTTTGTCGCTCTGCATGATTATGACCGTCATTGCTCTCTTAGTTGGTCGCTCCCAGTCTTTTGCTAACCTTCGCCTGTACTAAGCGGACTGACTGCTTGTGCATCCAAAATCTTTTAAACCAGTTATGCCATATGAGTCCACCAAACCTTCCTATACATGGTATTTACCTGCCATTCCTAACGAAGACTTTCATGTGCCATCTCGAAATTATTCAAAGAAAAAATGCATTACTATTTTGTGCCCCTGTTTTAGCTCATGAGGAAGTAGTGGTTAATTCATGATCTTTTTAAGTCTGACAAGCTTCACCCCGAGATTGCATGTATAATGTGCAAACCCATAATACGAGAAGGAATTGGCAATGAGTGCGCCCGGCTCAAAATTAATATAACAAACAAACCCTCCTTCACGCTTTGTTCATGGGAAATCAGAAAACTTTGGCAGTGATAAACAAAGGAGATTAAGAGGATGTGATCGTCCTCATTCGGGAGCCGTTCCTCGAAACTTGTCCATCTCAAAAAGTAATTGAGTTATCTGCTAGCATTCGTTGACGAAACATGCATATCAAAAAAATAATTATTACCTATGTTTTTAAAACCAAGAGCTCTGGTACATGTTTTGTCTTTGCTTCCGACCACGGGTTTCAACCTTGCCAACAAAAGCTACGGTTCGAGAGTCTCCACCTTCTTTTAAAAGCACCAACTACTGAGAGCATGATTGTCATTCTGAGTGTAATGTGCATTGTCCCAAAGTAGCATTGTCTTTTGCATGATTCTGATATCGTTTATTTTGAAATCATTGTATCTAGTCATCACTTAAACCTTGGAGGTGCCCCTGCATTTATGTTTTGCTTCACTAAAGGGGGCAAGCGAGATATCACTTTATCATATTTGCACACCATGCTCATTACAAATCTATTTGATGTTTCAGTATCATATTGTAAAACTTTCAGTTATTTGTGATTTTCTCATGAGGCAACTTAATTACTACAGATTCATTGTCTCAGTAAGCTTTTGTCATATGACTATGAAAAAGTCCTATATGGTTTATAGCATGTTACCACAGAAATTATTCTTGTTATCATTTACCTACTCGAGGACGAGCAGGAATTAAGCTTGGGGATGTTGATACGTCCAAAACGTATCTATAATTTCTACTTGCTCCATGCCTCTTTTGGGTGATATTGCTATGATATTTATACACTTCCATACACTTTTTATCATATTTCGACTAACCTATTAACTCAGTGCACCCGAGTGCCAGTTTCTGTTTTCTGCTGTTTTTGTATTTCAGGTTTTCACGTTACGAGAACTGCCCGAAAAATCCCGAAAAAAATATATAAAAAATCAGCGTTCCAGAAGCTTCCTGGTAACCAAAGTACAGCCGGGGGGGCACCAGGGCTCCAGGTGCCCTGGTGGCGCGCCCCCCCTGGCCGCGCCGGGGGGCGCCTGGGCCCCCCGAGCCTCCGCTGATGCCCCCCTTTGGCATATATTTAAGACGTCCCTCGAAACCCTCGAGAGGGGAACCCTTTTTCGTGATCTCATCTCTGTTCCGCCGCCGCCGCACTGCCAAGATCGGGAGCACCCGGAGAACTCTTCCCGGCACCCTGTCGGAGGGGAGGATCACCACCGGGAGCCTCTCCACCACCATGGACGCCTCCCGGATGAGTTGTGAGTAGTCTCCCTTGGACCATGGGTCCATGACCAGTAGCTATGTGATGTTCTCCTCCCCTTCTTGTGCTTCAGTAATTAGACCTCGTGAGCTGCCCTACATGATCGAGGCACATATGTAATCCTTATGCTGTTGCTATGTTGAGTTTGCTGGGATCCGATGGATTGTGAGATTATGTTCAGATTGTGTTTGAGTAATATATTTGATCTACCTCTTTTATATTTATGTTCGTAAGTAATTCTTGCATGTTCCCCGTTGTTATTTATTGCTTTGGCCAAGTAGTAGGTAGTGACTCCAAGAGGGAACGTTATGCTTGATTGTGGGTTCATGCCCCTCGATGACTAGCTTGAGTGACAGAAACATGAGTCTAGGGGATGTGCTGTTGCCACAAGGGGGAAAACAACGGTGCTTGTGCCCGCGGGTGCAAGGATTGTTTACTTTACGCAAAGTTCTTTTAATGCAGTTGTCTGTTGCTTTGAGTTTACACTATGGGTGGGACTCGCAACTTAATACCAGAGAGATGTTCTGGATAGATATCTCAAGGTGGATGATTAGAAGTAGATATTGATGGATTTCGGTCTACTTGCCTTGGCGTACCGCCCATGCTTTGAACCTCTACCTTTCTTGCAATATAATTAGCATTGGTTTGCGCACATAATTCTGTCAATTGCCCAGCTGTAATTCGTTTACCTCACATAGCTGTTTTATCGTCTTTTGGGAGAGAGACATCACTAGTGAACATCATGGGACCCCGGTCCATATTACCATCACTGATCACATCCGCTATTTACTTTCTGTTTTTACTTACTATTTGCAGCAATACCTATCACTACTATCACTTGCATTTGATCCTTTGTAAACTACAAGGCCGGAGGGATTGACAACCTCTCTGTACTCGTTGGGAGCAAAGATATTTGTATCTGTGTGCAGGTCCACGTTGATTGCTAATATCCGGCGCCGTTAGCAGTTGACCCCTTCTTGTTGAAACTGGGAGTCTCAGCGAAATCGATCATTGGTATCTTTGCCAAGGGAAAACTTCCGCTACACTGCATCTCAAACCTTCCACTTGGGGTAACCAACGAGGGGCGAGAAGCCATCAATGTGGCAGCCATTTGGAAGATAGATTACCATCAAATGACACCCGTCCATAGGCGTGTCAAGCAGATAAGTAGGAGATGATTAAGCGACGCGACAGGCTAGCCGGGCTGTGTCCTCAGCATGACACCTAGCAGTGCGGTCAATGCACTTTGTCCTAACTGCCAGAGTTAGGTATGATAGCACTATTAACTATCTAATCAACAAATAGTGACTCTTTTGCCACTGTGGATACCCCTTAAGCTATAAAAGGAGGCCCAAGGTGACCTAGAAAAGGATTGGGACACGGGCTAACTTGTACGCGTGTAGCTGCTCTTCCCAAGGCCACCTTGCCAGGCATTAGCGTTGTATGTTCTTTGGGTTCCTCCATCAAATCCACTAAAACATGAGTAGGTTTTTATGGCTCACGGCAGCCCGAACCTGGGTAAAAACCATGAGTGCAACTGTCGTCATGCTGCTTCATGGCTTCCGCTCTTTCCGCAACGTGACTTCCCCCACGCCGAACCACAAATGGGCCGATGACCCCATAGGTGATCGTGTTTCTTCACGACATCTTTGGCGCGCCAGGTAGGGGGAGCGCTTGAGGGAACATGAGGTTGAGAACAATGCGTCAATCTGCATCGTCAGTTGCGTCGTCCATGGCGACCAAGAAGAATCCTAGTGTAACAGCTCTCCCTTCCACTTCGAAGGCCCCTTCACACGCATCCACTGTTGCCGCGGACGCTGCGGCAACGTTGGGGGAGGCGGGTGCCGTGGGAGACACAACAAGCGCAGGCGGCGCTGTTGTTGTGTCCCGTGCGATCGAAACAGGAGCAGAAGCCGCCCGAGGAGGGCGACATTGACAACATCCCGACGGCCATAACCCGCAGGTGGGGAAAACATTCCGCCTCCACCACCTCGCCGCGCTAGCGAGCGCAGTGATACGTCCATTTTGCGTCATGCTTATAAGTTGACATTTATTGCATTATGGGCTGTTCATACATGTTTTGTCACAATACTTATGCCTTTTCCCTCTTATTTTGCAAGGTTTACATGAAGAAGGGGGGAATGCCGGCAGCTGGAATTCTGGGCTGTCAAAGGAGCAAACTCTGGAAACCTATTCTACACAACTCCAAAATCCCCGAAACTCCACAGAACATTTTTTCGGAAAATATAAAAAATATCTGGTGGAAGAAACCCACGAGAGGGGCCACTGGCTGGCCTCGAGGGTGGGGGGCGCGCCCCCTTCCCAGGGCGGGCCCCCTGCCTCGAGGGCAAGCCGGTGGGTCCCAGGTGCCCATCTTCTCCTATATGAAGCTTTTTGAGGCTTTCGGGACCAGACACCGCCGTGTCGAGGCGGAAACCAATCTAGGGTTAGTTCTTTTGGACAGCTTAAAAAATAAGCTGCCTCTACCCAGCTTAAAAAATAAGTCGCTCCCAAAATTTGTTGAGGCTTTTAAATTAGTAATGCCATTACTAGGTCAGAAGCCCCAATGAATGAGGAAAGCGGCTTATGGAAAAAACTGGGGAGGAGGCAGCTTATTTTTTAAGCCGCCAAAAGAACTGGCCCTAGGGCTCCGGCAGAGCTGTTCTGCCGGGGATACTTCCCTCCGGGAGGGGGAAATCGTCACCGCCATCATCACCAACAACTCTCCCATCTTGGGGAGAGCTATCTTCATCAACAACTTAACCAGCACCATCTCCTCTCAAACCCTAGTTCATCTCTTGTATCCAATCTTTGTACCCAAACCTCAGATTGGTACCTGTGTGTTGCTAGTAGTGTTGATTACTCCTTGTAGTTGATGCTAGTTGGTTTATTTGGTGGAAGATCATATGTTCAGATCCATTATGCATATTAATACCCCTCTGATCATGAACAATATTATGTCTTGTGAGTAGTTACTTTTGTTCCTGAGGACATGGGAGAAGTCTTGCTATTAGTAGTCATATGAATTTGGTCTTCGTTCGATACTTTGATGAGATGTATGTTGTCTTTCCTCTAGTGGTGTCATGTGAACGTCGACTACATGACACTTCACCATTATTTGGGCCTAGAGGAAGGCATTGGGAAGTAATAAGTAGATGATGGGTTGCTAGAGTGACAGAAGCTTAAACCCTAGTTTATGCGTTGCTTCGTAAGGGGCTGATTTGGATCCATATGTTTCAGGCTATGGTTAGGTTTACCTTAATACTTCTTTTGTAGTTGCGGATGCTTGCATTAGAGGTTAATCATAAGTGGGAGGCTTGTCCAAGTAAGGGCAGCACCCAAGCACCGGTCCACCCACATACCAAATTATCAAAGTACCGAACGCAAATCAGCCGATCGTGATGAAAACTAGCTTGACGATAATTCCCATATGTCCTCGGGAGCGCTTTACCTTGCATAAGAGTTTGTCCAGGCTTGTCCTTTGCTACAAAAAGGATTGGGTCACCTTGTTGCACCTTATTTACTTTTACCTTTTGTCACTTGCTACCAATTATCTTATCACAAAACTATCTGTTACCTATAATTTCAGTGCTTGCAGAAAATACCTTACTGAAAACTGCCTATCATTCCCTTCTGCTCCTCGTTGGGTTCGACACTCTTACTTATCGAAAGGACTACGATAGATCCCCTACACTTGTGGGTCATCAAGACTCTTTTCTGGCGCCGTTGCCGAGGAGTGAAGCGCCTTTGGTATGTGGAATTTGGTAAGGAAAAATATATATAGTGTGCTGAAATTTATTGTCACTTGTTAATATGGTTCAAAATTCTTTGAGGGGCTTCTTCGGGGTATCTTCACCCCGAGCATAAGAGCAAAGAGTTGATCCTCAACCTACTGCACCTATTGAAAATGTTTGCTTTGAGATTCCTTCGGGTATGATACAGAAACTGCTTGAAAATCCCTATACAGGAGATGGAACACTTCGCCCCGACTTACACCTAATCTATGTGGATGAAGTTTGTGGATTGTTTAAGCTTGCAGGTATGCCCGAGGATGTTATCAAGAAGAAGGTCTTCCCTTTATCTTTGAAGGGAGATGCATTGACATGGTTTAGGCTATGTGATGATATGGGATCTTGGAATTATAATCGTCTGAAGTTGGAATTTCATCAGAAGTTCTACCCTATGCACCAGGTTCATCGTGATCGTAATTATATTTATAATTTCTGGCATCGCGAAGGATAAAGCATCGCTCAAGCTTGGGGGAGGCTTAAGTAAATGTTATATTCATGCCCGAATCATGAGCTTTCAAGAAAGATGACCATCCAAAAAAATTATGCTCGACTTTCTCTCAATAATCGCACCATGCTCGATAATTCTTGTTCTGGCTCTTTTATGATGAAGACTATTGAATTGAAATGGGATTTATTGGAAAGGATTAAACGCAACTCCGAAGATTGGGATCTCAAGAAGGTAAGGAGTCAAGTATGACCCCTAAGTTTTATTGTGTTAAAGCTTTTATGGATACCGATGTTTTCCGTGAGTTTAGCACTAAATATGGACTTGACTCTGAGATAGTAGCTTCTTTCTGTGATTCTTTTGCTACTCATGTTGATCTCCCCAAGGAGAAGTGGTTTAAATACCACCCCCTATTGAAGTAATAGTAGTTGAACCTATTACAGTTGAAGAAAAGACTATCACTTATAATGTTGATCCCGTTATTCCTACCGCTTATATCGAGAAACCACCCTTCCCTGTTAGGATAAAGGATCATGCTTAAGCTTCAACTGTAGTTTGTAAGAGTAATACTAGAACACCTACACCCTCTGAGAAAATTAAAGTTGAACCTAGTGTTGCTATGGTTAAAGACCTCTTGGTAGAAGATTTAGATGGACATGCTATTTATCTCTAACAAGAGTCGGCTAGAATAGCCAAACCCAATGCTAGGAATAAACATAAACATGTAGTAGGCCTGCCTGTCATATCTGTTAAGATAGGAGATCATTGCTATCATGGTTTATGCGACGTAGGTGCTAGTGCGAGCATTATCCCTTTTGATTTGTATAACAAAATTATGCATGATATTGCACCTGTTGAGTTAGAAGGGATTAATGTTACTATTAAGCTTGCTAATAGAGAAACTATTTCACCAGTTGGGATTGTTAGAGATATTGAAGTCTTGTGTGGGAAGATTAAATACCCTGCTGATTTTCTTGTTCTTAGTTCCCCACAAGATGCTTTATGTCCCATTATATTTGGTAGACCCTTCTTGAATACCGTTAATGCCAAGATAGACTCTGTGAAAGATATTGTCACTATGGGATTAGGGGACACGTCTCATGATTTTAACTTTGCTAAATTCCGTAGACAACCCCTTGAAAAGGCACCACCCAGCAAGGATGAACTTATTGGTCTTGCTTCTATTGCCGTGCCACCTAATGATCCTTTAAAACAATAGTTGCTACACCATGAAAATGGTATGCAAATGAATGAGAGAAGGGAGATAGATGAAATATTCCTTACACAAGGACTCGTATTGAAAAATAACTTGTCTGTTGAAATCCTAGGGGATCCTCCTCCACCCAAGGGTGATCCCGTATTTGAACTTAAACCTTTGCCTGATAATCTTAAGTATGTTTATCTTGATGAAAAGAAGATATATCCTGTTATTATTAGTGCTAACCTTTCAGAGCATGAAGAAGAGAGATTATTGAAAACTCTGAAGAAGCACCGAGCTGCTATTGGATATAATCTGGATGATCTTAAGGGCATTAGTCCCACTATATGTCAACACAAGATAAAATTGGAAGAAAATGCTAAACCAGTTATTGATCATCAGCGACGGTTAAATCCTAAGATGAAAGAAGTGGTAAGGAAGGAAATTCTAAAGCTTCTAGAGGCATGTATTATCTATCCCATTGCTGATAGCCAGTGGGTAAGTCCTGTCCATAGCGTTCCTAAGAAAGGAGGTATGACTATAGTCCCTAATGATAAAGATGAATTGATCCCGCAACGAATAGTTACAGGTTATAGGATGGTAATTGATTTCCGTAAGTTAAATAAAGCTACTAAGAAAGATCATTACCCCTTGCCGTTTATTTATCAAATGCTAGAAAGGTTATCCAAACATACTCATTTCTGCTTTCTAGATGGTTATTCTGGTTTCTCTCAAATACCTGTGTCAAAAGGGGATCAAGAAAAGACCACTTTTACTTGTCCTTTCAGTACCCTTGCTTATAGACGTATGCCTTTTGGTTTATGTAATGCACCTGCTACCTTTCAAAGATGTATGATGGCTATATTATCTGACTTTTGTGAAAAGATTGTCGAGGTATTCATGGATGATTTCTCCGTTTATGGAACTTCTTTTGATGATTGCTTAAGCAACCTTGATCGAGTTTTGTAGAGATGTGAAGAAATTAACCTTGTCTTGAATTGGGAGAAGTGTCACTTTATGGTTAATGAAGGCAGTGTCTTGGGACATAAAATTTCTGAAAGAGGTATTGAAGTTGACAAAGCTAAAGTTGATGCTATTGAAAAGATGCCATGCCCTAAGGATATCAAAGGTATACGAAGTTTCTTTGGTCATGCCGGGTTTTATAGGAGGTTCATTAAGGACTTCTACAAAATCTCCAGGCCTCTGACTAATCTTTTACAGAAAGATATTCCTTTTGTCTTTGATGATGATTGTCTAGAAGCATTTGAAATACTTAAGAAAGCATTGATCTCTGCACCTATTGTCCAGCCTCCTGACTGGAATTTACCCTTTTAGATTATGTGCGATGCTAGTGATTATGCTGTAGGAGCTGTTCTAGGGCAAAGAGTTGATAAGAAATTGAATGTTATCCAGTATGCTAGTAAAACTCTAGATAGTGCCCAAAGAAATTATGCTACCACTGAGAAAGAATTTTTAGCAGTTGTGTTCGCTTGTGATAAGTTTAGACCCTATATCGTTGATTCTAAAGTAACTATTCACATTGATCATGCTGCTATCAAATACCTTATGGAAAAGAAAGATGCTAAACCTAGACTTATTAGATAGGTTCTCTTGCTGCAAGAATTTGACTTGCATATTATTGATAGAAAGGGAGCTGAGAACCCTTTAGCAGACAACTTGTCTAGGTTAGATAATATACTTTATGACCCACAACCTATTGATGATAGCTTTCCTGATGAACAATTAGCTGTCATAAGTACTTCTCATACTGCTCCCTGGTATGCTGATTATGCTAATTGCATTGTTGCTAAGTTTATAACTCCTAGCTTAACATACCAGCAAAAGAAAAAGTTCTTTTATGATTTGAGACATTACTTTTGGGATGACCCACATCTTTATAAAGAAGGAGTAGATGGTATTATTAGACGTTCTGTACCTGAGCATGAATGGGAACAGATCCTACGCAAGTGCCACTCCGAAGCTTAAGGAGGACACCATGCGGGAGACAGAACTGCACACAAGGTATTGCAATCCGGTTTTTATTGGCCTACTCTCTTCAAGGATGCCCGTAAGTTTGTCTTATCATGTGATGAATGTCAAAGAATCGGTAAAATTAGTAGACGTTAAGAAATGCCTATGAACTATTCACTTGTTATTGAACCATTTGATGTTTGGGGCTTTGATTATATGGGACCTTTTCCTTCCTCTAATGGGTACACACATATCCTAGTTGCTGTTGATTACGTTAGTAAGTGGGTAGAAGCTATTCCAACTAGTAGTGCTGATCATAACACCTCTATTAAGATGCTTAAAGAAGTTATATTCCCGAGGTTTGGAGTCCCTAGATATCTAATGACTGATGGTGATTCACACTTTATTCATGGTGCTTTCCGTAAGATGCTTGCTAAGTATGATGTCAACCATATAATTGCATCACCTTATCATCCACAGACTAGTGGCCAAGTTGAATTAAGTAATAGGGAGTTGCAATTAATCTTGCAAAAGAAAGTTAATAGGTCTAGAAAGAATTGGTCCAAGAAACTAGATGATGCATTATGGGCCTATAGAACTGCATACAAAAATCCTATGGGTATGTCTCCATATAAGATGGTATATGGAAAAGCTTGTCACTTACCTCTTGAGCTAGAACATAAGGCATATTGGGCTATCAAAGCGCTCAATTATGATTTCAAACTTGCCGGTGAAAAGAGGCTATTTGATATTAGCTGTCTCGATGAATGGAGAACCCAGGCCTACGAGAATGCCATGTTATTTAAAGAAAAAGTTAAAAGATGGCATGACAAAAGGATACAAAAGCGTGAGTTCAACGTAGGTGATTCTGTTTTGCTATTCAACTCTCGTTTAAGATTTTTTGCAGGAAAACTTCTCTCCAAGTGGGAAGGTCCTTACATTATCGAGGAGGTCTATCGTTCCGGTGCCATAAAGATCAACAACTTCGAAGGCACAAATCCGAAGGTGGTGAATGGTCAAAGGATCAAACATTATATCTCAGGTAATCCTATAAATGTTGAAACTAATATTATTGAAACCATAACCCCGGAGGAACACATAAGGGACACTTTCCAGAACGATTCAGCCTCCGACAAGGAAGAGGTACGTGATACGGTAAGTAAACCGACTCCAAAACAGTTCTAAAGGCAATTTTTCTCCGTCTTGGAATATTTAGAAAAATAGAAAAATAAACCGCAGTCCGGAAGAGACACGAGGTGACCTCGAGGGTAGGGGCGCGCCCCTGCCTCGAGGGCACCCCGTGTGTCCCTTGGACTCCGTTTTCTTGTGGGTTACTCCTTCCGTGCGGGAAAAATTCTTTATATATACTCCCGAAGGTTTTGACCTTTGTATCACGCAGAATTCCTCTGTTTTCGTTTCGAGCTGCTGTTTTTGACAAATCCAGATCATCATGGCGTCCTCCAACACCCCCAAGGACCAGTTCTTCGAGAAGGTCATCAACCCCTACCTTGCGGAGGTGCTGCACCACCCCAAAACCATGGAGTTGCATGAGGGGGTGCTGCACATCCATGATGTTGACGGGCCGCGAAGGACCGGAAGCGTGGAGACAAGACTCGAAGCAATGGAGCAACAAGTTTTCAAGTGCCAAGGTATGGTGGAACAAGGACTCGACGCCAACCACATGATGATCTCGGAGCTTGCCAACAACTTGAAGATGGACTCAATGATCTTCGGAGAAGCCATCTCCAATCTTCAAGAGAAGATCGATCACCTCCAAGCCCAGATCTGTGACCTGCAAAACCAAAACTGTGAGTATGAATATAGATTCAAGAACATGAGTTTGGCTGTAGATTTGAGTATCCTGGAGACTCGATCATCCTTCTATGATGGTGAGCCCATGCCTTGGAAGAACAACATGCCTACATCAGCAACAACTCCATCATCACCAACCACGAAGAAGGAGACATAATCGTATGGGTATGGGCACTCCCCTTGGCAACTGTCAAGCTTGGGGGAGTGACCCCGGTATCGTATCAGCATCAGTCCTATCTTTACCGTTTTACTTAGTTCGATCCTTTTGGTAGTAGTTTGATCTATTAGAATAAAGTTAGCATGATCTAGTTGTGAGCTTTTGCTTTGTGAGCTTTTGCTTTGTGATAGAGTCCGTGAGCCATAAAATAAATATTAGTGTTGAGTCAAGGGCTTGATTTCCTCCTTGTGTCATGATAAAAAGAAAGAAAACAAAAAGAGAATCAAAGAGATCATATCGATCTTATGGGAAGTAATGACTTCACATACAAGAGTATGATAAATAAAAGTTGTTGGGAGGTGACAAACATAGTTTTGGTCATCGTTGCAATTAATAGGAAGTAATAAAAGAAGAGAGGCTTCACATACAAATATACTATCTTGGACATCTTTTTATGATTGTGAGCACTCATTAAAGTATGACATGCTAAAGAGTTATTGTTGGATAAGGAAGACAACATAATGGGTTATGTCTTCTTATATCCGAAATAAAGTATATTGTCATGGATCTTCCAACATTTTGAGCTTGCCTTTCTCCCTCATGCTAGCCAAAACTCCTTGCACTAAGTAGAGATACTACTTGTGCTTCCATATATCTTTAAACCCAGTTTTGCCATGAGAGTCCACCATACCTACCTATGGACTGATAAAGATCCTTCCAAGTAAGTTGTCATGGTGTAAATCCGCTAAAATATGTATGATTTATTAGTGTGGGAGAAATTAGCTTTATACGAGCTTATGATATGGAAGTAATAAAAGCAACGGACTGCATAATAAAGGTCCTTATCACAAGTGGCAATATAAAGCGAAGTTCTTCTATGCTAAGACTTTGTGCATCCAACCATAAAAACACAAGACAACCTCTGCTTCCCTCTGCGAAGGGCCTATCCTTTATTCTTGTCTTATAAGGGTCAAGGTGAGATCCACCTTTCCTTTTTCATTTTATCCTTTGGCAAGCACATTGTGTTGGAAAGATCCTGATATATATACCCACTTGGATGTAAGTTTTCATGATCTATTACTGTTGACATTACCCTTGAGGTAAAAGGTTGGGTGGCAACACCATAAGCCCCTATCTTTCTCTGTGTCCGATTAAAACTCCGTAAAATTAAGTATTGCGTGAGTGTGAGCAATTGTGAAAGACTATATGATAGTTGAGTATGCTTGCTGAAAAGCTCTTATATTGACTCTTTCCGATGTTACGATAAATTGCAATTGCTTCAATGACCGAGACCAAAGTTTGTTAGTTTCCAATGAAGTTTATGATGCATACTTGATATTGTGGATGAATTGTTACATTAGCATAATGATCATATGACTATATTTACATAAGTTGATGTTATGAGAATGATCATGATGCCGTCATGTCCGTATTCTGTTTTTATTGACACCTCAATCTCTAAACATGTGGACATATTTTTCGATATCGGCTTTCACTTGAGGACAAGCGAGGTCTAAGCTTGGGGGAGTTGATACGTCCATTTTGCATCATTCTTATAAGTTAATATTTATTGCATTATGGGCTGTTCGTACATGTTTTGTCACAATACTTATGCCTTTTCCCTCTTATTTTGCAAGGCTTACATGAAGAAGGGGGAATGCCGGCAGCTGGAATTCTGGGCTGGAAAAGGAGCAAACTCTGGAAACCTATTCTGCACAACTCCAAAAGCCCCGAAACTCCACAGAACATTTTTTCGGAAAATATAAAAAATATTTGGCGAAAGAAACCCACGAGAGGGGCCACTGGCTCGCCTTGAGGGGGGGGCGCCCCCCTTCCCAGGGCGCGCCCCTGCCTCGAGGGCCAGCCGGTGGGCCCCAGGTGCCCATCTTCTCCTATATGAAGCGTTTTGACCTGGAAAAAATCAAGAGGAGGCTTTCGGGACCAGACGCCGCCGTCTCGAGGCGGAACCGAGGCGGAAACCAATCTAGGGCTCCGGCAGAGCTGTTCTGCCGGGGATACTTCCCTCCGGGAGGGGGAAATCGTCACCGCCGTCATCACCAACAACTCTCCCATCTTGGGGAGAGATATCTTCATCAACATCTTCACCAGCACCATCTCCTCTCAAACCCTAGTTCATCTCTTGTATCCAATCTTTGTACCCAAACCTCAGATTGGTACCTGTGGGTTGCTAGTAGTGTTGATTACTCCTTGTAGTTGATGCTAGTTGGTTTATTTGGTGGATGATCATATGTTCAGATCCATTATGCATATTAATAGCCATCTGATCATGAACAATATTATGTCTTGTGAGTAGATACTTTTGTTCCTGAGGACATGGGAGAAGTCTTGCTATTAGTAGTCATGTGAATTTGGTCTTCGTTCGATATTTTGATGAGATGTATGTTGTCTTTCCTCTAGTGGTGTCATGTGAACATCGACTACATGACACTTCACCATTATTTGGGCCTAGAGGAAGGCATTGGGAAGTAATAAGTAGATGATGGGTTGCTAGAGTGGCAGAAGCTTAAACCCTAGTTTATGTGTTGCTTCGTAAGGGGCTGATTTGGATCCATATGTTTCAGGCTATGGTTAGGTTTACCTTAATACTTATTTTGTAGTTGTGGATGCTTGCATTAGAGGTTAATCATAAGTGGGAGGCTTGTCCAAGTAAAGGAAGCACCCAAGCACCGGTCCACCCACATACCAAATTATCAAAGTACCGAACGCGAATCAGCCGATCGTGATGAAAAAACTAGCTTGACAATAATTCCCATATGTCCTCGGGAGCGCTTTACCTTGCATAAGAGTTTGTCCAGGCTTGTCCTTTGCTACAAAAAGGATTGGGCCACCTTGCTGCACCTTATTTACTTTTACCTTTTGTCACTTGCTACCAATTATCTTATCACAAAACTATCTGTTACCTATAATTTCAGTGCTTGCAGAAAATACCTTACTGAAAACTGCCTATCATTTCCTTCTGCTCCTCGTTGGGTTCGACACTCTTACGTATCAAAAGGACTACGATAGATCCCCTACACTTGTGGGTCATCAAGACTCTTTTCTGGCGCCGTTGCCGGGGAGTGAAGCACCTTTGGTAAGTGGAATTTGGTAAGGAAAAATTTATATAGTGTGCTGAAATTTATTGTCACTTGTTACTATGGCTCAAAATCCTTTGATGGGCTTGTTCAGGGTATCTTCACCCCGAGCAGAAGAGCAAAGAGTTGCTCCTCAACCTACTTCAGCTATTGAAAATGTTTGCTTTGAGATTCCTTCGGGTATGATAGAGAAACTGCTTGAAAATCCATATACAGGAGATGGAACACTTCAGCCCGACTTACACCTAATCTATGTGGATGAAGTTTGTGGATTGTTTAAGCTTGCAGGTATGCCCGAGGATGTTATCAAGAAGAAGGTCTTCCCTTTATCTTTGAAGGGAGATGCATTGACATGGTTTAGGCTATGCGATGATATGGGATCTTGGAATTATAATCGTCTGAAGTTGGAATTTCATCAGAAGTTCTACCCTATGCACCAGGTTCATCGTGATCGTAATTATATTTATAATTTCTGGCCTCGCGAAGGAGAAAACATCGCTCAAGCTTGGGGGAGGCTTAAGTCAATGTTATATTCATGCCCCAATCATGAGGTTTTAAGAAAGATGATCATCCAAAAAATTTATGCCCGGCTTTCTCTCGATAATCGCACCATGCTCGATAATTCTTGTTTTGGCTCTTTTATGATGAAGACTATTGAATTCAAATGGGATTTATTGGAAAGGATTAAACGCAACTCCGAAGATTGGGATCTCGACGAAGGTAAGGAGTCAGGTATGACCCCTAAGTTTGATCGTGTTAAAGCTTTTATGGATACCGATTTTTTCCGTGAGTTTAGCACTAAATATGGACTTGACTCTGAGATAGTAGCTTCTTTCTGTGAATGTTTTGCTACTCATGTTGATCTCCCCAAGGAGAAGTGGTTTAAATACCATCCCCCTATTAAAGTAAAAGTAGTTGAACCTATTAAAGTTGAAGAAAAGACTATCACTTATAATGTTGATCTCGTTATTCCTACCGCTTATATCGAGAAACCACCCTTCCCTGTTAGGATAAAGGATCATGCTCAACCTTCAACTGTTGTTCGTAAGAGTAATACTAGAACACCTACACCCTCTGAGAAAATTAAAGTTGAACCTAGTGTTGCTATGGTTAAAGACCTCTTGGTAGAAGATTTAGATGTACATGTTATTTATCTCTAAGAAGAGTCTGCTAGAATAGCCAAACCCAATGCTAGGAATAAAGATAAATCTGTAGTAGGCGTGCCTGTCATCTCTGTTAAGATAGGAGATCATTGCTATCATGGTTTATGCGACGTAGGTGCTAGTGCGAGCATTATCCTTTTTGATTTGCATAACGAAATTATGCACGATATTGCACCTATTGAGTTAGAAGGGATTGATGTTACTATTAAGCTTGCTAATAGAGAAACTATTTCACCAGTTGGGATTGTTAGAGATATTGAAGTCTTGCGTGGGAAGATTAAATACCCTGCTGATTTTCTTGTTCTTAGTTCCCCACAAGATGCTTTCTGTCCCATTATATTTGGTAGACCCTTCTTGAATACCGTTAATGCCAAGATAGACTGTGTGAAAGATATTGTCACTGTCGGATTAGGGGACACGTCTCATGACTTCTGCAATGAGTTTGTTGACGCCTTCATGGGCAGTCACCAATAGCCTTGGCGGCCCAGCGACTTGCTCCTTGCAAAAAGGAAGGGGAAAATTTACAAAAGTATATGCAGAGGTTCAGCCGAGTGCACCGCGACATTCCAGACATACATCCAGCAGATGTGATTGTCGCGTTCCAGTCAAACGTGTGCAATAGAAGGACAAGTTCCAAGATGAACATTCGGCTGTCCAAGACTGTCTATAAGTTGTACACCTTGGCGGAAAAATGCGCTCGAGCTAAAGAATGGAGGCGACTTCCCGGAGAGGAGGTGGCGTCGAAGTCGATTCAGTCGACAACGACGAGGCAGTTGGCTCAAAGAAGAAGGGTCGGAAGCGCAGCAAGAATGCAAGGAGAAGTCAGTATTGGTTGTCGAGGGCTCCGGCAGACTAGGTACCGGCAAGAAAGCCAAGACCGAAGCCCTCGGCAAGGAAGATGCCACATGCACTGATTGCCGGGAGGCTGCGGTGGTGCAGAAAGCTGGAAAAGCTGACGGGCCATACTACAAGATCAACCGCAGTAAAGGTCACGATCTCCAAGAGTGTCATCAGGTCAATTAACTTGTTAAGAAGATGAAGGCTGAGTACGGGAAGCACGACAAGGAAAGAGACCAAGAAGGTGCTGCCGGGAAGGGTCGTGGTGGAAAAGGAGGCCGTCGCGGCAATGCCACGCGGCAGAAGGAAAAGTCGGCCAGAGGCCGGGAGAAGAAAGAGGGCGATGAGGACAGTGAAGATGGGGATGAGGAAGAAACCAGCAAGCAAGAGTTCCAGAAGGCAAATGAAGCCATGTGAATTCACAGAGGTGCATCCCTACACTCCTCTCACCGCTAGCTCAAGCAGTGGGCATGAGAGGTCAATGCCGAGGAGCCAGCTGCAGATTCTCGGAAGCCGCTCAAATGGTCCCGCACGCCTGTCATCTTTGATGATGAGGATCACCCCGACCGCACCACTGCGGTGGGGTGTCTGCCGTTGTTGGTTTCACGAACAATACGCAACCTCAAGGTCACAAAGATGCTAGTTGACGGTGGGGTTGGGTTGAACCTGATCTCCCCTAAAGTGGCCAGTGATACGTCTCCAACGTATCTATATTTCTTTATTGCTCCAGGTTATTATATTATCAACTTTGAATGTTTTACACGCATTAATATGTTGTTTTGTATTATTTTTGGGACTAACTTATTAACCTAGAACCCAGTGCCAGCTTCTATTTTTTCCTAGTTTTTGAGCAGAAAAGGAATATCAAATGGTGTCCAAACGGAATAAAACATTCACGATGATTTTTTCTGGACAGAAACACACCTACGAGACTTGGAATAGGGGCCATCGAAGGCACGAGGTGGCCACAAGCCGTAGGGGCACACCCCTGGGCATGTGCCCCCCTGCCCCCTGCACCGCCTCTTTGCCTTATATATCTCAAATATTCCAGAAACCTTAGAGGGATCAATGAAAATATTTTTCCACCGCCGCAGGTCTTTGATCTCGTGAGATCCCATCTCGAGGCCTTTTCCTGTACTCTTTCGGAGGGGGATTCGATCACGGCGGGCTTCTACATCAACCTTGCTGCCCCTCTAATGATGAGAAAGTAGTTTACCATAGACCTACGGGTCCATAGCGACTAGCTAGATGGCGTCTTCTCTCTCTTTGATCTTCAATGCAATGTTCTTGGAGATCTATTCGATGCAATCTTATTTTGCAGTGTGTTTTTTGAGATCCAATGAATTGTAGATTTATGATCAGATTATCTATGAATATTATTTGAATCTTCTCTGAATTCTTATATGCATGATTTTATATCTTCGTATTTCTTTTCGGATTATTTGTTTGGTTTGGCCAACTAGATTGGTAGTTCTTGCAATGGGAGAGGTGCTTAGTTTTGGGTTCAATCTTGCGGTGTCCTAACCTAGTGAGAGAAGGGGTAGCGAGGCACGTATTGCATTGTTTCCATCAGGGATACAAAGATGGGGTTTATATCATATTGCTTGAGTTTATCCCTCTACATGATGTCATCTTGCTTAATGTGTTACTCTGTTCTTATGAACTTAATACTCTCGATGCATGCTGGATAGTGGATGATGTGTGGAGTAATAGTAGTAGAGGCAGGCAGGGGTCACTCTACTTGTCATGGACGTGATGCCTATATTCATGTACATTGCCTTAGATATCATCATAGCATTGCGCTTTTCTATCAATTGTTCAACAATAATTTGTTTATCCATCGTGTGCTTTATTCAAGAGAGAAGCCTCTAGTAAAACCTATGGCCCCTGGGTCTATTTTCCATCTTCTATTTTCAGTTCTATAAAACCAAAAACCAAAAATATCTTGCTGCAATAATTTTGTGTTTATTTTATTTAGCTTTGTACTTTAGTTTTAAATCTATCTCTATCAGATCTCACTCTTTTTCGTGACGTTGAAGGGATTGACAACCCCTTTTCCGCGTTGTGTGCAAGTGTTTGTTAGTTTGTGCAGGTGCATATATTGGAGACTTACTTGTACCTCCTACTGGATTGATACCTTGGTTCTCAACTGAGGGAAATACTTATCTCTACTTTGCTGCAACACCCTGTCATGTTCAAGAAAGAAATCGACGAAAGCTCAAGAAGTAGCATGAAGAATTTCTGGCACCATTGCCAGGGAGGTCTACAACAAGCCTACTGATGTGAACTACACTACTTTCTTCTTGTAGACGTTGTTGGGCCTCCAAGTGCAGAGGTTTGTAGGACAGTAGCAAATTTCCCTCAAGTGAATGACCTAAGGTTTATCAATCCGTGGGAGGCGTAGGATGAAGATGGTCTCTCTCAAACAACCCTGCAACCAAATAACAAAGAGTCTCTTGTGTCCCCAACACACCCAATACAATGGTAAATTGTATAGGTGCACTAGTTCGGCGCAGAGATGGTGATACAAGTGCAATATGGATGGTAGATATAGGTTTTTGTAATAAGAAAATATAAAAACGGTAAGGTAGCAAGTGGTAAACGTGAGCATAAACGGTGTTGCAATGATAGGAAACAAGGCCTAGGGTTTATAATTTCACTAGTGCAAGTTCTCTCAACAATAATAACATAACTGGATTATATAACTATCCCTCAACATGCAACAAAGAGTCACTCCAAAGTAACTAATAGCGGAGAACAAACGAGGAGATTATGGTAGGGTACAAAACCACCTCAAAGTTATTCTTTCTCATCGATCTATTCAAGAGTCTGTAGTAAAATAGCACCAAGCTATTCTTTCCGTTCGATCTATCTTGAAGTTCGTACTAGAATAACACCTTAAGATACAAATCAACCAAAACCCTAATGTCACCTAGATATTCCATTGTCACCTCAAGTATCTGTGGGCATGGTTATATGGTATGCATCACACAATCTTAGATTCATCTATTCAACCAACACAGAGTACTTCAAAGAGTGCCCCAAAGTTTCTATCGGAGAGTCAAGACGAAAACGTGTGCCAACCCCTATGCATAGATTCCCAAGGTCAGGGAACCCGCAAGTTGATCACCAAAACATACATCAAGTGAATCAATAGAATACCCCATTGTCACCACATGTATCCCACACAAGAGATACATCAAGTGTTCTCAAATCCTTAAAGACTCAATCCGATAAGATAACTTCAAAGGGAAAACTCAATCCATTACAAGAAAGTAGAGGGGGAGAAACATCATAAGATCCAACTATAATTAGCTCACGATACATCAAGATCGTTCCATCTCAAGAACATGAGAGAGAGAGAGAGATCAAACACATAGCTACTGGTACATACCCTCAGCCCCGAGGGTGGACTACTCCCTCCTCGTCATGGAGAGCGCCGGGATGATGAAGATGGCCACCGGAGAGGGATTCCCCCTCCGGCACGGTGCCAAAACGAGGTCTAGATTAGTTTTCGGTGGCAACAGAGGATTTCGGCGGCGGAACTCCCGATCTAGGTTATTTCCCGAAGGTTTTTGTATTTATAGGATTTTTTCCGTAGGGCACAAGTCAGGGGGGTCTCCGGGGTGTCCACGAGATAAGGGGGTGCGCCCAGGGGGGTGGGCACGCCCCCCACCCTCGTGGGCAGCCCGTGACTCTCCTGGCCCAACTCTTTTACTCCGGGGGCTTCTTCTGGTCCATAAAAAATCATCAAAAATTGGCACGTCAATTGGACTTCGTTTGATATTCCTTTTCTGTAAAACTCAAAAACAAGGAAAAAACAGAAACTGGCACTGGCCTCTGGGTTAATAGGTTAGTTCCAAATATCATATACAATAGCATATAAATGCATTTAAAACATCCAAGATGAATAATATAATAGCATGGAACAATCAAAAATTATAGATACGTTGGAGACGTATCAAGCATCCCCAAGCTTAATTCCTGCTCGTCCTTAAGTAGGTAAATGATAAAAACAGAATTTTTGATGTGGAATGCTACCTAACATAATTATCAATGTAATTTTCTTTATTGTGGCATGAATGTTCATATCAGAAAGATTCAAGACAAAAGTTTAATATTGACATAAGAATAATAATACTTCAAGCATACTAACAAAGCAATTATGTCTTCTCGAAATAACATGGCCAAAGAAAGTTCATCCCTACAAAATCATATAGTTTGGTTATGCTCCATCTTCGTCACACAAAATACTCAAATCATGCACAACCCCGGTTTCAGCCAAGCACTTGTTTCATACTTTAATTTTTTCAAACTTTTTCAACATTCACGCAATACATGAGCGTGAGCCATGGATATGGCACTATAGGTGGAATAGAATGGTGGTTGTGGAGAAGACAAAAAGGAGAAAGATGGTCTCACATCAACTACTGCATATTAATGGGCTATGGAGATGCCCATCAATAGATATCAATGTGAGTGAGTAGGGATTGCCATGCAACGGATGCACTAGAGCTATAAATGTATGAAATCTCAACAAAAGAAACTAAGTGGGTGTGCATACAACTTGCTTTCTCACAAAGACCTAGGGCATTTGAGGAGGCCCATCATTGGAATATACAAGCCAAGTTCTATAATGAAAATTCCCACTAGTATATGAAAGCGACAAAACAAGAGACTCTCTATCATGAGGATCATGGTGCTACTTTGAAGCACAAGTGTGGAAAAAGATAGTAGCATTGTCCCTTTTCTTTTCTTTTTTTCTTTTTTTCTCCTTTTTTTCTTTTTTTGGCCTTTCTTTTTTCGTTGGCCTTTCCTTCTTTTTTTATTTTTTTTCTTTGGTACAATGCTCTAATAATGATGATCATCACACTTATATTGATTTACAACTTGATACTAGAAGAAAGTATGACTCTATATGAATGCATCCGGCGGTGTACCGGCATGTGCAATGAATCAAGATGACATGTATGAAAAATTATGCATGGTGGCCTAGCCACGAATACGACGTCAACTACATGATCATGCATGGAAATATGACAATGATGAAGCATGTCATAGTAAACGGAACGGTGGAAGGTTGCATGGCTATATATCTCAAAATGGCTATGGAAATGCCATGATAGGTAGGTATGGTGGCTGTTTTGAGGAAGGTATATGGTGGGTGTATGGTACCGGCGAAAGTTGCGCGGTACAAGAGAGGCTAGCAATGGTGGAAGGGTGAGAGTGCGTATAATCCATGGACTCAACATTAGTCATAAAGAACTCACATAATTATTAGAAAAATCTACAAGCCATCAAAACAAAGTACTACACGCATGCTCCTAGGGGAAGGGTTGGTAGAAGTTAACCATCACGCATCCCGACCTCCACACAATGGATGACATTCAATGAAATACCTCATGTTTCAAATTTGTCACACAACGGTTAATATATGTGCATGCTACGGGACTTGCAAACCTTAACACAAGTATTTCTCAAATTCACAACTACTCTACTAGCATGACTCTAATATCGCCATCCTCATATATCAAAACAATCATCAAGTATCAAACTTCTCATAGTATTCAATGCACTTTATATGAAAGTTTTTATTATACCCATCTTGGATGCATATCATATTAGGACTGAATTCATAACCTATGCCAATTACCATGCTGTTTAAGACTCTCAAAATAATAGAAGTGAAACATGAGAGTTCATCTATTTCTTCAAAATAAAACCACCACCGTGCTCTAAAAAGATATAAGCGAAGCACTAGAGCAAATGACAAACTACTCCGAAAGATATAAGTGAATATCAATGAGTAGTTGAATAATTATGTAACTATGTGAAGACTCTATAACATTTAAAAATTTCAGACCTTGTATATTATTCAAACAGCAAGCAAAACAAAATGACGCTCCAAGCAAAACACATATCATGTGGTGAATAAAAATATAGCATCGAATAAAGTTACCGATAGGTGAAGACGAAAGAGGGGATGCCTTCCCGGGGCATCCCCAAGCTTAGGCTTTTGGTTGTCCTTGAATTTTACCTTGGGGTGCCTTGGGCATTCCCAAGCTTATGCTCTTGCCACTCTTTGTTCCATGGTCCATCAAAGCCACACTCAAAACTTGAAAATTTCACAACACAAAACTTAGCCAAAACTCTCGTGAGCTCCGTTAGTATAAGAAAACAAACCACCACTCAAAGGTACTGTAATGAACTCATTCTTTGTTTATATTGGTGTTAAACCTACTGTATTTCAACTTCTCCATGATTCATACCCCCCGATACTACTCATAGATTCATCAAAATAAGCAAACAACACACGAAAAACAGAATGTGTCAAAAACAGAACAGTCTGTAGTAATCTCTAAATTTCGAATACTTCTGTAACTCTAAAAAATTGAAATAAATTGGTAACGTGAGGAATTTTTCTATTAATTATCTGCAAAACGAATCAACTAAAAAGCACTCTCCAGTAAAAAATTACAGCTAATCTCGTGAGCGCTAAAGTTTGTGTTTTTTACAGCAAGATCACATAAATTTCACACAAGTATTCCCAAAGGTTCTACTTGGCACAAACACTAACTAAAACACAAAACCACATCTAAACAGAAGCTAGATGCAATATTTATTCCTAATCATAAGCAAAAAGAAAGAACAAAAATAAAGTTGGGTTGCCTCCCAACAAGCGCTATCGTTTGACGCCCCTAGCTAGGCATGATTATTTCAATGATGCTCACATAAAAGATAAGAATTGAAACATAAAGAGAGCATCATGAAGAATATGACTAGCACATTTAAGTCTAACTCACTTCCTATGCCTAGGGAATTTGCGAGGAAACAACTTATGGGAACAATAATCAACAAGCATAGGAAAGGAAAACAAGCATAGCTTCAGAATTTTAAGCACATAGAGAGGAAACTTGATATTATTGCAATTCCTACAAGCATGTGATCATCTCTCATAATAATTTTCAGTAGCATCATGAATGAATTCAACAATATAACTATCACATAAAGCATTTTTGTCATGATCCCCAAGCATATAAATTTTATTACTCCCATCATAAGCAAAATTCTTCTCATTCATAGCAGTGGGAGGAGCAAATTCAACAAAATAACTATCAAGTGAAGCATAATCCAATTAAAAATTAAAATCATGATGACAAGTTTCATGGTTATATTTATTCTTTATACCATATGTGTCATCACAATAATCCTCATAAATAGGAGGCATGCTTTCATCATAATAAATTTGCTCATCAAAATTTGGGGGACTAAACATATCATCTTCATCAAACATAGCATCCCCAAGCTTGTGGCTTTGCATATCATTAGCAACATGGGTATTCAAAGAATTCATACTAACAACATTGCAATCATTCTCATCATGCATATATTTTATGCCAAGCATTCTATGTAATTCTTCTTCTAGTACTTGAGCACAATTTTCCTTCCCATCATTTTCACGAAAGATATTAAAAAGATGAAGCATATGAGGTAACCTTAATTCCATTTTTTGTAGTTTTTTTTATAAACTAAACTAGTGATAAAACAGGAAACTAAAAGATTCGATTGCAAGATCTAAAGATGTACCTTCAAGCACTAACCTCCTCGGCAACAACGCTAGAAAAGAGCTTGATGTCTACTACACTACCTTCTTCTTGTAGACGTTGTTGGGCCTCCAAGTGCAGCGGTTTGTAGGACAGTAGCAAATTTCCCTCAAGTGGATGACCTAAGGTTTATCAAACCGTGGGAGGCGTAGGATGAAGATGTTCTCTCTCAAACAACCCTGCAACCAAATTACAAATAGTCTCTTGTGTCCCCAACACACCCAATACAATGGTAAATTGTATAGGTGCACTAGTTCGGCGAAGAGATGGTGATACAAGTGCAATATGGATGGTAGATATAGGTTTTTGTAATAAGAAAATATAAAAACAGCAAGGTGGCAAGTGGTAAACGTGAGCATAAATAGTGTTGCAATGATAGGTAACAAGTCCTAGGGTTCATACTTTCACTAGTGCAAGTTCTCTCAACAATAATAACATAACTGGATCATATAACTATCCCTCAACATGCAACAAAGAGTCACTCCAAAGTAACTAATAGCGGAGAACAAACGAGGAGATTATGGTAGGGTGCAAAGCCACCTCAAAGTTATTCTTTCTGATCGATCTATTCAAGAGTCCGTAGTAAAATAGCACGAAGCTATTCTTTCCATTCGATCTATCTTAGAGTTCGTACTAGAAAAACACCTTAAGATACAAATCAACGAACACCCTAATGTCACCTAGATACTCCATTGTCACCTCAAGTATCCGTGGGCATGATTATACGATATGCATCACACAATCTCAAATTCATTTATTCAACCAACACAAAGTACTTCAATGAGTGCCCCAAAGTTTCTACCAGAGAATCAAGACGAAAACATGTGCCAACCCCTATGCATAGATTCCCAAGGTCACGGAACCCGCAAGTTGATCACCGAAACATACATCAAGTGAATCAATAGAATACCCCATTGTCATCACAAGTATCCCACGCAATACATACATCAAGTGTTCTCAAATCCTTAAAGACTCGATCCGATAAGATAACTTCAAAGGGAAAACTCAATCCATTACAAGAAAGTAGAGGGGGAGAAACATCATAAGATGCAACTATAATAGCAAAGCTCACTATACATCAAGATTGTGCCATCTCAAGAACACGAGAGAGAGAGAGAGAGAGAGAGAGAGAGAGAGAGAGATCAAACACATAGCTACTGGTACATACCCTCAGCCCCGAGGGTGGACTACTCCCTCCTCGTCATGGAGAGCGTCGAGATGATGAAGATGGCCATCGGAGAGGGATTCCCCCTCCGGCAGGGAGCCGGAACGGGGTCGAAATTGGTTTTCGGTGGCAACAGAGGCTTTCGGCAGTGGAACTCCCGATCTAGGTTATTTTCCGGAGGTTTCTGTATTTATAGGATTTTTTGGCGTAGGGCACAAGTTAGGGGGGGGG
>LR738711.1:731284201-731424346 GCA_902687465.1 Secale cereale
ACGAGATAGGGGGCGCGCCTAGGGGGGTGGGCGCGGCCCCCACCCTCGTGGGCAGCCCGTGACTCTCCTGTCCCAACTTTTTTACTCCGAGGGCTTCTTTTGGTCCATAAAAAATCATCAAAAATTGGCACGTTAATTGGACTCCATTTGATATTCCTTTTCTGTAAAATTCAAAAACAAGGAAAAAGCAAAAACTGGCACTGGGCTCTGGGTTAATAGGTTAGTCCCAAAAATCATATACAATAGCATATAAATTCATTTAAAACATCCAAGATGAATAATATAATAGCATGGAACAATCAAAACTTATAGGTATGTTGCAGACGTATCACCTACCAAGTACTTGTCATAAACTCTCATCTCTTGCATTTATATTATTTGCCATTTGCCTCTCGTTTTCATCTCCCCCACTTCTAAAAACATTTTCAGAAAAACACAAAAATATTTGCCTTTTTAGTCGCCTTTTTCCATTCGTCTTTTTGTTTGCTTGTGTGTTAGATCGCTTAGCCAGCATGTCTGAACCAGAAAATTTTGCTATCAAAAATCTCAGAGAGATACTTGAATCTTGTTATTTGAATCATGAGAAGGGATCCTATCTTATTTATAATGCAAAAACCTTTTATTTAGGAGATGGTAATATTATTGGTAAAGGCATTATTCATAAGTTTTTCAATTGTACGGGAGTCTTACCAACTAAGGGACCTCTTTTTCTTGAAACAAATTTTTTTGTGCATGCTATTTCTATGTTTGTGGTTACGTTAGACAGAAAATTTGTGCACATCCACCCAGCTTTACAAAAGCTATTTTATGAACTCCCAAATATACTTCATCCTAAGGCTAAAAAGATTGCAACTATCATTCTTATGTGGGAATTTGATTTTATAATACAAGAAGCTAGGGATTTTTCCTTTCTACAAAAAACATATTGAACATCCCCCAATAGAGGAAATTATCCATGATAAAGAAACCTTGCATAGTTTGGAATCTAGAGACTATCTTGCCTACACTAGCAATCTTAGGAGAAGAGTTCCTCATGAAGAAATTACTCAAGCTGTTTACCTTGATACCTTTGATAAATTCGATTGGTTAACTAAGGGAATTTATGTTGGATTTAGTGAAGAATGGATGGAAGTAATGTATAAGGAACCTATTAAAAATGAGATACAGATTTTATATGATGATATTTATGGAGATGACCATGAACATTACATTATGAATGTTAAAATTACTAATCAAAGTCCTTTTAACAGATTTGCTTTTAATAGATTTGCTATTAGGAAAAAGAGAGAAGAGAAAAAGGAATTCTTAAAAGAGCTTTTAACATATTTGCTTGACGTGTTGAGCACCAAAGATGAAAATACCTAGATCGTTGCTTTATGCCTAGCTAAGGGCATGAAACTATAGCGCTTGTTGGGAGGCAACCCAATTTTATTTTGGTTTTTACTTTTTTTTCTTGCTGTTCTTGAATAAATTTATCAGCTAGCCTCTGGTTAGATGTGTTTTCATGTTTTAATTTAGTGTTTATGCCAAGCAAGATCTTTGGGATGATTTAGAAGATAGTAGATAGTTTTTTCTGGAAAATAGAAACGTTTGCTTCCAGTGTCAGAATTGTTTCTGATTGCTAGAACGTGAAAAACTCTTAATTTCTTACACATTCCTGATCTACAAATTTCCCATGTTGTGCTAATTTTTTGGAATATTTAGAGATATAGAGGTTTCACATCTTTAAAGATTGTTCTATTTTTTGACAGATTTTGTTTTCCTTGTGTTGTTTGCTTATTTTGATGCATCTATGTCTAGTACCGGGGGTATGAACCATGGAAAAGTTAGAATATAGTAGATATTACACCAATATAAAATAAGAATGAGTTCACAACAGTACCTACAAGTAATGATTGAATTTGTTTTACTAACGGATTTCAGGAGTTTTCTGTTGAGTTTTGTGTTGTGCAGTTTTCAAGTTTTGGGTAAAGATTGGATGTTTTATGGAATAAGGAGTGGCACGAACCTAAGCTCACGGATTCCCAAGCCACCCCAAGGTAATATTCAAGGACAACCAAGCATCTAAGCTTGTGGATGCCCCGGATGGCATCCCCTCTTTCGTCTTCAATCCATCGGTAAATTTACTTGCGGCTATATTTTTATTCACCAAATGATATGTGTTTTGCTTGGAGCATCTTGTATGATTTGAGTCTTTTCTTTTTAGTTTTCCACAATTATCCTTGTTGTAGACACCTTTTGAGAGTTACACGTATTAGTTGTGATTTTATTACAATACTCTATGTGCTTCTCTTATATCTTTTCAGCTAGGGTAGTTGCTCTAGTGCTTTACTTATATCTTTTTTAGCACGGCGGTGATGTTTATTTTGAAGAAATTGATGAACTCTCATGCTTCACTTATATGATAATTTTCTTGGGTTATGAATTTAGTCCTAATATCATAGGCATCCAAAGGGGGTATAAAAAACTTTCATAAAGAGCATTGAATATATGTGAAGTTTGATTCGTTGCAATTATTTTGAGATATTAAGATGGTGATATTAGAGTCATGCTAGTAGTAAGTTATATTGTTAAAAAAATGTGTTAAGGTTTGTGATTCCCATTGCATGCACGTATGGTCTTCTAGTTATGTGATGAAGTTGGAGCGCGATTTATTCTTGATTGTCTACCTTTGTGTGAAAGTCGGGGGCACGCGATGGTTAACTCCTACCATCCTATCCCCTAGGAGCATGTTTATTAGTACTTTGCCTCGAGGGCTAATATTTTTTTGCAATAAGTACGTGAGTTCTTTATAACTAATGTTGACTCCATGGATTATACGCACTCTCACCCTTCCACCTAGCTAGCCACTCTAATACCGCACAACTTTTGTCTGTGCATCAAACCCACCATATACCTTTCCTCAAAATAGCCACCATACCTAATTATTATTGTATTTTCATAGCCATTCCGAGATACATTTCCATGTAACTCCACTGTTTCGTCATTATGTTAAGTTTACCATCGAGTTGTAATTTTGAGTTGTAGGTAAATAAAAGTGTGATGATCATCATTATTAGAACATTTTACCATGTGAGGTTACAAATAAAAGAGGCCAAAGAGCCCAAATAAAAGCGGCCAAACAATCCAAAACAAAAAAAAGTCTCCAAAAAAATAGGAGTCTAAAAATGAGATAAAAAGAGAGAAGGGGCAATGTTACTATCTTTTTCCACATTTGTGCTTGAAAATAGCACCATGTTCTTCATTATAGAGAGTCTCCAATTTTGTCACTTTCATATATTACTAGTGGGAATTTTAATTATAGAACTTGTCTTGTATATTCCAACGATGGGCTTCCTCAAATTGTGACGCCCGAAGACCGACGTCCCAGAAGATTCCAGATGTTCCGGGTTCTCCCGTGTGTTTCATTTTTTGCTTGTGTTATTTATTTTTGCTTTGCATCATGTCATCATGCCATCATGTCATTAATATTTGCATCTCAACTAAATAAATTGTGTGGATCTTTGATCCTTTTAAATTGAGGGAAGTGTGACTTCTCTTTATAACATATCCTCCTAATATTATGGAGCTATTATAAATAATATTCCATTTGTTTGGAAGTAACCATAACACACTTGCATATCTTCCCCATGCCTTTTTCTTTCTCAATTCGTTGCCTCAAACCATGCTAACTTTTCCTTTCCCTTTTATCGAGCTCTTCCTAGGTTCCCAACACTTTTTGGACACTCCTAAATTCTAGACTCCTTTCAAACTCCTTTAATGCAAGTAAATAATTTTGGTTTGCACTTCCCTATTTTGTTGGAACCACTTTTGTTGGGTTGGTAATATTCCATAAAGCCTTACAAAAATGTTCCATCATTTATTTCTTGTTCATGGCCTCTTTTCTTATTAAATGTTGAACTCTCTCTATTTTTTCTGCTAAAGAAAAAAATAAGGAGAGAGATAGGCCATCTGGGCCTCCTTTAGGCCCAAGGCCAGTCGACGCGCTACTTTATCCCAACCCTAGCACGACCGAGTTTCTCCCCCGATCCCCTCGTCCGTCTCCCTCCTGCGCCGCCAGAGGCCCGGACCGCTCCTCCCATCGCTCCTCGACCCCATCCTCTCGATCTCTCCCCCTGTCCGCCGCATCTCTCCATCTCGCTCGACCCCCTCTCTGGCTCGTCTCCATCCCAACCCCGATCCCCTCGCGCCGGCCACCCTCCATCTCCACCACCACGCGCCGGCCACCCTCCATCTCCAGCGCAAGTACCAGCCGCGTCGCCTGGCTCGCCGGAGCCAGCGCCGCGTCGCGCCATCCTTCTCCCCTGCGCCTCGCCCTCACCGACTGCCTACGCCAAGGCCGCAGCCCCGATGCGCCCCTTCCTCAAGCCGCCCCGCCGTCCGCCTCTGGCCGCGGACGCCGCTTTCAGCGCGAGCGTCACCACCAGTGCCCGTGCCTCCCCATCCATTCCAGCCTCGCCGCCAGGAGCAGCCGGCCCGCCCCGGCCTCGTCAGTGCCTCCCCCCCTTTCGGCACACCGTTGCAGGCCGAAGCCCGGCCGACCAGAGGCCCTCCAGTCTCGCCCAAGCGCCCTCCGGCCTCCTCCGCTCTTCCACAGAAACCGGCGCCGCCAAGTCCTGCTGCTGCCGTGGTTCCGCCTCCATCAACCGTCGTCCTCGAGTTGCCATAGTTCTGCTGCAGGGGCACCGTTCCACCTGGATGCAGAACGCCAAGATACGTCAAGTTCGTCTTCGGTACGGTGGATCCAGCCAAGAGTCGCCGACAACCCGCAAGTACTCCTCCGTTTCGTCAAGACCCTCATGGACGCCGAAGCCTAGAACCACAAGTACCCCTCCAAATTGTGTACGACTACAGACCAGAATGCCAAGTACCTCTTCACAAGACCAAGTACCTCGTCGAACGAGTACAACTACCGTCGCCGAAGACCGCGTGTACCTCTCCGAACGTGAACGCCTACTTCCACTACGAATCGCGAGAACGACTACTTTCCCTACGATCTCGAGCCGCCCCGAAACGAATGCTTCGAAGGTGTACCGAGACGACCCCGTGGATGAACGCTTGTGAATGTGTGTTGTATGAGATGTAGTACTTGTTTGCGCCGCGGCCGTTGTGCCCCTCTTTTGTCGTCGACCCGTGGGAACCCGGAAGCCGGGAGCACCCCATCATCTTGTTCGACTCGCTCACGCCACCTTTTCTTTTTCACCGGTCTCTCAACGGGTTACCGGAACCGAGATGTTGCCGTTGCATCATTTTCGGATCGTTGACATGGCACCCTTATCTTCCACCACGGTGACAATACTTCATATCTCTTCATGTTAACTTTTACTAAAAATTGCATAAACTTGATCATGTCATCCGCATCATGTTAACAACATTAAAACGTGTGAATTGTTGTTTGCTTAATAATTGCTAAACATGCATATGGGGATTTTCCCGGAATTGTTGTTGTTATTTCCGGCCTCATTTAAAATGCCTAAATAGGTAGTTTGCTCTTGCTTCACCTCTTTCCATGTTAACAAACATTTAATCTTGTCTTGTAAATAAACGAAAGTCAATTAAATAATTAAAATGTGGTGTTTCGTCAATATGCAACTCGTTGCATATTGAGCTCCACTTAACTTGTAGTACTTGTTTGTGCACTTTGCCATGACATGCATATTTAAACCATACATGCATCATACTTGTTTGTGCATCGGATGCCATGTTTATGCTTGTGTGTTTACCGCGTTGTTTTCTTCTTTCCGGTTGCTTCTCTTGTTAGCTTTGGTTCCGTTCCGGAGTTGTGAGGATCCGTTCGACTTCTTCGTGGACCCGTTCTTCTTCCTTGCGGAATCCCAGGCAAGATTATCATACCCTTGGATACCTTTACTACCATTGCCATGCTTAGTTGTCTCGATGCTATAGTTACATGTCGCGCTACCCATCTTTTATGTCAGCCTCTCCTTGTTGCCATGAAACCTCTAACCTTTGACACCTTCCTAGCAAAACCACTGTTTGGCTATGTCAGCCGCTTGCTCAGCCCCTCTTATAGCGTTGTTAGTTGCAGGTGAAGATGAAGATCGTTCCAGGAGGGAACTTGTTGTTGGAATATCACAATAAATATTATTATTATTAACACACCTATATACTGGGCATGGGTGGAAGGCTTGGCCTTTTGCTCGGTGTTTTGTTCCACTCATGCCACCTTAGGCGCCGATAAACCGACATTATGTTCCTTGATTTTGCGTTCCTTACACGATGGGTATATGGGGACCCCTTGACACTTCGACTTTGAATAAAACTCCTCCAGCAAGGCCCAACATTGGTTTTAATTTGCCTCATAATAACAACTTAATTAATTAATTAAATTTGCATAGGGGGTCGCGCCCTCGAAGATTTTTTCTACATAGCAGGGGGGCCAGTGCTGATGGTGTTGGTCCCAAACGGGGGTTCTGCGGGGCCGCCACGGGGAAACTCGGGGTATCTGGTATAACATGTAGGATTGCCCATCCGGTCGTGGCCTGAGACGAGATACGCGCGGCTACTATCAGGGTGTCGGCACGCCGGGAGGTCTTGCTGGACTTGTTTTACCATTGTCGAAATGTCTTGTGCACCGGGATGCCGAGCCTGATCGGATTTCCATAAGATAAGGGGTGATGATATTATATTTATCACTTCAGCTAATCGTGAGAGCTTGTGATGGGCTAAGTTGGGACACCCCTGCAGGGTTATGATCTTTCGAAAGCCATGCCCGCGGTTATGTGGCAGATTGGAATTAGTTAATGTCCGGTTGTAGAAAACTTGACAGAGGATCCGAAGTAAAACACACAACTGTGTGAGTAACCGTGACTGTCTCTTTTCACTTTGAGAAGAGAACATGGTGGGGTTATGTTTTACTCGTAGGTAGTTTAGGATCTTTAGCGATCACTACTAGTTGCGACCGTTTGCGTAGATGCTCATCTTATTCTTGTACTCGTAAGTTAGCCACCATTTTATGCTTAGCCGCTGCTGCAACCTCGCCACTTTACCTCTTCCTACCCATAAAGCTTTGCTAGTCTTGATACCCATGGTTATGGGATTGCTGAGTCCTTGTGGCTCACAGATACTACAACACCAGATGCAGGTTCAGCAGAGAATGATGCAGGAGCTGGTTCAAGTACTTCACTGGGAGCTCGATGAAGAGAGTGGCCGTATGCTTGTGACGTTTTCGACGATCAGTAGTGGTTTCTTCTCGGGGCGATTCGGACCTGTGGCTTTATGTTTTTGGTATCTTTCTTTTGGATCTTCGCCCATAGTCAGTTGTGATGTTTTGAATGATGTTTTGCTTATGTAATGTATTGTGTGACGTGGCGAGTGTAAGCCAACTATCTTTTTTGCATTTTCATCCCTATTTTTACATGAGTCGTGCAAAGATACCAAGCTTGAGATCATTCCAGAATGGGCTTATACCTTTAAGTCGTGCCTCGACACGTAGGAGGTATAGTCCCATCCTGGGCATTACAAGTTGGTATTCAGAGCCTTCTCCGACCTAGAAGCCCCCACTGATTGATCGAATCATTGACGGTTGAGTCTAGGCACACACTTGAAAATGTTTTGAGTCCTATATATATATCGGAGAGTTGAATTTCTTTTGCTTCTCATCTCTTTTCATTCTGATGAGGACTCCTGATGTTTACTCTTGCCTCTTCTACTCTCAAAAATTGCACCAAAATTTTTTTTAGGATCACGCGAGTATTGTTTGGATTGTTCCGATGTCTTTGTGACGAGAACATTGTTCTCGATGCCTCCTATCATTAGGGGTTGTGGCAGTGTCCCGGGGAGTTGACCTCCGAGTAGTTGTCGTCACAAATATATCGCAGTAGTTCTGGAATACTTAAGACGGCCGACATAAAAAACTCTCCTATGCGGTTAGTGGCAAGATAACCCCGACATCACCCAGTACTGGGGAGGTAGTTCGGGAGTATTTCCATAGCTTGTATAGTAGATGCGTTTCGAAGGTCCGAGGTAAACGGTTTCCGGAAATAACTGGTTATGTGTTGAAGGATGGATACAGGTGGATGTAGGATTAGTGTTGAGTGTGCGGTGCTTCCCCTGTATCCCCAACACCTGATTGCATAACTGGAAACTTTCGGAAATTAATAGGTGGGTTCATCCAGTAGTTCGTAGGCATTCTTCCAACGAATGCATGATATGGAGTTCGGGGTTTTACATTGAGTGAAGTGGTTTTATGGGCATTGTTCCGATCGGGAGTTGCATCTCAAAGGGTCATTGGCTATGTTGATCCGGGGATTGCAAAACCCTTTTGTAACACGTTCCATGAGCTTTCAGCACGAATATGTGGAACGAAGCTTCTATCTTGTATTTGTTCTATCTGCTCCTTGTTGCTTTTATTTATCTTTTGTTCTCCCAAGTGGCTTCTCGACAAGTTGATGTACCTACGGAATTCATTCGTTCAATTCTCTGTTCGAATGATATTGTGAAGATTCTGTTGCAACATATCTATCCTTTGTTTTTGTTTTGATTCGGGTATTCGAGTTGCTTCGATGTCAAATGTTGATTCCATACCTTTCTTAGTCGGTGTTCACATATTTCTATGGGAGTGCTAATCCTTCTTGATCATCAAGATGGTCATGTTAAATCCTTTTCAACCGGCGTGCCTTCTCTTCAAGTTATTCCGTACGGACGCCGTTGAGAAATCCGACGATTTGTCTGTTTCATTCATCCCAAGTTGCCTTTGTTTTCCGCACCCTCCCACCCTTTTCTTTATGGAGCCATAAATTCTTAAATGGAATATCCATTTTATTCTTGTGATGTTTCCTTATTCTTTTCCTTCAATGCCCTTATCCGGTGATTCCTCATGAAGATGCTCAGGAGCTTCAAGTTCATCATTGTTCCATTCTCATATTCTTCTCCGGTGGATTTAATTCAAGCTTTGGTGTTCATTATATCCTTCCTCTTGTTTCACATGTTTTCCCATGTTGAAATTTATTATCCGAAGGCTCTCTTATTCATTCAACTCTCCTATTCTTATCCGGAGTGTTGAAGATATCTCAGAAGATTCATAATTCCATTCTTAATCCGTTCAAACTATTATGAGATTGATATCTCATCCAAGCCATTTAATTCAACCGGTGCAATATCTCTTAAGCAATCTTTTTCAACGGCGATTTCTTTGAGTGGGCCCTAACCCACAGGTCTTTTCCCAGGATCTTACCAGACTCTTCTATTTTTCCGGAGTTATACTTAAATTCCTTTCAAAGTGTGACGTAAGAATGATTTCCATCGGTCACATACCTTTCTCCAAGATCGCGTTCAATTCTTTTCACCATTGTTTCAACCTTTTTAATTCTTCATTCCGGAGTGCTCAACAATTCTTATGGCATTTCTCGTCTTCATTCTCAACATTTGGAGACCAGAGAAGTGTTTCTCTTAAACCTTGGCCCGTTCTCTTGAAGATTCGGGGTTCTAGCTTCATGCCATCCTCATTATTGTTCAGATTGTGAGGAATTCTTTTATACCATCCGAAGCATTTCATGAATTCTTCCTATTGTGATCCTCCGAAGGCCATCATTTCAGAAGATTTCTTCGTTCTCAGTTTTCAACTTCGTCCTCCAAATATTCTTCATTGATGTCTCTTCGTTCGTCTCCATATTTTTACGGTGGTGCTTTCAAGTTTACTATTCCGTTGTTATCGTATTAATTCATTTGTTCTTTTCATAATCCTACCGGTGGTTCGTTGAATAATTATCCGAGGTTGTGCTAGATCTCTCTTTAATTATTTGCAACGAGAATTAGTAGGATGCCAAATCCGTTTGCTTGTCATCAATTTAATTCGGTGAAGGATATGCATAACATAAATCTTATTCTAGTTTCTTCCAACAGGTTAATCCCTTCCTTCGGAGTTTGTTCAGAAGGAATATATCCTTGGATCTAAGTTGTTCGTCTTGTTCCCCGGTGTTCTAAGCTCTCTCAATTATCTTGTCACGGAGGTCTATCTGAATTCATCGTAGGCCTTGAATCTTATTCTTTTCATCTTTCACTTCTCATGCTTTCATTACCGGAGTTTTCATGGTGGTTCATCAAGATTTAATTCATCCTCAAAGTTTTCATCAAGATTCTTGTTGGAACACAAGCATTCTTCTTCTTGCATTTCGAAGTGCAATTCTTTCTAACTTTATAGTTTGAGATGGTGGTATGCCATTTTTGACAATTTCCCTTCATGTTTCATGATTCACAAGTTGTCAGGAATGAGATATTTAAACCCATCTTTTTCTTTGTTCAGGAGATCTTTCCAACCATTCAATTTATTTGTTGGAGTAATCTTGGGTTATAATTCACCAAAAAGCTTTCCTTGAGAATAGTTGCTATTATGGTGCTTATAAATGACCCAAGTTCTTCATTTATCATTCCGGTGAAATAATTTTTTTTTCGTCTACTTGTTGATCTCAATCCAATCAAATGTTTTCGTCAGTGGCTGGTTGTCACCTCTTAATTTTGAGATGTTTTCCATAAGCCCACATCAAGCTTATTCGTTTTCGTTGTTGATTTTTCCATCAACCCCATTCAACCCTTCTTTGTAAGGAGGATTTCCTAATTCAATTGTGGGAGAAGTGTCATTTTTCTTCTCCATTCATTTCTTTCGTTGATTTAGATGCTATTCTTTCATTCCGGAGCCATTGTGATGTTGCTCTCTCCAAACCATAATCTCGTTTTGTCAAGATCATGTTCTTTTCTTTGTTTATCTATTTAACTGGAGTGTTGTGCCCAACGTTCGAGTTCCGTCATCTATCTAGCTTTTCCTCTCTTTTCAACCGGAGTGCTGTCTGAATCTTTCTTACACCTTGTGCCATTCTTTTAATTGTTTAGAGGCAGTGTGTTGTTGATTTCATCCAGTATCATTCCATCTCCTCAAGCTCATGTTAATTCCTTCCATTTTCAGATGGAGTGCTGTCTAAATTATTTCGTTCTTATTCGTTCTCAATCTTGGTTAATCGGAGTGGTTTTAAAATTCGTTCGTCATCCGTGAGCTCTTGTTTCATGTCTTTCAACCTACAAGGTTCTTATAATGCTCCTGGTTCCTCTTTTCTAACGGAGTGTTTTCATCTTCGTTCATCTATGTTGTTTTGTTCTTTCAACTTGTTTAACCTCTCAAGGTTCGTGGTTTCACTCGTCTGTCAAAGAAGCAACTTTGTTTTACCTCTTCTTCTTCCGTTTTTACCAGGTGCCATCTCTAGGATCTCGGGTCGAGATCCTCTGTTAGTGTGGGAGAGTTGTGACGCCCGAAGACCGACGTCCCAGAAGATTCCAGATGTTCCGGGTTCTCCCGTGTGTTTCATTTTTTGCTTGTGTTATTTATTTTTCTTTGCATCATGTCATCATGCCATCATGTCATTAATCTTTGCATCTCAACTAAATAAATTGTGTGGATCTTCGATCCTTTTAAATTGAGGGAAGAGTGACTTCTCTTTATAACATATCCTCCTAATATTATGGAGCTATTATAAATAATATTCCATTGGTTTGGAAGTAACCATCACACACTTGCATATCTTCCCCATGCCTTTTTCTTTCTCAATCCGTTGCCTCAAACCATGCTAACTTTTCCTTTCCCTTTTATCGAGCTCTTCCTAGGTTCCCAACACTTTTTGGACACTCCTAAATTCTAGACTCCTTTCAAACTCCTTTAATGCAAGTAAATAATTTTGGTTTGCACTTCCCTATTTTGTTGGAACCACTTTTGTTGGGTTGGTAATATTCCATAAAGCCTTACAAAAATGGTCCATCATTTATTTCTTGTTCATGGCCTCTTTTCTTATTAAATGTTGAACTCTCTCTATTTTTTTCTGCTAAAGAAAGAAATAAGGAGAGAGATAGGCCATCTGGGCCTCCTTTAGGCCCAAGGACAACCGACGCGCTACTCTGTCCCAACCCTAGAACGACCGAGTTTCTCCCCCCGATCCCCTCGTCCGTCTCCCTCCTGCGCCGCCAGAGGCCCGAACCGCTCCGCCCATCGCTCCCCGACCCCATCCTCTCGATCTCTCCCCCTGTCCGCCGCATCTCTCCATCTCGCTCGACCCCCTCTTTGGCTCGTCTCCATCCCAACCCCGATCCCCTCGCGCCAGCCACCCTCCATCTCCACCACCTCGCGCCGGCCACCCTCCATCTCCAGCGCGAGTACCAGCCGCGTCGCCTGGCTCGCCGGAGCCATCGCCGCGTCGCGCCATCCTTCTCCCCTGCGCCTCGCCCTCACCGACTGCCTACACCAAGGCCGCAGCCCCGACGCGCCCCGTCCTCAAGCCGCCCCACCGTCCGCCTCTGGCCGCGGACGCCGCTGCCAGCGCGAGCACCACCACCAGCGCCCGTGCCTCCCCATCCATTCCAGCCTCGCCGCCAGGAGCAGCCGGCTCGCCCCGGCCTCGTAAGTGCCTCCCCCCCCTTTCGGCACGCCGTTGCAGGCCGAAGCCCGGCCGGCCAGAGGCCCTCCTGCCTGACCCAAGCACCCTCCGGCCACCTCCGCGCTTCCACGGCAACCGGCGCCGCCAAGTCCTGCTGCTGCCGTGGTTCCGCCTCCATCAACCGTCGTCTTCGAGTCGCCATAGTTCTGCTGCAGGGGCACCGTTCCACCTGGATGCAGAACGCCAAGATACGTCAAGTTCGTCTTCGGTACGGTGGATCCAGCCAAGAGTCGCCGACAACCCACAAGTACTCCTCTGTTTCGTCAAGACCCTCATGGACGCCGAAGCCTAGAACCACAAGTACCCCTCCAAATCGTGTACGACTTCAGACCGGAATGCCAAGTACCTTTTTAAAAGACCAAGCACCTCGTCGAAAGAGTACAACTACCGTCGCCGAAGACCGCGTGTACCTCTCCGAACGTGAATGCCTACTTCCACTACGAATCGCGAGAACGACTACTTCCTCTACGATCTCGAGCCGCCCCGAAACGAACGCTTCGAAGGTATACCGAGACGACCCCGTGGATGAACGCTTGTGAATGTGTGTTGTATGAGATGTAGTACTTGTTCGCGCCGCGGCCGTTGTGCCCCTCTTTTGTCGTCGACCCGTGGGAACCCGGAAGCCGGGAGCACCCCATCATCTTGTTCGACTCGCTCACGCCACCTTTTCTTTTGCACCGGTCTCTCAACGGGTTACCGGAACCGAGATGTTGCCGTTGCATCATTTCGGATCGTTGACATGGCACCCTTATCTTCCACCACGGTGACAATACTTCATATCTCTTCATGTTAACTTTTACTAAAAATTGCATAAACTTGATCATGTCATCCGCATCATGTTAACAACATTAAAACGTGTGAATTGTTGTTTGCTTAATAATTGCTAAACATGCATATGGGGATTTTCCCGGAATTGTTGTTGTTATTTCCGGCCTCATTTAAAATGCCTAAATAGGTAGTTTGCTCTTGCTTCACCTCTTTCCATGTTAACAAACATTTAATCTTGTCTTGTAAATAAACGAAAGTCGATTAAATAATTAAAATGTGGTGTTTCGTCAATATGCAACTCGTTGCATATTGAGCTCCACTTAACTTGTAGTACTTGTTTGTGCACTTTGCCATGACATGCATATTTAAACCGGACATGCATCATACTTGTTTGTGCATCGGATGCCATGTTTATGCTTGTGTGTTTACCGCGTTGTTTTCTTCTTTCCGGTTGCTTCTCTTGTTAGCTTCGGTTCCGTTCCGGAGTTGTGAGGATCTGTTCGACTTCTTCGTGGACCCGTTCTTCTTCCTTGCGGAATCCTAGGCAAGATGATCATACCCTTGGATACCTTTACTACCGTTGCCATGCTTAGTTGTCTCGATGCTATAGTTAAATGTCGCGCTACCCATCTTTTATGTCAGCCTCTCCTTGTTGCCATGAAACCTCTAACCTTTGACACCTTCCTAGAAAAACCACTGTTTGGCTATGTCACCCGCTTGCTCAGCCCCTCTTATAGCGTTGTTAGTTGCAGGTGAAGATGAAGATCGTTCCAGGAGGGAACTTGTTTTGGAATATCACAATAACTATTATTATTATTAACACACCTATATACTGGGCATGGGTGGAAGGCTTGGCCTTTTGCTCGGTGTTTTGTTCCACTCATGCCACCTTAGGCACCGATAAACCGGCAATATGTTCCTTGATTTTGCGTTCCTTACACGATGGGTATATGGGGACCCCTTGACACTTCGACTTTGAATAAAACTCCTCCAGCAAGGCCCAACATTGGTTTTAATTTGCCTCATAATAACAACTTAATTAATTAATTAAATTTGCATAGGGGGTCGCGCCCTCGGAGATTCTTTCTACATAGCAGGGGGGCCAGTGCTGATGGTGTTGGTCCCAAACGGGGGTTCTGCGGGGCCGCCACGGGGAAACTCGGGGTATCTGGTATAACCTGTAGAATTGCCCATCCGGTCGTGGCCTGAGACGAGATACGCGCGGCTACTATCAGGGTGTCGGCACGCCGGGAGGTCTTGCTGGACTTGTTTTACCATTGTCGAAATGTCTTGTGCACCGGGATGCCGAGCCTGATCGGATTTCCCTAAGATAAGGGGTGATGATATTATATTTATCACTTCAGCTAATCGTGAGAGCTTGTGATGGGCTAAGTTGGGACACCCCTGCAGGGTTATGATCTTTCGAAAGCCGTGTCCGCGGTTATGTGGCAGATTGGAATTTGTTAATGTCCGGTTGTAGAAAACTTGACAGAGGATCCGAAGTAAAACACACAACTGTGTGAGTAACCGTGACTGTCTCTTTTCACTTTGAGAAGAGAACACGATGGGGTTATGTTTGACTCGTAGGTAGTTTAGGATCTTTAGCGATCACTACTAGTTGCGACTGTTTGCGTAGATGCTCATCTTATTCTTGTACTCGTAAGTTAGCCACCATTTTATGCTTAGCCGCTGCTGCAACCTCACCACTTTACCTCTTCCAACCCATAAAGCTTTGCTAGTCTTGATACCCATGGTTATGGGATTGCTGAGTCCTTGTGGCTCACAGATACTACAACACCAGATGAAGGTTCAGCCGAGAATGATGCAGGAGCTAGTTCAAGTACTTCACTGGGACCTCGATGAAGAGAGTGTCCGTATGCTTGTGACGTTTTCGACGATCAGTAGTGGTTTCTACTAGGGGCGATTCGGACCTGTGGCTTTATGTTTTTGGTATCTTTTTTTTGGATCTTCGCCCATAGTCGGTTGTGATGTTTTGAATGATGTTTTGCTTATGTAATGTGTTGTGTGACGTGGCGAGTGTAAGCCAACTATCTTTTTTGCATTTTCATCCCTATTTTTACATGACTCGTGCAAAGATACCAAGCTTGAGATCATTCCAGAATGGGCTTATACCTTTAAGTCGTGCCTCGACATGTAGGAGGTATAGTCCCATCCTGGGCATTACACAAATGCCCTAGGTTTTCATGAGCAAGCAAATTGGATGCACATCCACTTAGTTTTTTTTAGCTTTCATACACTTACAGCTCTAGTGCATCCATTACTTGGAAACCCCTACTCACTGATACGTCTCCGACGTATCTACTTTTCCAAACACTTTTGCCCTTGTTATGGACTCTAACTTGCATGATTTGAATGGAACTAACCCGAAATGACGCTGTTTTCAGCACAACTGCCATGGTGTTGTTTTTGTGCAAAAATAAAAGGTTCTCGGAATCGTCTGAAAATCTACGGAGAATTATTTTGGAAAATATAAAAAATACCTGCAAGAAGATCCAGACCAGGGGGCCCACACCCTGTCCATGAGGGTGGGGGCGCCCCCCTTGGGCACGCCGCCTGCCTCATGGGCCCCCTATTCCCCACCGACGTATCCCCAGATCCTATATAATCACTTTTGGGGAGAAAAAAATCAAGGAGAAGGAATTATCGCGTTTCAAGATACGGAGCCACCGCCAAGCCCTAATCTCTCTCGGGACGGCTGATCTGGAGTGTGTTCGGGGCTCCGGAGAGTGGAGATCGTCGCCATCATCATCATCAACCTTCCTCCATCACCAATTCCATGATGCTCACCGCCGCGCGTGAGTAATTCCATCGTAGGCTTGCTCGACGGTGATGGGTTGGATGGGATTTATCATGTAATCGAGTTAGTTTTGTTAGGGTTTGATCCCTAGTATCCACTATGTTCTGAGATTGATGTTGTTATGACTTTTCTATGCTTAATGCTTGTCACTAGGGCCCGAGTGCCATGATTTCAGATTTAAACCTATTATATTTTCATGAATATATGTGTGTTCTTGATCCTATCTTGCAAGTCTATAGTCACCTACTATGTTTTATGATCCGGCAACCCCGATGTGACAATAATCGGGACCACTCCGGTGATGACCATAGTTTGAGGAGTTCATGTATTCACTATGTGTTAATGCTTTGGTCCGGTACTCTATTAAAAGGAGGCCTTAATATCCCTTAGTTTCCAATAGGACCCCGCTGCCACGGGAGGGTAGGACAAAAGATGTCATGCAAGTTCTTTTCCATAAGCACGTATGACTATATTCGGAATACATGCCTACATTGCATTGATGAACTGGAGCTAGTTTTGTGTCACCCCAGGTTATAACTTCTACATGATGAATTGCATCCGACATAATTTCCCATCACCGATCCAATGCCTACAAGCTTTTCACATATTGCTTGTTGCTTATTTACTTTTCCGTTGCTACTATTACAAAAACTACAAAAATACTATCGCTACTTTTATTGCTGCTACCGCCACTATCATATTACTTTGCTACTAAAATATCTTGCTACAGATACTAAGTCTCCAGGTGTGGTTGAATTGACAACTCAACTTCTAATACTTAAGAGTATTCTTTGGCTCCCCTTGTGTCGAATCAATAAATTTGGGCTGAATACTTTACCCTCAAAAACTGTTGCTATCCCCTACACTTGTGGGTTATCAAGACTATTTTCTGGCGCCGTTGCCGGGGAGCATAGCTCTATTCTTTAAGTCACTTGGGATTTATATCTGTTGATCACTATGAAGAATTTGAAGGACTCAAAAACCAAGATCTTACCCTCAACTATGAGGTGAGGTAAGGAACTGCCATCTAGCTGTTCACTTGATTCTCCTTCTGTTATGGGTAAATTTGCAACACCTACTCATGCTATTGAATCTGATATGTCGTATGTTCTTGATGATGCCACTTCTGCTATGTATGATGAAACTACTTCTATGCCTGATACTGTGCTACTAGGTGAATTTATAGATGAACAAATTGCTAAGGTTAGGGAGAATGCAAATATTGAAACTGATGATATTTATGAGATTGATGATGAAGCTTCTCCCAATAGATATGAATTGCCTGTTGTTCCTGAGGGTTATGTTATGGATGAAGAAACTGCTAGAGACTTTCTTGCTTGCAATGATAGATATGATCTTAAGAAATTATTAGCTAAGCTGAATGAAAAGTCCTTCAATGCTAGAATGAAACATGACCCTGCTTTTGCTACTTCACCTATATGTGTTACTGATAAGGATTATGAATTCTCTGTTGACCCTGAATTAATTACTTTGGTTGAATCTGATCCTTTCCATGGCTATGAATCTGAAACTATTGTGGCACATCTTACTAAGTTGAATGATGTAGCCACCCTATTTACCAACGATGAAAAGATTCGTTATTACTATATCCATAAGTTATTTCCTTTCTCGTTAAAGGGTGATGCTAAGACTTGGTTTAATTCTCTTGATCCTGGTTGTGTGCGTAGTCCCCAGGATATGATGTATTACTTCTCTGCTAAATATTTTCCTGCTCATAAGAAACAAGCTGCCTTACGGGAAATTTATAATTTTGTGCAAATTGAAGAAGAGAGTCTCCCACAAGCTTGGGGGAGGCTTCTACAATTACTTAATGCTTTGCCAGATCATCCTCTTGAGATGCATGATATACTTGATGTCTTTTATAATGGACTAACCGATGATTCCAGAAACCACCTGGATAGTTGTGATGGTTGTGTTTTTAGGGAAAGGACAGTTGAACAGGCTGAATTACTATTGAATAATATGCTGGCCAATGAAAATAATTGGACACTTCATGAACCATCCCCTAAGCTAACTCCGAAGAAAAGAGGTGTCTATTTCTCAGTCCTGAAGATATGCAAGAGGCAAAGAAATCTATGAAAGAAAAAGGTATTAAAGCTGAAGATGTTAAGAATTTACCACCTATTGAAGAAATACATGGTCTTGATAACCCGACACAGGTAGTAAAGGTAAATTCTCTCTATAGATTTGATGAAGGTGATATTCCTCGTTATAAGTCTGCTAGCCAATGCTTAGATGAGTTTGACAATTTTATTGTGAAACAAGAAAACTTCAATGCTTATGTTGGTAGACAATTGCAACACAATGCTTATATGATTGAACGCTTGAGTCATTATCTGTCTAGAGCTAAAGGTGAACTGAAACTCATTAGTAAACATGCTTCCATGGTCACCACTCAAGTAGAACAAGTACTTAAGGCTCAGAATGATTTGCTCAATGAATTTAATAGTAAGAATAATGACTATGCTATTAGAGTTGCTACTAGAGGTGGTAAAATGACTCAGGAACCTCTGTATCATGAAGGCCACCCTAAGAGAATTGAGCAAGATTGTCAGAGAGCTAATTTAGATGCACCTAATTCTTCTAAGAAGAAGAAAAAGAAAAATTATAGGACTTTGCATGCTTCTAGTGAACATGTAGCTGACACACCTGAGAATCCCAATGATATATTTGTTTGTGATGCTGAGACACAATCTGGTAATGAACATGAACCTAGTGATAATGTTAATGATGATGTTCATGATGATGCTCAACCTAGCAATGATAATGATGTAGAGATTGAACCTGTTGTTGATCTTGATAACCCACAATCAAAGAATCAACGTTATGATAAGAGAGACTTTGTTGCTAGGTAGCACGGTAGGGAAAGAGAACCATGGGTTCAGAAACCCATGCCTTTTCCTCCTAAACCATCCAAGATAAAGGATGATGAGGATTTTGAGCGCTTTGCTGAAATGATTAGACCTATCTTTTTTGCGTATGCGTTTGACTGATGTGCTCAAAACAAATCCTTATGCTAAGTATATGAAAGATATTATTACCAACAAAAGAAAGATACCTGAAGTAGAAATTTCCACCATGCTTTCCAATTATACTTTCAAGGGTGGAATGCCTAAGAAATTAGGAGATCCAGGAGTACCTACTATACCTTGCTCCATTAAGAGAAACTATGTTAAAACTGCTTTATGTGATCTTGGAGCCGGTGTTAGTGTTATGCCTCTCTGTTTATATCGTAGACTTGACTTGAGTAAGTTGACACCTACTGAAATATCTTTGCAAATGGCTGATAAATCAACTGCTATACCTATCAGTATTTGTGAGGATGTGCCTGTTGTAGTTGCAAATGTTACTATTCTAACAGACTTTGTTATACTTGATATTCCCGAGGACGATAGCATGTCTATTATCCTTGGTAGACCATTTTTGAATACTGCATGGGATGTTATTGATTGCAACAAACGCAATGTCACTTTTCATGTCAATGGTAATGAGCATACGGTATACTTTTCGAGGAAACAACCTCAGGTCCACAGTATTAATTATATTGGAAAAAATTCAACTGTCACTATTAGAGGTTTTGAATTTCCTCTTCCTACTATCAAGAAGACATATGACATTCTTATTGTTGGGGACATACATATCCCCATTGAGGTAACCTAGTGTTATTCGAAAAGTTTCTGGTTTCATGCTATTCGGAAAGAGTTTATTAACAAGACATGATCAACCTTGTTAATGGATTCCTTTTGATGAGCATGGGATAGGTGAATCTAGATAGCACAACCTTTTGTACCCTCTTTTTACTTTCTGTTAATTAGGATAAATAAAACAAAAATAGTATTTTCTGTCTGTTTCCAGACTAATCCGTGCAATAAAAATATCCCGAAAATAAAAGTTCTCCAAATGCCATGAAAATGAAATATGTTTTTTTCTAGAATATTTGAGAAAATATGGCACATAACACACAACAAGGGGAGCCAGCACGTGGCCACGAGGGTCCAGGGCGCGCCCCTGCCTCGTGGGCCCCATGTGCCCCCCACCACTTATTCCTGCACCCACACTCTTCTTCTTCCTCCCAAAAAAATCACCAACCAGCTAAAACCCGAGTTCTAGCTCATCTTGCTGCCATTTTCGATCTCCTTGCTCAAAGCACCATTCGCCAAACTATTTGGGGAGATTGTTCCTTGGTATGTGACTCCTCCATTGGTCCAATTAGTTTTTGTTCTACTGCTCTATTTATTGCAAATTTTTGCCGCTGTGGTGACCTTGTTCTTGAGCTTGCATGTTAAATTTTCTTGGTCCCAAGTAGTTCTAATGCATGATATAGTCTCTAGGCACTAGTAGGAGTTGTTGCTATCAATCTTGTTGAGTTTGGTTAACATTTATTTTGAGTTACTAAAAATTTCAGAAAATTTCAGAAAAGGAAAATGATAAAGAGATTGTTGAGGGGCTCCTCCAGTAAGAGCTCAGAGGAGAAGAAGAAAGAAGAAAATAAGAAGCCCAAATATAATCTTCCTCGCATGGCGGAAGTTTGGCCGTGTGAATGGCCTTGCAATGATTTCATGATGTCTGTCGGGATTTACGAAGACTTTTATTGGTTGGCAAATAATGCAGGCCTCACCGACTTCCTCCACGACCAGAAAGAACAGTATCTCTTACTCACCAATATTTTCACGCAAGTTTTTCATTTTCATGCTAAGAAAACACCACCTATGGTGGAGTTTTGTTTATATGATGTGATTAAGGAGATATCACTCTTAGAATTTTGTGAAGTATGCAAGGTACCCTTTGAGGGTAGACTTGATGAACTATGTCGTGAAAATGTTGAAGGGTTTATTGACATGATAGCTGTAGGGGAAACTAGACAAGTCTCAGGGGCAAGAATCACTAATATACACTTCCCTATTCTAACTTGATACGTCTCCAACGTATCTACTTTTCCAAACACTTTTGCCCTTGTTATGGACTCTAACTTGCATGATTTGAATGGAACTAACCCAGACTGAAGTTGTTTTCAGCAGAACTGCCATGGTGTTGTTTTTGTGCAGAAATAAAAAGTTCTCGGAATCGCCTGAAAATCTACAAAGAATTATTTTGGAAAATATAAAAAATACCTGCAAGAAGATCCAGACCAGGGGGCCCACACCTAGTCCACGAGTGTGGGGGGAGCCCCCCTAGGGCGCGCCCCCTGCCTCGTGGGCCCCCTGGTGCTCCATCGACGTATCCCCAGATCCTATATATTCACTTTCGGGGAGAAAAAATCAAGGAGAAGGAATTATCGCGTTTCACGATACGGAGCCGCCGCCAAGCCCTAATCTCTCTTGGGAGGGCTGATCTGGAGTCCGTTCGGGGCTCCGAAGAGTGGAGATCCTCGCCATCGTCATCATCAACCTTCCTCCATCACCAATTCCATGATGCTCACGCCGTGCGTGAGTAATTCCATCGTAGGCTTGCTGGACGGTGATGGGTTGGATGGAATCTATCATGTAATCGAGTTAGTTTTGTTAGGGTTGGATCCCTAATACCCACTATGTTCTGAGATTGATGTTGCTATGACTTTGCTATGCTTAATGCTTGTCACTAGGACCCGAGTGCCATGATTTCAGATCTGAACCTATTATGTTTTCATGAATATATGTGTGTTCTTGATCCTATCTTGCAAGTCTATAGTCACCTAATATGTGTTATGATACGGCAACCCCGAAGTGACAATAATCGGGACCACTTCCGATGATGACCATAGTTTGAGGAGTTCATGTATTCACTATGTGTTAATGCTTTGGTCCGGTACTCTATTAAAAGGAGGCCTTAATAACCCTTAGTTTCCAATAGGACCCCGCTGCCACGGGAGGGTAGGACAAAATATGTCATGCAAGTTCTTTTCCATAAGCACGTATGACTATATTCGGAATACATGCCTACATTGCATTGATGAACTGGAGCTAGTTCTGTGTCATCCTAGGTTATAACTTCTACATGATGAATTGCATCCGACATAATTTCCCATCACCGATCCAATGCCTACGAGCTTTTCACATATTGCTTGTTGCTTATTTACTTTTCTGTTGCTACTATTACAAAAACTACAAAAATACTATCGTTACTTTTATTTCTGCTACTGCCACTATCATATTACTTTGCTACTAAACTATCTTGTTGCAGATACTAAGTCTCCAGGTTTGGTTGAATTGACAACTCAACTGCTAATACTTAAGAGTATTCTTTGGCTCCCCTTGTGTCGAATCAATAAATTTGGGTCGAATACTTTACCCTCGAAAACTATTGCAATCCCCTACACTTGTGGGCTATCACTCACTGATACGTCCAAAACGTATCTATAATTTATGCTAGCTCCATGCCACTTTTGGGTGATATTGCTATGATATTTATACACTTCCATACACTTTTGATCATATTTGGACTAACCTACTAATCCAGTGCACCCCAGTGCCAGTTTCTATTTTCGGCTGTTTTTGTATTTCAGGTTTTCACATTACGAGAACTGTCAGGAAAAATCCAGAAAAATTATATAAAAAAATCAGCGTTCCAGAACCTACCTTGCGCCCGAAGTACAGCCGGGGGGGGGGCACCAGGGCTCCAGGCGCCCTGGCGGCGCGCCCCCCCTGGGCCGCGCCGGGGGGCGCCTGGGCCCCCCGAGCCCCGTCTGGTGCCCCCTTTGGCATATATTTAGAGCGTCCTTCGAAACCCTCGGGACGGGAACTCTTTTTCGCGATCTCATCTCTGTTCCGCTGCCGCCGCCGCTTCCAAGATTGGGAGCACCAGGAGAACTCTTCCCGGCACCCTGCCGGAGGGGAGGATCACCACCGGGAGCCTCTCCACCACCATGGACGCCTCCCGGATGAGTTGTGAGTAGTCTCCCTTGGACCATGAGTCCATGACCAGTAGCTATGTGATGTTCTCCTCCCGTTCTTGTGCTTCACTAATTAGTCCTCGTGAGCTGCCCTACATGATCGAGGCACATATGTAATCCTTATGCTGTTGCTATGATGAGTTTGCTCGGATCCGATGGATTATGAGATTATGTTCAGATTGTGATTGAGTAATATATTTGATCTACCTCTTTTATATTTATGTTCGTAAGTAATTCTTGCATGTTCTCCATTGTTATTTATTGCTTTGGCCAAGTAATACGTAGTGACTCCAAGAGGGAACGTTATGCTTGATTGTGGGTTCATGCCCCTCGATGACTAACTTGAGTGACAGAAACATGAGTCTAGGGGATGTGATGTTGCCACAAGGGGGAAAACAACGGTGCTTGTGCCCGCGGGTGCAAGGATTGTTTACTTTACGCAAAGTTCTTTTAATGCAGTTGTCTGTAGCATTGAGTTTACACTATGGGTGGGACTCGCAACTTAATACCAGCGAGATGTTCTGGATAGATATCTCAAGGTGGATGATTAGTAGTACATATTGATGGATTTCGGTCTACTTACTTTGGCGTACCGCCCATGCTTTGAACCTCAACCTTTCTTGCAATGTAGTCAGCATTGGTTTGTGTTCGTGGTCCTGTCAATTGCCCAGCTGTAATTCGTTTACCTCATATAGCTGTTTTATCGTCTTTTGGGAGAGAGACATCACTAGTGAACATCATGAGACTCCGGTCCATATTACCATCATTGATCACATCCGTTATTTACTTTTCGCTATTATTTACTATTGCAAACATTATCTATCACTACTATCATTTGCGTTTAATCCTTTGTGAACTACAAGGCCGGAGGGATTGACAACCTCTCTGTACTCGTTGGGAGCAAAGTTATTTGTATCTGTGTGCAGGTCCACGTTGATTGCTAATATCAGGCGCCGTTAGCAGTTGACACCTACTTGTTGAACCTAGGAGTCTCTGGGGATTCGATCCTTGGCATCTTTGCTAAGGGAAAAACTTCCACAACACTGCATCTCACACCTTCCACTTGGGGTAACCAACGAGGGGTTAGAGGCCCATCAAGGAGTTTTTCTGGCGCCATTGCCGGGGACTCCACTCTTCAGGATAGGGGACTTGCATGCTATCTTTTACCTTTGCTTTTTAGTCTTGTTAGTTTACCTTTCAGTTTTTGCTTTAGCATCCTTTATCAAAAATTACAAAAAAATAATATTTTGCCTTCCTGTTAGTAGTCCTATCTGTTTAGCTAAACATGTTAGGATATGGTGCTTTGAGGGAATCAGAAGTTCTAGATTTCCATCAAAGGGATGGAGAAAATATGAAGAAGGCATGGGACATAATTTCTGATGCACATAGGAGAATTATGCCTTGGATACCTATAAAAATTGTGCTTAGGAATTTTTACCAGGGTCTTTTTAAATGGTGTAAACACTCTCTTGATATTATAGCCGAGGGAGATTTCCTAGAGTGTGATGAAGCTGGAGCTCTTGAAATTATACATGGTCTATCTAGTTACTTTGTTTATGATCATAATTTTGATACTGTCATAGATAGACTTGCTACTATTGAAAAGAGAATGGATGCTCTAGACTTAATGAAGGTAGAGAAACCCAAACCCAATAAGAGAGATATTTTGGAAATAGATAATGACTGGGAGCCTCTTGTTAGGATTAGCATCTCTAATCAAGACTTCCTTGCTTATTGTGATATTGGATCTATGGTTTCTACTATGCCAAAAACTGTTCATGATTCTTTAAAATTTAACATGGATAGACTACCATCTTGTCATGAACACACTAATGGAGATATTTCTGAAATCCAGGGAAGAATAAAAGATGTGCCAGTTAAATTCCTTACAGGGATTGCAATGGTTGATTTCTTCATCATGGAGCCAAACCAAGGAAATATAGTGCTTGGAAGGGACTTCCTCCGAGCGGTAAAAGGCTTCATCGACATAGGTAAGGGACAAATCCGCTTACGCGGGAAGGCAAAAGGTGTGTACCCCTTTCCTAGAAGGAACAAGAGTGAACTTGTTGAGGAACCATATGAATCAATTTATAACTCCGATTATTATGATGGTTATTGATTCCTTTTTGCATTATGCCTAGCTTAAAGGCATAAAAGAAAGCGCTTTTGGGAGGCAGCCCACATGAATAAAAAATTTATTTTGCTTTTGTTGTGTCTTGATGTTTTTTACTACAGTAGAATCATCATTGTATCTTTGCTTTTCATATTTGTGCCAAGTATAGCCTCTGATTGCTAGAAAGTTCAAAAGTTGTGAGGTGCTGTCCAGGAAACAGATTCTGTCCTTGGATAGAAAAATTCGTATAAAATCACCAAATCATCTTTTTGGTCTAAATTTTTTCGACAGCCTTCTCTATATAATTGTATTTCGTGCGTCTGTTCTGAGTTTGTTGATTTGAGTTGCAGAAGTGCCCCGAACAAATCAATTACTACCTGCTGTTCTGTTTTTCACAGATTCTGTCCTGTTTTGCCTTTCCTTCATTTTGCAAATCAAGAGCTTGCTTTTTGTTTGCAAAAACCTTTTGGCAATCTTGAGAAACAGTAGGCCTTCAAGAATATCCTTATTTCCAGCAAGTTATAATTATTTTATTAAGGGTACTAACCTCGCTAATCAGATTATGATGAGTTATGTATGAAGGGAGTTTTCAAGTGTGCGAGGGAAGATGATAAAAAGATTCAGGAGTGTCAAGTGCTCAAGCTTGGGGATGCCCCCGTGCACCCCCAAGAAATATTCAAGGAGACTCAAGCGTCTAAACTTGGGGATGCCCCCGTGCATCCCCTTCTCCATCAACATTATCAGTTCGTCTTTCATTCCGCTATATTTTTATCACTTCATGTGTTATGTGCTATGCTTGGAGCGTCTTGCTTTTAGTTTTCTTTTTAGTTTTTCATAACGAGTCGGAACTCAGCGTTCTTTATGTGGGAGAGAAACACACTCCACTTCTACCTAGAACATAACATAGAATTTTCATATCTATCCTTGTTGTGTGTGTTCTTTGTCTTTTAATAGCTACTATCATGTTCAGCTCTTAGTACTCATGCTTATCTTTTCAAGAGCTTTTGTTTAGTTGGTTGCTTGAACTCTCTTTAATTATCATGCTTATCTTATTAAGAGAGTTTTCTTTCGTTGCATTGGTTGATATGTCTATGATAAAGATGCTACGTGCATAATGGCGCTTAGTAGTTCAGGTTTTCTTATGGTTAGTCTCAAATAGCTGGGGGATTCCCAATGTGTTATTGGAGTACCAACATGATTTGTTTGCCTATGATGTGGTATGGTTTAGTAATATCTTCCTTCGTGAATTTATTTTGATTGACTTGGCGTATGCTCACGCATATTTAAGACTGTAAAGAAAGTCTGTCAAGCCTTGATGATCTTTTATTTCTGAGTAGCGATATAACTTCCATGCCTGATTCAATATTGCTTTGTCGCTCTGCATGATTATGACCGTCATTGCTCTCTTAATTGGTCGCTCCCAGTCTTTTGCTAACCTCCACCTGTACTAAGCAGACTAACTTTGCAATACATAGCTCATGGGAAAGTAGCTTCAAAACTATTGTGGTAAAGAATATGTTGCCTATGTATCTTATTTCTTATAAGTTGCTTGCTGAGCGATAACCATGTTTCTGGGGACGCCATCAATTGTCACACTTTTGTTGAATATCATGTGAGTTGCTATGCATGTTCGTCTTGTCTGAAGTAAGGGTGATTTTCCATGGGTTGGATGAGTATGCATATTGTTAGAGAAGAACATTGGGCCGCCAACCAAAGCCATGTATCATGGTGGAAGTTTTAGCTTGGACATTAATCCTCAATCTCTTATGAGAATATGCTTATGCATTAAAGAGGAGTCCATCATCTATTTTCTATGTTGTCCCGGTATGGATGTCCTCAAGTTGAGATCTATCAAAAACGAGAAATCAAATGCGATTTATCTCCTTGGACCTTTGTACAGGTGGCATAGAGGTACCCCTTTGTGACACTTGGTTGAAACATATGTAATGCAATGATAACCCATGGAAATCCGAGCTAATTAGGACAAGGTGCGAGCCCTATTGGTATTCGATGCATGAGGCTTGCAACTTATAGGATGTCTTATGCATGACACATATGAAGTACTACTACCGTTGACAAAATTGCTTCTATGTTTTCAAAATAAAAAGCTCTAGCACATAACCATTCTTTTACTTTTATGTTGAGTCTCCACCTTCTTTTAAAGCACCAACTACTGAGAGCATGATTGTCATTCTGAGTGTAATGTGCATTGTCCCAAAGTAGCATTGACTTTTGCATGATTGTGATATCGTTTATTCTGAAATCATTGTATCTAGTCATCACTTAAACCTTGAAGGTGCCCCTGCATTTATGTTTTGCTTCACTAAAGGGGGCAAGCTAGATATCACTTTATCATATTTGCACACCATGTTCATTGCAAATCTTTTTGATGTTTCAGTTTCATATTGTAAAACTTTCAGTCATTTGTGATTTTCTCATGAGGCAACTTAATTACTATAGAATCATTGTCTCAGTAAGCTTTTGTCATATGACTATAAAAAGTCCTATATGGCTAATAGCATGTCACCACAGAAATTATTCTTGTTATCATTTACCTACTCGAGGACGAGCAGGAATTAAGCTTGGGGATGTTGATACGTCCAAAACGTATCTATAATTTCTGCTTGCTCCATGCCACTTTTGGGTGATATTGCTATGATATTTATACACTTCCATACACTTTTGATCATATTTGGACTAACCTACTAATCCAGTGCACCCCAGTGCCAGTTTCTGTTTTCAGCTGTTTTTGTATTTCAGGTTTTCACATTACGAGAACTGTCAGGAAAAATCCAGAAAAATTATATAAAAAAAATCAGCGTTCCAGAACCTACCTTGCGCCCGAAGTACAGACGGGGGGGGGGGAGGGGGCACCAGGGCTCCAGGCGCCCTGGCGGCGCGCCCCCCTGGGCCGCGCCGGGGGGCGCCTGGGCCCCCCGAGCCCCGTCTGGTGCCCCCCTTTGGCATATATTTAGAGCGTCCTTCGAAACCCTCGGGACGGGAACTCTTTTTCGCGATCTCATCTGTGTTCCGCCGCCGCCGCCGCTTCCAAGATTGGGAGCACCAGGAGAACTCTTCCCGGCACCCTGCCGGAGGGGAGGATCACCATCGGGAGCCTCTCCACCACCATGGACGCCTCCCGGATGAGTTGTGAGTAGTCTCCCTTGGACCATGAGTCCATGACCAGTAGCTATGTGATGTTCTCCTCCCGTTCTTGTGCTTCACTAATTAGTCCTCGTGAGCTGCCCTACATGATCGAGGCACATATGTAATCCTTATGCTGTTGCTATGATGAGTTTGCTCGGATCCGATGGATTATGAGATTATGTTCAGATTGTGATTGAGTAATATATTTGATCTACCTCTTTTATATTTATGTTCGTAAGTAATTCTTGCATGTTCTCCATTGTTATTTATTGCTTTGGCCAAGTAATACGTAGTGACTCCAAGAGGGAACGTTATGCTTGATTGTGGGTTCATGCCCCTCGATGACTAACTTGAGTGACAGAAACATGAGTCTAGGGGATGTGCTGTTGCCACAAGGGGGAAAACAACGGTGCTTGTGCCCGCGGGTGCAAGGATTGTTTACTTTACGCAAAGTTCTTTTAATGCAGTTGTCTGTTGCATTGAGTCTACACTATGGGTGGGACTCGCAACTTAATACCAGCGAGATTTTCTGGATAGATATCTCAAGGTGGATGATTAGTAGTAGATATTGATGGATTTTGGTCTACTTACTTTGGCGTACCGCCCATGCTTTGAACCTCAACCTTTCTTGCAATGTAGTCAGCATTGGTTTGTGTTCGTGGTCCTGTCAATTGCCCAGCTGTAATTCGTTTATCTCACATAGCTGTTTTATCGTCTTTTGGGAGAGAGACATCACTAGTGAACATCATGAGACTCCGGTCCATATTACCATCATTGATCACATCCGTTATTTACTTTTCGCTATTATTTACTATTGCAAACATTATCTATCACTACTATCATTTGCGTTTAATCCTTTGTGAACTACAAGGCCGGAGGGATTGACAACCTCTCTGTACTCGTTGGGAGCAAAGTTATTTGTATCTGTGTGCAGGTCCACGTTGATTGCTAATATCAGGCGCCGTTAGCAGTTGACACCTACTTGTTGAACCTAGGAGTCTCTAGGGATTCGATCCTTGGCATCTTTGCTAAGGGAAAAACTTCCACAACACTGCATCTCACACCTTCCACTTGGGGTAACCAACGAGGGGTTAGAGGCCCATCAAGGAGTTTTTCTGGCGCCATTGCCGGGGACTCCACTCTTCAGGATAGGGGAGTTGCATGCTATCTTTTACCTTTGCTTTTTAGTCTTGTTAGTTTACCTTTCAGTTTTTGCTTTAGTATCCTTTATCAAAAATTACAAAAAAAATAATATTTTGCCTTTCTGTTAGTAGTCCTATCTGTTTAGCTAAACATGTTAGGATATGGTGCTTTGAGGGAATCAGAAGTTCTAGATTTCCATAAAAGGGATGGAGAAAATATGAAGAAGGCATGGGACATAATTTCTGATGCACATAGGAGAATTATGCCTTGGATACCTATAAAAATTGTGCTTAGGAATTTTTACCAGGGTCTTTTTAAATGGTGTAAACACTCTCTTGATATTATAGCCGAGGGAGATTTCCTAGAGTGTGATGAAGCTAGAGCTCTTGAAATTATACATGGTCTATCTAGTTACTTTGTTTATGATCATAATTTTGATACTGTCATAGATAGACTTGCTACTATTGAAAAGAGAATGGATGCTCTAGACTTAATGAAGGTAGAGAAACCCAAACCCAATAAGAGAGATATTTTGGAAATAGATAATGACTGGGAGCCTCTTGTTAGGATTAGCATCTCTAATCAAGACTTCCTTGCTTATTGTGATATTGGATCTATGGTTTCTACTATGCCAAAAACTGTTCATGATTCTTTAAAATTTAACATGGATAGACTACCATCTTATCATGAACACACTAATGGAGATATTTATGAAATCCAGGGAAGAATAAAAGATGTGCCAGTTAAATTCCTTAAAGGGATTGCAATGGTTGATTTCTTCATCATGGAGCCAAACCAAGGAAATATAGTGCTTGGAAGGGACTTCCTCCGAGCGGTAAAAGGCTTCATCGATATAGGTAAGGGACAAATCCGCTTACGCGGGAAGGCAAAAGGTGTGTACCCCTTTCCTAGAAGGAACAAGAGTGAACTTGTTGAGGAACCATATGAATCAATTTATAACTCCGATTATTATGATGGTTATTGATTCCTTTTTGCATTATGCCTAGCTTAAAGGCATAAAAGAAAGCGCTTTTGGGAGGCAGCCCACATGAATAAAAAATTTATTTTGCTTTTGGTGTGTCTTGATGTTGTTTACTACAGTAGAATCATCATTGTATCTTTGCTTTTCATATTTGTGCCAAGTATAGCCTCTGATTGCTAGAAAGTTCAAAAGTTGTGAGGTGCTGTCCAGGAAACAGATTCTGTCCTTGGATAGAAAAATTCGTATAAAATCACCAAATCATCTTTTTGGTCTGAATTTTTTCGACAGCGTTCTCTATATAATTGTCTTTCGTGCGTCTGTTCTGAGTTTGTTGATTTGAGTTGCAGAAGTGCCCCGAACAAATCAATTACTACCTGCTGTTCTGTTTTTCACAGATTCTGTCCTGTTTTGGCTTTCCTTCATTTTGCAAATCAAGAGCTTGCTTTTTGTTTGCAAAAACCTTTTGGCAATCTTGAGAAACAGTAGGCCTTCAAGAATATCCTTATTTCCAGCAAGGTATAATTATTTTATTAAGGGTACTAACCTCGCTAATCATATTATGATGAGTTATGTATGAAGGGAGTTTTCAAGTGTGCGAGGGAAGATGATAAAAAGATTCAGGAGTGTCAAGTGCTCAAGCTTGGGGATGCCCCCGTGCACCCCCAAGAAATATTCTAGGAGACTCAAGCGTCTAAGCTTGGGGATGCCCCCGTGCATCCCCTTCTCCATCAACATTATCAGTTCGTCTTTCATTCCGCTATATTTTTATCACTTCATGTGTTATGTGCTATGCTTGGAGCGTCTTGCTTTTAGTTTTCTTTTTAGTTTTTCATAACGAGTCGGAACTCAGCGTTTATGTGGGAGAGAAACACGCTCCACTTCTACCTAGAACACAACTGTCGGTGTACTAAGGTAGGGGTACCTCAGTACCCCAACTTGTGCACGGGCAGTAGCAGCTTCCCGCGGCAGGGTCGACCACGTGCTCGCCGGAGACCTTCCTGCTCCATGTAAAACCATTCAAAAACAAAGTATACAAGACAGAAGATCAAGGCCCCGGCAAGTGGAGCTTGCTGGGAAGGCCGTTCCAGGCTCAAGATTACCTCACTCACGCAAGGCCCTGGCAAGAGGAGCTTGCTAGGAAGACTAGAAGATTCCATTACAGAAGACATGCCTCGGCGCTATATGCGCCCCGGCAGGGTCCGGGGAGCGACAAGCTTCAGAGCCCGGCAAGATCCCGGGCCCGGCAAGGTCAAGACCCCGGCAAGGTGCTTGCCGGGGAGAGTTGTATTGTGTGCCCGCGCTCCAGCTCATCGAACCACGCGTCGCACTGGGGCCATTCCAGGGACGCGTGGCGGATGGCTGTGCAGCCTGGGGGACACGGTGGCACTCCACGGTGGTGAAGCCATCGCCGTGGCAAACGGAGACGCAAGGGCGGGCGCTTTTGGGGTCGACGGCGACGGGCATTAAATGCTCTTGTCCCCCACTGTCAAAGTAGGTAGCGACCACTGTTTACGCACTGTAGCTCCACTATTCCCGCACTGTTACAACTACCACCTCTTTTACGTTTTCACCCTTTCTCCTACGTTGACACCTGTCGGTGACCCCTTGCACTACAAAAGGAGGCCCATGCACAACGTGGAGGGGGTTCGGAACCTAGATCGCTCATACGCTTGGTGTAGCTCGTTCTTCAAGCTCCCGAGCTCTCCAACTCAATACAAACTAAGCAGGAGTAGGGTTTTACGCGTCCATCGCGGCCCGAACCTGGGTAAACTGCCCGCGTGCTCACTACGATCTGCTCTTTGCGCTTCCTCCGCCCTCTTACCGCACAAGCAAGGGGCTCCGGTCCCATAGGTGCTCGTGGTGGACAGTTTCCCCCGACATCTTTGGTGCGCCAGGTAGGGGGCGTCGAGGTTGTGCGAACCTGATCCGGCGTTCACGCGGGCGCATTCTTCATCAACCTCTCTGAATTCGACAGCTTCATCAACAACAGCACCATGGCCCCGAAGAAGAAGGCTTCGGAGGTCGGAGGCCCGTCTGCGTCATCCGCCGCCACCAGAACCAACGGTGGGCGGGGGAGACGCCGTCGGAAGGGTGGTCGCCGGCGAGGACACTCGCGGCGCCACCAAATCCAAGGACAGGACGGACGACCGAGCCTCAGTCTCCGTGGACGCGCCACGTCCGTCTCAGCAAACAACAACCCAGCAGCGCCATACCACAGGAGGTGGTATCCGCTTGCTGGGCCAAGGGCAAACCGGAGGCTCGCGGGACGCTCCGGACCGCCGTCCGGGCACCAGCAAGGCGCGGTCGCCGGGACGGGACCCTGCTCCTTCTAACGCTGTTAGAAGTCCGAGCATATCCCGCTCCTCGCACCGCTCGCCCCTGCTCCCCTCCACTCCAGCAGAAGCGCTTGCAAGGGCGCAACTGCTCCTCGACTTCCCTCCGGCGGCAGACAAGGCCGAAGACTGGAGGGCTACCATCCAGAGCCTGATCGCCTTCGCCAACAACGACTCGCCGCAGCAGCCGGCGACCTCGCGGCCGCGGCAAGCCGAGAAGACGAAGGCCGACGGCGATAAGACCGCCGGGGGTGCAACCACTGTGCACTCCCCGCCGCGGAAGCAGAAGACGCCGCCCCGCCGGAACAACGCCGACGACGGCTCCACGGCATCGTCGGATCCGCGGGCTCGTCGGGACCAGCGCCAGGTCCTTGACGACCGGCGACAAGAAGACGCTCGAACAACGATCGAGCGCCGCCGAGAAGCTCGGCGACAATCAGACCAGAGAGCTGGGAATGCTGTCGACGCGCACGCGCCCGGTGAACCAGGCGACTTGCTGTACGCGGCAGGTTGCCCTGCGTTTACCCGCGAGCTGCGGCGCGTCCAGTGGCCCAGCATGAAGAACTTCAAGCCCGACGTACCGGAGAAGTACGACGGCAAGACGCACCCCTCGGAATTCCTCAGCATTTACACCATCGCGGTGCAGGCTGCCAGGGGGCGCGACGAGAAGATTTTGGCGAACTACTTCCCGCTCGTGCTTAAGCCGAACGTTCGTTCGTGGCTTATGCACTTGCCGGAAGGCTCCATTTCTTCTTGGGCAGACCTTTGCCACCAGTTTGTTGGCGCCTTCACGGGCGGCCACAAACCCCACGGCCAGGAGAGTGATCTCCACATTCTGGCCCAGAAGGAAGGAGAATCCCTGCGCAAGTACATCCAACGCTTCAGCCGTGTGCAGCACAACATGCCCGACGTCCACCCTGCCGCGGTTATCAGCGCGTTCCACCAGAACGTGCGTAACCGCCGCATGCGTGAAGAAATGGCCATGACCAAGATACGGGATGTCAGCGAGCTTTATGCTCTGGCTGATAAGTGCGCACGCGCAGAAGAGGGGAGGAAACTCCCCAGGGAGGATGCGGGCGCAGGAGGAAGCGACAGCGACGACACCGCCCCGGCAAAGAAGAGCCGGCGGCGGAACAACAGAAGAAAGAACAAGAAGGAGGTGCTTGCCGTCGAGAATTCCGGCAAGGAGGCTCCCGCCAAGCAAACACAGGCTGGCGGCTCCGGCAAGGAGCCTGCCCCTGTAGCGGCAGCCGACAAGCAGGACAGCTCCGACAAGCAATACTGCAAGATCCACCGCACCAAGGGCCACGACCTCTCCAACTGCAAACGCGTCGAGTACCTCGTCGAGCAGCAGAAAGCTGAGTACGAGAGGCGCGACAAGGAGAAGGCCCAAGGTGGCGGCGGAGAACCAAGCAAGAAGCGGCCGTTCAATGGCCGGGGAGGAAGCCGCGGCAAGGCCAAGCAGCGGCAAGGTGATCGACCTCCCCGGGGCCGCGACAAGGATGAAGAGGACGACGACGAAGACATGGAGGATGAGGATAACAGCGAGCAGGAGTTCCAGAAGGCCACGGAGGTCCTGTGCGTCGACGGCGGCGCCTCTCTGCACACCTCCCACCGCCAGCTCAAGCAGTGGGTGCGCGAGGTGAACGCAGCAGAGCCGCCCGTGGAGTCGCGCAGGCTCCTCAAATGGTCCAGCACGCCCATCATTTTTGATCTTGAGGATCACCCTGACCGCACCACTGCGGTCGGGTGCTTGCCGATGCTGGTCTCCCCCACCATCCGCAACCTCAAGGTCACCAAAATGTTGGTTGACGGCGGGGCCGGGCTGAACTTGATCTCCTCTGCTGTGATCAAGAAACTCCAAATCCCAGATGGCGAGCTCGAAGAGACCGGTTCTTTCCAAGGAATCAACCCGGGAAGGAGCAAGCCCAAGGGGAAAATCACTCTGCCGGTGACCTTTGGCGGGGAGCTCAACTTCAGAACTGAGCGCATCACTTTCGACGTCGCTGATATTCCATTGCCATACAATGGAATACTCGGCCGCCCCGCCCTTACCAAGTTCATGGCAGCTTCCCACCACGCCTACAACGTACTCAAGATGCCGGGGCCGATAAGCGTCATTACTGTCCATGGCGACAAGAAAGATGCGCTTGTCTGCGCCGACAAGATCTACCGGGACGCAGCAGCCGCAGCAGAGAAGGATACACTTGCCGCTGAAGCTCCCGGGGGGAAGAAGACGAGGACCAAGTCCGGCAAGTGCTCTGGGGCCCACTCCGGCAACCGCACCTCTTCGGAGTGCTGCGCTGCCGTCGAGGACGTTCCATCGAGCTCCACCGGCAAGTGTAAGAAGGGGATGGCCGCTCCTCCGGCAACCAAGAAGGTGTCCGCCAAGGAGGACGGCACTGGTGGTACCTTCACCATCAGCGCCACGCTTGACAGCAAATAGGAAAGCGCGCTCGTTGCCTTCCTGCGGGCGAATGTCGATGTGTTTGCCTGGCAACCATCTGACATCCCCGGTGTTCCCAGGAAGGTAATTGAGCACAAGCTTGCTGTTTGTCCTCATGCGCGGCCCGTCAAGCAGAAAGTGAGGAAGCAAGCCGTGGAGCGCCAAGAATTCATTGCTGAAGAAATCAAGAAGCTAGAGGCAGCGGGCCTAGTTAGAGGTGTGATCCATCCGACGTGGTTGGCAAACCCAGTCGTCGTGCGCAAGGCCAATGGGAAGTGGAGACTGTGTATAGACTTCACCGATGTGAATAAAGCATGTCCCAAGGATCCATTCCCTTTGCCACGCATTGACCAGATCGTTGACTCCACTGCCGGATGTGAGCTACTCTCTTTTCTTGATGCGTATTCAGGCTACCACCAGATCTTTATGGCCAAAGAAGATGAAGAGAAGACTGCATTTATCACTCCATGTGGCACTTATTGCTTCATACGCATGCCATTTGGACTGAAGAATGCAGGATCAACATTTGCAAGGGTAGTGCACACTGCTTTCGAGCCACAGATCCACAGAAATGTAGAGGCTTACATGGATGACATCGTGGTGAAGAGGAAGAGCAAGGAAACCCTGCTCCAAGATTTGGAAGAGACATTTCAGAACCTGCGCAAGATACAGCTCAAGTTGAACCCCGAGAAGTGCGTCTTTGGAGTCCCCTCCGGCAAGCTTCTCGGGTTCTTTGTGTCACAGAGGGGGATTGAAGCTAACCCCGACAAGATTAAAGCCATTGAGCAGATCGAGGCCCCGAAGCGCGTCAAGAATGTCAGAAGGCTTGCAGGTTGTGTGGCTGCCCTCAGTAGGTTCATTTCGAAGTCTGCAGAACGCGCCCTGCCTTTCTTCAAAATTCTGAAGAAGGCAGGTCCCATGAAGTGGACTCCGGAAGCGGAGGCGGCGCTGCAAGATTTGAAACGGTACCTATCCTCCACTCCAATACTTGTCGCACCTAGACCACAGGAAAAGTTGTTGCTATACCTAGCGGCAACCAACCAGGTGGTTAGTGCTGCGTTAGTAGCGGAGAGGGAGGCCGACGAGGAGTCTACGCCACCGGCAAGCGAATCCAGCGACAAGCAGGGGGCTGCTCCGACAAGCTCTGGCCCCGACAAGGACAACTCTGCGCAGGAACAGGAAGAAGTGCGGAAGAAAATGGTGCAGCGCCCAGTGTATTTTGTAAGTTCCCTTCTCCAGGGGGCTAGATCAAGATACTCTGGTGTGCAAAAGTTGCTTTTCGGCCTCCTCATGGCCTCGAGAAAGCTGCGCCATTACTTCCAGGCACATGAGATAACAGTGTTCACTCGCTTTCCGCTGAAGAGGATATTGCACAACCCAGAAGCAACAGGCAGGATCGTTGAGTGGGCACTGGAGCTGTCGAACTTTGGACTCAAGTTTGAAAGTACTTCAACCATACAGAGTCGAGCTTTGGCAGAATTCATAGCTGAGTGGACCCCGACACCCGATGAAGAAGTCCAAGAAACAAGTGCACCCGTACAAGAAGCGACAAGTGAATGGGTAATGTATTTTGATGGTGCCTTCTCGCTGCAAGGCGCCGGTGCTGGCGTGGTACTCATCACGCCCACCGGAGAGCACCTCAAGTATGTTATCCAGATGCACTTTCCCAGGGAGCAAGCGACAAACAACACTGCTGAATATGAAGGCTTGCTTGCCGGCCTCCGGATTGCGGCCGAACTTGGGATCAGGAAGCTGATTGTGCGGGGAGATTCTCAGTTGGTGGTCCGGCAAGTCAACAAGAGTTACCAGAGCCCTTTGATGGAAGCTTATGTAGATGAAGTAAGGAAGCTTGAGGAGCACTTTGAAGGTCTGCAAATGGAGCATGTCCCGAGAGCTCAGAATGACATTGCAGATGGCCTTTCAAAGTGTGCTTCGATGAAGTTACCTATGGAACCAGGGACCTTCTTGCTCAAGCTGACTCAACCATCCGTTACACCATCAATTGGGCAGTCCAAGAAGAGAAAGTTGGTCTCCGGCGACTACTTGCCGGCGGATCTTCCTGAAACCGTCGCCAAGGTCCCCAAGATCAACGATCAGAACGCTAAGGAACAGTCTGCTCCTGCAGATCCGAGGATCTGTGCAGTTGAAGCAAGTGTTCCCGACAAGCCTCGCCCCGGCGAGCTTGCCGGGGGACCATCAGCTCCGGCGGAACCAGAGGTTCTTGCCGTAGAAGCTGAGGTCCCCGCAGCGGCCCTCACACCTTTAGTCCTTGCCGTTGAGCCTCGAGCTCCGGCATGGGCGCAGCAGATCGTCCGTTTTCTGCAAACTGGAGAACTTCCCGACGACCCAGAAGAAATAGAGAAGATAACCAGGCAGTCAAGTATGTACCAGTTCGTGGATAACGAGCTGTACAGAAGAAGGCTCAATGGTGTCAGACTGAAGTGCATCTCCAGGGAAGATGGACAGAAGCTGTTGGCAGAAATACACGGAGGCATATGCGGCCACCACATTGGCGCAAGGGCGCTTGCCGGAAAAGCTTTCCGGCAAGGGTTCTTCTGGCAAGAAGCCCTCCAAGATGCAACCGCACTAGTAACCAAGTGTGAAGCATGCCAGTTCCATGCAAAGCAGATTCATTAGCCAGCTCAAGCTCTCCAAACAATTCCTTTGTCCTGGCGCTTCTCGGTCTGGGGGCTCGATATCCTCGGCCCCTTCCCCCGAGCCGTCGGGGGCTTTGAGTACTTGTACGTTGCAATCGACAAGTTCACAAAGTGGCCAGAAGTGGAGCCAGTGAGAAAGGTGACAGCACAGTCAGCGGTCAGGTTCTTCAGGTCAATTGTTTGCCGTTTCGGAATCCCCAACATGATCATCACCGACAACGGTACACAATTTACTAGCCGCGCCTTCATGCAGTACGTCCAAGACCTTGGTGCCAAGGTCTGTTTCGCTTCTGTTGCTCACCTGAGGAGCAACGGTCAAGCGGAGAGGGCCAATGCTAAAGTGCTGCGCGGACTCAAGACGAGGACCTTCGACAGGCTGCACAAGTGCGGAAGAAATTGGATAGAGGAGCTACCGGCGGCTCTTTGGTCAATCAGAACGACACCAAGTCGAGCCATCGGACAGACACCCTTTGCTCTAGTCTATGGAGCAGAGGCAGTTCTCCCCACGGAACTCGTATACGGATCTCCTCGAGTGCTCGCTTATGATGAGCTCGAGCAAGAGCAACTGCGGCAAGATGATGCATTGCTCCTCGAGGAGGAACGTCTCCAGGCTGCTGTACGAGCTGCTCGATACCAGCAAGCCTTGCGTCGCTACCATAGCCGCAAGGTCAAGGCCAGGAGTCTCGAGGAAGGCGACCTTGTTCTTCGGCGTGTTCAGTCCGCCAGGAGTTCCAACAAGTTGACGCCGAAGTGGGAAGGCCCTTATCGGGTGAGACAAGTCACAAGGCCCGGCGCTGTCCGCCTTGAGACCGAAGAAGGCTTACCGGTGAGCAACTCCTGGAACATAGAGCATCTTCGCAAGTTTCACCCATAAGGCGCGGTTGCCGTGATCCGCTCCGGCAACCACCTTTTGTACAAGCTTTGCCGCTGTTGCATGTAACCCTTTGTACAAAGCCGGGCGCAGATCCCGTGCATCAGTAAAGTTTTTGTGTTCTGCGCTATTTGCCTTTTGCATGCTTTTAGTCGCTATTTGCATGTGTTATTTGGCATATTGTGCAACATACACATCCGGTAAGCATTAGCACGCCGAAAGGCCATATACTTGTTTCCCTCTTCTTTTTTTCTTGCCTCTTAAGCAGAAGGAACGTTCCTCGCGCACAAGTTTGCCAGGGGGGAAGGAGATGGAAGGGGAACCAAGTGCTATTCAAGAAAGAGAAGCCTTAGCAAGAAGCAAGCATTATATATAAGCTAAGTTATTAGAATTTATCAGTTCAAATTTTTTTAAATTTTAGTTGTCTTCCTTGAACAATCACACTTTGTATGGAAAACCTGTGCGCGGAGGAACCTACCCGTAGCTAGCCGCACCCTTGTCTTGTTTTCGAGTACGCTCAACGACTTAAGTGAGCTGCGACAAGTGTCGCGCCCTTGCTTCGTTTTCGAGTTCACCAGCAAGCTAAGTGCGTTGCGACTAGCTGCGGCAAGGTTGCTTGCCGGTGAGACCTTGGCCAGCAGGCTGCTCAGAGTCCAGCACTCAGCGCTCGCGGCAAAGGACCCTTGCCGGCAAGCTCCCCGGGAGCGTAGGGTGAAAAACGTACAAAGTAGATGACCAAGACAAGGAAGATAACATTGCACTGATTGATCAAAATAAGATAAATATCTTACAAAGGATAACTTGTCGCAATGATTAATGAGTTCATAACACCCTATGCAGCAACAAAAAGAGATAAAGATAAAGGAGGCCTAGTCTACGCGGTCGCCCTCAATCCTGGAGATCTTGTTCACTTTGGCAATGATGTGGGCGACCTGCTCCTTCAGCGCCTCCATGTTCGCGTCGGCCGGCAAGCTGCGGAGAACGTTGGTGAGGTTTATGCCGGGATTGCGGTATACAATCTTCGTCAGCACACGCTCCAAGGTTCCCGTGCAGAGCCGGCGCGACTCCTCGGCCAGTTGCGCGGGGATCTTCTTCCGAAGATCTGCAAGGGCCGGCGCGATCCCCCTGAAGAAGAGGCTGAGCTTGGCGCTGTGAGGGAGGTTTGGGTCCGGAGAGTAGATGAGGTGCTCGAACTTCAGCGCCAGCAGCTCCTGGTCGATGTTGGATGCAGAAGACACCAGGTCCTCGGTCCACACCTCGACGGTCCGGCGGAAGTTCTCGGCCGCAGTGTTGGGCTCTCCACCAAGCTTCGCTCCTTGCGGAGCTCCTCCTTCAGCTTGGTTTCCCGGTCCCGGACGGCGTCGAGCGAGTCCTTCAACGTGGAAACCTTCAGCTCCAGATCCTCGATGGAGTCCTTGGCGGCCTTCAGCTCGTCGCCCTTCTTAGAAAGACGCACCTAGAGTTCGGAGTTGGTGTGGGCGTCCTTCTCGCGCTCTGTGTTGAGCGCGGCGACCCTCTCCACGCTCGCCTTCAAAGACTCCTCCAGCTGCGCGACCTTGGCGGCAAGCTCCTCCTTGGCGGTCTCCGCGTCAGCCGCGGCGGCTTTCGCCTCCTTCAGCTCTCCGCCAAGGGCCTGTTCCCGAGCGGCAAGGTCTTCCTCGTGGGAGTCGAGGTTGACCTTCCGCTGGGTCAGCTCTCCTTCTCGCCGGGACAGCTCCTCCCCGGCGAGCCGCTGCTGCTCTTCGGCCTCGGCCTTCTCCAGCAACCATTCCTGGTACTCCCCGGCGAGCCTCTCGCGCTCCTCCGCCACCTCACGGAGGGCAGCCTGGTTGGTGGCGCGGAGCTCCGCCGCGCGCTTCTCCATCTCGACGGCGGCCTTGGCGGCAAGGGCCTCCCGAGACGCTAGCTTCGCCTGCCTGGCCCGGTAAAGGGCCAGGAGCTGGTGAAGCAGCTTCTCCTCTTCGGGCCCGCCGCTTCCGCCGGGCGCCTCGACGATCTTCAAACCCGCGGAGGCGAGGACCTCTCCATCAAATGCCTCGCCCTCCGCGGGGGCTCGCGATGAAGAACCCCACGGCACCTGGATGTAGACGCCGTTGGGGGCCTCAAGGTAGTAGGCGGATGGCTCCTTCTCGGCGGAGGGGCCGGCGGCCGGCGCAGCGCTCGACGCTCCTGCCGCCTCCGGGCCGGCAGTTTGGCCGCCGTCCCCCTCCCCGGCCGCTGCATCTGCAGCCGGAGCGGTCTCCTCCGCAGCCGGCTCGGCGGCTCCCACCGTGTCCTCAGCGACAGGGGCGTTGCCGCCGCCGCCCTGCGCGCCCTCCTCCTCGATGACGATAACTTCCGTCTCCATCTGCTCGGGGGGAGGAGGATCTAGAAGAAGAGGAAAAAGCAAAAGAAGTTCAAACAAATATCCAAAAAGAGACGAGTCCAAGAAGACAAAGTTACGAAACTTACCTTGGCGGACGTCGTCAGCGGCGGGCTCCCTCGCCGGGGAGCTCTGCCTTGGCGGAGTAGCCGCCCTCGCCGGGCTGCTCGCGCTTGGCGGGGTACTCGCCCTTGGCGGAGTACCCGCCCTTGGCGGAGCGCTCTCCCTTGCCGGGGAGCTCGGCCTTGGCGGGAACGGCGGGCCCGCGGCTCCTCGGGAGCGACCTCCGGACGCTCCTGGGCTTGCGGCTCCACCTCTGCACAAGACAATCGAAACAAGACAAAAATATCAGGATATTAGCACAAGGACAAATCCTCAAGCGCGCCCGACGAGCGGAAGTACAGAACCCAGACTTACGCTGGGGGCTGCGCTGGGGGCTGCTCCTTGGAGCAGCACTTGGGTCCGGCAGGCTCGTCTCCGGCACGTCCCCAGTCGCCGCGACGGGCGAGTCATCCGCGACCTCAACCACGAGCACCTTGGCCTTCTTCGCCACTCGCTCCACCAAGGTCCTGAAGATTAAAACAAAAGCAAGATTAGCATCAAACAAGAATTAAGGTAATGGTATAGAAAAAGCAAGCCTCGAGTTCTTACTCCTGTTCCTCCTCGTCGTCGTCGTCGCTTAAGGCGGAGAAGTCAAACTCCACCTGAGGCGCGTCCGCGCGGGGAGCAGGAGGCGAAGACTCCCTCGGGCGCTTGGCGGTTCCTGGGGCTGGGGGCTGCGAAGACCCAGCCCCTGTGGTAGCCGGGGCCCGGGGAGCGGGCGGAGCCGCCGCTCCGCTCTGTGAAGACTCCCTTCCGCTCGGCGCTGACTTGCGGGGCGCCTCTGCTGTGGCCTGCTTGCGGGGCGCCTCTGCTGTGGCCTGCTTGCGGGGTGCCTCTGCCGTGGCCTGCGTGCGGGCCGCCTCCACCGTGGCTGGTGCGCCAGGCGCCCCTGTCGCAGCTTGACTCCCCCGGGAAGCTCGCGCTGTCCGGCGAGTTGGTTGTTGCCGGGGCGCCTGCGCCCTCGCCCCCGTCGCCATCTTGCGGAGACGCTTCAGCGGAGAACGCCTAGGGCTTGCCCGGGGCGGGGAGGTCTCCGACGACGAGGAGAGGTCGTCGGCGTAGAGCCCAAGGGATCCGTCGGAGTCCTCGTCGGCCCCGGCGTCCTCCTCCTCCTCCTCCTCCTCCCCGGCAGGCTTGCTGGGCCCAGCGCCCTGCACTGTGGCCTCTTTCCCTTCGGCGCCTCCGCTCCCTCCGGCGCCTCCGCTCCCTGCGGCGCCTTTGTTTCCTCCGGCGGCGTTGCCTCTCGCCGCGGCCTCGGTCAAGATTCCCTGGATCCCGGAGTGCCTCAGTGAAGGGACCCCGGCGAGCTCGTCGGGAGGAAGCTTCAGCAGCCTGCGGATCTCCGCCTCCTCTGCTTGGCAGGACGCTTCCGCAGCCTCTGCCTCCTCGGGCGAGAAGCCGAATTCCCCTGCCGCTGCGGCTGCAGCGGCCTCTTCAACCCGAGAAGCTATGTACGCTATCTCCTGGTCGGTGGTGTCCCGTGTCAGCTCCCGGACCTCGTTCTTCTTCTTCGCCACCTCCGTCAAGTTGTCGAAGAAGTTCAAGACGACGTCTGGCTTGGGTGGAATCCACGTGCGGTCGACGCCGTGCGAGTCGCACGCGGGCATCATGGCGCGAAGGGAATCCCAGGCCGTGCTGTTGTAGAGAGGCACCACTCCCCGGGGACCCCTGAACCATTCTGGGTGGGCCGGGTCATGCTTAAACAGTTCCCGGACCATCCCCTTCAGCTCCAGCGACGTGAAGTTGAAATTGAGCCCGGGGCGCAGCCTCATTACATCCGCCGAGTTGCCGTACTCCCAGGCCGGCCTCTTCCTGTCTTGGAGAGGGGCGATGCGGCGGCGGAGGAAATATGTGCCTACTTCTCCGACAGACAACCTTGCTACCCGGAGACGAAGAATCCTGATGAGGGCGACCTCGAGCTTGCTGTCGTCTGAAGCCAGCTCGCTCCAGTCCCTGCCGCGCACGATAGGTGTTGTGCGCGGCGCGGTGAAAGATTGCGGCTGGTCCTCGACTATCCAACACCAGTCAGCACGCCACTCCTCCCACTTGCCGCGGAGCTCCCCCGGCAAGTAGGACTCCTTCTTGTTCAGACGAAAAACCCAAGATATTCCTCCGGAGAGGGGGGCGCCGGCCTCTGATCTAGGGGTGAAGAAATGCCTAAACAGCGCTACGTTCGGGTATATCCCAATATAGTTTTCGCACATATGTGCGAAAACCGCCATCGTGAGGATGGCGTTGGGGGTGAAGTCAAGAAGATGGAGGCCGTAGGTGTGCATGATGTCGCAGAAAAATTCGGAAAAAGGAGGGCAAAGACCGCAGTGGAAGAAAGCTGCGAAGAAGTAGTACCCGCCGGGGTAGTTGTCCTTGGCGGCGGCCGGATAGGCTCGGGTGCGGGGATGCGCCTTGGTCTTCTTGGCCCAGAACAAGTAGTACTTGTTCCAGAGCTCCAGCGCGCTGAGCCTCGGCGAGAAGACGAGCTTCCGCTTCCGCAACAAGGTAAGCCTCGCCGCCTGCTCCGATTTCTCCTTCTTGGTCTTCTCCACCTTCGCCTTCTCGGTCTTCGGGGCCATGGCGGAGGCGGCGAGGGAAGGAGGACGAAGAGTCCGGCAGCGCCGCAGATGCGGGAGGCGACGGCGGAGGTGTGGAGGCGGAGCGCAAGAGGGGATCTCTGGAGATGGAAGAAGAGGCAATGAAAGCGTAGGAGGGGAACCGCTCCTGCTTCCTCTGCTTTTATGGGGAAGTGGGGGGGCGTTTCGCTCTTTCCATTAAAAGAACGTGACCACGTCCCATCCCACGACGCCGCAATCGACGCGTGCCGTTACGGGGGGACGCGGCGGATGCGGAAGCGGATTCGGCGTGCCGTGGGCCGCGCGTGCCCGTGCACTGTTTTGGGCCTGGCCCAACAGCGCTCGGCACCGTGTGTGGCCCAGGCCCGGGGGCTCCTGCGGTGTACTAAGGTAGGGGTACCTCAGTACCCCAACTTGTGCACGGGCAGTAGCAGCTTCCCGCGGCAGGGTCGACCACGTGCTCGCCGGAGACCTTCCTGCTCCATGTAAAACCATTCAAAAACAAAGTATACAAGACAGAAGATCAAGGCCCCGGCAAGTGGAGCTTGCCGGGAAGGCCGTTCCAGGCTCAAGATTACCTCACTCACGCAAGGCCCTGGCAAGAGGAGCTTGCCAGGAAGACTAGAAGATTCCATTACAGAAGACATGCCTCGGCGCTATATGCGCCCCGGCAGGGTCCGGGGAGCGACAAGCTTCAGAGCCCGGCAAGATCCCGGGCCCGGCAAGGTCAAGACCCCGGCAAGGTGCTTGCCGGGGAGAGTTGTACTGTGTGCCCGCGCTCCAGCTCATCGAACCACGCGTCGCACTGGGGCCATTCCAGGGACGCGTGGCGGATGGCTGTGCAGCCTGGGGGACACGGTGGCACTCCACGGTGGTGAAGCCATCGCCGTGGCAAACGGAGACGCAAGGGCGGGCGCTTTTGGGGTCGACGGCGACGGGCATTAAATGCTCTTGTCCCCCACTGTCAAAGTAGGTAGCGACCACTGTTTACGCACTGTAGCTCCACTATTCCCGCACTGTTACAACTACCACCTCTTTTACGTTTTCACCCTTTCTCCTACGTTGACACCTGTCGGTGACCCCTTGCACTATAAAAGGAGGCCCATGCACAACGTGGAGGGGGTTTCGGAACCTAGATCGCTCATACGCTTGGTGTAGCTAGTTCTTCAAGCTCCCGAGCTCTCCAACTCAATACAAACTAAGCAGGAGTAGGGTTTTACGCGTCCATCGCGGCCCGAACCTGGGTAAACTGCCCGCGTGCTCACTACGATCTGCTCTTTGCGCTTCCTCCGCCCTCTTACCGCACAAGCAAGGGGCTCCGGTCCCATAGGTGCTCGTGGTGGACAGTTTCCCCCGACAACAACATAGAATTTTCATGTCTATCCTTGTTGTGTGTGTTCTTTGTCTTTTAATAGCTACTATCATGTTCAGCTCTTAGTATTCATGCTTATCTTTTCAAGAGCTTTTGTTTAGTTGGTTGCTTGAACTCTCTTTAATTATCATGCTTATCTTATTAAGAGAGTTTTCTTCCGTTGCATTGGTTGATATGTCTATGATAAAGATGCTACGTGCATAATGGCGCTTAGTAGTTCAGGTTTTCTTATGGTTAGTCTCAAATAGCTGGGGGATTCCCAATGTGTTATTGGAGTACCAACATGATTTGTTTGCCTATGATGTGGTATGGTTTAGTAATATCTTCCTTCGAGAATTTATTTTGATTGACTTGGCGTATGCTCACGCATATTTAAGACTGTAAAGAAAGTCTGTCAAGCCTTGATGATCTTTTATTTCTGAGTAGCGATATAACTTCCATGCCTGATTCAATATTGCTTTGTCGCTCTGCATGATTATGACCGTCATTGCTCTCTTAATTGGTCGCTCCCAGTCTTTTGCTAACCTCCACCTGTACTAAGCAGACTAACTTAGCAATACATAGCTCATGGGAAAGTAGCTTCAAAACTATTGTGGTAAAGAATATGTTGCCTATGTATCTTATTTCTTATAAGTTGCTTGCTGAGCGATAACCATGTTTCTGGGGACGCCATCAACTGTCACACTTTTGTTGAATATCAGGTGAGTTGCTATGCATGTTCGTCTTGTCTGAAGTAAGGGTGATTTGCCATGGGTTGGATGAGTATGCATATTGTTAGAGAAGAACATTGGGCCGCCAACCAAAGCCATGTATCATGGTGGAAGTTTTAGCTTGGACATTAATCCTCAATCTCTTATGAGAATATGCTTATGCATTAAAGAGGAGTCCATCATCTATTTTCTATGTTGTCCCGGTATGGATGTCCTCAAGTTGAGATCTATCAAAAACGAGAAATCAAATGTGATTTATCTCCTTGGACCTTTGTACAGCTGGCATAGAGGTACCCCTTTGTGACACTTGGTTGAAACATATGTAATGCAATGATAACCCATGGAAATCCGAGCTAATTAGGACAAGGTGCGAGCACTATTGGTATTCGATGCATGAGGCTTGCAACTTATAGGATGTCTTATGCATGACACATATGAAGTACTACTACCGTTGACAAAATTGCTTCTATGTTTTCAAAATAAAAAGCTCTAGCACATAACCATTCTTTTACTTTTATGTTGAGTATCCACCTTCTTTTAAAGCACCAACTACTGAGAGCATGATTGTCATTCTGAGTGTAATGTGCATTGTCCCAAAGTAGCATTGACTTTTGCATGATTGTGATATCGTTTATTCTGAAATCATTGTATCTAGTCATCACTTAAACCTTGAAGGTGCCCCTGCATTTATGTTTTGCTTCACTAAAGGGGGCAAGCTAGATATCACTTTATCATATTTGCACACCATGTTCATTGCAAATCTTTTTGATGTTTCAGTTTCATATTGTAAAACTTTCAGTCATTTGTGATTTTCTCATGAGGCAACTTAATTACTATAGAATCATTGTCTCAGTAAGCTTTTGTCATATGACTATAAAAAGTCCTATATGGTTAATAGCATGTCACCACAGAAATTATTCTTGTTATCATTTACCTACTCGAGGACGAGCAGGAATTAAGCTTGGGGATGTTGATACGTCCAAAATGTATCTATAATTTCTGCTTGCTCCATGCCACTTTTGGGTGATATTGCTATGATATTTATACACTTCCATACACTTTTGATCATATTTGGACTAACCTACTAATCCAGTGCACCCCAGTGCCAGTTTCTGTTTTCGGCTGTTTTTGTATTTCAGGTTTTCACATTACGAGAACTGTCAAGAAAAATCCAGAAAAATTATATAAAAAAATCAGCGTTCCAGAACCTACCTTGCGCCCGAAGTACAGCCGGGGGGGCCACCAGGGCTCCAGGCGCCCAGGCGGCGCCCCCCCTGGGCCGCGCCGGGGGGGCGCCTGGGCCCCCCGAGCCCCATCTGGTGCCCCCCTTTGGCATATATTTAGAGCGTCCTTCGAAACCCTCGGGACGGGAACTCTTTTTTGCGATCTCATCTCTGTTCCGGCGCCGCCGCCGCTTCCAAGATCGGGAGCACCAGGAGAACTCTTCCCGGCACCCTGCCGGAGGGGAGGATCACCATCGGGAGCCTCTCCACCACCATGGACGCCTCCCGGATGAGTTGTGAGTAGTCTCCCTTGGACCATGAGTCCATGACCAGTAGCTTTGTGATGTTCTCCTCCCGTTCTTGTGCTTCCCTAATTAGTCCTCGTGAGCTGCCCTACATGATCGAGGTACATATGTAATCCTTATGCTGTTGCTATGATGAGTTTGCTGGGATCCGATGGATTATGAGATTATGTTCAGATTGTGATTGAGTAATATATTTGATCTACCTCTTTTATATTTATGTTCGTAAGTAATTCTTGCATGTTCTCCATTGTTATTTATTGCTTTGGCCAAGTAATACTTAGTGACTCCAAGAGGGAACGTTATGCTTGATTGTGGGTTCATGCCCCTCGATGACTAGCTTGAGTGATAGAAACATGAGTCTAGGGGATGTGCTGTTGCCACAAGGGGGAAAACAACGGTGCTTGTGCCCGCGGGTGCAAGGATTGTTTACTTTACGCAAAGTGCTTTTAATGCAATTGTCTGTTGCATTGAGTTTACACTATGGGTAGGACTCGCAACTTAATACCAGCGAGATGTTCTGGATAGATATCTCAAGGTGGATGATTAGTAGTAGATATTGATGGATTTCGGTCTACTTACTTTGGCGTACCACCCATGCTTTGAACCTCAACCTTTCCTGCAATGTAGTCAGCATTGGTTTGCGTTCGTGGTCCTGTCAATTGCCAGCTGTAATTCGTTTACCTCACATAGCTGTTTTATCGTCTTTTGGGAGAGAGACATCACTAGTGAACATCATGAGACTCCGGTCCATATTACCATCATTGATCACATCCGTTATTTATTTTTTGCTATTATTTACTATTTCAAACATTATCTATCACTACTATCATTTGCGTTTAATCCTTTGTGAACTACAAGGCCGGAGGGATTGACAACCTCTCTGTACTCGTTGGGAGCAAAGTTATTTGTATCTGTGTGCAGGTCCACGTTGATTGCTAATATCTGGCACCGTTAGCAGTTGACACCTACTTGTTGAACCTAGGAGTCTCTGGGGATTCGATCCTTGGCATCTTTGCTAAGGGAAAAACTTCCACAACACTGCATCTCACACCTTCCACTTGGGGTAACCAACGAGGGATTAGAGGCCCATCACTCACTCACATTGATATCGACTGATGGACATCTCAATAGTCCATTAATTTTCCTAGTTGATGTGAGACTTTCTCCCTACTTTTGTCTACTACCACCTTCTATTCCACCCATAATGCTATGTCCATGGCTCACGCTCATGTATTGCGTGAACCATGAAGAGTTGAAAAGGCTAAAGCACGTTAAAAAGTATGAAACAACACCGGGGTGGGCATGATTTATACTTTGTGCTAAGAAGAGGGAACATAACAAGACTATATGATTTTATAGGCATAACTTTCTTTAGCCATGCAATTTTTGAAACTTTATAACTTCCTTTCTAGTATGCTTGAAGTATTATTGTTTTGATATCAATGAACTTTTGTTTTCAATCATATGGATCTGAACATTCATGCCAAATAAAGAAGAAATACACTGCTAAATATGTTAGGTAGCATTCCACATCAAAAATTCTGTGTTTACCATTTACCTACTTGAGGACGAGCAGGAATTAAGCTTGGGGATGATTGATACGTCTCCAACGTATATATAATTATTCATTGTTGTATGTTATTATATTATCAACTTTGTATGTTTTATATGCATTAATATGATATTTTATATTATTTTTTGGACTAACGTATTAACCTAGAGCCCAATGCCATTTTGAGCTTCACAGAAAAAGAATACAAAACGGAGTCCAAACGGAATAAAACTTTCGTGATGATTTTTTCTGGATATAAACACACCTATGAGACTTGGAGTAGGGGCAGGGAAGCCACGGGGTGGACACAAGCCGTAGGGGCGCGCCTTAGGGGGTGCGCCCCTTGGGTTGTGGGTCCTGCGTGACCCCCTGCACTGCCTCTTTGCCTTATATATTCTCAAATTTTTAGAAACCCTAGATGGATCAATCAAAATACTTTTCCACCGCCTCAGGTCTCTAATCTTGTGAGATCCCATCTGGAGGCCTTTTTCGGTACTCTTTCGAAGGGGGATTCGATCACGGAGGGCTTCTACATCAACCTTGCTGCCCCTCCAATGATGTGAGAGTAGTTTACCATAGACCTATGGGTCCATAGCCACTAGCTAGATGGCGTCTTCTCTCTCTTTGATATTCAATGCAATGTTCTCCTCGATGTTCTTGGAGATCTATTCGATGCAATCTTCTTTTGCTGTGTGTTTTTCGAGATCCGATGAATTGTGGATTTATGATCACATTATCTATGAATATTATTTGAAACATCTCTGAATTCTTATATGCATGATTTGATGTCTTCATATTTATTTTTGAAATATTGGTTTGGTTTGGCCAACTAGATTGGTAGTTCTTGCAATGGGAGAGGTGCTTAGTTTTGGGTTCAATCTTGCGGCGTCCTCACCCAATGAGAGAAGGGGTAGCAAGGCACGTATTGCATTGTTTCCATCAAGGATACAAAGATGGGATTTATATCATATTGTTTGAGTTTATCCCTCTACATCATGTCATCTTGCTTAATGTGTTACTCTATTCTTATGAACTTGATACTCTAGATGCATGCTGGATAGCGGTCGATGTGTGGAGTAATAGCAGTAGAGGCAGGTAGGAGTCGGTCTACTTGTCATGGACGTGATGCCTATATTCATGATCATTGCCTTAGATATCGTCATAACTTTGTGCTTTTCTATCAATTGCTCGACAGTAATTTGTTTACCCACCGTATGCTTTATTCAAGAGAGAAGCCTCTAGTGAAACCTATGGCCCCCGGGTCTATTTTCCATCTTATATTTTCAGTTCAATAAAACCAGAAACCCAAAAATATCTTGCTGCAATTATTTTGTGTTTATTTTATTTAGCTTTGTACTTTAGTTTTAAATCTATCTCTATCAGATCTCACTCTTTTTCGTGGCGTTGAAGGGATTGACAACCCCTTTTCTGTGTTGTGTGCAAGTGTTTGTTAGTCTGTGCAGGTGCATATATTGGAGACTTGCTTGTACCTCTTACTGGATTGATACCTTGGTTCTCCACTAAGGAAATACTTATCTCTACTTTGCTGCATCACCATTTCATCTTCAAGGAAAAAATCAAAGCAAACTCTAGAAATAGTAGTTAGCAAGCTGCACATCCCCGAAGAAGAGCTCAAAGTTACTGGCACATTCCAAGGAAGCAACCTCGGCAGGAGCCGGCCTAAGGGAAACGTTACGCTGCTGGTAACATTTGGTGAAGAACTTAATTGCCGAATTCAGAGGGTCGTTTTTTATGTTGTCGACCTCCCTCTGCCTTACAATGGGATTCTTGGCCGCCCAACTCTGGCGAAGTTCATGACAACATCCCACTATGCATACAATGTTCTGAAAATGCCAGGGCCGATGAACTTCATTTCCATCCCATCAGACAAGAAAGGTGCAAGTATTTGCCTCTAACTGTAGCCCTTGATGTTTGTTAATACAAAGTCAGTGGTGGGTTTCCCCACTATCCAGAGCTTCAAAAAAAGGTGCAAGTATATGTGTGGATAAGATGTACCGAGACGCAGTAGGTGCTGAGGCTGTTGAGGCCGCTGCTCCTACCAAGAAAACGGAGAAATGAAAGAAAGCTAGCACAAATTCCGGCAAGGAGTCCGGGAAGCGTGCCTCTCCGGAGTGCGCTGCTCCTGTTGACGACCTGCCAGAGAGATCCACTAGTAAGATGTCCAAGGTTGCTTCACCTGGTGTAAAGAAGGTCTCGGCAAGGCAGGAAGGCGCTGACGGTACGTTCACCATCAGTACCACTCTTTATGACAAATAGGAAAGAGCAATCATTGCCTTCCTGTGGGCGAATGTCTATGTGTTTCCTTGGCAACCATCTGACATCCCCGACGTTCACAGGGAGGTAATTGAGCACCACCCTGTTGTCCGCCCTCATGCCCGGCCTGTCAAGCAAAAGGCCAGAAAGTAGGCTTTGGTATGGCAACGGTTTATTGCCGAGGAGATCAACAAACTTGAAGTAGCTGGTTTGGTCAGGGAGTGTTGCATCCAACACGGTTGGCAAACCCAGTGGTAGTGCCCAAGGCGAATGGGAAATGGAGGCTTTGCATAGATTTCACATATCTTAATAAGGCATGCCTGAAGGACCCTTTCCCCTTGCCACGCATTGATCAGATTGTGGACTCCACTTCAGGGTGCGATTTGATTTCCTTTTTGGATGCATACTCCGGGTACCATCAAATATTCATGTCCAAGGAAGGCGAAGAGAAGACCGCGTTCGTAACTCCATGTGGCACGTCCTATTTTGTACGACTGCCCTTCGGGTTAAAGAGCGTTGGATCCACCTTTGCAAGAGCAGTACAGATCGATTTTGAGCCTCAGTTGCACAGTAATGTGGAAGCTTACATGGATGACAATGTGGTTAAAAACAAGGACAAATCAACACTCATTCAAGATTTGGAAGAGACCTTTGCAAACATGCGCAAGATCAACTTGAAGTTAAACCCTGAGAAGTGTGTGTGCTACTTGGTTTCTTCGTGTCCCACCGAGGGATCGAGGCCAACCCCGACAAGATCTGGGCAATTGAGCAGATTCAAGCGCCCAGGACTGTCAATGATCTCAGACGCCTAACTGGATGCGCTGCCGCGTTGAGCAAGTTAATTTCCAGGTCTCCTGAACGGCCTTGCCTTTCTTCAAAATTTTGAAGAAGCGGGACCGATGAAGTGGACCCCGGAGGCAGAAGCGGCGCCGCGATACCTAAAGGAGCACCTTTACTCTGCTCCCACCTTAGCTATTCCTACGCCATAAGAGTTGTTGCTGCAACACCTAAAGGTGTACCTTTCCCCCGCTCCCACCTTAGCCGTTCCTAAGCCATAAGAGCCGTTGCGGCAATGAATCAAGTGGTTAGTGCAGCATTGGTGACGAAACGGGAAACAGACAAAGAAGTAGTTGAAGTCTTCTGTTCCCTCCGGGAGTAGAACTGAGCTAGTCGCGGTAGACTCAGACACATATCAGGAGAAAGAAGAAAAAGTTGGCGAAGGAAATTCCAAGACCCCAAGAAGGTAGAAAGTGGTGCAATGGCCAGTATACTTTTTCAGCTCCCTATTGCGGGGGGCTAGGTCAAGGTACTCTAGAGTGCAAAAGCTAATCTACGACCTCATCATGGCCGCGAGGAAACTGCGCCACTACGTCCAAGCCCATGAGATCACGGTTGTCACTCGTTTCCCACTACAGCGCATACTGAGGAATCCAGAAGCCATTGGCAGGATAGTTGAATGGGCGCTAGAGCTATCAAGCTTTGGCCTGAGGTATTAAAGTACCACGACCATTCAAAGCAGAGCATTAGCAGAGTTCATTGCGGAATGGACGCCCACACCAGATGAAGAAATCCCAGAGACAGTTATCCCTGGCAAGGAAGCGCCCCAAGAGTGGATCATGTATTTTGATGGTGCCTTCTCGTTGCAAGGCGCTGGAGATGGTGTAATCCTTGTTGAACCCACCAGAGAGCACCTCAAATATGTGGTTCAAATGCACTTCCCCCGGGAGAAGGCCACCATTAATAACACTGCTGAGTATGAGGGGCTCCTTGCCGGGCTCAAGATTGCAACAGAATTGGGAATCAAGAAATTGATCATTCGTGGAGACTCACAACTCATGGTGAGGCAAGTAAATGAAGATAACCAGAGCCCATTGATGGAGGCATACGTGTAGGAAGTGAGAAAGTTGCAGGAGCATTTTGATGGGTTGCAAATAGAGCACGTACCACGTGCGGAGAACATCATTGCTGATCACCTACAAAATGTGTTGCACATAAACTCCCTATGGAACCAGGGACCTTTGTCCTCCACCTGAATCAACCTTCGGTATCCCCTTCAATGATGGCCAGGAAAAGGAGGAAGTTGGACTCCGGCAAGAATTTCCCGGCAGGGCTTCCTGAAGCCCCCGATAGAGAGGCTACCTAGAACAACCTTGCTTTGCTTGGTGAGCAGCACCCTCCCGTTGAACCATAAGTCCTAGCGGTTCAGGTAAGCGCTCCCACGAACAAGGAGGTGCCATTTGTTCTTGTTGTCGAGCCTCAGGCTCCAGCTTGGGCACGACACATAGTCCACTACCTTTAGACAGGAGAACTTCCTGAAGAGCAAGAAGAAGCCGAAAGAGTAGCCCGGAGGGCCAGTATGTATCAGTTTGTTAATGACACATTATGCAGAAGAGATCCCAATGGTGTGAAATTGAAGTGCATCTATCGGGAAGAGGGGCGGGAACTTTTGGCAGAAATACACAAAGGTGTGTGCAGCTCTCATATTGGATCAAGAGCCTTAGTTGCAAAAGCTTTACGGCAAGGTTTCTACTAGCCCACAGCCCTCCAAGATGTGATTCAGCTAACCACTACATGTGAAGCCCGCCAGTTCCACTCAAAGAACATCCATCAACCAATTGAACCTCTCCAGATAATCCCTTTATCATGGCCATTTTTGGTCTGGAGGCTCGATATCTTGGGCCTCTTCCCCCATGATACTAGGGGCTTTGAATTCTTGTACGTTGCAATCGACAAGTTTACAAAGTGGCCGGAAGTGGAGCCAGTGAGGAAGGTAACCGCATAGTTAGCTATCAAGTTCTTGAAGGGATTGGTGTACCATTTTGGAGTGCAAGCGAGAGTGATCACTGATAACGGCACCCAATTTACAAGCTGCAACTTCATGTAATATGTTCAAACCCTGGGAAGCAAGGTCTCATTCACCTCTATTGCCCGTTGATACGTCCAAAATGCATCACTATTTTATATCGTAATTCATCCTTATTCATTGATATATTTCACATTACGATGATGTTCTTATGTTGTTTTGGCCTATTTTACACAGTTTGCAACTTTCCGGTGCCGAAGCAGCAGACGCAGGATTCAGCGGTAAAAAGTGGACGCTAAGTTGCTGAAGAAGAATACCTCCAAATTACCTGAAAATCGACGGAGGGTATTTTCCTAAAAAATCACGAAGATACGCAAAAGAGCAACCAGAGGGGGCCACAGGGTGCCCAGGCGGCCACCTGGCGCGGCCCCCACCCTGGCCGCGCCGGGAGGGCGCGTGGAGCTCCTGGCCCACTCCAGGCTCTCCCCTCTAGCCTATATACTCCTCGTCATCTAGAAACCCTAAAAGGAGGGGAGTTTACGGAGTTCCGCCGCCGCTCCGTGGCGGAAACCTACAGAGAAGAAAAGCCATCTCCAGCAGGCAGATTCTGCCGGGGAGATCACCTCCCGGAAGGGGAGATTATCGCCATCGTCATCACCATCGTCACGGGCATCATCGAGATCATCATCAACATCATCCCCAGCATCAGCACCATCTCCATCTTCATCCAATCTCATCTCACAATTGCAACTTGTGTTGTAATCCGTACTATCTATCCTCTCTACCCTATCGGTGTAGATTACTACTTTGTGGTGAATGCTATTGAGTTTTGTTGGAGAAATATCATTGTGTCCAGATTGTTTATTGTCCATCTATCTCCACTGATCATGATCTCTTTTATGTCTTGTGAGTAGTTACTTTAGTTCTTGAGGACATGGGAGAAGTCTTGTTGTTAGTAGTCATATGATGTTGAAGTAATATGTGTTGTTTGATACTTAAGTTGTGTTGTTATTTTCCTAGTGGTGTTGTGTGAGTCGAACACTCAACACTTCACCTTATTAAGGACCTAGGGGAATACATTGTGTACAAAGAATGCTTATGGTGGGTTGCCGGAGTGACATAAACCTGAACCCCAGTTCGCACGCTTTTGCACAAGGGAACAGTGGATCATCGACCGTATTGCTATGGTTAGGCTTTTGCCTTAAATACTATCTTGTATTTGCGGATGCTTGCAAGGTGTTTAATCATAAGTGTGCACTCATCTTAGTCTAGAGGGTGTACTAGCATAGATCCACCCACTCAACACTTATCAACACATCACATAGTACCGATACGGAATATGGCGAAAGCACATGACTACCTCTCCCGTGTGTCCTCAAGAACACTTTAGCCTTTATAAGTTCAGTTGCTAGGCCTCTCCATTGCTCAGAAAGGATTGGGCCACTTTTTACTCTCCAGTGCCTTTTACTTTGATCGCATTTACTTTCCTGTTGCTTATATCAAGAAAAACCCTAAAATGTTATCTTTCAGTGCTTGCAGTTATTCCTTGCTCAGAATCACTTATCAATATCTTCTGCTCCTCGTTGGGTTCGACACTCTTACTTATCGAAAATGCTGCAATAGATCCCTTACGGTTGTGGGTCATCAAGTACCGTATTCTGGCGCCGTTGCCGGGGAGTGTAGCGCTATTGGTAAGTGAAGCTGGTAAGGAAGTTTTTATATTTCTGTTTTTATTTTACTGTTGCTGCTCTTTGTCCTTATGGACAACCTTGCTATTGGATCGTTGCTTGTGGGAAGACGCCCCACATCTGTGGTGGTTGCTCCTCCCCCTACTGAAATTGTGCCCTATAAAATACCAGCTGGTATTATCGATTATGTTTTGGCTAATCGTTATGCAGGAGACAGACATCCCGGTGAACACTTGCTATATCTGTCACAACTATGTTCATTATTTAAGCTTGCAGGTGTATCAATGGAGTTTGTCATGAGGAAATTGTTCTCTGTATCGCTTATGGATAAAGCTTCAGATTGGTATAAGCTTCTCGATAACTCACACTTGCTTGATTGGCAAGAGCTTATGTCTCTCTTTTATACCAAGTTTTATCCTCTTCATGAAATTCATCGAGACAGGAACTATATCTATAACTTTAGGTCTCGTGACGGAGAAAGCATTGCTCAAGCTTGGGGGAGATTGAAGTCCCTAATGCTCAAATGTCCTATTAATGAGCTCCCCAAGAAAATTATACTTACAAATTTTTATGCCAGGCTTTTTCGTTAGGATAAGGAGATGCTGGATGCCTCCTCTAGTGGGGTATTTCAGACAAAGAGCGTTGAAGAAAGGTGGGGTCTCATTGAAAGGATCCAGAGGAATACCGAAGATTGGGAAATCGATAAAGGTATTGAACCCGCTATAAATTATGAGCATGATTATATTGAGAGCTATGTGAAAACTGATTACTTCAATACCTTTTGCTCTAAGATTGGTCTTGATTCCCATCTAATGATTGATTTCTGTAAGGATTTTGCCTCTCACGTTGATTCTTTTAAAAAGAAGAGAGATCAACATCATGAACCTTTCAAAGAGTTACCTGTTGATATTCATGTTGCTGACCCTATCTTGCCTGCAGTTATATATGAAAAGCCTCCTTTTCCCGAAAGGATAAGGGAGCACTCTCTTGTGACAGGCATAATAAATAAAAGTGAGAGAAGAATTGATGAGCCTGAGGACCAGATCAAGGTCGATCCTCAAGTTGCATTGGTTAAAGACCTTGTTACTAATGATGTTTTGGATTCCAATGTAAATTTTTGTGCTGTTTCCACTAACATTGTCACAGCCAAGAATAAAGGCCCAATTTCAGGTACTCCAGTAGTATCTGTTAAAATAGGAGATCACAATTATTATGGGCTATGCAATTTGGGATCGAGTGCTAGTGCTATCCCCTATTCACTTTATCAAGAGATCATCGGTGAGATTTCACCTTGTGAACTTGAAGAAGTTGATGTTACCATTCATCTTGCAAACAGAGCAACTATCTCTCCTATCGGAATTGTGAGAGACGTTGAAGTCCTATGTGGAAAGGTAAAATACCCTACCGACTTTCTAGTACTTGGTTCAGTGAGGGACAATTTTTGTCCTATTATTTTCGGTAGACCTTTTCTCAGAACTTGTGGAGCTATAATAGATTGCAAGAAAGGTAAAGTTTCTGTTGAATTCAATGGTGAGCCATATGAATTTAACTTTTCTAAGTTCTCTAAGCAGTCTCGTGGTACCGATTTACCTAGTGATGATAAAATTATTGAAAGTATTGCTGCTATTGCTATTCCCCCTAATGATCCTTTGCAGCAATATATGGAGGACCACGAGAATGATTTGCATATGCAGGAAAGAAATGAACTATATGAAATATTCTTGAGACAACCTGCTATCCTGAAGCACAACCTTCCGGTTGAACCTTTGGGAATTTTATCAAAACCAAAAGAAGACCCGGTGTTCGATCTTAAACCTCTTCCCGATACGCTCAAGTATGCTTATTTAGATGAAAAGAAAGTATATCCTGTTATTATCAACTCTAACCTTTCAGGATATGAAGAAGAGCGACTATTGGAAGTACTTCATAAACACCGAGGTGCAATTGGCTATACCCTTGATGACCTTAAGGGGATTAGTCCATCTATCTGTCAACATACTATCAACCTTGAGCCCGATGCTAAACCAGTTGTTGATCATCAACGACGGTTGAACCCGAAGATGATGGATCTTGTAAGAACTGAGATTCTCAAGCTTCTAGCCGCAGGTATTATCTACCCTATAGCTGATAGTAAGTGGTTAAGCCCGGTACATTGTGTTCCTAAGAAAGGAGGTACAACTGTGGTTCCTAATGATAAGAATGAACTAATACCTCAAAGAATTATTATTGGATATAGAATGTGTATTGATTACAGGAAGCTGAAGAAGGCAACCAGGAAGGATCACTACCCATTGCCGTTCATCGACCAAATGCTTGAAAGACCACTTTTACTTGTCCCTATGGAGGACATCATGCCGGATTCAGGAGACAAACTTCTCATATGAGACTGGAGAACCCCTTCCATGGAAGCGCTTCGCCGAGGACTACGTGATCAACGTCAACAAGAATGAGGAGTGAAATCTCCTTGGGTAATGGCATCCCCTTGGCTTGTTCCAAGCTTGGGGGAGTGCCCGGTATCTTTATCTTTATCTTTTGTCTTTTAGAGTCAAGTAGAGTCGTATCATGTCTAGGGAGGTTATTATATGAAATAGGTGTGTGCATTGAGGTCTATCACTCCTTCTGTGGAGAGATTGTATCAGTGAGTGTGGAGTCGTCTATGATGGAATATTAATGAGAAGTCTATTGGTTCCTTTGCTGCACTCGATATTCTCTTCACGCAATCGACCTTATATGATGATTCTTATGGGGAGTATTGACCTTATATCAGGTATGGCTTTGAAAACTTTATTTAATCTTGGCAAACATAGCTTTGGTCATAACACCAAGCATGATTTTCTTAAAGTAGCGACATAGCCAAAACCTTTATGTTATTATGCTGGAAGTGTTATGCCGACAAGGAAGACAACTTGATGTGTTATGCTTATTTTAATGTTTATGCTTTATATTGCTTTGCATCTTAGTCATCATCAATTGTCTTTTCTCTCAAAGCCTTTGCTAGCCTAAACTCTGTACTAAGCGGAATTCTTCTTGTGCATCCATACCCTTAAACCAATACCTTCCATATGAGTCCACCATACCTTCCTATTCGTGGTATTCCACTACCACCTCCTAAAGTATAGAATTTATGTGTTATCCTTAAATGTTCAAAATCTTCTATTTTGTTCCCCTGTTTTAGCTCATGAGGAAGTAGTAGTTAATTCATGATCTTTTTAAGTTGGACAAGTTTTACCTCGGGATTGCATGTCTAATCTGCAAACACCTAATATGTGGAGGAACTGGCATGAGTGCTCCCGGCTCATAAAAGATAATACAACAAACAAACCCTCCTTCACGCTTTGTTCATGAGAAATCAGAAAACTTTGGCAGTGATAAACAAAGGAGATTAAGGGGATGTGATCGTCCCCGTGCGGGAGCTGTTCCTCGAAACTTGTCCAGTTTGAGAAGTAATTGAGTTATCTATTAGCATTCGTTGACAAATCATGCACCTCTCAAAACTTGTATTCATTCTGTTTGATTTAAGGATAGCACATGAGTTTTCCCTACTTCCCTAGAGCAGGGCCTATCTCTTAGTTTTAGGTTGAGTCAGTTATTCCTACTTCCTTCTATTCTTAAAGAGAGCAGACATTTGATGTTGATGAGGATTCATTCATATAAAGTTGCATTAAGATTTGTCATATCATATCCTTGTTGACATTATCATTTGATAAGTAAGTTGTTTGTCAAGCCCAGCTAAAGCAAACATCTTCCTTTGTGTTAACACTTTCACTTCTTGCCTAATAACATGTTCTTTCAAAAGCTTCAATTAATCTCATCAAAACATAAAGAGAAAGAGCAAAAGTAAAAGCTATTAGTTGTTCTTTAACCAAAGGACATGTTTGCCATGATTTGATGAGTTTCCTTAGCCCTACTTTCGATTATAAGTGTTACCACTCTTTTATAAGGGCCTTATGAGTTGAAGATTGCTGTTGAGGATATTTGAGTTTGGTGAAGAAACTGTGATGCTTCTTGTCCGTATTCTCTTTATTGACACTTCACTATCTAAACTTGTGGACACGTTTACCGAGCTCAGTATTCGCTTGGGGACAAGCGAGGTCTAAGCTTGGGGGTGTTGATACGTCCAAAATGCATCACTATTTTATATCGTAATTCATCCTTATTCATTGATATATTTCACATTACGATGATGTTCTTATGTTGTTTTGGCCTATTTTACACAGTTTGCAACTTTCCGGTGCCGAAGCAGCAGACGCAGGATTCAGCGGTAAAAAGTGGACGCTGAGTTGCTGAAGAAGAATACCTCCAAATTACCTTAAAATCGACGGAGGGTATTTTCCAGAAGGATCACTAAGATATGCAAAAGAGCAACCAGAGGGGGGCACAGGGTGCCCAGGCGGCCACCTGGCGCGGCCCCCACCCTGGCCGCGCCGGGAGGGCGCCTGGAGCCCCTGGCCCACTCCAGGCTCTCCCCTCTGGCCTATATACTCCTCGTCATCCAGAAACCCTAAAAGGAGGGGAGTTTACGGAGTTCCGCCGCCACTCCGTGGCGGAAACCTACAGAGAAGAAAAGCCATCTCCGGCGGGCAGATTCCACCGGGGAGATCACCTCCCGGAAGGGGAGATCATCGCCATCGTCATCACCATCGTCACGGGCATCATCGAGATCATCATCAACATCATCCCCAACATCAGCACCATCTCCATCTTCATCCAATCTCATCTGACAATTGCAACTTGTGTTGTAATCCGTACTATCTATCCTCTCTACCCTATCGGTGTTGATTACTACTTTGTGGTGAATGCTATTGAGTTTCGTTGGAGAAATATCATTGTGTCCAGATTGTTTATCATCCATCTATCTCCACTGATCATGATCTCTTTTATGTCTTGTGAGTAGTTACTTTAGTTCTTGAGGACATGGGAGAAGTCTTATTGTTAGTAGTCATATGATGTTGAAGTAATATGTGTTGTTTGATACTTAAGTTGTGTTGTTATTTTCCTAGTGGTGTTGTGTGAGTCGAACACTCAACACTTCGCCTTATTAAGGACCTAGGGGAATACATTGTGTACAAAGAATTCTTACGGTGTGTTGCCGGAGTGACAGAAACCTGAACCCCAGTTCGCACGCTTTTGCACAAGGGAACAATGGATCATTGACCGTATTGCTATGGTTAGGCTTTTGCCTTAAATACTATCTTGTATTTGCGGATGCTTGCAAGGTGTTTAATCATAAGAGTGCACTCATCTTAGTCTAGAGGGTGTACTAGCATAGATCCACCCACTCAACACTTATCAACACATCACATAGTACCGATACGGAATATGGCGAAAGCACATGACTACCTCTCCCGTGTGTCCTCAAGAACGCTTTAGCCTTTATAAGTTCAGTTGCTAGGCCTCTCCTTTGCTCAGAAAGGATTGGGCCACTTGTTACTCTCCAGTGCCTTTTACTTCGCTCGCTTTTACTTTCCTGTTGCTTATATCAAGAAAACCCCTAAAAAGTTATCTTTCAGTGCTTGCAGTTATTCCTTGCTCAGGATCACTTATCAATACCTTCTGCTCCTCGTTGGGTTCGACACTCTTACTTATTGAAAACGCTGCAATAGATCCCTTACGGTTGTGGTTCATCACCCGTCCCCGGAGCAATGGACAAGCCGAGAGGATGAATGGTGAAGTGATGCGTGGACTCAAGACAAGAACTTTTGATAAGTTGCAAAACTGCGGCAAACGCTCGATCGACGAGCTGCCGGTGGTTCTTTGGTCCCTCTGTACGACACCGAATCGAGCCACCGGCCAGACTCCCTTCTCCCTAGTATATGATGCAGAAGTAGTGCTCCCCACAGAACTCATGTACGGATCACCTCGAGTACTTGCCTACGACGAAGTAGAGAAAGTGCAGAACCGACATGATGATGTCGTGCTCCTCAAGGAAGATCATCTCTGGGCTGCTGTGCGTGTTGCACGCTACCAGCCAGCCTTGCACCGCTATCATAGCCACAGGGTTCACGCCCAGAGCCTTGAGGAAGGCGGCCTTGTCCTTCGATGCATTCATTCCGCCAAGGATTCCAACAAGTTCACGCCGAAGTGGGAACATCCTTAGCTGGTAATACGAGTCACCAGACCTGGGGTCGTCCGTCTGGAGATCGAAGATGGCATTCAGGTGCAAAACTCATCGAATATTAGCATCTTCGCAAGTTCTACCCTTAAGGCGCGGTTGTCGGGCCCAGCCCCGGCAGCCAACTTTTGTACAAGCCTTGCCAATGTGCATGTAACCCTTTGTACAAAGCCAGGCGCAGACCCTGTGCAGAGATAATAACATGAAGCGTTGGCACCTAAAAACTTGCAGGCATGATTAGTTTAGCCTAAGTTTTCCATGATCATTCAGTGAGGGTCATATGCGGCTATGTTTTCCCTCTGTGCTAACTACAGGCCCCCAGTAGTGGAATCAGATCCCAGAAAGGAGGTGTGGAAGCAAGCCTACATATCAATCCTCGGCAGCCAATCAGATAAGTTCCCTTTAAATATCCATAGTGTGCTTCTGTAAGGGAAAAACTTGTGTGTAAGGAAAACCTCGTCGCCTTCGAAACATTTGCGCTCCCATCTTTGACTTGAAGACTACTTCGGTCGGGACGGTCGCAGTGGCATTTCAAAAAGGAGGTTTGGCGAGGGGCCGGTTCCCTTCCTCACTTCTAAGCCCGCCAAGCTAAGCCTCACGGCAACGATGGAAGGGACCGGCAAGACGGCTTGCTAGAAGGCCTTGTTTACTTGAAAGTATAGAGGAGTTCCTCCTCTGCATGCACTACAAAAACAAAGACACATCCGTGACATTTTGGGCCGAACGAAACTTTTTTCTGTCATACTTATGACACTTCTATGACAATAATTGTGACAAAACATGGTATCATCATAGATGTTGTGGGGAACTACTTCTAGGACAAAAAAATCATGACAAAATATGGGCTTTTCGTCCTGGGCGGGCCGGAGACGTAGCTGCATGACATTCTTTGGGCCGTCCATGACGGAAAAACCGTGGTAGAAGCGAGGGCGAGGAAAATATCGAGGTGTTCCCGGTTACGGTGGGTGGTCGGGGCCAAGCAATGCGCGTTTCTCTCGTACACGCATGCGCGTGGGTTCAAGGCATTGGGCTCTAACTGAACCCGAGCGAGGTGTTGGGCTCTAACTGAACCCGAGCGATTGCACTGCAGGCTACGCGTTACTGAACCCGAGTGATCGATCGATTGCTGTTAACTGAACCCGATCGAGCAATTCCTTCGCTGCTGCTGCTAACTGAAGCCGATCGATGCCGCCTTTGCATGAACAGTGAGCGTTGCTGGGGGGTTTGGATGAACAGTTCCCGGTGGGGGTAGCTGAACAGGACCCCGTGGTGTTGTCTCTGCATGAATAGGACCCAGTTCGATCAAGCCAGTTGGGGCTGCATGAACAGGACCCAGTGGAGGGCTGCATGAACAGGACCACCCCGTGGAGGGCTGCATGAACAGTAGACGATGGAGGGCTGGATGAACAGTAGCTCGTGGAGGGGTGGTTGAACAGGAGCCCGGGGAGAGGGCTGGTTGAACAGTAGCCGGTGGAGTAGCGCGCAATGGAGGCTGAACAGTCGCAGGTGGAGGCTGGAGGAGGTCGACGGTGGATGAACAGTAGCCCGTGGAGGCTGGAGGGGGTCGATGGTGGTGATGAACAGTGTCCCGTGGAGTCCCGTTTTGTGGTACGCCACACCCCTCCCGATGAACAAGACCCCCATTTCGATCGTAGCGCTCCAACACAAGTTCGTTTCCTCCGTTTTGCAGTACGCCACACCCCTCCCGATGAACAGGACCCCCGTTTTGACCGTAGCGCTCCAACACAAGTCTGTTTCCTCTGTTTTGCGGTACGCCACACCTCTCCTGATCAATAGGACCCTCGTTTTGACCGTAGGAGGTCTGTTTCCTCCGTTTTGCAGTACGCCAGACCCCTCCCGATGAACAGGACCCCGTTTCGAACATGGTCAGTCGAACACAAGGCCGTTTCCTCCGTTTGCGGTACGCCAGGACTCGTTTCCATTAGCTGTTCCGTCCAAGCCCTCCTGATAAACACGGCGACGCATTCCGATCCGACCCATCCGGTTGGGTCCCCATGAACACGACGACGATGTTGTTTCTCCGTTCCGACCCAGCCATGTACATGAGCCATGGTCGTACATAGGAGCGGGTAGGCGTTCGAGACCCTGTCCGTATGTAAGTACGTGGCCGTATTTTCTTTCTTGCACACTGGTCGTTGTACGTACGTGTACATGCTACGTGCGCGCCCCTACTACGACACGTGCGCGCCTCTACATCGACCAGTATGTACGTACACATTCGCGACCAGAATGACAACGCTACGTACGCTTCGACCAGGTGGGTCCCAACTGTCAGGCACTTCCTTGCGTGCGAAGATGTAGCTGGTGGGTCCCAGCAGTCTGGGGGGAGAATCATTTTTTTTGCCCGGACGCACTTCCTTGTGTGCGAAGATGTAGTTGGTGGGTACCAGCAGTCAGGGGGAAACGATTTTTCGCGAAATACGATGGCCCGTCCGGTGGGTCCCCGCTGTCAGGTGGAGGAATAATTATTTTGCTCGTAATAAGGAGGCACTTCCTTGCTACGGTTGTGGACCTAGCTGTCAGCCTCTCCACGTACCGTCCACGTCCGATGGAAGCCGTTCCTTGAGCACGTTGTCACGCCACGCCGAGAGCACCAGGTTGGTGGACGACGGCGACGCCTAGGAAGGGGACGATGCGGAGCCGGGGAAGACGCGGCAGCGGATGCCCATGCGTAGAGGAGTATGAGGGTTCACTGGTTCGCTACGGTGTGAGGCTGCCGTCGCCGCAGAATAACAGGGGGTGTGGGTGAGTAGAGGGATGGCCTGGCCAGCGGTGGGAGTAGTAGGGGGCGGCGAGGCCTCCGCCGCATCGCAGCCGGCCACGGGAGGCAGGAGCACAAGGCACAACCAGCGCTGGTTTGGGCGGCTGGTGCAAGAAGACCAGAGGTTGAAGAAGCACTACGGTCGTTGGATGGACATCGTACGGTCCCTGGAGCTAGAATCGTGCATATTGACTAAGTTGACAAAGCCCTCCGTCCCCGTCAACTTGTAGACCCGCAAGTCAGCCTGCCACTATATTAGGTCCCAGCTAGCAGGGGGAGTATTCATTTTTTGTGCGTAATAAGGAGGCACTTCCTTGCGTGCAAAGATATAGCTGGTGGGTCCAAGCTGTTAGCGGTGGTAACGTTTTTTCGCGAAATACAGAGGCCCTTTTGGTGGGTCCCCGATGTCAGGTGGAGGAATCATTATTTTGCACGTAATAAGGAGGCATTTCCTTGTGTGCGGCCGTAGACCCAGCTGTCAGCCTCTCCTCGTATAGTGCACTTCGGATGCATGTCGGTCGTTGACCATGTTCACCAGGCCGCGCCGAGAGCACTAGGGCGATGGACGACGGGGAGGCCTAGGAAGGGAACGAGATGGAGGCAGGGAAGACTCGGCAGTTGTTTCCCATGCGGAGGGGAGTACGCATGTTCAAGGGTTTACTGGTTCGTCTGCCGTCGCCGGAGAATAACAGCAGGTGTGGGTGAGTAGAGGGATGGCTTGGCCAGCAATGGGAGTATGATGTGGCGGTGAGGCCTGCGCGGCAGCACAGCCGGCCGCGGGAGGAGGGAGCAGGCAGTCCCGCCGGCGCTTGTTTGAGCGGCTGGAGCAGGAAAACAGAGATTGAGAAGCACGACGGCCGTTGGATGGAAATCCAACAGTCACTGCTTGTGCGTCAACCTTTTTTAAGGAAAGCCTCAAATCTGTGGAAAACAACATACATCCCATCTGCCATTATTTCTAGTAATTTACAGCCCATTTGCTAATTCTTAAGGTTTTTTTGGAGCCCATATTCTTTTTGTTAGCATTACAGCCCATATTATGGCCATGGTTAAAAAATGGGAAAAATTTATTTTTGCCACTCTAGATTTTGCCAATTTTCCTTATGCCACTCTAGATTTTGACATTTCACTTTTGCCACTATTAGATTTTCACAATTATCACTATTGCCATTTTGTGATAATTGTCAAAAACTAAGAGTGGCAAGAGTAAATGTCAAAATCTAGAGTGGCATAAGGAAAATTGGCAAAATCTAGAGTGGCAAAAACAAAATTTTCCCTTAAAAAATTATACAAAATTTTGCATATTTCGGTGCGGTCCGAACTGTTTTTAATCCCGAAATTTTGTGTCTCATTCAAACTGATTTTAAAAATAAATGTATATCAATATAAAATCCAACAAATTTTCCATGCATAAAAATCAATGCAATTTAAAATCTTGAAATGAAAAAAAAAGAAATTTGAAACTAATTGTCGGTTTGATCTGTTTTAAAAATGTACAGCCCATTTCTCATTACTGATAGGCCATTTTCCCGGCCAGACGAATGAAGCTCTCCACGTCTTGAAAGATTTGCAGCCCAACAGGCCTGACAAAGCGACTTACTTGGCAAATCACAAAAAAAACTAGGTTGTGGCCGTCGACCCAGCAGCGGCCGTGGACCCAGCTGCCAGCCTCTCCACGTACAGTACTCTTCCGATGGAAGTCGGTCGTTGACCACATTGACAACGCCGCGCCGAGAGCACCAAGGCGGTGGACGATGGCGAGGCCTAGGAAGGGGATGACGCGGAGCTGGGGAAGACGCGGCAGTGGATGCCCATGCGGAGAGGAGTACGAGGGTTCACTGGTTCGGCTGTGGCGTGAGGCTGCCGTCGCCGTAGAATAACAGGGGGTGTGGGTGAGTAGAGGGACGCCCTGGCCAGCGGTAGGAGTAGTAGGGAGCGGTGAGGCCTCCGCGGCATCACAGCCGGCCACGGGAGGCAGGAGCACGCGGCACGACCGACGCTGCTTTGGGCGGCTGGAGCAAGAAGACCAGAGGTTGAAGAAGCACTATGGCCGTTGGATGGACATCGTACGGTCATTGGAGCCAGAATCGTTCATATTGACTAAGTTGACAAAGCCCTCCGTCCCCGTCAACTTAGTAGGCCCACAAGTCAGCCACCCACATTGGTGGGTCCCAGCTAGCAGGGGGTATTCATTTTTTTAATGCGTAATAAGGAGGCACTTCCTTGCATGCGAAGATATAGCTGGTGGGTCCGACCTGTCAGCGGGGGGAATGTTTTTTTCGCGAAATACAGAAGCCCTTCCCACGTACAGTCCATGTACAGTGCGTAATAAGGAGGAACTTTCCTTGCGTGCGACCATGGACCTCATGGGTCCCAACCGTCAGGCTCTCCACGTACAGTCCTGTTCCGATGACTCTCGTATGTTGACCACGCCGCACCGAGCGCACCAAGGCGGTGGACGACGGCGAGGTCCCAGACTGGAACGACCCGGAGATGGGGAAGACGCGGCAGTGGAGTCGCAGACGGAGAGGAGTGGTAAACTTGACTGGTTCGGGTGCGAGGTGGGCCTACACTCGGCAGAGAATAATAGGAGGTGCGGAGTGGAGGGATGGCCTGGCCGTCGGCGGGGTAGCGTTTCGCTGAGGAACGCAAAACAACGCCGCTGGACGCCGACGGCTGGAGCAGGCAGTCCCGGCAGCGCAGTGGGAAGAAGACGAGAGATTGAAAAAGAATGTCGGCCGTTGGATGTAAATCCAACGCCTTCTTAGGCTTCGACCTACTGGCCCACATGCCAGCCAGTCCATTTGTTTTTTAATCCTTTTGTTGGGCTGGGTGAAACAATGATGTAGCATCTATGCAGCCCGTTTATATATATGGTAGAATTTAAAGCCCATTTGCATTTTTCTCGAAATACGCGGCCTTGCTGGGCTGGGTGAAAATATCATGGTGGGCTAGACGGAGAAATGTTATAAAAACATAAACACATGATTGCACGTCTATTACTACATTGGTGAGTAAAATCTTTGCAAGCTTATGTACGCAATCACTAGGAGTTAACTTGCCAAGTTATATATAAACAATTATTATTATTATTTTGTAATAACTTTCAACTTACGAAATAAAATATCATTTAAATTTGATGAGTTAATAGTACGTGGGTTATCAATATTTTTTAGGCTACACGTGGGACAGTTGAGTTGGTTCTAGGGAAAAGTACTAGGAGAAAACTCAGTTTACATCGAAAAAGAAAGTGGGAGAAAATTCAGATATAGGATTAATGAAAACGAAAAATAGAACCGAGCTGTGCGTCGTCTTGAAAAAACAAACATAACTTGGGCTGCTGATGTTATAGACAAGCTAGGTTGGGAGGCCCAGAGGCTGCTTGATACCTGTTGGATCCAAAAAATGTTGAAACATGCCGTGGGCTGCCCATGTTAAACAACAAAACCTAGGCCATGGACCTGGTGGGCCCGAGACTGACAGCCTCTCAATGAACAGTTGTCTCCCGATTCCTCTTGTTTTACTGACCATGTTGGGAACGACAGATGGTGGCGCCGCGGTTAGAGCACCAAGGTGGAGGACGACGTCGAGACCTTAGACCGAATGAACCGGAGCGGGGGAAGACGCAGGCGGAGGGGAGTACGAGGGTTGACTTGTTCGGGTGTAGGGTGGATTCAGAGGTACCTCCCATGCCCTCCTGGCCGCGTAGGTTATGTAGGCTAGATTCAGAGGTACCTCCCACGTGTTCTGGTCATTGGTATTGTTGTCTTCTTTCATGTTGGCGTATCAGGGGTCGATGATGGTCTCGGCGAGGTCAACCACGGAGTCCTTCTCCTGCCCGTTGCTGATGATCTTGTATTGCTTCTGGATGTCGACAAGCTTGTTGCACCAGATGGCAGAATTGTCGCGTTCTTCCTTCTCTCCACTGTAGCGAAGGTGCAGTCGGCACTGCCGATGAAATGGGTGAATGTTCCAGAACCTCTGATGGCCCTACAGAAGTGGTAGATGACAACCTCGTCCCGCACACATACCTTGGCCAAGGCGATCCGCTAGTCCCTGTCAGGAGACGAATGTATGGGCTCAAGGTCTAGTCCTGCAACCTTGTGCTTTCTCGTCCTGTAGGTACTGCTTGAACTTGGCGAGGCAAAGCTTCACCGAGTCCGGATCGTTGTTGTACATCACATTCAACTTGGTGCAGCTATAGGACTGAACGGCGAACTCAAAGGGGAACTCCTTGCTGAAGTCCATATCCAGCAGGCTCACCCCATGGATTGCCATTGGAGTCTCTTCAAGTGAACGAGTGTGTAGGCGGCGGCAGCAGTTCGTTTGTCACCTCTTGGGGAACTAGATTCAACAGTAAATTGAGTGTGTACAGGCGACAACAGTTACTACCCCTTTCTCGTCCATTGCACTCCCGGCAGAGGATGCACCCTCGGCGCATTCAAACGCCTCCATTAAGAAACCTACTCCGGCCACACGTCGGTTCACGAGCGGGTCTGTATTTGTACTGTAATAACAAGAGTTAGTGGTCACTTTACTTCAATTTAATTAGCTTTAATAGAAATTTGTACTTAAAACAAGCAATGCATTGGCTCGTTCTATCAGTGCCACAGGATCAACATGCACAACAATTAGAATTATTATTCTCAGGACACACACGATCATCACATTTATCGCACTTTCACAAAGATAATACTACCAAGTTTGAACTGTTTGTTATGGTTGTTGTCCTCGGCATCATCATGCCGTGTTTCCCAGCTTGCAAGCTTCAGAACTAACAAATAAGATCCAAATAATAAGTACAACAAAGATGCCTACACATCTCATTGATTCCCAGCTTGCAGGATTCAGAACCAACAAATAAGATCCAAATAATAAGTACAAATAAGATGCCTACACATCTCATTGATTCCCACCTTGCAAGATTCAGAACCAACCCATTAGAGCCTTTTGATAAAGTGAATATCGGGATTAAATCCATCTTGGCTAGCCATGTCATACAACCCAAGAACTTGGCGAATGCTCTTGACCATCACAACATCTGTAGTTGAGTATTCCTGTTTGCACAGATAAGAAAGAGCATGATTACTATAATAGTGGCACTAGTTGAAGCAAAATTTATTTCCAAAATGAGTAAAGATTGTGATAGAATACCTTTAATTAAAAAATAGAACATTAGCGCAGTATGACAAAGCACAATCATGTTGATAAATGACAGTACTGACCGGTGTGAGGGGCCCTATGCCGCCACGACTCGATGTTGTGAACCTGCAAATCCACTCGGATTAGGCCAACCTGCATATCCATGATTCAATTCATGCGCCTTTTTTTGCAGTTCACCTGAAATGAAGCAAAGATTGCATCATTGAGCTAGCAAGAAGTACTTGCTCTTGTGAGATGGCAGGTTCTTCTTTAGTAGTTACACAAAAATTGAGCAACATTAAGGTTGGTTGTCCTGCTCATGTAAGGTGCAACAATAATTTTTCTTATCCTTTTGTGCAGTTCCACTAAAACAAAGTGCCATTGTGGTGACAGTTATCTTGCAAAGGCTAATAAAATGTTGCACGAGATTACCAGCAGAATTTGACGGAGATTTTGGAAACTCCAATCACCATTTTCTGCAGTTCCACCAAAATTGAGAGATGTTGCCCACGTGACATTTTATTTTAGTTGAACTGCACATGACACTCATTCCCAAAAAAAGTGTTTTGTGCAGTTCAACAAAAGGTCACAATAGCAACAAGGTGAAATGGATATCCCTATCTGCACAAAAAGATAGAAAGTAAACAGCTGCTGGTCAATAAGAATATATGAAACATATACGAAATGAAAAGAAGCATCTTAATTATGTTCATGGCAATCATGCAAGGACAGTAGATATTTTAAAACGTCAGCAATGCTTCATGTTACCAGAAGGATTACGATCAACAATGAGATTCCTCAAATATGGGATTACTTTAATGGTGGCATTGCTTTTTTTTACCAGATACAGTAAATCAACAGTAGCTAAAGAGTTGTTTTAAGGGCATGGGACCATGGGGACACCAGGATACTCTGTAGCGTAAAGGAGCAACTTGCTTATCATACTGGGGAAAACAACAGGAGTGCCATTTGTAACATAGCTTAATTGCATCTTATCACTGGAGGCATTAGATTAACAATAACACTCGTTAGACATGTCCATAAGGTAACAGTGTGATCGCTTCATTTTACATGCGCCCTTACATTAACAATAGCAAAAGGTTGGTATAAGGACATGCAACAGTGGACGCATTAGCACAATGTACCTACAAGGAGGCATAAAGTGGTGATGCCGAGTTTGTTCATGCTATGTTAGGGCAGCAAATCTACTCTTGGAGACCTTTTACTAGTTGAGGGCAGCAAACCTAATCCTGGAGACCTTGTACTATGTGAGGGCAGCAAATCTAATCCTGGAGACCTTTTACTATGTGAGGGCAACAAATCTAATCATGTACATACTCTGTTGACTTGTCCACCAGCCGTCACTTTCTATCCTTTTTCAACCAATAATAGATATGTTCCTTATCCAGTTTGTACTGTGTTTTCCCGTTATTTCCCTTTTCAACCAAAAGACCGGTTGGGTATCCGGTCTCTACCACTTTCACCATATTATTTCCTCTTTGAAGCAAGTCCTAGATTCATGCAACAACTTTCCCCCCTTTCTTCGTTGTTTGAACAAAGCCCTAGATTCGAATGCATGAAGTAGCTTTACCTCTAATAATACTAAAAATTTATGTGGCTTTGGAAGAGCTGATTGGAGTTGAAAAAGATGCACATGCAGACACGTGGGGAGCTAGGGGGAGTAGAACTTATACCTGAGGGTCGTTGGGATGTCGGTGGCGGCAGGTCGGATCTGCGGACAATACGGCAGGGAGGAAGAAGGGTCGGAGGACCTCCCGAGCCGGCGCTATGTTGGAGAGAACGGCACGGGCAGAGGATCGGGCCCCTCCGGTAGCTATGGGTTTCCTCCCTCGTCGGTGATGACCGCGTGAACGATGCACGTTTTAGTCCTCTACACACATGATACGTCTCCGCCGTTTTCATAATTTTTGATTGTTCCATGCCAATATTCTACAACTTTCATATACTTTTGGCAACTTTTTATACTATTTTTTGGGACTAACATGTTGATCCAGTGCCCAGTGTCAGTTCCTGTTTGTTGCATGTTTTTTGTTTCGCAGAATATCCATATCAAACGGAGTCCAAACGGAATAAAAACTAACAGAGATTGTTTTTGGAATATATGTGAATTTTGGGAAGCAGAACCAACATGAGACGATGCCCGAGTGGCCCACGAGGCAAGGGGGAGCGCCCACCAGAGGCAAGCGTGCCCTGGGCCCTCGTGGCCACTCCATAAGGCGGTTGATGCCCTTCTTTCACCGCAAGAAAACTAATATCCGGATAAAAATCGTGTCAAAAAATCAGCCCAATAGGAGTTACGGATCTCCGGGAATATAAGAAACGGTGAAGGGACATAATCTGGGAACGCAGAAACAGAGAGAGACAAAGGGACAGATCCAATCTCGGAGGGGCTCTCGCTCCTCTGCCGCCATGGAGGCCATGGACCAGAGGGGAAACCCTTCTCCCACCTAGGGATAAGTTCAAGGAAGAAGAAGGAGGGGGGCTCTCTCCCCCTCGCTTCCGGTGGCACTGGAGTGCCACCGGGGCCATCATCGTGTGACGGCGATCTACACCAACACCTCCGTCATCTTCACCAACATCTCGATCACCTGCCCCCATCTATCTACAGCGGTCCACTCTCCCGCAACACGCTATACCCTCTACTTTAACATGGTGCTTTATGCTTCATATTATTATCCAATGATGTGTTGCCATCCTATGATGTCTGAGTAGATTATCGTTATCCTATCGGTGATTGGTGAATTGCTATAATTGATTTAAATTGCTTATGGTTATGTTGCTGTCCTTTGGTGCCCATCATATGAGCGCGTGCGTGGATCACACCATAGGGTTAGTTGTATGTTGATAGGACTACATATTGGAGGGCAAGAGTGACAGAAGCTTCAACCTAGCTTAGAAATTGATGCATACGGGATTGAAGGGGGCCAGTATATCTTAATGCTATGGTTGGGTTTTACCTTAATGAACATTAGTAGTTGCAGATGCTTGCTAATAGTTCCAATCATAAGTGCATAGAATTCCAAGTAAGGGATGACATGCTAGCAGTGGCCTCTCCCACATAAAACTTGCTATCGGTCTAGTAACGTAGTCAATTGCTTAGGGGCAATTTTGCAACTCCTACCACCACTTTTCCACACTCGCTATCATTAATTTTATTGTTTCTTTATCTTAACAGCCCCTAGTTTTATTTACGTGTTCTTTATATTCTTGCAAGCCTATCCCACAAAAACTACAAAGTACTTCTAGTTCATACTTGTTCTAGGTAAAGTAAACGTCAAGCGTGCGTAGAGTTGTATCGGTGGTCGATAGAACTTGAGGGAATATTTGTTCTACCTTTAGCTCCTCGTTGGGTTTGACACTCTTACTTATCGAAAGAGGCTACAACTGATCCCCTACACTTGTGGGTTATTAAGACATTTTTCTGGCGCCGTTGCCGGGGAGAAATAGCGTGGGGTGAATATTCTCATGTGTGCTTGTTTGCTTTATCTCTAAGTAGATTTTATTTGTTGTTCTAAGTTGTTTTCTATCTTTTGTTATGGGTAGCAAACACAAAATACCAAAATAAACAGTGGTACCTATTGAACCAATGGTTGAAGAACCACTCAAAATCTATCACACTCCTGAAACTTTTTTACGTGGATCATCTTCGATCCCTATGTGCTCGGGCTGAAACCCCAACTAGCTTAGTTGAAAGCAAATCTTTAGATGAGCATGCTTGTTATGTGCGACACCGCTTATCTCAGGAAGGGAAACTTTTACTGGATCAAATTCATCGTTTCCAAATGCTATGCTTGGAATTTATGTGAAATATATGATTTTACTTGTTGTTCTGAAGACCCTAAGAAACACCTTCCCTACCAATGTGAGTTTAGTGACAATGGAATCGTATCTTCCTATGCTAAGGGTGTTTATAGTTACTATGATGTTCAACAAATTGAAGAATTTGTTGCTTTTAAGGGTGCTTATGAAATTGCTTCTTTGATTGAAAAGTATGATGCTGCTCTTTATGAATCTGAAATTTTTTTCCATATTTAAATATTGTTATGATAATTATGCTTCTAATGCCTATGTTAAACCATATATTGAGGACGACTGCGCTGTCCAAGAAGAGACTAATATTTTGCAGGAGTCTATGGAAGAAGAAATTAATGACACTGTGAGCTCATTGGATGAAAAAGATGACGAGGAGAGCAAAGAACAAACGGAGGAAGAGAGGATTAGCTACCCGTGCCCACCTTCTAATGAGAGTAACTCTCCAACTCATACATTGTTTAATTTCCCTTCGTACTTACCGAAGGACGAATGCTATGATGATTGCTATGATCCCTTGGATTCTTTTGAAATATCCCTTTTTGATGATGCTTGCTATTCTTGTGGCCAAGATGCCAATATGAATTATGCTTATGGAGATGAACTTGCTATAGTTCCTTATGTTAAACATGAGATTGTTGCTATTGCACCCACGCGTGATAGTCCTATTATCTTTTTGAGTTCTCCAAACTACACTATATCGGAGAAGTTTGCACTTATTAAGGATCATATTGATGGGTTGCCTTTTTCGGTTAAACATGATTATTTTGATGAATATAATATGCATGTGTTTGCTGCTCCTACTTGCAATTATTATGAGAGAGGAACTACATCTCCGCCTCTCTATGTTTCCAACATGATAAAATTGCAAGAAACTGTTTATACTATGCATTGGCCTTTACTTGATGTGCATGAATTGTTCTTATATGACATGCCTATGCATAGGAAGAGAGTTAGACTTTGTTGTTTCATGACACATATCACTTTGTGCTCACTACTAAATGCCAAATCATTGCTAATTAAAATTGGCATTGATATACCTTGGGATCCGGGTGGATCCATTACTTGAGCACTATATGCCTAGCTTAATGGCATTAAAGAAAGCGCTGCCATGGAGACAACCCGGAAGTTTTAGAGAGCCATTTATTTCTTTTGTGTGCTTTTACAAAGTTTTAAAAAATAAAAATAAAGAGGGGAACCTAAAACTTTTTCAAAAAGAAAAGTGAAACTAAGAAGGATGAGCACCGTTGAAATGCGGGAGCTCCTTGAACTTTGTTCATGCCCATGGAAACTTTGAAAATCTTGAATTACATAAACTTTTCAATAAAAATAATTATCCCCTTGTACAATTCCATTGTATTATAAAAATAATGTGACAAGGGTTTCCTTTAGGATGATTAAACTCCTTGTTGGTTTGTGTGGTGCAAAAAACAGAAACTTTGGCTGTAGTGCGCGATTTTACATTTTTACTGGAACGTCGAAAGGATCTGAAACTTTTTGAAATGTCTTGCTATATAAATTGTTGATTTTTCCTAATTTTGCTAGAATTTTTAGGGTTACAGAAGTATGGTTAATGTTCAGATTACTACAGGCTGTCCTGTTTTCACATATTGCTGTTATAGCTTCATTATTTGCATATGTTTGAATTCTTGTTGATGCCTCCTTGACTTGGGGCCATAGAATTGTGATTGCATATACTAGGTAATGTTTGTTTATAATTATACAATAATGTTAGAGCAGTACATGATGGGATTTTATTGATCATATGCACTAACCCCGCCACTAAAAGTTCGGTTAAGTTTTGTGTGGATGAAGTGTTCGAAGACCGAGGATGTCTCGATGTGAGAAGAAGGAGGAGAGGCAAGAGATCAAGCTTGGGGATGCCCAAGGCAACCCAAGTAAATATTCAAGGAGACTTAAGCATCTAAGCTTGGGGATGCCCCGCAAGGTATCCCATCTTTCTTCAACAACTATCGTTATGTTTTCGGATTCGTTTCGTTCACATGATATGCGTAAACTCTTGGAGCATCGTGTGCTTTTTCTTTTTCCTTTAATAAATGCACCATGCTGGTATGAGATAGTCCTTGCTTGATTTATAGAATGCTCTTTTCACTTCACTTATATCTTTTGAGTATGGCTTTATAGAATGCATCATGTGCTTCACTTATATTATTTGAAGTTTGGATTGCATGTTTCTCTTCACATAGAAAACCGCCATTGGTAGAATGCTCTTTTGCTTCACTTATAATTGTTAGAGCGTGGGCATAACTTTTGTAGAAAGAATTAAAACCCTCTTGCTTCACTTATATCTATTTAGAGAGTTGACAGGAATTGGCCATTCACATGGTTAGTCATAAAATCCTACATAAACTTGTAGATCGCTGAATATGATATGTTTGATTTCTGGCAATAGTTTTGCGATATAAAGATGGTGATATCAGAGTCATGCTAGTGGGTAGTTGTGGATTGTAGAAATACTTGTGTTGGGGTTTGTGATTCCCGAAGCATGCACGTATGGTGAACCGTTATGTGACGAAGTTGGAGCAGGATTTATTTATTGAGTGTCATCCTTTCTGTGGAGGTCGGGGGCGCGCGATGGTTAACTCCTACCATCCTCCCCCTAGGAGCATGCGTGTAGTACTTTGTTCCGATAGCTAATAATTTTTTTCAATAAGTATGTGAGTTCTTTATGACTAATGTTGAGTCCATAAATTATATGCACTCTCACCCTTCCACCATTGCTAGCCTCTCTTGTATCGCGCAACTTTCGTCGGTACCATACACCCACTATATACCTTCCTCAAAACAGCCACCATACCTACCTATTATGGCATTTCCATAGCCATTCCGAGATATATTGCCATGTAACTCCATCGTTTCGTTTATTATGACACGCATCATCATTGTCATATTGCCTTGCATGATCGTAAGATAGCTAGCATGATGTTTCCATGGATTGTCCGTTTTTTATGTCATTGGTACGCTAGATCATTGCACATCCCGGTACACCGCCGGAGGCATTCACATAGAGTCATATTTTGTTCTAGCTTCGATTTGTAATCTTTGAGTTGTAAGTAAATAAAAGCGTGATGATCTTCATTATTAGAGCATTGTCCCATGTGAGGAAAGGCCAAATAAAAAAACATGGCCTAAAAAATATTGAGAGGGGCTAAAAAATAAAATAAAAAATGAAAGCCCCTCAAAAAAATGAGAGAAAAGAGAGAAGGGACAATGCTACTATCCTTTTCCACACTTGTGCTTCAAAGTAGCACCATGATCTTCATAATAGAGAGTCTCTTGTTTTGTCACTTCCATATACTAGTGGGAATTTTTATTATAGAACTTGGCTTGTATATTCCAACGACGGGCTTCCTCAAATGCCCTAGGTCTTCATGAGCAAGCAAATTGATGCACACCCAGTAGTTTTCTTTTTGAGCTTTCCTACACTTATAGCTCTAGTGCATCTGTTACATGGCAATCCCTACTCACTCACATTGATATCGATTGATGGACATCTCCATAGTCCATCGATTTGCCTAGTTGATGTGAGACTTTCTCCCTCCTTTTGTCTATCGCCACCTTCTATTCCACCCATAGTGCTATGTCCATGGCTCACGCACATGTATTGCATGAAAGTTGAAAAGGTTTGAGAATACTAAAGTATGAAACAAGTGCTTGGCTAAAACCGGGGTTGTGCATGATTTAAATACTTTGTGTGGTGAAGATGGAGCATAGCCAGACCATATGATTTTGTAGGCATAACTTTCTTTGGCCATGTTATTTTGAAGAGACATGATTGCTTTATTGGTATGTTTGAAGTATTGTTGTCCTAATGTCAAATGATAGACTATTGCTTTCAATCACTCGTGTCTTTATATTCATGCCATGATTAGATTACATGATGAAGATTATGCTAGGTAGTATTCCACATCAACATTTATCTTTTTTATCATTTACCTACTCGAGGACGAGCAGGAATTAAGCTTGGGGATGCTGATACGTCTTGATGGCTTCTCGCCCCTCGTTGGTTACCCCAAGTGGAAGGTTGAGATGTAGCGTAGCGGAAAATTTCCCTTGGCAAAGATACTGTAGGATCGAAAGTAAGTCTAGAGGGGGGGTGATTAGACTACTTGACAAAATAAAAAAATCTGCCTTTAGATCATGCAATGTTTTAGGCAGTTTCACAATTAAGATCAATTCAAGTAACACCCTACACATGCAATTCTAGAGTATATGCAGCGGAAAGTAAATTGCACATGTAAAAGAGAGGTGGAGAAGATCAAACGCAGTTTGGTGACACGGAGATTTTTGTCGTGGTTCCGATAGGTGGTGCTATCGTACATCCACGTTGATGGAGACTTCAACCCACGGAGGGTAACGGCTGCGCGAGTCCACGGAGGGCTCCACCCACGAAGGGTCCACGAAGAAGCAACCTTGTCTATTCCATCACGGCCTACGCCCACGGAGGACTAGCCTTACTCGGGGTAGATCTTCACGAAGTAGGCGATCTCCTTGCCCTTACAAACTTCTTGGTTCAACTCCACATCATCAAGACGGAGGCTCCCAAGCGACACCTAACCAATCTAGGAGGCACCACCCCCCAAAAGGTAATAGACGGTGTTGATGATGATGAACTCCTTGCTCTTGTGCTTCAGATGATAAACTCCCCAACACTCACCTCTCCTCACTGATATGGCTGTGGTGGAAGAAAGATTTGAGTGGAAAGCAACTTGGGAAGGCTAGAGATCAAGTTTCATATGGTAGGAATGGAATGGCTTGATCTCAACACAAGGGTAGGTGGTTCACTTCTCAGAAAGTGTATGGTAGAAGTGGTGGTACTTTCTGATGGCTCTCCTCACGAATGAGGAGGGGGTGGAGGGGTATATATAGCCTCCACACAAAATCCAACCGTTACACACACATTTGACCAATCTCGGTGAGACCGAAGTGAAAACTCGGTCAGACCGAAAGTTCAAATATAGTGAACGTTGGGATTTTCGGTGGGACCGAAAATACCATCTCGGTGTGTCCGAAGTGAGTCAAAGGTTAGGGTTTGCCATCTCGGTGTGACCAAAAACAACAACTCGGATATTCCGAAATGCTGTCATTTGGTTACAGAAGGTTGGCAGAACATTTTCGGTGAGACCGAGACTCAGAATCGGATGGACCGAAAAGTTAGGGTTTAGGGAAAGAACTGAAGTGGTTCATCTCGGTGGGACTGAGTTTGCAGAATCGGTTTGTCCGAGATTACTTATGAGTGTGTTGTAAAGTGAAGAGTGCTGATAGTTGAGGGAGCTAGATCACCAAGCACTTGAGCAACAAGAACATTAACACAACCTCATCCCCTTTTAATAGTATTGGCTTTTCCTATGGACTCAATGTGATCTTTGATCACTAAACCAAAAATGGAGTCTTGAGCTTTTGCCAATGCTTGTCTTAGCATTTTGAGGGGTCCACTTCTTCAGACATTTCCATACCCATATCATCGAACTTTTCTGAAATGATTCTCAAGTAAATATTAGTTCAATGATATATATGTTGTTATTAATTACCAAAACCACCCAGGGATTAGTTGCACTTTCAATCTCCCCCTTTTTGGTAATTGATGACAACATATAGATCAAAGCTTCGACAAAGGATATAATCAAAGAATAATATCGTCGCTTTGAGAAGTATGTGATAAACAAGAGCTCCCCCTAAATTTGTGCATTATTTAAAATTTGCGTTTGAATGCAAATGCACAATCGATTAGGATTATGGGTCACTCTTCCATGTCACATACATCTTGGTGGAGCGCACAAAATGATAAGAATGAATAACATGCACTTAATCACCAAGACAAAAGTAAATAGCCATACAATAAGGAATAGCACATGATAAGCAATAAGCACACATTAAAGCATAGTATGACTAAGCACTCATTAAGGTAGCATCAAACGTAGTAGCAAGCACACTTAAAGTATCTGGAACCAAAAGAAACCAATGTATCTCAAGGAAAACCGGCAAAAGAACGAAAAGACGAAAGAGCACTCTCTCTCTCGAAGCCCTATGATCTATAACAATTTCTCCCCCTTTGGCAACAAGTTACCAAAAAGTTCGAAAAGGTATAGAGCTAAACGTCACTGCGGGCTCGGCTGGCGGCTCCCGTCTGGGTCGATGTCGGTGTAGAGATGGCTGCATCTGCGAAGACTTCTACTGATGTCTGCGCTGAAGGAGTGGATGCTGGAGCTGAAGGAACTGCTGGAGCTGTAGCTGGTGCTGAAGTGGTAGTCCTGGAGTCTGTCACTGGGATAGCTGCAGACCTGGATCCTCTGGGAACCGGAGCAGTCTGGCGATGAGAGTCCTGGACTAGATCATCCTGCATAAGCTCTGCTCTCTCCTGCCTAGTCTCCTCCATGTCTGCCTCAAGCTTGTTGACAGACACCTGAATCTCAGTCAGCTTCACGTCCAGAGCGTGGATCTTGTCCTCGACAATCCTCTCAAGGCTCTCCTGAGATTGCTCAATGCTGGCCAGGCGTTGTTCAATTCTCCGGGTTGCTTCAAGAATCTGATCTCCGAAGCTCTTTGGCTTAGCTGCTGCTGCTGCTGCCTCTTTGTCAGCTTTGGCTTTCTTCGCAGCTTCAATCTTGGCTTGCCCTTCAACTGAGGTAGGATCCTCTTCATCCATCACAACTACGTTGTCCTCATGCTCTGGCTGCAGTGGCAAGTGCTTCCTATCCAACATGAATTTGCCCGTGCCAAACTTGGCGTTGATAAGCATCTGTATCTGCGGTGCAAACCCACACGACCTCTTCTGGTCAGCTGCAGTCCTCTTGATGGTCTCTACCATCAAGTCCATCACCTTAAAAGGTACCTTCTCATCGAGTATGTGCAGCATGTTGATAGAATAGCCTCGTATCATCCGGTGGTCACCTGACTTAGGCATCAAAGTATGCCTCAGGATAGTGTTAGTAGTGGTCAGACCTGCCTGGAGATAATACACTGAGCCGAGTTTCCATCCCTCCAAATCAGCAGCTGGGATCTCCTTGTACATATTCTTCATGGAATCATGACTCTTCTTAGGAATCCCATAGACATCAATGTCGTCCTCTCTCTGCACTGGAGCGTTCAGAAGTTCTGCCCATTCTGCAACAGTTGAAGAAAACCTTTGACCTTCAGTCATCCAGGTGATCTTGCCATCAGGGTAGAAGTGGGCTGTGGCATAGAACTGCATGATCATCTCGTCATTCCATGCTGTCAGTTCTTGACCCACAAAGTCAGCAACTCCACATGCAGTAAAGCTCTCATGCACATGGGGAAAGAAGTCCCGATGCTCTCTGCTGTCAATATACTTCCAGTCGACATACCTGGTGTCAGCAACAATGGGCTTCTTATCCATTAGCACTGTCTCATAGAAATCCTGCTGCTCTCTGGTGTGGAATCTGGGGTCCACAGCAGTCCTTCTTCTTACGGCATATGGATCAGATTGTCTCCATAGCCTGAGACCTTTGTCCTTCCTTGCCTTCATATCCTCAGCTTGAGGATGAGCATCATTGTGGAGTGGCAACTTGGGACGGAGCTTGAGCAACACATGCTCTTCATCTGACTCAGAAGGTGGCATCTCACCTTTGTTCTTCTCAGAAGCTGGAATGCTTTTGGTTGTTCTCTTGGGCTTGGCTGGAGCTGCCTTAGCTTGAGCAGGCTTCTTGGGCTTGGAGGAGGCTTGAGCCCGAATAGCATCACCCATGAACTTAGCTTTCTGAGGAGGAGGCTGGGGTGCATCTTCTTCTTCTTCTTCAGCAGCCTCTTGAGGTTCAGCATATACAACTCTCTTCCTTTTGGAAGTCTTCTTCACCTTGCTTGGAGCTGGCTCTTCCAAGTTGAGCTTCTTAGCAACTGCAGACTGCTTCACTTTGCTTGTGCCTTTCTTTGACTGCTGCCCTTGGAGCTCTTTGGCAACCACTTGCCTCTTTGGCTTGGAGGTAACTTCCTCAGCAACAAAGTCGGAATCCTCATCATCAGACGTTCTCTTCTTCCTGGTTCTCGTAGCAGCAGGAGGCAGACCACTGGGGGTACTCCTCTCACCATCATCACTAGAGCTGCTAGCCTCAGGACTTGTACCTGCCTCTGGAATCTCAGCAAACGGTGATTCGGACCTGTTCTGGCTGTCACTGACATCTGACATGGCTGAAAGACCTGTGAATAGATAAGGTGTAGGCAGAGTAGAAGAGTTATCACAACTGCAGAAGTTTTTGCAAAAAAAATGAGTTCAAAAACTTAGTTTTGAGTTTTCACAGAATGTATTTCGGTCAAACCGATTTCAAGTTTCGGTGTAACCGAAGTGTTCAACAGAACCTACACACCACTTTCGGTCAGACCGAAATGGGTTTCGGTCCTACCGAAAACTTAGGGTTTCACAGAAACTTTAATTCGGACATTCCGATTTTCACAACTCGGTCAGACCGAACTATGTAGTGCAATGGTCAGAGACCAAATCGGTCAGTCCGAGTTTCAGGAATCGGCTTCACCGAGATGCATTCCGTGGAAACTTAAACCTAAGAATTTTCCTCGAAACTAAACGATCTGAACAATGTATTGGGATCATATCAAACGTGGATTGAATCAGGGCAGTCCTATCATGCAAGAATCAGAAGTGGAGCATGAAAGGGATCGGGACACACCCTAACTTGGTGGTGTCCCTCTACGGCGGCAACGGCGGAGAAGATTACCGTTGACGGCGGCGGAGACCTGCGGCGAGGGCGCACAGGCGACGAAGACGACGATCCTTAGATCAGGGCGACGGCAGCAGGGGTCTTGGAGGGCGAACGGTTTGAAAGGAATAGATCGCGCGCAGCCCTCAGTATATATAACCCCGTGCTGTCGGTGGGACCGAGTTGAAAAACTCGGTGTCACCGAGATGCATAATTGCAGTGCAGTTACGCATGTCGGTCAGACCGAGATGTTGAACTCGGTTTCACCGAGATGAAACCTAGATCAATCTAAGTGTTTCGGTTGGACCGAGATTGAGAAACCGGTCAGACCGAAATGGACTTAGAAGGTTTTGGAAGTCAGCCTTAGACGAATCGGTGGTTCCGAGTGCTCCTCACTCGGACTGTCCGAAAAAGACTTGTTCAAAGTTGTGATATGAGCATGAAAAGAATTTTTGAGACAAGAAAGCATAGATAGCTAGGGAAGGTGCTTAGGCATTCTTGTCCATCCATTTGGCCAGAAGAAGAAACCAAAACAATCAAAACCACAAATGGATGTCCTTGAATGGATAAAATCATGCATTCAACATGCTCACACAATAAGATAGCAAATGAAATATGTGTCAAACATGCACAACCAATCACTCTAGCTACTAGCACACAATTTGTCGATGACTAGGTCATCTATATATGAGTATGTTGACTTAGGAGTCAAATGAGAACATTTGATCATAGGTCATACTCATCGTTTAAGCACAAGTGGGGTTGCCACTTTTACATAAAGCATTTATGTGTTCACATCATTAGAAGATGCTTTAGCTCAATTTTTAGAGCAAAGCTCCCCTTAGATGTGAGAACCCCTTTTAAAAAGGGTCAAACTAACCTTGGGTTGTCGTAGAAGACTTCATGTAGATGTTGAAGATGTGGATGCTCAATGTTGATGTAGATCATCATGAGTTAGGAGCAATCCTTTGAATTAGGGCACTTTCAATACCTACATGGGTTAGTCCCACAAGGAACAAACAAGAATATCCATGGACATAGAGTGAAGTACACAAAAGATGATGTACATGAAAGCAATGATTACCTTGTCCCTTGACTTACCAACAAGAGGGTTTGTGACTCCATGAACAAGTGCATGATGTGGAAGTTGATTGCACAAGTTCTTGCCAAAATGAATATGAGTGAAGTTTGTTGGCGGAGTCACCCTCAAGAACCTACTAGTTCTTCTTCTTTGGGATCCACATCATCTTGATGGGAATCCTTGGTGTTGTAGTTGAGCTTGACGAAGTAGAACTTGATGTGTCCTTGGGAACCCACTTGACCATGGCTTGAGGTGCTTCAATGAATGCATCAATCTCCTCTTGAAGCTTGTCCTTGGCCTTTAGCTTGTGGTCTTGTGGTGGAAGGTCATCTTGAGCTTGTTCCACATTGGAAGAAGTAGGATCATACTTCTCCTTTTGTGAAACAAACTGTGGAGTAGGGTATTGACCTTCTTCCCACTCAACACCTTTGGCGTTGAACTTTCGCTCAAAACCAATCCCTTGATTCTTCCGGTGCCTTCCTTGTTTGCGAACAATCTCCTCAAAGTTCTTGCTTCCGGCAAGACTCTTGTAGACACCTTTCTCTATGATTTCCTTCAATAAGCTATTTTCTTGCTCAAGTGTAACTTGGCTTGAAACATTGTTAGTGGAATCAAGAGAACTACTAGAAGCAACAATATTGGATTTAACATTGTTATTGTTACTACTAGAGGAAGAATTTTTCTTATGCTTGTCATGCTTAGTCTTAATAGGCGGCAAGAAATTAGACAAGAGAAGTCGTTTGGCAAGATATGAAGAACTCTTCTTTCGAAGATCGTCATTGATCGCTTTTAGAAACTCATGTTCTTGCTCTAGAGTGAGCTTCTCGAAGCGTAGCTTCTCATGAGATCTTAGGAGCTCTCTATGATCTTCTTGAGTTGTTTCATGAGCTAACTTAAGAGTGTTTAGTTCTTTAGTTAGACGCTCAATCTCCTTCATAGCATTGTCATTCGACTCTTCTCGACTATAAAGACTACTAGCATTTTCATCATTACTAAGCTCACTAGATTTATCATGCAAGAGCTCATCTTCACCAAGTAAGTCATCCTCATCACTATCAAAGTCAATGAACTCAGGGTGTGTTACCTTGGGGCCTTTAGCCATGAAGCATCTTCCAATTCCCTCATTTGGTGAATCAAATAAGTCGTAGGAGTTGGAGTTGGAGGATACGAGTGCAAGCCCGGCAACACCTTCATCTTGACTATAGTCGGAGTCGGAGTGATAGCTTCCATCGGATTGACTGTCAGAGTCGGAGCCGGAGACCCATTCACCAACATGAGCTTGATGTCTTCTTCTTGTGTAGCTCCTTGATGACTTGTCTTTCCTCTCCGAATCCTTGCTTCTCCGAGAAGGTCTTCGTTCATAACGATCATCTCTACTCCTGCTCTCTCTCCGAGGTGACTCATCTCTTGCTCTTCTTCTTGGAGATTCTTCTCTTCTCTTGTGGGGAGCCGTACACTCATTTGAGAAGTGTCCGGGTCGTCCACAACTGTAGCAGTTTCGATCACGACTAGAAGATCTCTTTCCATCATATGATCTAGACTTTGAGCTTCTTTCTTTGCCTCTATTCTTGTAGAACTTGTTGAAGTTCTTGACCATTAGGCTTATGTCTTCATTGGAAATTTGCTTGTCACTTGAGGTAGTAGGAGCATCACTTGTAGCTTTGTAAGCACCACTTGACTTGTTGTGAAGCTCTTCCTTATCCTTAAGTGTCATCTCATGAGCAACAATCCTTCCAATGACTTCAGTTGGCTTGAGAGTCTTGTAGTTTGGCATCATTTGGATCAAAGTGCACACGGTGTCATACTTTCCATCCAAAGCTCTGAGAATCTTCTTAATGATGAATCGGTCGGTCATTTCTTCGCTTCCTAAGCCTGCAATCTCATTTGTGATGAGAGCAAGCCTAGAGTACATTTCAGCGACTCCTTCACCGTCCTTCATCTTGAACTTGTCAAGTTGACCTTGAAGAATATCTAGCTTTGATTCCTTAACAGATTCAGTTCCCTCGTGCATTTCAACCAAAGTATCCCAAATCTCCTTAGCATTCTCAAGACGACTGATTTTGTTGAACTCTTCGGGACACAAAGCATTGAAGAGAATGTCACAAGCTTGAGCATTGTTTTGCAACATCTTCAATTCTTCGGGTGTAGCTTCGCGATCCGGAACTTTTCCATCTTCAAAGAAGTCACCTTGCATACCAACACAAATAATGCCCCATGCGGCTGGGTTATGACCAAGAATATGCATTTTCATTTTATGCTTCCAACTAGCAAAATTTGTACCATCAAAGTAAGGACCTCTACGATAATTACCCTCACTAGACGCCATACTCTCCTAGGTTGTGAAACCAAGCTTATGGAGTCCAATGCAATGGAAACCAAGGCAATGGAGACCAAAGCTCTGATACCACTTGTAGGATCGAAAGTAAGTCTAGAGGGGGGGTGATTAGACTACTTGACAAAATAAAAAAATCTGCCTTTAGATCATGCAATGTTTTAGGCAGTTTCACAATTAAGATCAATTCAAGTAACACCCTACACATGCAATTCTAGAGTATATGCAGCGGAAAGTAAATTGCACATGTAAAAGAGAGGTGGAGAAGATCAAACGCAGTTTGGTGACACGGAGATTTTTGTCGTGGTTCCGATAGGTGGTGCTATCGTACATCCACGTTGATGGAGACTTCAACCCACGGAGGGTAACGGCTGCGCGAGTCCACGGAGGGCTCCACCCACGAAGGGTCCACGAAGAAGCAACCTTGTCTATTCCATCACGGCCTACGCCCACGGAGGACTAGCCTTACTCGGGGTAGATCTTCACGAAGTAGGCGATCTCCTTGCCCTTACAAACTTCTTGGTTCAACTCCACATCATCAAGACGGAGGCTCCCAAGCGACACCTAACCAATCTAGGAGGCACCACCCCCCAAAAGGTAATAGACAGTGTTGATGATGATGAACTCCTTGCTCTTGTGCTTCAGATGATAAACTCCCCAACACTCAACTCTCCTCACTGATATGACTGTGGTGGAAGAAAGATTTGAGTGGAAAGCAACTTGGGAAGGCTAGAGATCAAGTTTCATATGGTAGGAATGGAATGGCTTGATCTCAACACAAGGGTAGGTGGTTCACTTCTCAGAAAGTGTATGGTAGAAGTGGTGGTACTTTCTAATGGCTCTCCTCACGAATGAGGAGGGGGTGGAGGGGTATATATAGCCTCCACACAAAATCCAACCGTTACACACACATTTGACCAATCTCGGTCAGACCGAAGTGAAAACTCGGTTAGACCGAAAGTTCAAATATAGTGAACGTTGGGATTTTCGGTGGGACCGAAAATACCATCTCGGTGAGACCGAAGTGAGTCAAAGGTTAGGGTTTGCCATCTCGGTGAGACCGAAAATATAAACTCGGATATTCCGAATTTATGTCAACTGATCACAGAAGGTTGGCAGCCCTTTTTCGGTGGGACCGAAACTCAAAATCGGTTTGACCGAGAAGCTAGGGTTTGGAGAAACACTGAAGTGGTTCATCTCGGTGGGACTGAGTTGGAGAAATCGGTGTGACCGAGATGTTAGGGTTTGTGGAAATAACTTCATCTCGGTGGGACTGAGTTGGTTTGACCGAGATTACTTATGGGTGTGTGTTAAGTAGTGAATAGTGCTGATAGTTGAGGGAGTTAGATCACCAAGCACTTGAGCAACAAGAACATTAACACAACCTCATCCCCTTTTAATAGTATTGGCTTTTCCTATGGACTCAATGTGATCTTTGATCACTAAACCAAAAATGGAGTCTTGAGCTTTTGCCAATGCTTCTCTTAGAATTTTGAGGGGTCCACTTCTTCAGACATTTCCATACCCACATCATCGAACTTTTCTGAAAAGATTCTCAAGCGAATATTAGTTCAATGATATATATGTTGTTATTAATTACCAAAACCACCCGGGGATTAGTTGCACTTTCAGATACCAAGGATCGAATCCCGTGAGACTCCGAGGGTCGACAAGTAGGTGTCAACGGCGCCGAAAACTTAGCGGTTGACGGGACCTGCACACAGATACAGATAACTTTGCTCCCAATGAGTACAGAGAGGTTGTCAATCCCTCCGGCCTTGTTGTTTACAAAGGATCAAACACAAGAGATAATAATGATAGTTATGACTGCAACTAGGAAATAAAAACAGGAAGTAAATAGAAGGTGTGATCAGCGGTGGTAATATGGACCGGGGTCCCATGATGTTCACTAGTGATGTCTCTCTCCCAAAAGACAATAAAAGAGCAAAGCGAGGTAAACAAATTACAGCTAGGCAATTGACAGGATTATGTGCGCAAACCAATGCTAACTATGCTGCAAAGAAAGGTAGAGGCTCAAAAGCATGGGTGGTACGCCAAGGCAAGTAGACCGAAATCCATCTGCATCTACTACTAATCATCCACCTTGAGATATCTATCCAGAACATCTCGCAGGTATTAAATTGTGAATCCCACCCAAAGTGTAAACTCAAAGCAACAGACAACTGCATTAAAAGAACTTTGCGTAAAGTAAACAATCCTTGCACCCGCAAGTACAAGCACCGTTGTTTTCTCCCTTGTGGCAACAACACATCCCCTAGACTCATGTTTCTGTCACTCAAGCTAGTCATCAGGGGGCATGAACCCACAATCAAGCATAACGCTCCCTCTTGGAGTTACTACCTACTACTTGGCCAAAGCAATAAACAGCAACGGAGAACATGCAAGAATTACTCAAGAACAAAGATATAAAAGAGGTGAATCAAATATATTACTCAAACACAATCTGAACATAGTCTCATAATCCATCAGATCCCAGCAAACTCAGCAAAGCAACAGCAGAAAGATTACATATGTGCCTCGATCATGTAGGGCAGCTCACGAGGTCTAAACCATGTAGAGCAAAGAGGGGAGGAGAACATCACATAGCTACTGATCATGGACCCATGGTCCAAGGTGGACTACTCACGACTCATCCGGGAAGCGTCCCTGGTGGTGGAGAAGCTCCCGGTGGTGGTTCTCCCCTCCGGCAGGGTGCCGGGAAGAGTTCTCCTGATGCTCCCGATCTTGGAAGCGCTGCGGCGGCGGAACAGAGGCGAGATCGCGAAAAAGGGTTCTGTCCTCGAGGGTTTCGGGATGAGAGGGATATATATGCGAAGGGGGCAGCCAGAGGCGGAGGAGGGGCCCCAGACGCCCCCCTGGCGCGGACAGGGGTGGGGCCGCGCCAGGTGGCCGCCTGGGCCTCCCTTGGCTCCCCTCTGGCCCATCTTTGGTTCTTCGCGAAGCTTCCTGTACGCTGGTTTTTCCTATATTTTTCCTGGAATTTTTGGAGCACTTTTAATATGGGGGAAACCTGAAATAGCAAAAACAGCAGAAAACAGGAACTGGCATTGTGGTGCACTGAGTTAATAGTTTGTCCAAATATGATCAAAAGTGCATGGAAGTGCATCAATATCATAGCAATATCACACAAAAGAAGCATGGAGCAAGCAGACATTATAGATACGTTTTGGACGTATCAACATCCCCAAGCTTAATTCCTGCTCGTCCTCGAGTAGGTAAATGATAACAAGCATAATTTCTGTGGTTTATAGGGCTCAAATCTCAAATCTCATCAACCAAGGCATTTTGCGATTGGAGGAATGTATCTCGTACTTTACAAAACCACCCTAATTAAACTCATGCATTAATTACGTAGTTCTCTCGTTTTCCTCTCCGCCTTGGTCGCAGTGCACAATATTGACCACTCCTATATGACTAGCTGCTCTATCAACATGCGGGACATCAAAGCATCCGGGCCCGTGTGCCATCCACCAAATCACAGCGAGGTGCTACATTCAAAACTCACCGGTCACCCCAGTGCGGCCATCATGACCCATCATATCACAAAACCTACACCTCTACAGAAGTGGTAAAGTGGCCTCGAAGTTGGACTGGACGAAGCAACCATCATTTCACAGGAACGCTCGTTGAAGCCGTTTCTCCCCTTTCTTAAGGAAACCTCACTCCAGGCTACTCACTTCTGCCATTTTTCTTCTGTACCGACGAAGGAAAGGTGGGCGAATCAGTGATGTTGCTATATTTTCATTCCAAGAATCTTCTTTTTGCGAAGCACCGCCCGATTCTCACAGCCTATTCTTTTCCCGTTTTCATTGCGATTGTGGTTTCCTTTCGATTGCTTTTTGTTTGTCAGTTCATTGATGGATCCTGGAGCACTAGGCAAAGAGTTGCCGGCGGACAACCCATTGGCGACAGCGATCTCCAAGAAGCGAGCACCGACCAACGAGTTGACCATGTTGGCGGGCCAACCCATGGAGACAAAGAACTCCAAGAAACAAGCACTGGCCAAAGAGTTGACGACGTTGGCGGATGAACTCCTCAAAGAAAGTGGGAAGAACAGTAAGAGCCCCACCGTGCCTACCCTAGAAACTCTGATGGCCACCTATGCGAGGCTCAAGGCCGAGTTTGAGGAGATAGTCGCTATTGAGAAACAGTATTCCCGTGGCAAGGTGATGGCCACCATCGAGGACGAGGAGACGGCCCCCAGAGGGATGAGATCCCCTGGTGAGCTGCACAAGGTAAAAAATAATGGCTTATTACTGAAAGTTGTGGCTTTTGATTATTTGCAATGTGCTTGCTAATATGTTAGGGTTGTGCAGGTGCCGGTGGACGTCCTTGATGATTCCGATGTCGCGGCCCGTCCTGTGGACAACGCCCCAAAGATCGTTTTCGATGTCGCGGTCCGTCCTGTTGGCATCGCCCCGGAGATCGATTCCCATGTCGCTCTCCATCCTATGGACATCGCCCCAGAGATCGATTACGATGTCGTGGTCAGTCCTGTGGACATCGCCCCAGAGATCGATTCCCATGCCGTTGTCCGTGCTGTGGTCTTTGCTCGAGAGATCAATGACAAGAAATAGTTGGTCGCGCTAATCCTTCAGGGTAGTTTGCATTGCCCTGTGTTTAATTACCAGAACGATGCGTGTTATCAAACCATCCTAGGGCTAGTGCACTGTCTTGTGTGGGTGGTACTTGCTACTTTTGTTTGATAGTGAATCATGCGAACCCCCTCTCTGAGTTATGGAAACAAATGTATCCTCACCAGCTTTTGATGTAATATATGGCGTGCTTAGATGTAAGTTTGAACTGTTTATCATATCAGCAGGGCTTATTTGATGATTCTTGGTGTTAGTAGGCTAGCTACTGTGCAAGCTATAGTACTTGCAAAACACTCACCAAAGAGAAATGATGGGGCTGATGAGCTTGTGGTACGCTTATACTGATCCGTCGTCGATCGACCAATAGCCCAAGCTCCTAAAATTGTAGGCTTAGCGATCGATCAGACAATAGTCGACACGGATACATTCAGGCCTCATTTGGTTCATAGGGTAGGAAAATCATAGCAAAAGTCAACTTTGTACTACTAACTTTGAAACAGAGGGAGTGCAAATCCTAGGCAGGCTAGTTTGGCCTAGTGGGTTAGTGATATGATGTGGTACAATGTTGTCCAGTCTTTCGTGTGGTAGCAGTACTGCAGGTAGAGTAACTTTGTGGAACCATCATGACTTCGTTGAATTCCACTTCTTCATGAAAACTGGACGGCACTGTACCACGTCATATCACTAAAACCCACTAGGCTAAACTAGCCCGCCTAGAATTTGTACTCCCTCCGTTTCAAAGTTAGTAGTACAAAGTTGACTCATCTACTTGGAAGCGGTGCAGACTCCCGCATGGCCCACCTCGCTAGTAGGCCTTTGGCCCAAAGCCCAACTAAAATTCTGAAATTCTCTTGGCCCATTCATGCACACATGTGAGTGGAGTGAGTGGCACTAAAGTTTAGTCCCACCACGGAAGTTGAGAGAGAGTTACAGCTCTTTATAAGGTTAGCTCATCTACCACTTGTACGAGCATGAGAAGATGAGACCTAAACGCGCGCTCCTCCTCCTCACACGCCTCGTCATGACGCACCGCGGGTTGCGGGAATGAGCTGAGCCGAGGACAGAGCTATGCACGTTGTCTATATTTTTGCTGCTCGGGAATAATTAATAAATCGTAATTAACGGACGCGTTAATTGCTCGGGAATAATTAATAAATCGTAATCGTGACTTCGTTGAATTCCGCTTCTTCATGAAAACTGGACGGCACTATACCACGTCATATCACTAAAACCCACTAGACCAAACTAGCCCGCCTAGGATTTGTACTCACTCCGTTTCAAATTTAGTAGTACAAAGTTGACTCATCTACTTGGAAGTGATGCGGACTCCCGCATGGCCCACCTCACATTATAACCACATATTTCTTGGAGTCCGTGCATGGCGGGCGGGCGATCTCTTCTCCCTCCCCCGTCTCTCTCCTCTCAGCCGACGCTCGCCGAGCGATTAGATTTCGGCTACCGACGGTTTATTCAATTGCAGTCCCACATGTTAGTGAAAATGCAAGACAACGCGTGTCCCCTCTGGTGAGCAGCGTGCGAGCCGTACTGTCGGGCATGCAACATGAACGCAACGCGTACGAGTTGTAAGTGTGCCGCCTTTTCCTTTTGAACTTGCAAAGCGTAAAATTTTCATGTGATCGATTGATAGAAATCCAGAACAAAATGACGAGGGCGGTGCTTTCCTGCGTGTTAGGCGAGCTAGTTTGAGTGATATGACGTGCTACAGTGCCGTCCACTTGCTCCACTTTTATGTAGGCAAGAGTCTACACTCTTACGCGGGAGGAGTGCGAAACACGGTGGATCTGATTTTGATCAAGGGATAACTGTTCCCTATGAAATAATGGAGCACTGTTAGCGCTTATAGCATGATAGTTAGGGCATCTCCAGCGTTGGCCCTCAAATTTACACCGGCATCTATCCGAGGACACTGATGGATGCCATCCAATGCTGCCTGCATACCTTTTGACAACTATATGAACTAACCGGATAAAATTCGTGCAAACAAAGCAAATTTCAAATTGACCAGGTGAAATTCATTACATTTCGAGAACTTTTCCTAAAAACTGGACGAAATTCATTACATATTTCGCACAAACCGTACCAAAACCTACTGTAAACCTAATCTAAACGATCGTCGGGCCCCGACCACCATGTCCGGCCATGAACCCAAGAAAGCCGGCCATTGCCTTTGCCTCCTCCTTATCTGCCTCGATAACCCGCTCCTCCGGAGCACAAGGATATGAAGATTTTCGCCTCCACGTCACCGTCAAGCGGATAATCGGCTGCCGATTTTTATCCCACCAAGCTTGGTGTCGACTGAGTGGAGGAGCGGTGGCGACCTACCGTGTACTACTATTCCTTGCTGCCGGCTGCGCACGCGCGCCGGCTTCGTGGTCGTTGCGGCAGAGGGCAGCCTGGGGGGGAGCCGGCGATCTCCTTCGTCTACACCTGCGAGAGTACGTCCAAGAGAGCTTTGGAGTGTGCCCGGAGCGGAGCCACCGATGTCCTTTGTCTGCTCCTGCGACAGTACATCTAAGAGAGCTTTGGAGTGCCCGCAGGCCATGGTTTGAGTGGTGCCAACAGAAGGAAGGGACCGGAGGAGAATGAGTGTGGGTCTTTGGCTATGGCTGGGAGCTGGGACTCAAGTTATTATTGCGGGCCAATGGCAATGAGCCATGGCAACCAGATGGACAGCTAGCACCGGAGTAGGTTCATCGGCAGCCGTGGTGTCATTAACGCGGAGCAGTCACTTGCACCGGGATGCAGCGCGGGTGGCACTCTCTCGGCCGTTGCGCTGCTGCAATGCCGGCGCCAGTGAGAGGTCGCGTCGGGTGTGAATGCGACGCGGCATCAATGACTTAACCGCAGGTGAGTTGTCTCACTGACATGTGGGCCCAACAAGCATCAAACCCGCATGTCAGTGACACACCAACTGCACCTGCTATTAAGGCCGGTGAATGCGGCATTGACGTTCTGGAGAGACAGTGATCGTTTCAGGCGGGAAGCGCGCTAGCAATGGAAGGGGTTTTGGTAGGCTAGGGCGGCCAGACACGGGCGTGGTGGGAAAATGTGAACTCATAGATGACGAGCCTTTGAAGCGTATGCGGCACGTATTGACAACCAGGCGTCCATGCAAACGCTCTTGTCGCCAGCTAGCATTCGATGACCACCACACAACCATACATAACTTACGAAAAATGGACGAATCAATCAGACGCACACTCGTGTGCAGTGGCACCATGATTGGTTGCTCACGATAGTACAAGGAGTACTCTGCACCATAGTACCCTCTCTAACTATGATGTTTTATAGATTGTCGTCGTGATGGACGATATACATGAGACGCCGAGTCACGATTATGACCGTTGGTGTTGAGCCAGGTGAATACATGGTCGGTGTTCGCGGAGGCCTCCAGCAAACGTCTAAACAGTAATGTCACATACACATAATTTTGGTTTTTATTTCTTTCTCCGCTGACAGGTAGGCCCGCATAGATAGATAGATAAAGAACACGAGCTGATGAGGCGCATGCGGACTGTCTGACTGGTCAACCAGACAAATACGGAGCTATACGCTGAGCCAGTGACCGTATAATCACCATATCTTGTATACAATGATCAAAGTGAGCTATCAAGACAAGTTCAATGATCGCCAATGCATTTTACTCGGTAATAAATGACTAGGATTGAAGGGGAATCCAAATTTCCTTCGTCTTCTATCCTTGAGCTCTTGACAAACCAATGCACTTTACGGTTGTCCGGCCACTCCACCCCAGAGCTGTCACCGGAGAGGTCGGCGGAGATCCAAGCACGGTGGGGTGTCGCCGACAAAGCCGGGAAGGAGAACGACGGCGTCTGGCCAGCATGTGAGAAGTAGTAGTACTAGTAGTTAGTGTGTGTGTCTGTGTCGCCCGTACGTTTGTCTAATTAATTACGAGCATGTAACAGTACTACTATTTACTACTGTAATTTTTAGAGCAAATTACCAGTACATTAGCCTAGACTCAATGGAAAATTCCTATCCTATGCATCAAATGGCATCTCTTTCTCCATAGGAATTGAGTTTGAGATGCATGTCATCTCACTTTCTATGATTTTCAAATTCCTATAAAATTCCTATCCTATATGAACCAAAGGAGGCCTCTGCTGGAGTAACTACTGTAGCTAGCAGTACTGCTCGTACAGTAGTTTTCTTCAAGAAGCGGAATTCAACGAAGTCATGATGGTTCCTTCGTCCGAGCAACTTCACAGTGGGCAAGGTTGGGCCTGTGATTTGACAGCTCATTAGTAATTACTGCGGCGCGACGACCGGGGTGACTCTCCCTTGGAGTTCTACGGGCATGGCAAGTGGACCAGGATGGTCGACGTCGCACATGTCGGCGAGTGTCAGGGATATTACTACCAGGTATAAACCGCCCAGGAGGGGCCGGTTAATGTTATCAAGATTATTTTATCAAAGGCCCAGCGGAGCATGAAGTTGAAGATTGCAGCCCAAGAGGTTTAGAGCCCAAGTGTTAGGGTCCATGATTTGTAAACCGTCATACTATGTAACTTAGGATGTAAGATAGAAAGAACAGAGACCGAGGTGGACACGTTTATGAGCCGGCCTCGGGACTCTGTAAACCGGACCGGGCGTCACCTCTTATATAAAGGGACGACCCGACGACGGTTCAAGGACAGACAACTACAGGTCGAGACACAGGCAAAGTGGATTCGCTCCCTGGTCATCGAAACCCTAGCAATACACACCAAACTAGACGTAGGCTTTCACCTTCATCGAAGGGGCCGAAGTAGTATAAAATCCATGTGTCCTTGTCCACTTTAACCCCTTTAAGCTAACCCGTAGCGATGGCCTACGACTAAGTCCTTTTGCTAGGACATCTGCCGTGACAAAACCACGACAGTTGGTGCCCACTATGGGGCTATCGCACGATGGTTTCGAGTTCTTGAAGGGCAGTTTTGAAGGACTCAAGGGCTACGCAGTGGGTCGGATGACTAAGAGTCGTCGCGGCAAGATCTACATCAACGATGCAGGCTGGGGCCACGAGGCCGATTCAATCGAATACGGGTATCGGGTCCCCTTCGGCAGCATCCATGTCTTCATCGGCATGATCGGCGAACCGGGCCCTGAGCCGGACATCTTCCCCAACATCGTCAAGACGGCTCAACGTGCGAGACCAGCCCGGATTCAGCCGGCCACGAAGCACGTCTTCGTTGGAGCGGTGCATGGAGTACAAACCGAGGACGGATCAGACTCTGGCGGCGAGAATGTTGTCTATTCCGGCAAGGAATCTTCTTCCGGAGAGACAGAATCTTTGTATCTGCTGTAGGACGGTCGATCGGAGGGTTGCTCCGATGGTGACAGTATTCCGGACCCCCTCGATCTGCCAAACCGGGTCGCTGTCTTTATGGCCGGATCACAATCTATGCAGCAGCCCTCAACAACAGCGGCGTTAACATCAGACACGATGGGAGCTAGAGCTGGAGATCCTCCCCCATCGCCATCTAACGCTTTATCCACTTTGGTTGACACTTTGACGGCGTTATTGACAGCAGAGGTAATCCAGGCCAACAAGGAGCAGCATGATGCGGAGGTCGCTCAGGTGAAAGGCCGGATTGAACAAGCCAAGTTGGACCTGGCTGCTGAGGAAGCTAGGATGGCCACAAAGCAGGCGGAGCTTGATGCTTAGGCCTATCGACTCATGTTGGATCAGACCGCTTCACACGAGGTAATGATGAGAAGGCAACGATCTCGCTTCCCATCGGTTTATGAGGCGAGGAATCTCTTTAGCACGCCAGGAGCAGTAACCAGTCGAAGGTGAACCGGGGAGGAGCGCCGGGCACGGGAGCGTCGGTTCAGCCGACGGCCGTAGAGCCAACTCGCCAGGTTGTACCATCACAACATGTGTCCACCCCTCCTGGTCATTATTCCAATCCGTTGGATAACATAGTCGTCGCCGCTTCACGACTGGCCGCCCTTCCCATTAAAGGAACGTCCCCCATAGCAGTGGACGCGCGACGGGCCAAGGAGTTATTGGACACGGCGTTAACTCAACAGCAAGCTTACTCTCACAGCCGAGAGAGGATTCATTCGACTCCTCGTCCAAGCCGGAGTTATACAAGACATCTGGATGAACCGGCCGTGTCAAGCTGTGCGTGGAGACATAATCCGCCGAGGCAGGATAATCCGGCAGGAGGAGAGGCGAATGCCCAGGACGTGGTGGATCAGGCCAGGCAGCGCCGGGAGGCCGAAGTAACAGCACAGTTCGAAGCCCGTTTGGCGACGCCGCTTCGTCCCACCACCACGGTTGAACCGGGGGTCATGTCCAGTTCCCTAGGAGTGCCTTGTCTTATCCCCGATTTACGGAACGTGAAACTGCCCATGAATTTCAAAGGACCACGCAAAGTACCCAATTACACGGCAGATTTAGCTCCGGAGGCGTGGGTCAAGAGTTACGAGATAGCAATGGAGATGTTAGAAGTGGATGAGGCAGCATGCACCAAGTATTTCACAATGATGCTCGAAGGCACAACTCGAACTTGGCTGAAGGGCTTACCGCCCAATTCCATCGGATCATGGGCAGAATTGCGACGCCGGTTTATCAATAACTTCGAGGACACATGCAAGCAGCCAATGTCTGTTGTCGATTTAGCTGCCTGCATTCAAGGAGAGCAGGAGTCTACAAGCAGTTGGGTGCGTCGGGTATCAGAGATCTTGCATTCCTCTAACAGCATTAACTCGAGTACAGTAGTGGTAACCTTGGAGGGCAATTGCCGGTTTGAACCTTTGCGGCTAAAGTTGGGATGGCTCAAGCGTGACTGTAATGACATGGGGACACTCATGGGCGCTTTAGTGAAGTACGGGGACTCTGATAATACCAAACATCCAGACGCAGATGGAGACAAGTCAGGGAAGGCAAGTAAGAACGGTAAACCGCCGCAGCCCAATCCGGCGAATCAAGGATACAACGGTAAGCGTAAAGCAGACCGCAATTCAGATTTTGTGGCCAACACCAACACTCAGGAGGATGGACAGTGCCGCAAGGGTAGACCGCATCCACGTAATGGGAGGTTGCCCATTAATCTGGAATGCCAGTTGAACGTACCTTGCCCGAAGCACGGTACACCGGAAAAACCAGCTACGCATCTCTAGAAGGACTGTTTCATCATGCAGGAATTCATGAGCCGGACCAGGTACGATCACGGGCCCCCCGGTGGATCAGGCCCTGGCTTCCAAGGTCCGGGTTATCAAGGTGGTGGATCCGGTTCAGGATACCACGGCAACAACAACAACCATAATGGGCACAATCAGCATAACCAACAGCATGGTCAGGGCGGATATAACAACCAAGGGAATCAACAGCATCAACAGCACCAGCAATCTGGATATCAAAATAATCCGAAGGAGCTAAGCAGTGGACAGTATCATGACTTCACCATGAGCTTGTGCAAACGTGACCAGAAAGTTCTAAAGAGGGCAGTACATTCTGTTGAACCGGCGGTGCCACGTTTCCTACATTGGTCGGAACAGCCCATTGTGTGGAGCAGAGAGGATCATCTGCCCCGGGTTGACAATCCGGGTCAGCTGGCCCTAGTGGTAGCACCTCAGGTGGGTGGCTACAAGTTCACCAAAGTGCTTATGGATGGAAGCAGCAGCATCAACATCCTGTATTATGAGACTTTCCGGCGTATGGGGCTGACAGATAAAAAGCTTCGACAGTCCAGTACGGTGTTTCATCGGGTGGTGCCCGGTAAATCGGCATATCCAGTTGACAAGATCGATATAGAAGTTACCTTTGGAGATGAGCATGACACTAGGTCAGAGACCATAACCTTTGAGGTGGTAAAGATCAAGGGCCCATACCACGCTTTGTTTGGGCGGCCGGTTTACGCCAAGTTCATGGCTAGGCCGTGTTATGTTTATCTAGAGCTCAAGATGCCAGGCCACAAGGGAACTATTACGGTCCATGGGAGCCAGAAAATTGCATTGGAATGCGAGGAAGGTGATGCAGCTTATGCCGGAGCGGTTTGTGCAACTGAGGAGCTGAAGTTCTATAAGGACAATGTTGATCCGGCATATATGTCTCCGCTGAAGAAACCAACCACAGAGCATGATCTGGCATTGAAGTTCAAATCAGCTGAAGAGACTAAGCAGGTGGATTTTGTTCCTGGCGATTCATCCAAACAGTTCACTATCAGTGCTAACCTAGATCCAAAATAGGAAAGCGCGCTCATCGAGTTCATCCGTGAGAACCGGGACATCTTTGCATGGAAACCTTCTGATATGCCAGGTGTACCGAGGGAACTCGCTGAGCACAATCTCAATATTGATCCTAAGTTTAAACCGGTCAAGCAATATCTGCGCCGCTTCAATGAAGAGAGGTGCAAGGCTATTGGAGAAGAGGTGGCTAGACTCTTAGCCGCAGGCTTTATTGTGGAGGTGTTTCATCCAGAGTGGTTGGCTAATCCGCTGCTAGTACTTACGAAAAATGGCACTTGGCGAATGTGTGTTGATTACACAGATCTGGACAAGGCTTGCCCAACTGATTCATTTGCTCTCCCCCGTATTGATCAGATCATTGATGCTACGGCAGGATGTGAGCGGCTAAGCTTTTTGGATGCATACTCAGGTTATCATCAGATCAAGATGGCAGTTAAGGACCAGGAGAAGACGGCCTTCATAACTCCCTTTGGAGCCTTCTGCTATGTATCTATGCCATTTGGGCTTAAGAGTGCCTAGGCAACCTACCAGCGTTGTGTGCAGAATTTTCCTTCATGGGCAGATTGGGCGGAATGTTCATTCATATGTAGATGACATTGTGGTGAAGTCCAGAAAGGAGGGGAAGCTGATAGCAGATTTGAAAGAAACCTTTGACAATCTACGGGTCTATAAAATGATGCTTAATCCTGAGAAGTGTGTTTTTGGTGTTCCGGCAGGCAAAGTCCTGGGGTTCTTAGTATCGAACAGGGGGATCAAAGCTAATCTGCATAAGATCAAGGCGATTACATCCCTGGCTAAACCAGCGTGCATCAACGACGTCCAACGCGTGGCGGGCCGTATTGCAGCGCTCAGCCGGTTTATCAGCCGTTTGGGGGAGAAAGTTGTCCTGCTTTATCAGATGATGAAGAAGACAGATCGCTTTATCTGGAGTGATGCTGCTGATGCTGCGTTTGAGGACCTCAAGACGCAACTAGCAGAGCCACCAGTCCTTGCTGCCCCAGTTGACAATGAGCCACTGCTGTTATACGTGGATGCTAATGCCCGTGCAGTGAGCGTGGCCATTGTGGTAGAGAGAAAGGAGGCAGGCAAAGAATATCCAGTTCAGCGGCCGGTTTACTACGTCAGTGAGGTGCTCATTGAATCAAAACAGAGATACCCACATTGGCATAAACTGGTGTATGGAGTCTTCATGGCAAACCGGAAGCTAAAACACTATTTTCAAGGCCATCCAATCACTGTTGTCAGTTCAGCTCCATTGGGGGATATAATCCAGAACAGAGAGACTACTAGGCGAGTTGCAAAGTGGGCCATTGAGCTTAGCCCGCACGGATTGAAGTATGTGCCCCGTACTGCAATAAAATCTCAGGCATTGGTGGATTTCATCAACAATTGGACAGAGTTGCAAGCACCTGAGGAAAAGCCAGATCACACATATTGGACTATTCACTTTGACGGTTCAAGGAAATTGGAGGGCTCGGGGGCTGGAGTCGTATTAACTTCCCCACGAGGTGATAAGTTCTGCTATGTCCTCCGTCTAATGTTCCCTTGTACTAACAATGCTGCTGAGTATGAAGCTCTCCTCCATGGTCTGCGGATGGCCAAGGAGATGAACTTAATCCGGGTTAAGTACTTTGGCGATTCAGATCTAGTGGCACAGCAAGTATCTAGCAAGTGGGAATCCAAGGATCCGCTCATGGCAGCATATCGGCAAGAGGTGGACGCTGTCTCTGGACACTTCAAGGGTTATCAGGTAGATCATATAGACCGGCGAAAGAATGAAGCAGCCGACTGATGGCTTCTCGCCCCTCGTTGGTTACCCCAAGTGGAAGGTTGAGATGTAGCGTATTGGCAAATTTCCCTTGGCAAAGATACCAAGGATCGAATCCTATGAGACTCCGAGGGTCGACAAGTAGGTGTCAACGGCGCCAGAAACTTAGCGGTTGACGGGACCTACACACAGATACAGATAACTTTGCTCCCAACGAGTACACAGAGGTTGTCAATCCCTCCGTCCTTGTTGTTTACTAAGGATCAAACACAAGAGATAATAATGATAGCTATGACTGCAACTAGGAAATAAAAACAGGAAGTAAGTAGAAGGTGTGATCAGCGGTGGTAATATGGACCGGGGTCCCATGATGTACACTAGTGATGTCTCTCTCCCAAAAGACGATAAAACAGCAAAGCGAGGTAAACAAATTACAGCTGGGCAATTGACAGGATTATGTGCGCAAACCAATGCTAACTATGCTGCAAAGAAAGGTAGAGGCTCAAAAGCATGGGCGGTACGCCAAGGCAAGTAGACCGAAATCCATCTGCATCTACTACTAATCATCCACCTTGAGATATCTATCCAGAACATCTCGCTGGTATTAAGTTGCGAATCCCACCCAAAGTGTAAACTCAAAGCAACAGACAACTTCATTAAAAGAACTTTGCGTAAAGTAAACAATCCTTGCACCCGCAAGTACAAGCACCGTTGTTTTCTCCCTTGTGGCAACAGCACATCCCCTAGACTCATGTTTCTGTCACTCAAGCTAGTCATCAGGGGGCATGAACCCACAATCAAGCATAACGCTCCCTCTTGGAGTTACTACCTACTACTTGGCCAAAGCAATAAACAGCAACGGAGAACATGCAAGAATTACTCAAGAACAAAGATATAAAAGAGGTGAATCAAATATATTACTCAAACACAATCTGAACATAGTCTCATAATCCATCAGATCCCAGCAAACTCAGCAAAGCAACAGCAGAAAGATTACATATGTGCCTCGATCATGTAGGGCAGCTCATGAGGTATAATCCATGAAGAGCAAAGAGGGGAGGAGAACATCACATAGCTACTGATCATGGACCCATGGTCCAAGGTGGACTACTCACGACTCATCCGGGAAGCGTCCATGGTGGTGGAGAAGCTCCCGGTGGTGGTTCTCCCCTCCGGCAGGGTGCCGGGAAGAGTTCTCCTGATGCTCCCGATCATGGAAGCGCTGCGGCGGCGGAACAGAGGCAAGATCGCGAAAAAGGGTTCTGTCCTCTAGGGTTTCAGGACGAGAGGGATATATATGCGAAGGGGGGCAGCCAGAGGTGGAGCAGGGGCCCCAGGCGGCCCCCTGGCTCGGCCAGGGGTGGGGCCACGCCAGGTGGCCGCCTCGGCCTCCCCTGGCTCCCCTCTGGCCCATCTTTGGTTCTTCGCGAAGCTTCCGGTACGCTGATTTTTCCTATATTTTCCCTAGAAGTTTTGGAGCACTTTTAATATGGGGAAACCTGGAATAGAAAAACAGCAGAAAACAGGAACTGGCACTGTGGTGCACTGAGTTAATAGGTTAGTCCAAATATGATCAAAAGTGTATGGAAGTGCATCAATATCATAGCAATATCACACAAAAGAAGCATGGAGCAAGCAGAAATTATAGATACGTTTTGGACGTATCAACATCCCCAAGCTTAATTCCTGTGGTGACATGCTACCAGCCATATAAGAACTTTTTAAGTAAAGCAATCAAGGCATGTAATTCAATTCAAGTCATAACAAGCAAGAGTCTATATTAGCATTGTAACAAGCAACATAAGAACATAAAGGTGCAAGAGCTCTCGCTGTCCGTGACTCGAATGTCTCCAAATGGTGTTTGCGTGCAAGAAAGGGGATAGGGATATACAAGAGAGTAAAACATAGTTTTTGTATTGTTGAGAACTTAATCTACTAAAGTTTCACACTTGGTCTTCTTTGGAATCTTATCTTGACTCATCCCCAGACCACTAGCCAGGTACAAGTCAAAATGATCAACTCCCTTTCGATATTTTGAGCACTCATGCAATGGATGAGCGTAAGCAAGAAAGTTGACACTTAGGATGGCAAAGAGAGAAAAATGATGAAGGGGGAAGACAAAAAAGGTGTGAAAGGCTCACATCAATGAGGACAATCATAGGCGAGAGAAAGCCAAATGATAGATATGATGTGAGGAGTAGGGATTGCCATGCAACGGATGCACATATGAGCTAAGGTAAGCTCTCCAATGGAACTAGTGGGGGTGCATCCAACTTACTCGCTCAAGAAGACCTAGAGCTCTTTTGAGGAGGCTCATCATTGGAATATACAAGCCAAGTTCTATAGTGTGAAGGTCCCCACATAACTATATGCATGAATGATAATCTCTATGGAGTACAAGGTATAAGATGGAGTACGAGTGTGGATCTCTCAAAAGGAATAGTAGTGTGCCCCCTTCTCTCTTTTTATTTCCTTTTCTCTTTTTTCTATATTTTTTTTATTTTTTTTTGTGTCCTCAATGGCTCTTTCTATTTAACTCTCATTTGTCCTCTTTGGGATCTTTTGATTTTGTCCTCTTTGGGATATTTTCCTCACTTTAGGGGCAACACTCTATGTATCAAGAAGTATAGAAGATCTTTCACACTTTACAAAAGTACTCAACATAAAGAAGATGAAACTATCATGATGTATGCAAATGTATGCCTCTGCCAGTGTAGCAGGATATGCAATGATACTAGCGCGTCATATAGCAATGATTAGGGCAAGGCCCAACTAGCATGCGGCTCATCGATCAAGCAAAAAGCATGTATGACATGAAGATCAAGTCATGAGAAGATGGATGTTGCATGGCAATGTATCTCGGAAAGGCTATGGAAATGCCTTGATAGGTAGGTATGGTGGCTGTTTTGAGGAAGGATATAATGAGGCTTATGATGACAGAGTGTATCGTGCCAAGGATTTGGATGCACCGGCGAAGTATGCGCCAACTCTCGAGGTGAGAAAGGGCAATGCACGGTACCGAAGAGGCTAGAAAAATATGGCTAGGTGGAAGTGTCAACTTTCGAATACTCACATTAGTCCGAAGAACTCATGCACTTATTATCGGTAACTCTCAATCTAATTAGGAGGTTCACAAAGAGACAAGTACCCCGAGGAGGAGTATATGGGGGTTTGGTTATCCTTGCGCATCCTCGACTCATGGTGCGTGAGTGTACTCTAATATTCGATCCCTCCAAAGATTAGTGATCCATCTAGTAGCTAAAGTTCTCAACTATTTTGTAGGTTTTCGAAAATAAACACGGATTGCCAAAAATATGACATCTATCACTAATAGGCTAAAGCTCTTGACACCAAAAGTTCAGACATTACTCATGGCAATACCTCAAAACTATTGCAAGTTACTACTAAAATTAAATAGCAACCTCAATTACCTACTTTAAGTTAAGGCACACAACTCAGTGCAACAGGCAAACTCTCTTAACAAGATAAACATGAAAACTCAAGAGAGTTCAGCAACCAACTAAACAAAAGCTCTTTAAAAAGAAAAGCATGAAAACTAAGAGCTAAACATGACAGCAGCTATGGAAAGACAAAGAACACACACAGCAAAGATAAGCATGAAAATCCTATGTTGTGTTCTAGGTTGAAGTGGAGCGTGTTTCTCTCCCACACAAAGAAAGCTGGGTTCTAACTTGTTATGAACAGCAAGCAAAGCTAAAGAAAACTAAAAAAGGAAACTAAGAGCGAGACGCTCCAAGCATAGCACATAACGCATGAAGTGATAAGAATATAGTGGAACGAAAGACGAACTGATAATTGTTGATGGAGAAGGGGATGCATGGGGGCATCCCCAAGCTTAGATGCTTGAGTCTTCTTGAATATTTCTTGGGGGTGCACGGGGGCATCCCCAAGCTTGAGCGTTTGACCCTCCTGAATCTTCTTTTATCATCTTCCCTCGCACACTTGAAAACTCCCTTCATACATAACTCATCATAATCTGATTAGCGAGGTTAGTACCCACAATAAAATAATTTTTCCCTACTGGAAATAAAGATAATCTTGAAGAGCTACTGTTTCTCAAGATTGCCAAAAGGTTTTTGCAAAGAAAAAGCAAGCTCAAGGTTTGCAAAACGAAGAAAAGGCAAAACAGGACAGAATCTGTGAAAAACAGACCAAAAGGTAGTAAATAATTTTTTCGAGGCACTTCTGCAACTCAAATCAAAAAACTCAGAACAGACGCTCGAAAGCCAATTGTATAGAGAACGCTGTCAAAACAATTCAGATCAAAAAGATGATATGGTGGTTTTATTCGAATTTTTCTGTCCAAGGACAGAATCTGTTTTCTGGACAGCACGTCACAACTTTTGAACTTTCCTGCAATCGGAGGCTAAACTTGGCACAAAGCTGAAAAGAAAAGATACAATGATGATGCTACTGTAGTAACAAACATCAAGACAAAACAAAAGCAAAATAAAACCTAATTCGTTGTGGGCTGCCTCCCAAAAGCGCTTTCTTTTATGCCTTTAAGCTAGGCATGATGCAAAAAGAGAAGATCAAGTTGTATCAATTGAACCATCATCAAGATCATCAAAAAGCTCTTCAATAGTACAAGTAGTCTTAAGAGGACTTTCATGTAAAGGCCTAATAAAGATACTTCTAGGGAGAAAACCAAAAGGTGGAAAGTCAATGGGAGATTCATTTATAAATTTATCAAAGAGAGGTATTTCTTCCAAAGTCTTCATAGTTTCAACCCCTTTGGCAATAGATGGATTACTTTTGGAACGAGGAGCCTTTGGAACGTAAACGAACTTAGGTTCCTTCTTTGCCGGAATTTCTACCTTTTTGGCTTTGATTGAGGAGAAAGTAGTTCCTAAAGTGTCAAAGATTTCCTCAATCTTGTCTATCCTAGAAGAATCCAAGTCATGGGATTTGATGGTATCCAAAGTTTTGAGAATTTTATGCATGGAGCTACCAAGCCTATTCAAATTCCCTTGGATCTTATGGTCCAACTCATTTATCTTATTAATGCTTGGCATCTCTAGCTCTATCTTTTCAAGTTTTTTCATAATGTGAGCTAGGGTAATGTCCTCTTGAATGCTAACAATAGGGGGATTTCCAACAATATTTTCCATAATACTAAGAGATTCCCAAACTGGGGCTTCTAGGAAATTTCCATTGATAGCAGAATCTAGAATAAACCTATTCCAAGAAGTAATTCCAACATAAAATTTCTAAGCAGGATGGTAGTAGATTGCTTCTTGGTGGCTCTTTTTTGAGAATCATTAATTCTATACCAAGCATCTTTTAGACTTTCACCACCTCTTTGTTTAAAGGTGAGCACTTCTGCCTCACCAAAGGCAAATTGACCAGACATAATGCCAACTAAAAGCAAGATAACTATTTTTGTGATTTTTGGTAAGGGACACTAAAGCAAAAACTGAAAGGTAAACTAACAAGACTAAAAAGCAAAGATAAAAGATAGCGTGCAACTCCCCTATCTTGAAGAGTGGAGTCCCCGGCAACAGCGCCAGAAACTTGCTTGATGGCTTCTCGCCCCTCGTTGGTTACCCCAAGTGGAAGGTTGGGATGTAGCGTAGCGGCAAATTTCACTTGGCAAAGATACGAAGCATCGAATCCCGTGAGACTCCAAGGGTCGACAAGTAGGTGTCAACGGCGCCAGAAACTTAGCGGTTGATGGGACCTGCACACAGATACAGATAACTTTGCTCCCAACGAGTACAGAGAGGTTGTCAATCCCTCTGGCCTTGTTGTTTACAAAGGATCAAACACAAGAGATAATAATGATAGCTATGACTGCAACTAGGAAATAAAAACAGGAAGTAAATAGAAGGTGTGATCAGCGGTGGTAATATGGACCGGGGTCCCATGATGTTCACTAGTGATGTCTCTCTCCCAAAAGACGATAAAACAGCAAAGCGAGTTAAACAAATTACAGCTGGGCAATTGACAGGATTATGTGCGCAAACCAATGCTAACTATGCTGCAAAGAAAGGTAGAGGCTCAAAAGCATGGGCGGTACGCCAAGGCAAGTAGACCGAAATCCATCTGCATCTACTACTAATCATCCACCTTGAGATATCTATCCAGAACATCTCGCTGGTATTAAGTTGTGAATCCCACCCAAAGTGTAAACTCAAAGCAACAGACAACTGCATTAAAAGAACTTTGCGTAAAGTAAACAATCCTTGCACCCGCAAGTACAAGCACCGTTCTTTTCTCCCTTGTGGCAACAGCACATCCCCTAGACTCATGTTTCTGTCACTCAAGCTAGTCATCAGGGGGCATGAACCCACAATCAAGCATAACGCTCCCTCTTGGAGTTACTACCTACTACTTGGCCAAAGCAATAAACAGCAACGGAGAACATGCAAGAATTACTCAAGAACAAAGATATAAAAGAGGTGAATCAAATATATTACTCAAACACAATCTGAACATAGTCTCATAATCCATCAGATCCCAGCAAACTCAGCAAAGTAACAGCAGAAAGATTACATATGTGCCTCGATCATGTAGGGCAGCTCACGAGGTCTAAACCATGAAGAGCAAAGAGGGGAGGAGAACATCACATAGCTACTGATCATGGACCCATGGTCCAAGGTGGACTACTCACGACTCATCCGGGAAGCGTCCATGGTGGCGGAGAAGCTCCCGGTGGTGGTTCTCCCCTCCGGCAGGGTGCCGGGAAGAGTTCTCCTGATGCTCCCGATCTTGGAAGCGCTGCGGCGGCGGAACAGAGGCGAGATCGCGAAAAAGGGTTCTGTCCTCGAGGGTTTCGGGACGAGAGGGATATATATGCGAAGGGGGGCAGCCAGAGGCGGAGCAGGGGCCCCAGGCGCCCCCCTGGCGCAGCCAGGGGTGGGGCCGCGCCAGGTGGCCGCCTGGGCCTCCCCTGGCTCCCCTCTGGCCCATCTTTGGTTCTTCGCGAAGCTTCCTGTACGCTGATTTTTCCTATATTTTTCCTGGAATTTTTGGAGCACTTTTAATATGGGGGAAACCCGAAATAGAAAAACAGCAGAAAACAGGAACTGGCACTGTGGTGCACTGAGTTAATAGGTTAGTCCAAATATGATCAAAAGTGTATGGAAGTGCATCAATATCATAGCAATATCACACAAAAGAAGCATGGAGCAAGCAAAAATTATAGATACGTTTTGGACGTATCACCGATGCGTTAAGCCTACTGGGCTCTCAGCGTAAACCGGTTCCACCTAATACCTTCTTGGATGAGTTGCATAATTCGTCAGTGCAGTTACCTTCAGAGGAGGACTTGGTTGTTCCTGATCCGGAGGCACAATTGGTCGCAGCACTTCATGTCATTCCGGATTGGACGCTCTCTTGCCTGGCATACATGAACCGAGGGGAGCTACCGGAGGACAAATTCTTGGCTCGACAGATAATCCGGCGATCTAAGTCCATGACTATTGTCAATGGAGAACTTCATCATCGCAGCGTTTCTGGAGCGTTTCAGCGGTGTGTGTCACCAGAAGAAGGCTGTGATATTCTTCGAGAGATTCATGAAGGAGATTGTGGTCATCATGCCGGTTCAAAATCTTTGGTGGCTAAAGCTTTCCGTCATGGGTTCTACTGGCTGACGGCTCATGCCGATGCAAAGGACTTGGTTAGAAAATGCGATGCTTGCTAGAAATTCTCATGGCGTGCACATATACCGACGCAGGAGTTAAGGATGATTCCAATCACTTGGCCGTTTGCAACTTGGGGGCTTGATATGGTTGGACCCTTCAAGAGATCCCAAGATAAAAAGACCCACCTTTTGGTGGTAGTGGACAAATTTACAAAATGGGTTGAAGCAGAGCCTGTCAGTAAGTATGATGCAGCAACAGTGGTTCAGTTCATCAAAAAGGTTATTTTCCGGTTTGGCTTTCCACACAGCATTATAACTGATAATGGCACCAATCTGTCCAAGGGGGCTATGGAGGAGTTCTGTTAACGAGAGCACATCCGCCTTGATGTATCATCAGTAGCTCACCCTCAGTCTAATGGCCAAGTTGAAAGAGCCAATCAAGAGATCTTGCGAGGCATCAAACCCAAGCTTATGGTTCCTTTACAGAGAACACCGGGTTGTTGGGTGGAGGAATTACCTTCTGTGCTATGGAGCATCAATACCACACCTAACAGGTCCACAGGGTACACGCCTTTCTTCATGGTATATGGAGCTGAAGCGGTCCTCCCTAGTGATATCTGTCATGACTCGCCGCGGGTGGCGGCCTATATTGAAGCGGATAATGAGAAAGCAAGGCAAGATGCGTTGGACCGGCTAGATGAAGAACGGGACACGACAGCAACTCGATCGGCGATTTATCAACAAGATCTGCGCCGGTACCACAGTCGACGGGTTAGAACCAGGACGTTTCAAGAAGGAGATTTGGTGCTCCGGCTCATCCAAGACCAGACGGACATGCACAAGTTATCCCCACCTTGGGAGGGACCCTTTGTGGTCATCAAGAACCTGCACAACGGATCATACTACCTCATCGACGTTCGAGAACATAAGGACTCACGTACGGCAGAGGAGGAATCCAAGCGGTCGTGGAACATCGCTCTTCTTCGACCTTACTATACTTGAGCCATAGGCTCCGCTTTATGTACATATCTTTACAATGTATATATTATGATCAATATAATAAACCGGCGCCCTTGGTAAACCGGGGTATCAGCCATCTTTTTCATAAGAGTATCACGTGGGGGCTTCCGTATGCAAGGGAGTTCCTATGGCCTCTTAAACCGGCGCCTTCGATAAATCGAGGTATGAGGGGACCCCGGCTTAAGAGTCGAGATCACCGAATGCACGTGTACAGTGATCCCAGAGATAAATGCTCACTGAACACACATAAGTTGAATAACAAGAGTCTTACATCCATACATACCGTCTTACACAAATTATGACCATTATGGCCAAGTCTTACATAGATAAAGCCTCAAGGGCTGAATAGCAAATAACTCGAATAGCGGAAGTCTTCGTAGATAAGTAGAACCCATGCCATCTGCCTTAACCCTACAGGCATTCTGACTGGGAAAGCGTCCTAGTTCGCATGTTCGTCTCCATAGAATTCTTCTTCATATTCCTGCTCTTCCATGCCTGGCCAATTAAATAACCAAAGGTAAGCCAATGAGTACTTTGAATGTACTCGCAAGCAACCCATGATTTGGTTCAAGGTAACAGTGCAAATATACAGCAACGAGCAACCTAGCTACAAGCTAGATTAAATATTCTACCATCATGTAACATGCATCAATAAATTTGGGTAACCTCGAAGACAGGTTACAGATATCAACATGAATAGGATTCAATTCAACGAGTCAAGTCACCACCTTGACTCAACACACACATACTTTCACTGAGACTGTAAAATTCTGGACATAGTTTAAGTAGCACCACCCAACTGTCCATGACCATGGACACGGCTATTTGAATAGTTTTACACTCTACAGAGGTTGCGCACTTTACCCACAAGATACGGGAAGCTTTCGTGTCACCCATGATCCCGTAGTACCTCAAGTACTCGGGGGAAGCACCCGGTCATTATCTTTCCCTAGATGACACTAACATAGGGTCCACTCGTTGGTGCACGGCCCTTGAGTACAAACAATAGATCATGGGTCTTGCCCTTATTCAATGTTACGCGTACACGAAGAGACCAACGGTGCGTCTGGTGCCCTGTAAAAACAGTCATGGTCGCCTATCCAAGCATGACCCCGTCCCGGGAGTGACCTCAAGTCTTTCCCATCACTAGTAATGTGGGCACCATGCTAGTATCAGCCTAAGTAGTCAATAATGCCCCGTCCCATAAGGGGTAGAGTGGTTGCACATGTTTGGTTGGGACGGTAGTCACACATAAATATAATCCATCATTTCACCCACACACAAGATCTTTCTTGGCACACCACTTCTTCCTCAAGTGATGACCTAACTCAACATCACCCTCGGGCATTAGGGGCACCCGATGGGGTTTTCGAAAAGAATGCAACCACGAAGGATTCATGGCACACATGCATCACTAAGCATCACTACTAATTATTTGCATTGCATCTAAGAATATAGCAAGATCATGAGTAAGGCATGCATCATGTGTGGCTTTGAATAAGTCACCACCGTCACTCTTATCATCATGCATTTGGAAATAAAAGGGTTTCGAGGAACACAAGGGTATCATGGTCAAAGGGCTGCTTGCCTGGATTGGCTTGGTCTTCAAGGTCTTCAAATCCTTCCCCTCCTTCTTCTTCAGCAACCTCGTCAAATACGGTATCTAATCGTCGCAATAAATAACGGGAAAATAAGACCACAATAAAAACAGAAAAACCAAAGTGCTCAGAAAAATGTCAACTTATTTTTATCAAATACTAGAGGGAAAACTAAGATGGCAAAAATTCTTAGTTTGAGTTTTGGAGTGACAGAATGGGGTACATGAATTTTTGAACAGAGGTTTTAGTGTTCAAATATGAATTTAAATTAGAACAGAACAGAAAAGGTCCATGGATATGGGTGAAAGTGACATCATAAAATAGGTTGGATTTTTACAAGTTTTTAGGAAATGGAATTAACTCATTTGGATAAATATTTAATAATGTGGAATTATTTGAAAATCCCACAGAAAAGAAAAAGAAAAAGGGTCCTGTGCAACTGGGCCAGAACGGCCACAGTGCAGCAGGCCCAGGGCGAATCAGCCCACCGCACGGGCGCCAGCGCGCGTGCCAGGTTTTCAAACCTGACGGGCGGGGCCCGGCGTCAGTGAGAGGACAGAGGGGCGAGGGCGAGGGGAGGCTGACAGGCGGGCCCCGCCTGTCATCCCTAACCCTCCGGCAGAGGGCCGGCGAGCTCAGCGGCGACGACTCGGGGCACGGCAGGGCGAGCTGAGGACAGGGATGGATTCAGCGACGTGTCGCCGATCTGAGGACAGGGATGGATTCAGCGACGTGTCGCTGAGGACAGGGACAGGGATGGAGTGGGTCGCCGGAGTGGCCTGGTTCGCCGGCGGCGAGGTCACGCGGCGGAGGAGCTTCGGGTGGTGGTGGTTCCGGCTGTTTCCGGCAGCTGCAGAGAGGGAAAAGAGGGGGAAACGAATCAGTGGGACTTTGTGATGCTAGATCGAGCGAGAGGAGCGGCTGGGACGACCTGTACCGAGCGGACGTCGGCGAGCCGCCGCGGCGGAGCTCGAGCTCGATCTCGAGCTCGGGCCTGTCTGGAGTGGAGCGTGTGGCGCAGGGGGGCATTAGGTGGGTGATAGAGCGATTGGTGAGGAGAGGAGGAGCTCGGGGGTCCTTTTATAGGCGAACAGCGACGTGCCATGGACCTGTGCGCCGGCGAGCTTCTGCTCGTTGCCACAGGGCTCGGGAGGAGCTGGGGTGGTGTCTCCGGAGTTGCTGGATGCAGTCCAGGGCCAGGGAGAGGAAGAGAGGGAGCGGGGGGAAGCTTCCAGAGCCGCGCGTGTGTGAGGCCGGGGACTGGAGCTCGCGGGCGGCCGGCGCGCGTGCGAGGGCATCCACAAGAGGGAGAAGGAGGAGGGGGACAGCACCGGGGGGTGTTGCGGACGCCGAGGCGCAACGAATGGCGCGAGGGGGAAGCACGAGGTGGTCGGGGGCGGATGATTGGAGGAGGCTACAGTGCGGGCGTGCACTGTAGCGCGCTCTGGAGCATGCCTATTGCATGCCAGGGCATGCCGTTGGCTTGCTGGGTGCGTCCACCTTGTCTGGGGGGTCAGGCATGGAGTAAATAAGTGGGTTGTGGCCTTGGATGCCTTGGTTATCCAATGGAAGAGGAGGGAGGTTGAGGGAAGGTGAAAAGTGGGCTGTCCAGCAAGGTAAAATGGGGTTTTCACCCCTCAATTATTGAGCTCTGGCCATGGGGAAGTTACTGGAGGTGCAAGGGGACCTGGGGAAGCTGTGGTAGAAAGTTAGGCTCAAGGAGAACAGGAGAAGAGTTGAAAATGGTAACTTTGGGAAATCACCAGAAGGTGTTTGATGTGGTTTAAAGCATGACCTCCACTAGCCATGACACTTAACAGGATTACATGGCATATGGAAATAGGGTGTTTCACCAAGTTTGGGCTTATTTGAAGAAACTTGCCAATGTAACTTTGGTGAACCCTAGAAATCAACAGAAATGGTTTCACCATGTTTGAGTCAAGCTAATCATCTCCCCTTGATGCACCACTAGGTGTAGTGTCATTATTTGGGGTTGTGATCATGCCCACAAAGTTTGAAGCCCCAAGTAAAAAGTTGGTAGTGTAAAGTTGTTCAAATTTGAATTTGAACAGAATTGGTTTTGGGGTACTCTGATCAAGTTACCCTTTTCCAAATCTTGTGCCATTTGGTCTAGATGCCTTATTAGACCATTCTAGCATGTGTACCAAGTTTGAGAGCATTTGGACAAGTTTGGCAATGTAAAGTTGCTCAAACTTCAGATATGGACAGAATGGTTTTGAGGGGTTTTGATGATGTTTTCTTGCTTCCCAAGGCATGGGGCTTGGCAAGATCATCAAGTATGTCATATATGACATGATAGAATTTCCCTGGAGTTTTTAGAGAATATTTCCTTTGTAAATATTTCAAAAGCTTGAAATATCCAGAAAGGGTTTCTGAGGGATTTGACCAATATTTTGAACATGACCAAGTGTTGAAACTCTTATATATGGAAAATATATGTCCTATGAGTCTCCCTGAATTTTGGCAAATATTTTTGAAATAATTAAATAATTTTTCCCTATCAAAGACCATTTCTGGCCTTAAGAAAAAACTTTTAAATAAAATAGGAAAATAACTTTTAAAATTATAATTTTGTGGTTTATGGGAGTCCTATATCTACTAGGTTTCAAATATATTTTTTGCAATAATTTTCTCACCCCAAATCAAGCACTTGTAGTGCAAACCTCAATTCAGGGGGTTTTTGGAAAACTAATTTTTGAAAATGCTTTTTGGCCAAATTAATTTTATAAGAAAATACTATACTGCTATAAACACTTGGTATGATCGTTGGGCAGAAATTTTGGGTAAGGAGATGAAATCTACAAGAGGGTGCAGTTGACTTTTAAGAGCACTAGAAAAACACAGGGAGAAAAACTTAATTCCAAATAAAAGCCAAATGATGCCAAAAAAATTTGCTGGTCCAAATTTTCATGCTTTATTGATGCAAAAGACATGTTACAAAATGCAGGGTGTGACAAGGTATCAGCCGTCTTTTTTTCTTCATAAGAGTATCACATGGGGGCTTCCGTGGTCAAGGGAGTTTCCTATGGCCTCTTAAATTGGCGGCCACATCAAGACCATCATAAGAGCACAACTTTGGTTGCTTCGGCAATTTCCACATGATGATGAGGGGCAAAAGAGAGTTTGATGCCTAGCACAACTCAAACATAGGCCCCGATGAGCAATGCTCAAACGCTACCCGGGGGCTCCTAATGCAAGTCATCAGCGAGTTGAAAACTCTTGTAGTGAACACGGCTTGGAAGCTTGGTGTATACACCTAAAACCCCGGATTAACCTGCCTGCATCAAGTAAGTCACGCCGCCCAGGTAAACCTCGTACGACCCATCGAACGTACACACAAGTCAATCCTTATGGACCCTAAACTTGGTAACGTTAAATTAACAATCATCAAGTGATTACACAAGTCAAATCTTTACGAGATTTTGAACATTGGTAGCATTTGACATTGATGATTTGGTTAAGGATTGCGGACGATCTTAACAGGCTTTGCAAAAACGGTTGATGATAGTAGCCTGACAGCTCATAAAAAGCCTCGAATTTGGAGCCTGGCGGTTCGTAAAAAGCCTCGACTACATGGTCCTATTTGCACAAAAAACTTTATTTTTCATTTTTTTATGTTTTCTCAAATCTTTACTTTCAATGTCATTGGTTTTTCAACCAAATCCATTGATTCAAGAGCAGATGACTACAAAGTTGCCCCTACATCTGTATTTACAGAGTTATAGTCTGGGTTATAAACACCAGTACTAATTTACAGTTAAACCGGAGCTCATTGTAACCCGGTTCGGCCTTCATGACGAGCCGACAAATAATCAAGGGAATCATCAGCACTTATACCTTGAATGGTTTCTGCCGGATTAAGGTTTATTAAGATACACTTAATCGCAGGTATGGTACATGCTTATATTTTATACACAGTTCAAGTTATTAACTTAGATCATGTGTTTGGGCAATATGACCCGTCCGGCGGTAAACCGCCAGGACACTTTGAACTTTGTTTTGTGCAGAAAAAGGTAGCATAAATCGGCAAAAGCATTGAAAGCAGGATGTATTTCAGAAGCTGCCAAATCAAAACAATATCACAAAAGATAGTGTGGGACAAAGACAGTATCTCAACTACCCTATTACAAGGCACTGAAAGGCCCAAAAGAATATCAGTTTTTCTTATAAGTACTCAACGCATAAAGATAAACCGGAGCTGGTTTATGTTTCTGCTTCAGCTCACCGTGAAGACTGAGGGTCAGCTTGTTCCGGGTCTTCGGCGGTTTCTTCCAGCTGTTGGAAATCAGGGGTGCTCCAGTCAATCTTGCCAAGGGCTCGGAAATAAACTTCGTCATTTATAAGTTCTGACGGATCAATGTCAAGAGCGAAGGTGTGCTTACGGATGGGTGGAATAAGATTTTCAATGTCATAGGACGGACGCTCCACCCGTACGTTCTCCAAATCATAACCTGGATGATATCTTGATAAATCCGCTTCATCAGCAAGTTTACTGGCAAGAGGCCGCATATCCTTGGTCAAAGCACGCAGATCATCACTGGAGAAGGCTGATCCTTCTTCCTTCATGCTTGGATAACCGTTCATTGCCTCAGCCGGATGAAAGTCAGAAACCCATGCCTTGGCTTGGGTTAAAGCCATCAGAGAGCCGGCTCTTGCGGATGACTTCTTCACTTCGACAATGCGGGCAGGCAGAATCGACAGCTTTTCTAAAGTACCTTGGATGGTGGTAGGAGCCGGTTTATTGTGCGAGATTGCACTGATGTCCCTTTGAGCACCGGAATAAAGCTGCTCCACCAAGGTGTACGCAGCTTTCAGTTTCTTTCGCACATCATCTCCAAGATGAGTGATGCGCCTCCCTGTGTTGCAATTATAAGTTAGACCGGAACAGTACATGGCTGCAAGGATAAGCTTATGTCAAAGAACTTACCGAAGATGGCAGAGGTCATGTCATTTATTTATTGCCTCAACCCGGACAGCTCTTCTGTCACCGGGTTAAGAGCAGCCTCAGCATCACTAGCTCTTTTCTCCAAAGCAACCTTTTCCACCTCCCAAGTGGACCGCTCTGCTTCAAAATCCTTCTTTAGCTTCTCCATATTAGCTAAAGCAAGGGTAAGGTCCTCCTTGGCTTTAACCGAAGCAGTCTCTTGTAAGGTTAGGCTATCCCGGAGTTCAGTTATTTCAGAAGCCCTCTGGTTCAAGTCAGTCTGCCAAGGATAATGTATATCAGATATTCATAAAGCAATTGAATCAAAGTCCCAAGCACATAACAAATTATGCACTTGACACTTGGGGGCTAATGTACATTTGTAGTGAAAGCAGGCAATTTTTTCCCAGACAAGTCCCAAGCACATAACAAGTTATATACTTGGCACTTGTGGGCTAATGTGACATCATTCTAAACATAGGAAAAGCTCGGTTCACCCACAATGGAATAAACCGGCCCTTGGGGGCTACACGTGCAAATCAAAGTTATTCTAGGTTATATACTGAAGTCCCGGTTCACCCTTAAAGGCTAAACCGGCACTTAGGGGCTACGATGGACTATCGGTACAGATACAAGGCACAAGCAGAAATAAAAGACAAAGGAAAAGGAAGTTACCTCATAGCGTTCCTTCATTAAGTTCACCGGATCGGCTTCATAGTCACGGCTGGTGTATAGCCGGTTTAGGTACCTGGAATGAAGTTCCTGAGCACTAAGCTGCGCATAGCTAGACAGATCGGTGTTCCATTTGCCCTTATCTTTTTGAAGAAACTCCTCCTTGGCAGTGTGCTTGGCCAAAGCGACAGGCTCTCCTGGGGTGGTAAAATCGGTCCCAGTAATCTCAACGTCGTCAGTTGAAGCAGCAGTTGGCCTGGAAGGATCAGCAGCAGCGGGATTAGCATGAATAGGACTAGCAGGGGCCGGACTAGCCCGAGCAGGGCTAGTCCGGACAGGGCTGGCCGGTTCAGTGGTATACTCCATGGGGTCATCCCTCGGAGCAGCAAGGTCTTCTCGATCCATAGGAGGAGGATCATCATGTGGAATTTCCACGTTTTCTTCCAATGGGTTGGCAAGTTCAGGATCGTCCGCCGGTCCAGAAGTGGTATTATCGACTGCCGGTTTACTCAATTTTGCCTTTTTTCTAGGCTTGGGCATAATGAGGAAAGATTAAAGGGACAATGAAAATCAAAAGTTAAAGATGGAAAGATAATCCGGATAGAGTGAAAGATAGCTTACCTGTGAACAGTCTTGAGCACCGGGACTTGTGTGGCGGTTGATTCACCAGAAGAAGAGAGAGGAGTTTCCTGATAATTCGAGTCAGACGGATTAAGGCATTGACGAATAAGACATGCTTTGGGGAAAAAGGCAGTTGGAGTAAGTAAAACCTCAAAACGACGCCTTCGAACCGGAGTGTGCATTAGTCCGGTGAATTCAACCACATGGCCACTGTGGCGAGTGGTGCGGCGAGCTTCATGTTGCTGTTTCTTCAAACAAAAGTTTGGGTCCAGTTGAGCATAAGGATGAGAAAACTGAAATTTCCGGACTACCCGACCATTTTTTGGTGGCGGTGGTTCTAAGTCGGAGGAAAGAGAGATTACCTCAACGTTATCCGCTTTACTGCCTTCAGCGAGACCCTGGGAACAGTCATTATTAATAATAATACAGGAAGAAGGAAAGGCTAAGGGATCATAAGCGCTGCGGGGTACCTCAGAGGCCGGATCATCTTCCTCTGCATTAGATCCTGATGCAGCAGCAGGCTTCTCGTGCTTCTTCACAGCCAGGGTATTTTTGCGAGATGGCTTCGCCAGTTTGTCCTGGGTTTTCCTCTTCCAGAAAAGGTCATTAGCCTGTTTAAAGGGAATAAACGCATGTTAAGCCAAGCAATATGGATAGGTTAAAACAAAGTAAAGGGACAAAAGAATCTCTTACCGATGACGGTTTATTAGTCACGCAGAAGGGTGCCAATCCGGTTGGACTGCACTCTTCTAGAGGTATATTCAGCAAGTTCTTGACAGATTCATTAACATGAGTTTCTGATAACACCAGATCTGTGTGGCGCAAGGGGTCCTTGGGGTTCCCAGTATACTCACACATTAAACCAGAATGTCGGCTTAACACGAGAATGCTCCAAGAGAGCCAGCAGTGGACGAAATCAACTCCTGTCAGTCCGTTGGCTACGAAGGCCCTGAGCTTTGAAAGCTGAGGGGCATATTGAGCTCGCTCCTGGGCACTTAAGCGCTGAGGAAAAGGATGGCTCTCTAGAAGACGGTGGGGGCGATAACCCGGCATTGGATTTTCCCCTTCTGGTGAAGTGTCAACACAGTAGAACCAAGTTTGATTCCATTCCTTGGGATGGCTGTGAAAGTAGCGTGAGGAAAGCTAACATCTTTTCTCTTCTGAATACTCATTCCGCCAAGTTCAGTATTTGGTCCGTCATAAAACTCAGTCCGACGGTTTAAATGGAAGAAGTCCCAGAATAGCTCCACTCTTGGCTCTTCTTGTAGATATGCTTCAGAGAAGACTTGGAAGTTTCAAATATTTGATACAGAGTTGGGACCAATATCTTGGGGATGGAGCTGAAAATCTTCCAACACGTCGCGGAAAACTTTGACCCTGGAGGGTTAAAACCCCGGGCCAGGTGATCAAAAAAGACAATAATTTCTCCCTCCTTAGGCTTAGGAGGACACTCCTTTCTGGGGCTCTCCAGTGAAGGATATCCTTTGGGCCTAAAGCGCCAATGGAGGCCATCTTTTCTAAGTCATCCTCAGTGATCCGGGAAGGGACCCAGTTGTAGGAAACAAACTGTTTGGCCGCGGTAGTCATCTTTTCAAAAGGGAAAGCTGAAAATACAATAAAGATCCGGTTTATGATATACACAGATTTAAACCGGTATATTCTATGAAGGTACTGATCTAACTAGCGGTTTAAGCAGGGGCCTAATGCACTAGTAGATAAAGGGGGATCAGACCCGGTTCATTTGGGCCTTTAGCCCCGGTTCTGGAACCGGTGCAACAGGGTCGGTACTAATGCTCTGACCCTTTAGTCCCGGTTCAATCCAGAACCGGGGCAAAAGGGTGTCCACGTGGCCTGTGCACGGAGTCCAGGCAGGAGGGGCTTTAGTCCCGGTTGGTGGTACCAACCGGGACCAAAAGGCTCCCACGCGTCAGCATTTCTGTGGCTGTGGTTTTTGTTTTTTTTTTTGAAAGGGGAGGGGGGGTTTAGGTTTTGGGGGTTAATTTAGGTGCTTGATATATTGTGTTAGCTAGCTAATTAATAGAGAGAAGTGTTCTCTCTTATGTCCGTGCTTTTGGTCGACGCTACATACTACACATACGTATATATATGAACTAGAGTAGTCACGCTAGCTAGCTAGCTAGCTGCTAGCTACTAAGCAAACGAAGGAACAGAAGATCTCGTATATATAATCAACATATATATATATATGCATACAGAGAGAAGTAATAATATCGACCACCTCTCTTTCTCCGAGAGATTGGTCGAACAACAAGTTCTCGTATATCTATCCGACACTACCGGGCACATATATATATACAATAATTATCTCTTACAAAAATAATCTCCTAACACATGGATGCAGGGTCCACATAGTATTCTCCGTCTTCAGCGATCACGTGTTCAAGGAAGAATGCCGCCAATTCCTCTTGAATTGCTCGCAGACGATCTGGTGTTAGGAGTTCATCCCGCATCCGAAACATCTAATTTGAAGTAGGGGGTCAATACATGAAATGATGCTATAAATTTGTGAATATTATTGATTGCTTACGCACTTTAAATTGTTCATCAGTGTAGCCCCGCTCACAGGTCGTGTGGCGGATGGACTCGCAAATGTAGTATCCACAATAATCATTCCCGGGTTCCTGCCACAACCACTTTACAAGAAATAGAGCTCAATCAAACTGATAAGCAAGAATGCCAAATTGGTATTGATGAAACTAGCTAGCGCTTGAATCAAGATATAGGAGATGCGCGCGCGGAACATGCTACTATATTGTACTTACTTTCGGGTATCTAAATTGTAGCTTCTTCGGCAGTCCCGGAGCTTTTTTGATGAATGTTGTCCAAGCCCTGCCAGACAAAGGAAACAATTAGTTGATATCAGAAATGAAGTTGCTGATATATATGCATGGTGGATAATATTGATCGATTTAACTTACCTGGCTAGTATTTGAGTCATGTCCGCATACTCCTCGGGATCTTTACGTTTAGAGTCGAAGACAGTTACTATTCCCTTCTCAAGCTTAATCTCTAAGAGAATATAGTGGAAGCTGCGCACGAATGCATGAGATCATTACATCACTATAAACTTGACTGATATATATAAGGGAAACCAAATATGCAGAAGACATTAACACTCACTTGAAGTTGTAAGGAAAGAGTATTATATCTTTGTTTTCATTTACCACCAACGATCGTAGCAAGTTGGTCTCGGTATCGCCGGGACGCAATTTAACCTCGGTTGCATCTATGAGGTATGTGTTAATAAACCCAATATCACCTACTTGTCTTTTCTTCAATTCGACGATCTTCAATCTGCATAATATAGTGAGGATAATTATAAATACATGCAATGAAGATCAGCTATATAGAGAGACTTAATGACAGAAGTAGTACTACTTACAGACAGTAGCAGGTGATCGTTGTTTTATCGAGGGCCAATTGATTGAAAAATTGATAGAACTCATCAAATGGAACAGGCAACAGGTCAATTCCAACGAGGTCATGCTCCGGTTTAACTGTCAAATACAAGTTATTCCTCCCCCCAGACTCTCTGCAGATTTTCAAGTACCAATCATGCAATCTTCGCATATTCGTTGATAGAGATCTTTCATTTTTGACGAGAGGCTTCCCGTACTCGTATCTTTGCATCTGCACTTCCATGAAATCATAGTGGACATCGTCGGACGCGTAATCTGCAAGATTGGTATAACCGGGCACCATCCTCGGATCATTAGCGACCATGTCGCTAGACACCTTGAGCGGGGGGCACGATTGGTTCGCTTGTTCGCCGAGCTGGGCAATTTGTTTCCCAGCTCGCCCTTCTGCTAACCTCTGATCACTTTTTGTACTTCCGGACCGCTTGGCATCTTGAAATGTCTTTTGAATAATGCGGTCATAGTTGCCCTTCGGCTTACTTTTCGCTGGTTGCTTCAGGGCAGCAAGAGTGCGCTTTGCTTTCACCGCATCTATCTTCTCCTCTGGAGGTGGATGTCTCTGTGCTTTCAACCCTTCAAAAAAGTCCTTCACTTCGCCTTCAGCGATCTTCGTGTTTTCCTCGTCGGACCTCTCGTACGGCAACTTCTCTAGAGGCGTGAGAGAAGGACCGAATCTGCATCGCCTACCGCCTCTGGCTGTACTGGTAGACGTCACCGGACCAGACGAAGCGGCTGTCTTTTTTACTTGCTTAGGCGCCGGAGCAGGAGCAGCCGGAGCGGCGGCAGGTCTCTTCCGCCCTTGCTGATTAGGCGAAGGAGGAGCTGGCTGTCTGCTCGGGCGCGCCGGCGGCGAAGGAGGCGGAGTGCCGCCACGCGCCGGCGGCGAAGGAGGCGGTGTGCCGCCACGCGCCGGAGAAGGAGCCGGAGTGCCCTGATGGTCACTCGCCGGAGGAGGAGGCGGTGGAGGAGGCGGAGTGCCCTGACTCGTCGGAGGAGGAGGAGGAGGCGGAGGCGTCCAGTTCAGAATGTTGATTAGGTCCTTCCGCCATAGGCATGGAGTCTTCAGTGAAGAACCCAGCCGAGTCTCCCCTTCACCGGTAGGGTGGTCAAGCTGGAGCTCCTCAAATCCCTCCGTTATTTCGTCGACCATCACCCTAGCATATCCTTCTGGAATCGGCCGGCCGTGAAAAGTGTCGTCTGGTCCAGAAGGATAAACAGAGCCAGCAGCCGCCTTGACCTTCAGATTCATCCACTGTGCCATAAGGTGGCAATTTTGTGCCTCCGTGATAGCATCCACAGGATTCCTGGCAGTAGCCGTCAAGGCAAGCTCTGGCTGAAGCAGCTCGGTGGAAGCCACGCTGCTTCTCCGCTGAGATGGCGGGGTAGCTTCGGGGGAAGCTTCGGCAATTCTTTCCCGATCTGCTTCCCGTTCCTCTATCGCTTGTACTCTGGCCCGCAGTGCCTGGATTTCGGTCATCTCCATTTTCTTCCTCCTGTCGTGGCATTTGTAGCCTCCTGCGTCCGGAAACCCAGCACGCCACGGAAGGGAGCCTGGCGTGCCTCGTGTCCGTCCAGGGTGCTCAGGATTCCCGAGGGCCATTGTCAGCTCGTCGTTCTCTCTGTCGGGGATGAACGTCCCTGCATGCGCTGCTTTGATATACTGCCGCATCTTCCTGAGTGGTGTTTCCAATTGCTTGTCCGTCCAAATGCACCACCCTGTTACAGGGTCCAAGGATCCGCCAGCCCCGAAGAACCAAGTCCGGCAACGTTCTGGCCAGTGCATTGTCTCTGGTTCGATCCCTTTCTGAAGCAGATCATTCTCAGCCCTGGCCCACTTAGGCCGGGCTACGAGGTAGCCGCCCGACCCCGTGCGATGGTGATGCATCTTCTTTGCAGCATTTATCCGGTTTGTCTCCGACATCTTCTGACTCTTTTCCGACTTCTTATGGGCCACAAATGCGGGCCAGTCATCTTTGATCTTCTCATATTTGCCCACGAATTCTGGAGTCGTTTCATCTTTGACAAACTTATTCAGTTTTTTCTTCCATGCCCTGAATTGGTCTGCCATCTTCGAAAGTGCATAAGACTTGATTAAGTCCTCTTTAACTGGCTTCGCCGGATCAACCTCTCGCGGTAGGACGAAGTTTGACTTCAGCTCAGTCCAAAGATCTTCTTTCTGCATATCAGTGACATAAGTCACCTGAGCGTCGTTTGCAGCCGGCTTTAACCATTGATGGATGCTGATCGGGATCTTGTCCCTAACCAGAACCCCGCACTGATTAACAAATGCGTTCTTTGTGCGGATGGGTGCAATCGGCTCGCCGGAGCGCGAGATTTCTGAGATCTCAAACTTTTCATCCGGCCTCAACTTTTTCTTCGCTCCTCGTCTCTTTACCGAAGATTTGCTCGATCCGGAGGTCTAGAAAAGGAACAAAGACGAGAGTTAATGAATGAATCAATTAACTAGTCAGCACATGCTTAACTAACATATATACCTCCTGGCCGGACTCGGTTCGGTCACCGGAGCCAGCATCACGGTCTCCTTCTTGCACCGGCATTGGGTCACCGGAGCCGTCCTCACGGTCTACTTCTTCCATGTGCATTGGGTCACCGAATTCATCAATATCATAGCCTAGATCTTCCAGCTGCAGCTCTTGTTCGACCTGCTCATCGGTGTCGTTGAGATACGACAAGACGGCATTTTGTCCGTGTGCGATTATGTCCATCAACATCGCTTCTTGTGCTAGGTCTCGGGTGTTGTCGTCCATTGTTTCTACAAATATTTACAACATGCCAATTATTATTCAAACATGACAGATGGATATATTAATGGGAAACGTAGAACTAGCTTCAACCCTCGACTGCTCGGCGATCCACAAACCCTAGACCCCCTCATGTCACATTTTGTCTAGCTAGTGTCAAATGATTCAACAAAACCAATACTTCATCATTAGGCGAAAGTAACAGTAGCATGATGGTACGAAGCTCTCCAAAGTTGTTTTGGAACGAAGTCCCAGATAAGATAATCCGTAACAAAAGACGGATTATCCTATCAGGAACTCCGTTCCAGAACATCTTTGCATAACTTCGTACCAACATGCCCCGGTTACTTCTGGCAAATGATGAAGTCATGGAATTCTTCAATACTTTGACACTAGCTAAGCAACCTCTCTCGACCCCTCGACCCCCGACTTCTCGGCGATCCACAACCCTAGTCCCCCTCATGTCACCTTTTGTCTAGTGTCAAATGATTCAACAAAACCAATACTTCATCATTACACTAGTAGAAAACAGGGCATTGGTCCAGCCCATTAGCCCCGGTTCAATCTAGAACCGGGACCAATGGGGGTACTGGACCCGGTTCGTTAGCCCAGGGGGCCGGCCGGGCCACGTGGGCCATTGGTCCCGGTTCGTCTGGACCTATTGGTCCCGGTTGGAGCTAAAAACCGGGACCAATGGCTCTTGCTCCTGGCCCACCACTATTAGTCCCGGTTTGTTTTATGAACCGGGACCAAAGGCTCCCCTTTAGCCCCGGTTTGTAGCACCAACCGGGACCAGTGAGTTGCCTATATAAACCCCCTCACTCAAGAGCAGAGCTCACTGCTCTGTTTTTTTTCTGGCCGAGGGGGAGAGGGGTTAGTGGTGCTCTAGCTCACCTCCTATGCACACAACATGTTCGGTGGAATGCCCGAGCCACACTAGTTAAGCTTTTCTCCTCTCGAAGCTCTATTTTCTTCGAGATTTGTCTAGGTTTAGCGATCCGTCACGTCCCGTCCCCGTCTTCGCCGCCGTCGATCGCCCCCGCCGATCTCGTCACGGGCATCACCGTGGTGAGCCTCTTGTTATGTCCATGCTTTTCTTACTTTTATTATTGCTTTAGATAGATATTTGTCTAATTTTCTTACGTTTATTATTGCTTGTTATTATATAGTGCGATGGTTTTGATATCCGCCCACGTGGGCCCTCGTCCGGTCTACGATTCGGATGTGGTATATTATCTTTAATTTATAACTATTTGTTTTAGTGCTTATGATAGTTATGCCGACCAACCTGACATGCATAGATGTTTTATTATGTCTAGGAGGTAGTTGAACCGGAAATTCCAACCGACCCTCTTGTGGAGAGGTTAAATTTAGTTGAAGAGGAAAACATTTCGTTAAAGAAAAAATTGGAAAAAATGGAGGAGGAGAAGATGGAATTGGAGTTGCATGTTGCGGAAGTTATCGATGATCACAAGATCAAGATGGACCCTATTGTCGAGAGGTTAAATTTAGTTGAAGAAGAAAACAAATTCTTGAAGGAAAAAATAAAAAAAATTGTGGACGAGAAGATGATATTGGAGTTGCATGTTGCAGATGTCGTCGATGATCACAAGATCAAGATGGATGCAATGCGGTTGAAGATTAAAAAGATTAGAAAATATGCCATTCATACCGAGGCTTGGTATCATTATGTCGTTGGATCAATTGTTACCTTGGTTGCGATTATGATAGCATTTGTTTTCGCGTTGAAATGTTTTACATAGTTTCGATGTGTATGGAGAGCTATATGTTGTTAGATGAGAACTATATATGTATGTACTTTGGTTTTTATGTGATGATGAACTTTTATCCATTTGGTCACTTAATTATCTATTTATGATGTTCTGTAATGGTTTTTGACACACTTAATTATATATAAATGCACGCAGATGAACCGGCAATGGATGTACGGTGATAGACACACCTCTGAGTACATTAAGGGCGTGCGTGAGTTTCTAAATGCGGCTGAGGCAAACAAGCAGAATGGTTTTATGTGTTGTCCATGCACTAAATGTGTGAATACGATGTCTTACTCTAACCGGAAAATCCTTCACTCCCACCTGCTTTACAAGGGTTTCATGCCACACTATAATGTTTGGACGAGGCACGGAGAAATAGGGGTTATGATGGAAGACGGCGAAGAAGAAGAGTACGATGACAACTATGTGCCCCCTGAATACTGTGATGCTGCAATGGGGGGAGCTGGTGAAGATCAAGAGGAACCAGACGATGTGCCCAATGATGCTGCAACGGGTGAAGCTGCTGAAGATCAAGAGGAACCAAATGATGATCTTCGTCGGGTCATTGTCGATGCAAGGACACAATGCGAAAGTCAAAAGGAGAAGCTGAAGTTCGATCGCATGTTAGAGGATCACAAAAAAGGGTTGTACCCCAATTGCGAAGATGGCAACACAAAGCTCGGTACCGTACTGGAATTGCTGCAGTGGAAGGCAGAGAATGCTGTGGCTGACAAAGGATTTGAGAAGCTACTGAAAATATTGAAGAAGAAGCTTCCGAAGGATAACGAATTGCCCGACAGTACATACGCAGCAAAGAAGGTCGTATGCCCTCTAGGATTGGAGGTGCAGAAGATACATGCATGCCCTAATGACTGCATCCTCTACCGCGGTGCATACAACGATCTGAACGCATGCCCGGTATGTTGTGCGTTGCGGTATAAGATCAGACGAGATGACCCTGGTGATGTTGATGGCGAGCCCGCCAGGAAGAGGGTTCCTGCGAAGGTGATGTGGTATGCTCCTATAATACCACGGTTGAAACGTTTGTTTAGAAACAGAGAGCATGCCAAGTTGATGCGATGGCACAGTGAGGACCGTAAGAAAGACGGGAAGTTGAGAGCACCCGCTGACGGGTCGCAATGGAGAAAAATCGAGAGAAAGTACTGGGAGGAGTTTGCAAAGGACGCAAGGAACGTATGGTTTGCTCTAAGCGCGGATGGCATTAATCCTTTCGGGGAGCAGAGCAGCAATCACAGCACCTGGCCCGTGACTCTATGTATGTATAACCTTCCTCCTTGGATGTGCATGAAGCGGAAGTTCATTATGATGCCAGTTCTCATCCAAGGGCCTAAGCAACCCGGCAACGACATTGATGTGTACCTAAGGCCATTAGTTGAAGAACTTTTACAGCTGTGGAATGGAAACGGTGTACGTGCGTGGGATGAGCACAAACAGGAGGAATTTGACCTAAAGGCGTTGCTGTTCGTGACCATCAACGATTGGCCCGCTCTCAGTAACCTTTCAGGACAGACAAACAAAGGATACCACGCATGCACGCACTGTTTAGATGACACTGAAAGTATATACCTGGACAAGTGCAGGAAGAATGTGTACCTGGGCCATCGTCGATTTCTTCCGACCAACCATCAATGTCGAAAGAAAGGCAAGCATTTCAAAGGCGAGGCAGATCACCGGAAGAAGCCCGCCATGCGTACCGGTGATCACGTACTTGCTATGGTCAATGATTTACACGTAATCTTCGGAAAGGGCCCCGGCGCACTAGCTGTTCCGAATGACGATGAGGGACACGCACCCATGTGGAAGAAGAAATCTATATTTTGGGACCTACCCTACTGGAAAGACCTAGAGGTCCGCTCTTCAATCGACGTGATGCACGTGACGAAGAACCTTTGCGTGAACCTGCTAGGCTTCTTGGGCGTGTATGGAAAGACAAAAGATACAGCTGAGGCACGGGAGGACCTGCAACGTTTGCACGAAAAAGACGGCATCCCTCCGAAGCAGTATGAAGGTCCTGCCAGCTATGTTCTTACGAAAGAAGAGAAAGAAATCTTCTTTGAATGCCTTCTCAGTATGAAGGTCCCGACTGGCTTCTCGTCGAATATAAAGGGAATAATAAATATGGCAGAGAAAAAGTTCCAGAACCTAAAGTCTCATGACTGCCATGTGATTATGACGCAACTGCTTCCGGTTGCATTGAGGGGGCTTCTACCGGAAAACGTCCGATTAGCCATTGTGAAACTATGTGCATTCCTCAATGCAATCTCTCAGAAGGTGATCGATCCAGAAATCGTACCAAGGCTAAGGAGTGATGTGACGCAATGTCTTGTCAGTTTCGAGCTTGTGTTCCCACCATCCTTCTTCAATATCATGACACACGTCCTAGTTCATCTAGTCGACGAGATTGTCATTCTGGGGCCCGTATTTCTACACAATATGTTCCCCTTTGAGAGGTTCATGGGAGTCCTAAAGAAATATGTCCGTAACCGCGCCAGACCAGAAGGAAGCATCTCCATGGGCCATCAAACAGAGGATGTCATCGGGTTTTGTGTTGACTTCATTCCTGGCCTTAATAAGATAGGTCTCCCTAAATCGCGGTACGAGGGCAGACTGACTGGAAAAGGCACGCTTGGAAGGGACTCAATAATATGCAGGGACGGTTATTCTTGGTCTCAAGCACACTACACAGTTCTACAGAAGTCTACATTGGTGACCCCGTATGTCGATGAACACAAGAACAGTCTGCGCTCCAAACACCCGGAGCAGTGCGACGACTGGATTACACGTGAACACATCAGGACTTTCAGCAGTTGGTTGGAAACACGTCTCAGAGGTGACAACACTGTTTGTGATGAGTTGTACTTGTTGTCCAGGGGACCATCTTCGACTGTATTGATTTACAAAGGATACGAGATAAATGGAAATACATTTTACACGATTGTCCAAGATCAAAAGAGCACCAACCAAAACAGCGGTGTCCGCTTTGATGCAACAACCGAGAGGGGAAAGGACACATATTATGGTTACATAGTGGACATATGGGAACTTGACTACGGACATGATTTTAAGGTCCCTTTGTTTAAGTGTAAATGGGTCAATCTGTCAGGAGGCGGGGTACAGGTAGACCCACAGTACGGAATGACAACAGTGGATATGAAAAATCTTGGATACAATGACGAACCGTTCGTCCTAGCCAATGATGTGGCACAGGTTATCTATGTGAAGGACATGTCTACCAGACCGAGAAAAAGAAAAGATAAGGAAGCGAATACATCATACGATGAGCCAAAGCGCCACATAGTTCTTTCAGGAAAAAGGGACATCCTGGGAGTGGAGGGCAAGACAGACATGTCTGAAGATTATGAAAAGTTTCATGAAATTCCTCCCTTCAAAGTCAAGGCTGACCCAAGCATCCTGATAAACGATGAAGATTATCCATGGTTACGGCGCAATAAGCAAATGACACAAGCGAAGAAAAAGTGAAGAGTTATTTCCGCAACTATTATTACTTTCGCCTAATGATGAAGTATTGGTTTGTTGAATCCTTTGACACTAGACAAAATGTGACATGAGGGGGTCTAGGGTTGTGGATCGCCGAGCAGTCGGGGGTCGAGGGGTCGAGAGAGGTTGCCTAGCTAGTGTCAAAGTATTGAAGAATTCCATGACTTCATCATTTGCCAGAAGTAACCGGGGCATGTTGGTACGAAGTTATGCAAAGATGTTCTGGAACGGAGTTCCTGATAGGATAATCCGTCTTTTGTTACGGATTATCTTATCTGGGACTTCGTTCCAAAACAACTTTGGAGAGCTTCGTACCATCATGCTACTGTTACTTTCGCCTAATGATGAAGTATTGGTTTTGTTGAATCATTTGACACTGGACAAAAGGTGACATGAGGGGGACTAGGGTTGTGGATCGCCAAGAAGTCGGGGGTCGAGGGGTCGAGAGAGGTTGCCTAGCTAGTGTCAAAGTATTGAAGAATTCCATGACTTCATCATTTGCCAGAAGTAACCGGGGCATTTTGGTACAAAGTTATGCAAAGTTGTTCTGGAACGAAGTCCCTGATAGGATAATCCGTCTTTTGTTACGAATTATCTTATCCGGGGACTCCGTTCCAAAACAACTTTGGAGAGCTTCGTACCATCATGCTACTGTTACTTTCGCCTAATGATGAAGTATTGGTTTTGTTGAATCCTTTGACACTCGACAAAATGTGACATGAGGGGGTCTATGTAGGGGAACGCAGCAGAAAATAAAAATTTCCGACCTACGCACCAGCCCAGGACCACTATGAAGAATGCATACAAGGTTTGATCTGTTTCGTTACCGACTCGTAGCGCAGCGGAAGTAGAGTCGATGACGATCGTCGGTGCAGACCCCCGCAGCTAGGATTTACAACCTCCCAACCGCGAGGATGTATATCCTCATCTTCTCCTCGGACAGCCCTCCGAGAGACGGTCGAACAGTCCCCCGGACGGTGTCGCGGACAGCCCTCCGGGAGGACCTTCGAAACTCGAACGGTCACCCGGACAGCCCTTCGGGAGGACTCACAGAACTCGGACCGTCACTTGGACAGCCCTTCGGGAGGCACTCACGAACAGCCCCTCAGGGCACTAAGATCGAAACTACGACCTCTCTACAGAGTTGCACACATACGGTGTCATCTATCCGGCAGGGCTTCGCCGTCCAGAACTAGTTCCTGCCGGAACCCAGACAGCCTTTCGGCTCTACGAAACTCTTTTCGTGGGAGGGAGAGAAGAAGCCAGATCATTGCATGGCATGTGTATGAGAGAGCAAGGAGTGTGTGTGGAGGGCTGCCCCTCCATCTCTATTTATAGGCCAAGGCAAGGGGTGGGGTGGTGGAGGAAATACCAAACTACCCATGCTACATGTCCAACATGGAAGGGTAAAAAGGTAACACAAGGGGGGCACCAAGGGGACACTCCCATGGCAGCCCAACACCTTGTCCCCCCATGGGGGGGGGGCCCCCAACAAGCCACCAACATGTCTCCATGAAACATGCATGCTCCCTAGACAAAAAGCCACCAAACATGCAACCCCCGATTCGTGGGATCTTGTCCCCTCGCGCTGAGACAAGATGTTTTCCGCGAAACTTTTTTCTGAAAAATTCCAGAAGGTCCCAGAACATTTCCGGTACCCTCTAAAATTATTCTGGGCATGATCCGAAACATTTTCGGTGCTGTGGTTTTTATCAGCGGAAAGCATTAACAGCGGTTACGGCAGTTTCGGAACATTTCCGGTTTTTCTCTCTGAAAATTCCCAGAAGTTCCCAGACCAATTCTGGCACCCTCTGATAATTTCCATGCGGTGCCGAAACCCTTTTTGACCTAATAATATATTCCGAAACATCTTTTCGGTTTTACCGAAACTCTTTCGGTGTTCTCTCTCCGGAACTCTTCCGTTGTCTCCGAAACTTTTTCGGTGATTTTCTCTCAGACTCCCTGTCTAGTATTCAGCAGATAGATGACCCTTAAGCGTGTGACCCTATAGGTTCAGTGAAGTATAGACATGACCCGGAAACACTTCCGATCAATGATCAACATCGAAGCCGTGGACACCCATATTGACCCCCTATACCCACATGAATAAATATTCGAGTGAACCTCCAGTTGCTGTGTGCTATTCCTTTTGCTTCGCGATATGTCACAAACACCCGAGGTGAGATTTATTGCATCCCCGTGGGCAAACACTTTGTCCACTATGCAAGTTACCTCGTTACCGGTTTTGTTCTCTTTTCTCGTTTTCGTGTTCCGGCATCCCAGTGATCAAATCACCCTGTGTCTGGCCAGACGATGATGGATACCGTTACACCGAGAGGGCCCGAGTATATCTCTCCATCGTCGGAGGAGCAAATCCCAATCTTGAGCTATCTCGTTACTTGCCATACTTTCCCATGAACCCGTAAGCCGCCGTAATAGCCATCCAGTTACGGATGACGTTTAACAAACCCCAAAGTTCATGAATCAAGCATGAAGGAACTCGATACTCTCATGGTCTAAGGAATTATGCAAACATTAACTTCCTGTGTTATTAACCATAAACTTGTGACGAATGTATCTCATAGCATAACATCAATCGGGTCGATTCAACACAAATGTTCTGCTAACATTGTGCCCTCAAAATTGCTGGCATAGACATGCCCATGATCAGGAAAACAGAACCATCATGCAACACTTGAGCTAGTCTTAGAGGCCAGACCAGGAATACATTTTATCGTTTATTATTCCATACGTGCATATGAGTCTTCCTCCGAGCCTCGTTTTATTTGTAGACTCGAGAACCATAGCAGTTATAGCATGGAACATAAACCTAATTATGAACAGTGAGATAAATAATAGAATTTATTATTGCCTCTAGGGCATATCTCCTACAATATGTGTCCTTTCCCCTCTCGGTTGTTACATCAAAGCGGACACCGCTGTTTTGGTTGGTGCTCTTTTGATCTTGGACAATCGTGTAAAATGTATTCCCATTTATCTCGTATCCTTTGTAAATCAATACAGTCGAAGATGGTCCCCTGGACAACAAGTACAACTCATCACAAACAGTGTTGTCACCTCTGAGACGTGTTTCCAACCAACTGCTGAAAGTCCTGATGTGTTCACGTGTAATCCAGTCGTCGCACTGCTCCGGGTGTTTGGAGCGCAGACTGTTCTTGTGTTCATCGACATACGGGGTCACCAATGTAGAGTTCTGTAGAACTGTGTAGTGTGCTTGAGACCAAGAATATCCGTCCCTGCATATTATTGAGTCCCTTCCAAGCGTGCCTTTTCCAGTCAGTCTCCCCTCGTACCGCGATTTAGGGAGACCTATCTTATTAAGGCCAGGAATGAAGTCAACACAAAACCCGATGACATCCTCTGTTTGATGGCCCATGGAGATGCTTCCTTCTGTCCTTGCGCGGTTACGGACATATTTCTTGAGGACTCCCATGAACCTCTCAAAGGGGAACATATTGTGTAGAAATACGGGCCCCAGAATGACAATCTCGTCGACTAGATGAACTAGGACGTGTGTCATGATATTGAAGAAGGATGGTGGGAACACAAGCTCGAAACTGACAAGACATTGCGCCACATCACTCCTTAGCCTTGGTACGATTTCTGGATCGATCACCTTCTGAGAGATTGCATTGAGGAATGCACATAGTTTCACAATGGCTAATCGGACGTTTTCCGGTAGAAGCCCCCTCAATGCAACCGGAAGCAGTTGCGTCATAATCACATGGCAGTCATGAGACTTTAGGTTCTGGAACTTTTTCTCTGCCATATTTATTATTCCCTTTATATTCGACGAGAAGCCAGTCGGGACCTTCATACTGAGAAGGCATTCAAAGAAGATTTCTTTCTCTTCTTTCGTAAGAGCATAGCTGGCAGGACCTTCATACTGCTTCGGAGGGATGCCGTCTTTTTCGTGCAACCGTTGCAGGTCCTCCCGTGCCTCAGCTGTATCTTTTGTCTTTCCATACACGCCCAAGAAGCCTAGCAGGTTCACGCAAAGGTTCTTCGTCACGTGCATCACGTCGATTGAAGAGCGGACCTCTAGGTCTTTCCAGTAGGGTAGGTCCCAAAATATAGATTTCTTCTTCCACATGGGTGCGTGTCCCTCATCGTCATTCGGAACAGCTAGTGCGCCGGGGCCCTTTCCGAAGATTACGTGTAAATCATTGACCATAGCAAGTACGTGATCACCGGTACGCATGGCTGGCTTCTTCCGGTGATCTGCCTCGCCTTTGAAATGCTTGCCTTTCTTTCGACATTGATGGTTGGTCGGAAGAAATCGACGATGGCCCAGGTACACATTCTTCCTGCACTTGTCCAGGTATATACTTTCAGTGTCATCTAAACAGTGCGTGCATGCGTGGTATCCTTTGTTTGTCTGTCCTGAAAGGTTACTGAGAGCGGGCCAATCGTTGATGGTCACGAACAGCAACGCCTTTAGGTCAAATTCCTCCTGTTTGTGCTCATCCCACGCACGTACACCGTTTCCATTCCACAGCTGTAAAAGTTCTTCAACTAATGGCCTTAGGTACACATCAATGTCGTTGCCGGGTTGCTTAGGGTCTTGGATGAGAACTGGCATCATAATGAACTTCCGCTTCATGCACATCCAAGGAGGAAGGTTATACATACATAGAGTCACGGGCCAGGTGCTGTGATTGCTGCTCTGCTCCCCGAAAGGATTAATGCCATCCGCGCTTAGAGCAAACCATACGTTCCTTGCGTCCTTTGCAAACTCCTCCCAGTACTTTCTCTCGATTTTTCTCCATTGCGACCCGTCAGCGGGTGCTCTCAACTTCCCGTCTTTCTTACGGTCCTCACTGTGCCATCGCATCAACTTGGCATGCTCTCTGTTTCTAAACAAACGTTTCAACCGTGGTATTATAGGAGCATACCACATCACCTTCGCAGGAACCCTCTTCCTGGCGGGCTCGCCATCAACATCACCAGGGTCATCTCGTCTGATCTTATACCGCAACGCACAACATACCGGGCATGCGTTCAGATCGTTGTATGCACCGCGGTAGAGGATGCAGTCATTAGGGCATGCATGTATCTTCTGCACCTCCAATCCTAGAGGGCATACGACCTTCTTTGCTGCGTATGTACTGTCGGGCAATTCGTTATCCTTCGGAAGCTTCTTCTTCAATATTTTCAGTAGCTTCTCAAATCCTTTGTCAGCCACAGCATTCTCTGCCTTCCACTGCAGCAATTCCAGTACGGTACCGAGCTTTGTGTTGCCATCTTCGCAATTGGGGTACAACCCTTTTTTGTGATCCTCTAACATGCGATCGAACTTCAGCTTCTCCTTTTGACTTTCGCATTGTGTCCTTGCATCGACAATGACCCGGTGAAGATCATCATTTGGTTCCTCTTGATCTTCAGCAGCTTCACCCGTTGCAGCATCATTGGGCACATCGTCTGGTTCCTCTTGATCTTCACCAGCTCCCCCCATTGCAGCATCACCGTATTCAGGGGGCACATAGTTGTCATCGTACTCTTCTTCTTCGCCGTCTTCCATCATAACCCCTATTTCACCGTGCCTCGTCCAAACATTATAGTGTGGCATGAAACCCTTGTAAAGCAGGTGGGAGTGAAGGATTTTTCGGTTAGAGTAAGACATCGTATTCACACATTGAGTGCATGGACAACACATAAAACCATTCTGCTTGTTTGCCTCTGCCACATTTAGAAACTCACGCACGCCCTTAATGTACTCGGAGGTGTGTCTGTCACCGTACATCCATTGGCGGTTCATCTGCGTGCATTTATATATAATTAAATGTGTCAAAAACCATTACAGAACATCATAAATAGATAATTAAGTGACCAAATGGATAAAAGTTCATCATCACATTAAAACCAAAGTACATACATATATAGTTCTCATCTAACAACATATATAGCTCTCCATACACATCGAAACTATGTAAAACATTTCAACGCGAAAACAAATGCTATCATAATCGCAACCAAGGTAACAATTGATCCAACGGCATAATGATACCAAGCCTCGGTATTAATGGCATATTTTCTAATCTTTTTAATCTTCAACCGCATTGCATCCATCTTGATCTTGTGATCATCGACGACATCCGCAACATGCAACTCCAATATCATCTTCTCGTCCACAATTTTTTTTATTTTTTCCTTCAAGAATTTGTTTTCTTCTTCAACTAAATTTAACCTCTCGACAATAGGTTCCATCTTGATCTTGTGATCATCGATAACTTCCGCAACATGCAACTCCAATTCCATCTTCTCCTCCTTCATTTTTTCCAATTTTTTCTTTAACGAAATGTTTTCCTCTTCAACTAAATTTAACCTCTCCACAAGAGGGTCGGTTGGAATTTCCGGTTCAACTACCTCCTAGACATAATAAAACATCTATGCATGTCAGGTTGGTCGGCATAACTATCATAAGCACTAAAACAAATAGTTATAAATTAAATATAATATACCACATCCGAATCGTAGACCGGACGAGGGCCCACGTGGGCGGATATCAAAACCATCGCACTATATAATAACAAGCAATAATAAACGTAAGAAAATTAGACAAATATCTATCTAAAGCAATAATAAAAGTAAGAAAAGCATGGACATAACAAGAGGCTCACCACGGTGGTGCCGGTGACGAGATCGGCGGGGGCGATCGACGGCGGCGAAGACGGGGACGGGACGTGACGGACCGCTAAACCTAGACAAATCCCGGAGAAAATAGAGCTTCGAGAGGAGAAAAGCTTAACTAGTGTGGCTCGGGCATTCCACCGAACATGTTGTGTGCATAGGAGGTGAGCTAGAGCACCACTAACCCCTCTCCCCCTCGGCCAGAAAAAAAACAGAGCAGTGAGCTCTGCTCTTGAGTGAGGGGGTTTATATAGGCAACTCACTGGTCCCGGTTAGTGCTACAAACCGGGGCTAAAGGTGAGCCTTTGGTCCCGGTTCATAAAACAAACCGGGACTAATAGTGGTGGGCCAGGAGCAAGAGCCATTGGTCCCGGTTTTTAGAGCCAACCGGGACCAATAGGTCCAGACGAACCGGGACCAATGGCCCACGTGGCCCGGCCGGCCCCCTGGGCTAACGAACCGGGTCCAGTACCCCCATTGGTCCCGGTTCTAGATTGAACCGGGGCTAATGGGCTGGACCAATGCCCTGTTTTCTACTAGTGATGGTATCTACCGAATTAACATCCGGAACAGCTATAAGTATGACATTTGCCGGGTTATGAAGTTTGAAAGGGAAAGTTAAACCGCCAAACACAGGCAGGTAAGGCGCAGATCTAAAGTGTGGGGAAACAATTTTCACACAAGCAGTAGTAAGATATGGATCTACAGCACATGGAAAATTCAAAGTTAATCAAAGTATATTCAGCGGAAACAGTGAAGGTCTTTAGTAGATTCAGTCCAGACTAATCATATTGGAAAGGACAGATTACGATGACAGAGCGGAGTTATGCTAAAGGTAGTTGACCTACGGGTCTGAAGATCTATGGCTAAACACTATCTATGGCGAAGAACTGCGAAGAACAGGGATTCATATATGAACGTGCAGGAAACCCTAGAACTAGTTCTATGGGAAGGAAATAAGTGAACGTACCTGAGGCAATGGAAGCGGAAGGGCACTGGCGAATTTCTGGATGCGTTCAGGTTGATGCAGCGGCCGGGCTCGATGGAGGCGCAGAACACGGGGGACGGCGGTGGAGCTCGAGCGTCAGAGGATAGAGGAAGAAGAAGCAAGGGGGAAAAGAGATGCCCTTTGGCCCTATTTATAAGCCAAAGGGATAAAATGGTAGGCGCGGGAATCGAGGAGCCCAAAAGGCGGATATGGATGATGCTGTCGCCTCAATCTTCGGAGCTTTAATGAGTAAAGGTAAAAAACAGGTACAAGTATTAAATGCGCGGATGGCGTCACGACGGTTTAAAGTGACCTGAGGAGATGACGTCAGGCCGGTTTACAAAAGCATACTGAAGCTGCAGAAGGGAAAATATGTACAAGACTTTGAAAATTGACATGAACAGGTTCAAATCAATCTGGGGCCTAATGTCAGGAATATTACTACCAGGTATAAACCGCCCAGGAGGGGCCGGTTTATGTTATCAAGATTATTTTATCAAAGGCCCGGCGGAGTATGAAGTAGAAGATTGTAGCCCAAGAGGTTTAGAGCCCAAGTGTTAGGGTTCATGATTTGTAAAACGTCATACTATGTAACTTGGGATGTAAGATAGAAAGAATGGAGACCGAGGCAGACACGTTTATGAGCCGAACTCGGGACTCTGTAAACCGGATCGGGCGTCACCTCTTATATAAAGGGACGACCCGGCGACGGTTCAAGGACAGACAACTACAACTCGAGACACAGGCAAAGCGGATTTGCTCCCTGGTCATCGAAACCCTAGAAATACACACCAAACTAGACGTAGGCTTTCACCTTCATCGAAGGGGCCGAACTAGTATAAAATCCATGTGTCCTTGTCCGCTTTAACCCCTTTAAGGTAACCCGTAGCGATGGCCTCACGACTAAGTCCTTTTGCTAGGAAATCTGCCGTGACAAAACCACGACAGCGAGCGGAAGTATTCTTTCCGATATCGAGTAGCAAGGAAACCGCGTGGTATAGTATCACTTGTGATTTATATTTATTTTTTCTTTCTAATGAATGCTAGCGTTTCAACTGTTACGACGAAGGAGTGCCAAACACACGGCATGTGTTGGATGTCGCACACGTCAGCGAAAGGAGTGGGACATGAACAACGTGGTAGAGCGTCTCCACATTTGGGTCAGAGACCACACGTAGTAGTACTACTGTACTAGTGGTATGAACGATACAAAGTGCGACCCGAAGAGAAAGACACGTCTAGTTGGAAGGTCTTGGGGCATACACGTAAACAAATATAAAACCTAATATGTGCCTCCAATTAATATAGTAGTAGTAGAGTGCTTAGTCACGTACTCCATAACATCACCGAGCATTGCATGTACAACATTTAGTGGTAGTAACAAACAAATGCCTATATGCCACTCATGTTCATACTATTTGTGCCTTTCTACTTCACTTACTGCGCTACGTTGCACAGGTTCACACGTCCACTCCTGGGTACATGTTCGTCTCGTAGTACCAGTCCCATGTGTTCTTCATATAGATGGAACGATCCTTGCATGACACGTGCACCTTGATGCTAAATGTGTCGTGTGATGGCAAAAGGAAGAACAAAGCTCACGTAAAAAAAATAGTGCAAGAACATATATTCCCGACGACCGAGAAGGAGGAAGGAACCTCGGGGTGGAGCGTCTGCACTCATAATATGTATTATTATTCAGCGATATAAAATCAACCAATCATCTCCATAGTGGATTGGAAGAGTATAAACACAGCAGCCCAGTGTAGTTACATCATACTAGTACATGGCTAACCCACGCTATCACCATATTTCTTGGCTTCCGTGCGACGGAGACCAGAGAAGAGGCGGCGGGAGGGGAACGAATGCAGCTACTATTTGGGTTCGCCGTCCGGCTAAAATAAATGCGCAGCATCACGTGTACCCGCGGGTGCACAAATTGTAACATATGTGTCTGCTTAAGTGGGCGTCACGTAACTGGTGTGTGTGTGTGACAGAGAGAGAGATTCTGAGAGACAGAGTGCATGTGTGTGACTCTACTCTTTGGACATGTACTCAACCTTTTGCACCGGGATATAAGTATAATGGTATTTACTTTAGCTAGTGATTTACATGGCCATGTTAACGTGGTTGTGTAAAAAATGTCACTTCCTGCTCGTGATTTGCGTTATATAATTACAAGCAAGATGCTCGTGCATTGCACGGAACATCAATATGCATTTTCTTACAAAACACATGTTGTGATTTACCCATCCAGGAGTAATCCCATTTGTAAAAACTAATGATATTTCGATAATTTTATCGGAAAACTGGTATCTCGAGAATGCCTTCAAAAAAATGAAAGATGAGAGATAAGGTGAGGAGGAGTGGAGCGTGGTGGTGACTGGTGGTCGGAATGGGCGGAGGCATGGGGATGGACGGTGCCGGCAGGCGGCAGCGGCCACCATGCTAGATTGTTCCGGAGATTTTCTTTTTTAATTGATCAGCAATGAGGTGTGGGAGATAAGGATGTGGAGAGAGGTGCGGCTATCTTCTGTAAAATTATCATAGTTTGCTTTGTATCCATCAGATATAGATCAGACGATCTATATTACAAGATGGCAAGCACACCATCATCGCCAACTCGGTTTTTTGTAAGGGTATAGATGATAAGTTTGTTAACTACTAAAGTAAAGTGGAATTTGTCCATGTTATACAAGTAAATTAAGGTGATTGTTTATCATACGGGTAAGGGTGGATGAAGGGTGGTAGGAACAAATGCTCCGCCTAGAGCATGTGTGTGTGAGATGGAGTCTCAGTGTGTGTGGGGGGGAGAGAGAAAGAGATGGAGTCTTAGTGTGTGTGGGTGTGATGGAGTCTTACTGTGTGTGTGTGTGTGTGTGTGTGCGTGTTTGTGTGTTTGTGTGGGTGGGTGGGTGCGTGCGTGCGTGTGTGTGTGTGGGTGTGTGTGTGTGTGTGTGTGTGTCGCGGGGTCCTCGGTGGCGGATGTAATTTAAGTGTGCATGGCTTCATCATAAAGAGGTGATGTGTATGGCAGAGGCCACCAACGATGGGGTGCGAGAGAGAAAATGCCCATAGAAAGGGAAGAGAAGGTGTGTGCGCGTGAGAGTAGTCGACATCAAGAGAACGTGTTTGTTCGAGAGACACCGAGGAAGACTACTACATATCGATGGTGCATGTAGGTGGGAATTAAACAAAGGGATGGTCTTATTGGTTTCGGGGATATAGGGGAAGAGTATAAACACGGCAGCCCAGTGTAGTTACATCATACTAGTACATGGCTAACCCACGCTATCACCATATTTCTTGGCTTCCGTGCGACGGAGACCAGAGAAGAGGCGGCGGGAGGGGAACGAATGCAGCTACTATTTGGGTTCGCCGTCCGGCTAAAATAAATGCGCCGCATCACGTGTACCCGCGGGTGCACAAATTGTAACATATGTGTCTGCTTAAGTGGGCGTCACGTAACTGGTGTGTGTGTGTGAGAGAGAGAGAGAGAGATTCTGAGAGACAGAGTGCATGTGTGTGACTCTACTCTTCGGACATGTACTCAACCTTTTGCACCGGGATATAAGTATAATGGTATTTACTTTAGCTAGTGATTTACATGGCCATGTTAACGTGGTTGTGTAAAAAATGTCACTTCCTGCTCATGATTTGCGTTATATAATTACAAGCAAGATGCTCGTGCATTGCACGGAACATCAATATGCATTTTCTTACAAAACACATGTTGTGATTTACCCATGCAGGAGTAATCCCATTTGTAAAAACTAATGATATTTCGATAATTTTATCGGAAAACTGGTATCTCGAGAATGCCATCGAAAAAATGAAAGATGAGAGATAAGGTGAGGAGGAGTGGAGCGTGGTGGTGACTGGTGGTCGGAATGGGCGGAGGCATGGGGATGGACGGTGCCGGCAGGCGTCAGCGGCCACCATGCTAGATTGTTCCGGAGACTTTCTTTTTTAATTGATCAACAATGAGGTGTGGGAGATAAGGATGTGGAGAGAGGTGCGGCTATCTTCTGTAAAATTATCATAGTTTGCTTTGTATCCATCAGATATAGATCAGACGATCTATATTACAAGATGGCAGGCACACCATCATCGCCAACTCGGTTTTTTGTAAGGGTATAGATGATAAGTTTGTTAACTACTAAAGTAGAGTGGAATTTGTCCATGTTATGCAAGTAAATTAAGGTGATTGTTTATCATACGGGTAAGGGTCGATGAAGGGTGGTAGGAACAAATGCTCCGCCTAGAGCATGTGTGTGTGAGATGGAGTCTCAGTGTGTGTGGGGGGGAGAGAGAAAGAGATGGAGTCTTAGTGTGTGTGGGTGTGATGGAGTCTTACTGTGTGTGTGTGTGTGCGTGTTTGTGTGTTTGTGTGGGTGGGTGGGTGCGTGCGTGCG
>LR738711.1:731424595-731435328 GCA_902687465.1 Secale cereale
TGTGTGTGTGTGTGTGTGTGTGTGTGTGTGTGTCGCGGGGTCCTCGGTGGCGGATGTAATTTAAGTGTGCATGGCTTCATCATAAAGAGGTGATGTGTATGGCAGAGGCCACCAACGATGGGGTGCGAGAGAGAAAATGCCCGTAGAAAGGGAAGAGAAGGTGTGTGCGCGTGAGAGTAGTCGACATCAAGAGAACGTGTTTGTTCGAGAGACACCGAGGAAGACTACTACATATCGATGGTGCATGTAGGCGGGAATTAAACAAAGGGATGGTCTTATTGGTTTCGGGGATATAGGGGAAGAGTGAGAGGGGGGAGCTACAAGGAGATTGTTAAGTGTGAGTGTGTGTTTTACCCATCCAGGCGAAAGTTATGTGCACACAAGAAGAGAACGATTCGATGTGGCGTTAGGGTTGAAGGTAATTAACTACGTATGGAGACATAGAGACCTTCAACGTGCATGTGTGAGAGGTATACATGTATATGTGGGATGTGTGTGTGCGTGCGCACGCACGTTCGAGATAAAAGAAAGAAGACATAAGTCATAAGCTAAGATCAACGACATGGGAGAGAAGGATCGGTATGACAATATGCATGCATGCGAGAATGCAGGGAAGAAGGCCCGACAATTGAGCATGTGTTTTTGTCTTTAAGAGATAGTGGCGTGGGCTGGAGCATGCATTTATGGCGAGTAGAGGGAGTGAGGCACAACGATTGTGCAAAAGAGATCAACCTATAAATGAAAGAAGGTTGATGGAGAAACAGATAAATAGAAAGATAAAGATGCTAGCTAGTGTGCGTTAGAGATAGGAGTCGAGTGAATCAAAAGGCTGAGTTATGGGTGTGGGTGTGAGAGAGATGAAGAAAGGGTGCGTGTGACTCACATACAAACAAATATCGAAGAGAAATGAGATCCCGAGAGACGGAGTTTTGTGTCTGCGAGAGAGAAAGATATTTCAAAATGAGAGTGATAGCTAGAGAAACATATGACGGAACGCAAGATATCTCTAGGGAGAGAGAGTGTGTGTGAGCGACATACAAGAGAACAGTGGAGAAATATGAGACCCTGGGAGACAGAGTTTGTGTTTGTGTGTGAGAAAGAGATATTTAAGAGGAAGAGTCGTAGGTTCTCATACCTAAGGAGCAAAATACATCTCTGTATGAGGGGTGTGCGAGTGGCACACAGGGGAATAGTAGAGAGAAATGAGACCCCCGGAAGACAAAGTTTTGTGTTTGTGTGAGAGAAAGAGATTCCACATGGAGAATCATTGTTAGAGACACATAGCAGGGAGCGAGGTATACTTAGGGAGATAGAGTGATGAAGGTCGAGGGAGAGAGAACCAACAGTGTGTTACGAAGATAAAAGATCATTGTCGACATACATGTAGCATGAGAGATACCCGAGAGACGATGAACACGTATAGATTAGAGCGATAGTCCTATATAAGCATGAGTGATAGTTATATGAGACGAATATCTGGATTTAATGGGATTCAAATATTTAAACTCGAGATCACGACATCGATAATATCATAACACAAATTGGTGTATCAAACATGCATATTCATTTGAATTTGGGGACACGTGTAATGTTATATAGTTTATCAATATTGGTGATCCATAGATTCTTTAATTAGAAACAATGCATGGTTTGTATGCAATTAATGTCTAAACGGGATTACACTATATGTTGCGTGTGTGAAACACATTATACATGTTTGAGAAGTAAAAAAAACGCATGAAACACAAATTAATTGGAGACAGTTAGCGAGGAATGCAAACATTGGATTTCAACATAAAGTGGATTCAAATATTTGAAAATCCAAATAGGTGGATACAAACTTATGAATATGAGATCATGCCATTTGTAAACCATATTTATGTATAAAGGGTGTTGTGCTTTTGAAAGTATATATAAAAAAATGATGTATATAGAATTTTATTCCAATCGAAAATGGATCCCGCCCGAAAAAAAATAGAATACAAACAGGATTCGAATTGAGTTGGCACGGTAAACGGGCACTCTGCAAAATTTGAACGAAGCGCGCCCGAAACCAAAATCTGCGAGATGAAAATTACTAGTGCCTATCCCTGCCACGCAAAGCCTATCTCCTCGATTTCTATAGGTTTCGATAGGGGTAGGTTCGTAATTTCACTCAAACGTGAGATAACCGCCTCTCACCCGGATTCATACACGGTGGGCGCCAAAACACAGTGTGTCCTCGGCCAAAATTGACTCCCTCCCCGATTCATACACGGTGGGCGCCAAAAACAAACTCTCGTCAGCAAATATTCGGTGTATGCGAGATTACCGTCCTATCCCCAACCGACTAATATTGTTGTGATGTAGGAAATTTGAAACAGGGGCTAAGTTTGTAAATTTCCTCGCATTTGAGACAAGCGCGCCATACAGACATGGTTCCCCCTTCCTCTCCACCTCCATTTCCCCATTCGTACTCCATGGGCGCCAAAACACCCTCTCCACCCCAGCCTCCTCCGTCCGCCACCCCATCCACCGACGTCTTCGTCCACCATGCCGGAGCCGATAGCCCAACGCCGCCGTTCATTACATGAGATCGACCTCTCTCATCCACGGCTTCGGACCGGGATCCTTGCATCCCGTCCTCTCGCTTCATCCCCGCCGTCGTCCACCTTGCCGGCGCCGCTCCTATGACCATCTCATCCACCGCGCCCCGCAGCCACCGTCTACCCTCCTAGATCTGCTTCCACGCCACCGACAGCCATCGCTACCGCAGCACCATCAAATTCTCAGCAGATGCATACACGCCACCGCACCAGAGGCGGTACTCTTTCGTATCTGCTCAACTTATTTATCGCAGCAAGAAAATAGATTACCACTGCTTTACTCTGATTTCTTGTCTATCACTTACTTGCTAGTTGAGAGCAAACATTGGTTGCGAAGTTGCCTTTGTCCGGTTTGCACCTTCAGATCCGCCATGGCACGCTCAACACTATACTCCCAATGCTTATGGCTTTCCCCTTTTATATTCCACACTAGTTAAATCACAGTAGACAAAATTTCAAAATTGGGTCAGTCGATTTTTCAGAGCTCGCCAGAGTTTGCCGGTGCGAACGAAGGGGCTCGCGTGGTGCTAGGCTTCTCGCCCCTCGTTGGTTACCCCAAGTGGAAGGTGTGAGATGTAGTGTTGCGGAAGTTTTTCCCTTGGCAAAGATACCAAGGATCGAATCCCCAGAGACTCCTAGGTTCAACAAGAAGGTGTCAACTGCTACGGCGCCAGATATTAGCAATCAACGTGGACCTGCACACAGATACAAATTACTTTGCTCCCAGCGAGTACAGAGAGGTTGTCAATCCCTCCGGCCTTGTAGTCACAAAGGATTAAACGCAAGTGATAGTAGTGATAGATATAATTGCAATAGTAAATAAAAGCGAAAAGTAAATAGCGGATGTGATCAATGATGGTAATATGGACCGGAGTCTCATGATGTTCACTAGTGATGTCTCTCTCCCAAAAGACGATAAAACAGCTATGTGAGGTAAACGAATTACAGCTGGGCAATTGACAGGACCATGTGCGCAAACCAATGCTGACTACATTGCAAGAAAGGTTGAGGTTCAAAGCATGGGCGGTACGCCAAAGTAAGTAGACCGAAATCCATCAATATCTACTACTAATCATCCACCTTGAGATATCTATCCAGAACATCTCGATGGTATTAAGTTGCGAGTCCCACCCATAGTGTAAACTCAATGCAACAGACAACTGCATTAAAAGAACTTTGCGTAAAGTAAACAATCCTTGCACCCGCGGGCACAAGCACCGTTGTTTTCCCCCTTGTGGCAACAGCACATCCCCTAGACTCATGTTTCTGTCACTCAAACTAGTCATCGAGGGGCTGAACCCACAATCAAGCATAACGTTCCCTCTTGGAGTCACTACATATTACTTGGCCAAAGCAATAAATAACAACGGAGAGCATGCAAGAATTACTTACGAACATAAATATAAAAGAGGTAGATCAAATATATTACTCAAGCACAATCTGAACATAATCTCATAATCCATCGGATCCCAGCAAACTCATCATAGCAACAGCATAAGGATTACATATGTGCCTCGATCATGTAGGGCAGCTCACGAGGACTAATTAGTGAAGCACAAGAACGGGAGGAGAACATCACATAGCCACTGGTCTTGGACTCATGGTCCAAGGGAGACTACTCACAGCTCATCCGGGAGGCGTCCATGGTGGTGGAGAGGCTCCCGGTGGTGATCCTCCCCTCCGGCAGGGTGTCGGGAAGAGTTCTCCTGGTGCTCCCGATCTTGGAAGCGGAGGCGGCGGAACAGAGATGAGATCGCGAAAAGATTTCCTCCCTCGAGGGTTTCGAGAGACGCTGTAAATATATGCCAAAGGGGGGCATCGGAGGAGCCTCGGGGGGCCCAGGCGCCCCCCAGCGCGGCCCAGGGGGGGCGCCCCACCAGGGCGCCTGGAGCCCTGGTGCCCCCCTCCCCCCCGGCTGTCCTTCGGGCGCACGGTAGTTTTTGGAACGCTGATTTTTTATATAATTTTTCTAGATTTTTCCTGGCAGTTCTCGTAACGTGAAAACCTGAAATACAAAAACAGCCGAAAACAGAAACTGGCGCTGGGGTGCACTGAGTTAATAGGTTAGTCCAAATATGATCAAAAGTGTATGGAAGTGTATAAATATCATAGCAATATCACCCAAAAGAGGCATGGAGCAAGCAGAAATTATAGATACGTTTTGGACGTATCAACATCCCCAAGCTTAATTCCTGCTCGTCCTCGAGTAGGTTAATGATAACAAGAATAATTTCTGTGGTGACATGCTATTAACCATATAGGACATTTTCATAGTCATATGACAAAAGCTTACTGAGTAATTAAGTTGCCTCATGAGAAAATCACAAAGGACTGAAAGTTTTACAATATGATACTGAAACATCAAATAGATTTGCAATGAACATGATGTGCAAATATGATAAAGTGATATCTAGCTTGCCCCCTTTAGTGAAGCAAAACATAAATGCAGGGGCACCTCCAAGGTTTAAGTGATGACTAGATACAATGATTTCAGAATAAACGATATCACAATCATGCAAAAGACAATGCTACTTTGGGACAATGCACATTACACTCAGAATGACAATCATGCTCTCAGTAGTTGGTGCTTTTAAAAGAAGGTGGAGACTCTCGAACCGTGGCTTTTGTTGGCAAGGTTGAAAACCCGTAGTCGGAAACAAAGACAAAACATGTACCAGAGCTCTTGGCTTTAAAACAGAGGTAATAATTTATTTTAGATCATGCATGTTTCGTCAACGAATGCTAGCAGACAACTCAATCACTTTTCGAGATGGACAAGTTTCGAGGAACGGCTCCCGAATGAGGACGATCACATCCTCTTAATCTCCTTTGTTTATCACTGCCAAAGTTTTCTGATTTCTCATGAACAAAGCGTGAAGGAGGGTTTGTTTGTTATAATATCTTTTTGAGCCGGGCGCACTCAATGCCAGTTCCTTCTCGTATTATGGGTTTGCACATTATACATGCAATCCCGAGGTGAAGCTTGTCCAATTAAAAAGGTTATGAATTAACCACTACTTCCTCATGAACTTACAACAGAGGCACAAAATAAGAATGCTTTTTCTTTGAATAATTTCGAGATGGCACATGCAAGTCTCCGTTAGGAATGGCAGGTAAATACCATGTAGGAAGGTATGGTGGACTCATATGGCATAACTGGATTAAAGGATGTGGATGCACAAGCAGTCAGTCCGCTTAGTACAGGCGAAGGTTAGCAAGAGACTGGGAGCGACCAACTAAGAGAGCAATGACGGTCATAATCATGCAGAGTGACAAAGCAACATTGAATCAGGCATGGTAGTTATATCGCTACTCAGAAACAAAAGATCATCAAGGCTTGACAGACTTTCTTTACAGTCTTAAATATGCGTGAGCATACGCCAAGTCAATCAAAATAAATTCTCGAAGGAAGATATTACTAAACCATACCACATCATAGGCAAACAAATCATGTTGGTACTCCAATAACACATTGGGAACCCTCCAGCTATTTGAGACTAACCATAAGAAAACATGAACTACTAAGCGCCATCATGCACGTAGCATCTTTATCATAGACATATCAACCAATGCAACGGAAGCAAACTCTCTTAATAAGGTGAGCATGGTAATTAAAGAGAGTTCAAGCAACCAACAAAACAAAAGCTCTTTGAAAAGATAAGCATGAAAGCTAAGAGCAGAACATGATAGTAGCTATTAAAAGACAAAGAACACACACAGCAAGGATAGACATGAAAATTCTATGTTATGTTCTAGGTAGAAGTGGAGCGTGTTTCTCTCCCACATAAAGAAAGCTGAGTTCCGACTCGTTATGAAAAACTAAAGAAAACTAAAAGCAAGACGTTCCAAGCATAGCACATAACACATGAAGTGATTAAAATATAGTGGAACGAATGACGAACTGATAATGTTGATGGAGAAGGGGATGCACGGGGGCATCCCCAAGCTTAGACGCTTGAGTCTCCTTGAATATTTCTTGGGGGTGCATGGGGCATCCCCAAGCTTGAGCGCTTGACACTCCTGAATATTTTTATCATCTTCCCTCGCACACTTGAAAACTCCCTTCATACATAACTCATCATAATCTGATTAGCGAGGTTAGTACCCATAATAAAATTATTATACCTTGCTGGAAATAAAGATATTCTTGAAGTTCTACTGTTTCTCAAGACTGCCAAAAGGTTTTTGCAAAGAAAAAACAAGCTCTTGGTTTGCAAAATGAAGGAAAAGCAAAACAGGACAGAATCTGTGAAAAACATAACAGCAGGTAGTAATTGATTTGTTCGGGGCACTTCTGCAACTCTAATCAAAAAATTCAGAACAGAAGCACGAAAGAAAATTATATAGAGCACGCTGTCGAAAAAATTCAGACCAAAAATATGGCTTGGTGATTTTATACGAATTTTTCTATCCAAGGACAGAATCTGTTTCCTGGACAGCACCTCACAACTTTTGAACTTTCTAGCAATCAGAGGCTACACTTGGCACAAAATTGAAAAGCAAAGATACAATGATGATGCTATAGTAGTAACAACATCAAGACACAACAAAAGAAAAATAAATTTATTCATGTGGGCTGCCTCCCAAAAGCGCTTTCTTTTATGCCTTTAAGCTAGGCATAATGCATATAGATCAAGTTTTATCAAGAGTAAAAGAATAGCTAGCCCGTACAACGGACTCAAAAGGTAACTTGATCTTCTTTCGAGGGAAGTGTTCCATCCCTTTCTTGAGAGGAAACTGAAATTTTATATTCCCCTCTTTCATGTCAATGATAGCACCAACGGTGTGTAAAAAGGGACGTCCCAAAATAATTGGACAAGAAGGCTCACATTCAATATCCATAATAGTAAAATCAACGGGAACATAATTATCATTGACAACGATAAGAACATCGTCGATCCTCCCCAAAGGTTTCTTTATGGAAGAATCAACGAGACAAACACCAAAAGAACAAGAATCATAAGGTTTCAATTTAAGCATATCATATATTCTTTTGGGCATAACAGAGGTACTAGCTCCAACATCACATAATGCATAGCAAGAGAAGTCATTCAATTTAATTTTTATCATAGGATCCCAACCATCTTCTAGCTTTCTAGGTATGGAGGCTTCTACTCTAAGTTTCTCCTCCCTAGCTTTGATGAGAGCATTAGTGATATGCTCTGTGAAGGCAAGGTTAAGCGTGCTAGTGCGGGGATCTATAGACATCTTGTGAAGGAAATCAATAACTTCGGTAAGAGTGCAATTATCAAAATCATGGTCACTAGCATCAAGTAAAGTGGTAGTGGTGTCCTTTAGGTTCACATGTTTGGTAGTTTCTATAGTCATAGCATCACCATCAATAGGTCCAATGGGACCAGGAGTACATTGGGTGCTAAGAGTTTGGATATCCTCAACAACTTGGATAGTAGCAACAGTGTGGTGGGTAGGAAGGCTCTTAATTCTATCCTCTTCCTCTCTTTCTCTAGCCCATCTTTCTTTAAGTTTAGCCATCATCCTAATATTTTCATTAATTTGCACTTGAGTAGCATTAATAGGAGTGACCTTCCTCTCCTCAAGGGGAGAAGTTTTAATTTTAAGCAATTCTATCTCATTGGCTAAATGGTCTACCTTCAAAGAGAGATCATCTAGTTTATGTAGTTTTTCTTCTACACTCTTATTAAAGGCTTTTTGGGTAGTGATGAAATCTTTAAGCATAATCTCTAGTTCAGTATTGGAGTTCTTGGTGCTAGGATAAGCATTGTTGTTCCCATAAGAATTAGAGGGGAACGGTCTAGGATTGCTACCAAAATTACTCCTATAAGCATTGTTGTTAAAATTGTTTCTAGAGATAAAGTTCACATCTACTTGTTCTTTAGCAATCAAAGAATTTAAAGGAACATCACGAGGATCAACAGAGGATTGCTTCGAAAGTAGAGACATGATCAAGTCAACTTTTTCATTAAGGGAGGAAATTTCCTCGACAGAGTTTACCTTCCTACCTGTTGGAGCGCGTTCGGTGTGCCATTGGGAATAGTTGGTCATCATCTCATCGAGAAGCTTCGTGGCAGCACCAAGTGTAGTTGACATAAAGGTTCCTCCCGCGACCGAATCTAACAAGTTCCGCGAGGTAAAGTTCAAGCCTGCATAAAAAGTTTGGATAACCATCCAAGTAGTCAAACCATGAGTAGGGCAGTTCTTGATAAGAGATTTCATACGTTCCCAAGCTTGGGCAACGTGTTCATTATCCAATTGTTTAAAATTCATTATGTTACTTCTCAGTTGGATAATTTTAGCAGGTGGATAGTATTTTCCAATAAAAGCATCTTTGCACTTGTCCCATGAATCTATGCTATTTCTAGGCAAAGACTGAAACCAAAATTTAGCTCCTCCTCTCAAGGAGAAAGGAAAAAGCTTAAGCTTAACAATGTCACCGTCTACTTCTCGGTACTTTTTCATATCACAAAGTTCAACAAAGTTGTTCGAGTGTAAAGCAACATCATCTCCAGCACCGGAGAATTGATCTTTCATAACTAGATTCAGTAAAGCAGGTTTAATATCATATGAAGGTGCTGAAGTGGCAGGTGTAGTGATAGGTGTGCTGATAAAGTCATCGTTGTTGTGACTAGTGAAGTCACACAACTTGGTGTTCTCAGTGGAACCCATAGTAGCAAGCAAGCAAGATAACTATTTTTGTGATTTTCGATAAACGATACTAAAGCAAAAACTGAAAGGTAAACTAACAAGACTAAAAGCAAAGGTAAAAGATAGCGTGCAACTCCCCTATATTGAAGAGTGGAGTCCCCGGCAACGGTGCCAGAAAAACTCTTGCTAGGCTTCTCGCCCCTCGTTGGTTACCCCAAGTGGAAGGTGTGAGATGTAGTGTTGCGGAAGTTTTTCCCTTAGCAAAGATACCAAGGATCGAATCCCCAGAGACTCCTAGGTTCAACAAGAAGGTGTCAACTGCTACGGCGCCAGATATTAGCAATCAGCGTGGACCTGCACACAGATACAAATAACTTTGCTCCCAACAAGTACAGAGAGGTTGTCAATCCCTCCGGCCTTGTAGTTCACAAAGAATTAAACGCAAGTGATAGTAGTGATAGATATAATTGCAATAGTAAATAAAAGCGAAAAGTAAATAGCGGATGTGATCAATGATGGTAATATGGACCGGAGTCTCAGGATGTTCACTAGTGATGTCTCTCTCCCAAAAGACGATAAAACAACTATGTGAGGTAAACGAATTACAGCTGGGCAATTGACAGGACCATGTGCGCAAACCAATGCTGACTACATTGCAAGAAAGGTTGAGGTTCAAAGCATGGGCGGTACGCCAAAGTAAGTAGACCGAAATCCATCAATATCTACTACTAATCATCCACCTTGAGATATCTATCCAGAACATCTCGCTGGTATTAAGTTGCGAGTCCCACCCATAGTGTAAACTCAATGCAACAGACAACTGCATTAAAAGAACTTTGCGTAAAGTAAACAATCCTTGCACCCGCGGGCACAAGCACCATTGTTTTCCCCCTTGTGGCAACAGCACATCCCCTAGACTCATGTTTCTGTCACTCAAACTAGTCATCGAGGGGCATGAACCCACAATCAAGCATAACGTTCCCTCTTGGAGTCACTACCTATTACTTGGCCAAAGCAATAAATAACAACGGAGAACATGCAAGAATTACTTACGAACATAAATATAAAAGAGGTAGATCAAATATATTACTCAAGCACAATCTGAACATAATCTCATAATCCATCGGATCCCAGCAAACTCATCATAGCAACAGCATAAGGATTACATATGTGCCTCGATCATGTAGGGCAGCTCACGAGGACTAATTAGTGAAGCACAAGAACGGGAGGAGAACATCACATAGCTACTGGTCATGGACTCATGGTCCAAGGGAGACTACTCACAACTCATCCGGGAGGCGTCCATGGTGATGGAGAGGCTCCCGGTGGTGATCCTCCCCTCCGGCAGGGTGCCGGGAAGAGTTCTCCTAGTGCTCCCGATCTTGGAAGCGGCGGCGGCGGCGGAACAGAGATGAGATCGCGAAAAGAGTTCCTCCCTCGAGGGTTTCGGGAGACGCTTTAAATATATGCCAAAGGGGGGCATCGGAGGAGCCTCGGGGGGCCCAGGCGCCCCCCCCCCCCCCC
>LR738711.1:731439614-731486897 GCA_902687465.1 Secale cereale
CCCCACCCCATCAGAGTGGACAAGGGATTTATAGGGCCTGCCTTCACCAATAATGTGAGTTTGTCCTTCTCAAGCCTTCAAACTTTGTTGTGTATATTTGGTTAGGCATGACTGCAGCAACTGTTTATTTTTGGTGTTTGCATCAAATTGCATGTTTAAAGTTTATTATGTAATCCAGTTCATAAACAAAAGTTTGTCCTTCTCAATTTAAGTTTTTAGTTGTACAACCAAGCTCCTTCTTCATACCATGTAAATTAAACTATACAGAGCAAGTGATCTTATTTTGCCAATCTGAAATGGGATAAATTGACAGCACACTAACCATTGATAATTATGAGTTCTTGATCTGTAATCCAGTGGTGTCGTGAAGCTGCCAACTCCTTCACAATGTCATTTCCTGCCATGTCTTGACCTGAACAATACCATATTGTGTTAATGTAATTTTAAACTGTGTCACTTTATTCGTCAGTAAGAAATGTGATGAATTGTCAGCATTGATACTTATATGTGCAAAACCTGTCATATGTCTGATTGTTTATCTTTCAGAGTGAAGAGGATATAAGTGTCAAACAAGTGCAGTCTCACCAGCTTGCTCAGCTGCTTGTGCTGCAGCTCCCGTGCAGGGCTAACCTTTCTTGAACTCTATTGAAGTGTTGTCGGTTTTGTATATTATTTTGTCGGCATGTTTAGTTGCACTGGTGGCGATCTTTGATGTCCAGTGTATGTAATCTGATGTCTGCTTGTGCTTTATTATCATAGTGGCAAACTTTGATGCCAAGTGGATGTAATATGCCGTAATTTCTTTATTGTATAATCTAAGTTTTTTTCTTATTCACGATGCTACAGTTATTTTACTGTATATTTATCCTGTCTTCGAAGTAAACCGGCCAAACCGTAAAATTACGGTACATAATCAGGCCGTCATGCAAATCACCATGTATGATCCGCATCATGGGCCCCGTCATCTTGGTCCATTAACAGGCCTAAATGTAAACTGGCCCACTAGTAGATTTGGGCCTTTAATAGGCTGAGTAAACCGCCGGCCCTATTTTCCCAAGAGAACTCAATGGGCCTTTAGGAGGCTAAAAAGTAGGTTGGGCCTGAATCGTGCCGAACAGCTCACGGGCCGGCAGCAGGCCGAAATAGAGCCGGCCCATGAATGCGCCAATCAAATCACGGGCTTATAACAGGCCAAAATTATCTCGGTCCTTGTTTGGGCCAATCAGATTATCGGCTGCGAGCAGGCCGGATGCAAACCGGGTCGTAGTTAGGCCCAACTATATGATGGGCTTTTAACAGGCCGATATTAATATAGGGCCGAAATGTTAAACGGGCCCTTAATAGGCCGAAACTAATATCATGCTGAATTACTAAATGGGCCTTTAGCAAGTGGGCGCAAAAGGATAGCATGCAGTTGATGGGCCGAATCTGATATGGGCCATAATTTAGCCCAAAGCCTCTTAAAGGGCCGGACCTGATCTGGGCTGTAATTTGGCCCAGAACGTGGTAGGCTTTTAATGGGCCGAATCTCATATGGGCCATTATTAGGCCCAGAACGTGGCAGACCATTAATGGACCGGCTCAAATATGAGCCGGCATTTGGCCCAAAATATGGCAGCCAGTTAATGGGCCGGCCTACTAGGGTCCTCAAAATCTTGTGGTCCTACAGCTGGGTCGGCCCATTAATGTCGGCAAAATCTCGTGGGCCTTTACTGGGTCGGCCCATTATGGTACAAAAAAATTTTGTGGGCCTTCACCTGGGTCGGCCCATTATGGCCTGCAAAAATCTTGTGGGTCTTTACCTGGGCCGGCCCATCATGACCCGCAAAAATCTTGTGGGACTTTACCTGGGCCGGCCCATTATGACCCGCAAAATCTTGTGGGCGTTTAGCTGGGCTGGCCCATTATGGTTCGCAAAATCGTGTGGGCCTTTAGTTGGGCCGGCCCATTATGGTCTGCAAAATCTTGCGGACCTTTAGTTGGGCCGGCCCATTTAAGCTTTATGGGCCACTTTTGGGCCGGTCCACATGTCAACATATCATAGGCGCATCTCGCCCATTGGATGAGTGACACCTGTGCCAACGCGGAGCTGACACCTGTTTCCGTCAGCCAATTAGAATTTTACACGTGGAAAATCCGCATTGGTCGGGGATGTTAATGGGTTATCGAATCCAAAACCGGACCCGATAGCTTAACGGCGTTCTGTTATGGTGGATGCCATGTGTCGGTCACCCTTGATGAAAGCACTTCTGTGACGCGCGATTTATCATCATGGAAGTGGACAGTTTCATGATGATAATTTTGGTAATGTCATGGAACACTTCTATGACAGCACAGGTATGACTATCTTGATTCTGTCATAAAATCGTCATGGATGTACATGCATGACAGAAAACGTGACCTACTGTGACAAACATGTATCATCACGGAAGTGTATTTTTTTGTAGTGGTGTATATAGTACATGCACAAGTACCCGCCAGACATGTCTTTTTGATTAATACGCAAATAAACAAGTACGAACCATGCAGAGTACAAATATGGATGAAAGGCATTACAGATTTAAGACAAGTTTGGCAAATGCCTACATATTTTAGATTGAAAAGAGATAAGTGCCCCGTAATCCCTTTCTTGTCCCTCTCCTCCTAGGAACCATAGTGGGAGGTGAAGAAGGCAAAATGGGTGCATGAGCAGAAGCCCAGCCTGACCCCGTCAGGGCCCATGGGACGCAACCTGACACGATTGGGAGGGCGCGGACGAAGGTGATGGATGGAGGGAGCGGCTAGGTGATGCCCTGGTCACCACCGCCAGGACCAGAGGGACACGACAGCATGGGCACCGGTAGGGAAAGCCTGCCGAGGCCCGGCTGGAAGAGTGCTGGAGGAGGCGGAGACATCCACACCCAACTCACTTGAAAATCGCCATGTCGGGGAAGAAGACCTAGGTGCATATGATGGTGTTGCCGGTGCCTAGCTGATGGTAACGGTGAGACCAGCGTTCAGCTTGAGTCCGTGTCATAGCCTTCGCTCTTGCCGACAAGAGACTTGCTGTCATCATCCTCCCCACCGGTGTCCTCCTCATCGTTGTTGCTTGAGGAGGATCTTTCGTTGTCGGTCGAGCTTTCCGCACAACACCCTAAACGAGCACCCGAATGCCCGAATACCTTGGTGGAGAGCAGGGTGGTGTCCATTAACTTGAAATGGAGAATGTGCCCTACCGCCAACTTCTGAGCGCGAGAAAAAGTTTTCCAGCCATTTCGAAGAAGCATGACATGAGGAGCGCGGAACTCTACGTCCACCTGCATGTTGCCATTGCAATAGCCCCTCATGTGCAGCCTCAATCTTGGCGGCTGTTCTACCTCCATCACCCTTGCGAAAGGGGTTGGAAGCCAAAGACGGCTGCGCGGGGGCCCGCGCAGCTTGAAGATGAACTACAGCGGTTGATCCCCGACGTGACCTTCATTCGGACCCAGGGCCACTTGATGAGAGGCGATCAGGGTAACGCCACGCCATTCTCGACCCCGGGCGCCATGATGGTCGCACCCTCGTCCCATACCTCCACAACGGGCATTGGATTGCGCCCCTGCGTCACCAGCCGAGAGAGGAAGGCGCTGTCGAGAAGAGACATCGTCGTCACTACTCGAGCACCACCACATCCTCTTCCCCCGCCATTGCTGGAAGAAAGGTACCAGAAGATGAAGGAGGAGAAGATGTGTGTGAGTTAGCCCCTCGCTCGCTTCCCTTTTATAGGGAAACGTGGTCGGGGGCTAGCTCCTCATGTCGGGTAACGTTGCATGGAAAACAAAAAAATGTCTACACACACGCAATTATCTGTCTACGGAGATGCATAGCAACGAGGGGGAGAGTGTGTCAATGTACCCTCGTAGACCATAATCGGAAGCATTTCACAACGCGGTTGATGTAGTCGAACTTCTTCGCGCCTCAACCGATCAAGTACCGAACGCACGACACCTCCGTGTCTGCACAAGTTCAGCTCGATGACGTCCCTGGCCTTCTTGATCCAGCAAGACGTCGAGGTAGTAGATGAGTTCCGTTAGCACGACGGCGTGGTGACGGTGATGGTGAAGTGATCTCCGCAGGGCTTCACCTAAGCACTATGAAAATATGACCGGGTTGTAAACTGTGGAGGGGGGCGCCGCACACGGCTAAGCAATTTTCTGGGGTGTGCTAGGTCGCCCCCCCCCCCCACATATACATAGGTGGGAGAGAGGGGGGGCTGCCATGGGGCGCCCCAAGTAGTCCGAATCCTACTTGGGGTCCTCCTTGGCCGCGCCCCCTGCCATGTTTGTTGGAGTGGGAAGGAAAGAGGGTGGGAGAGGGAAGGAAGGGGGAATCCTATTCCTCTCTTTCCTTCCCCTTCCCCTCTTTACTTATCCTCCTAGGTCGGGCCATATGGGGGTGCGAACCAGCCCCTTGTGGCTGGTGTGTTTCCCCTCTGGGCCCATAAGGTCCTTATCTTTTGGCGAGGGTGCCGGGAACCCCTTCCGATGACCCTATAAGTACCCCATACCCTCAGGAACACTTCATGTGTCCGAATACCATCGTCCTATATATCAATCTTTACCTCTCAACCATTTCAAGACTCCTCGACATGTTCGTGATCACATCCGGGACTCCGAAAACCATTCGGTCACCAAATTATATAACTAATATAACACTATATTGTGAACGAACATTAAGCATGCAGACCCTACGGGTTCGAGAACTATGTAGACATGACCGAGACACCTCTCCAGTAAATAATAAATAACGGAACATGGATGCTCATATTGGCTCCTACTTATTCTACGAAGATCTTTATCGGTCGAACTGTAATGACAACATACACACTTCCCTTTGTCTGTCGGTATGTTACATGCCCGAGATTCGATCGACGGTATCTCTATACCTAGTTCAACTCTCGTTACCGGCAAGTCTCTTTACTCGTTTTGTAATACAGTATTATGTGACTAACACATTAGTCATTTGTGTGCAAGGCTAATTATGATGTGTATTACCGAGCGGGCCTAGAGATACCTCTCTGATACTCAGAGTGACAAATCCTAATCTTGATTCACGCCAACCCAACAATACACCTTCGGAGATACCTATAGAGCATCTTTTTAATCACCGAGTTACCTTGTGATGTTTGATAGCACACAAGGCACTCCTCCAGAATCCGGGATTTGCATGATCTCATAGTCATAGGAATATGTATTTGACATACATGAAAGCAGTAGCAATAAAATTGTACGATCAAATGCTAAGCTAACGGATGGGTCTTGTCCATCACATCATTCCCGCAATGATTTGATCCCGTTATCAAATGGAAACTCATGTCCATGGTTAGGAAACCTTAGCCATCTTTGATTAACGAGCTAGTCAAGTATAGGCTTACTGGGGGCACGGTATTTGCTTATGTATTCACACATGTATTTAGGTTTCCGATCAATACAATTCTAGCATGAATAATAAACATTTATCATGAATAAGGCAATATAAAATAATAATAATAACTTTATTATTGTCTCTGGGGCATATTTCCATCAGTCTCCCACTTGCACTAGAGTCAATAATCTAGATTACATTGTAATGAATCTAACACCCATGGAGTCTTGGTGTTTATCATGTTTTGCTTGCGGGAGAGGCTTAGTCAATGGGTCTACAACAATCAGATCCGTATGTACTTTGCAAATTTCTATGTCTACATCCTTGACCAATTCACGAATGGAGATGAAGCGTCTCTTGATGTATTTTGTTCCCTTGTGTAATCTGGATTCCTTCGCCAAAGCAATTGCACCAATGTTGTCACAAAAGATTGTCATTGGACCCGATGCACTAGGTATTACACCTAGATCGGATATGAACTCCTTCATCTAGACTCCTTCATGTGCTGCTTCCGAAGCAAATATGTACTCTGGTTCACACGTAGATCCTGCCACGATGCTCTGCTTAGAACTGCACCAACTGACAGCTCCACCATTCAATATAAATATGTATCCGGTCTGTGACTTACAGTCATTCGAATCTATGTCGAAGCTAGCATCGACGTAACCCTTTACGACGAGTTCTTCGTCACCTCCATAAACGAGAAGCATATCCTTTGTCCTTTTCTGGTACTTTAGGATGTTCTTGGCCGCTGTCTAGTGATCCACTCCTGGATTACTTTGGTACCTCCCTGCCAAAGTTATGGCAAGGAACACATCAGGTTTGGTACACAACATAGCATACATGATAGAACCTATGGCTGAGGCATAATGAATGACTTTCACATTCTCTCTATCTTCTGTAGTGGTCGGGCATTGATTCTAACTCAATTTCAGACCTTGTAATACAGGCAAGAACTCTTTCTTTGACTGATCCATTTTGAACTTCTTCAAGACTTTGTCAAGGTATGTGCTTTGTGAAAGTCCAATTAAGCGTCTTAATCTATCTCTATAGTTTTGATGCCTAATATGTAAGCAGCTTCACGGAGGTCTTTCATTGGAAAATTCTTATTCAAGAATCCTTTTATGCTATCCAGAAATTCTACATCATTTCCAACCAATAATATGTCATCCACATATAATATCAAAAATTCTACAAAGCTCCCCACTCACTTTCTTTTCAATACAGGCTTCACCGTAAGTATATATAAAACCATATGCTTTGATCACCTCATCGAAGCGTAAATTCCAACTCCAAGATGCTTGCACCAGTCCATAGATGCATTGCTGGAGCATGCACACTTTGTTAGCACCTTTAGGATCAAAAAAACCTTCTGGTTGCATCATATACAGCTCTTCTTTCAGAAATCCATCAAGGAATGCAGTTTTGACATCCATTTGCCAAATTTCATGATCATAAAATTTGGCAATTTCTAACATGATTCAGACAGACTTAAGCATCGCTACGGGTGAGAAAGTCTCTTCGTAGTCAACTCCTTGAACTTGTCGAAAACCTTTCGCAAAAAGTCAACCTTTGTAGACAATGATATTACCATCAGCATATGTCTTCCTCTTGAAGATCCATTTATTCTCAATGGCTTGCCGATCATCGGCAACTCCACCAAAGTCCACACTTTGTTCTCATACACGGATCATATCACAAATTTCATGGCCTCAAGTCATTTATCGAAATCTGGGCTCATCATTGCTTGTTCGTAGTTCGAAGGTTCGCCGTTTTCTAACAACATGACTTCCAGGACAAGGTTACCATACCACTCTGGTGCTGTACATGTTCTGGTCGACCTTCGAGGGTTGGTAATAACTTGATCCGAAGTTTCATGACCATTATCACTAGCTTCTTCTCTAGTTGGTGTAGGCATCACGGGAACGGTTTTCTCTGATGATCTACTTTCCAATTCGAGCTATTGTACAATTACCTCATCAAGTTCTACCTTCCTCCCACTCACTTCTTTTGAGAGAAACTCCTTCTCTAGAAATGATCCATTCTTAGCAACAAAGATCTTGCCTTCAGATATATGGTAGAAGGCGTACCCCAACGGTTTCTTTTGGGTATCCTATGAAGACACACTTCTCCAATCTGGGTTTGAGCTTATTAGACTGAAGCTTTTTCACATAAGCATCGCAACCCCAAACTTTAAGAAACGACGGCTTTGGTTTCTTGTCAAACTATATATCATACGGTGTCGTCTCAACGGATTTAGACGGTGCCCTATTTAACGTGAATGCAGATGTCTCTAATGCATAACCCCAAAATGATAAATGCAAATCGGTAAGAGACATCATATAATGCACCATATCCAATAGAGTACGGTTACAACGTTCGGACACACCATTACGCTGTGGTGTTCCTGGTGGCGTGAGCTCTGAAACTATTCCACATTGTTTCAAATGAAGACCAAACTCGTAAATCAAATATTCACCTCTGCGATCGGATCGTAGAAACTTTATTTTTTTGTTACGATGATTCTCTACTTCACTCTAAAATTCTTTGAACTTTTCAAATGTTTCAAACATGTGTTTAATTAAGTAGATATACCCATATCTACTCAAATCATCTCTGAAGGTGAGAAAATAATGATACCCACCGCATGCTTCAACACTCATCAGACCGCATAGATCAGTGTGTATAATTTCTAATAAGTCATTAGCTCGCTCCATTGTTCCGGAGAATGGAGTTTTAGTCATCTTGCCCATGAGGCATGGTTCGCAAGTATGAAATGATTAATAATCAAGTGATTCCAAAAGTCCATAGCATGGAGTTTCTTCACGCGCTTTACACCAATATGACCTAAACGGTAGTGCCACAAGTATGTTCACTATCATTATCATCCGCATCTTTTGGCATCAATATTATTAGTATGTGTATCGCTACAATGAAGATTCAACAAGAATAGACCATTCCTCAATGGTGCATGACCATAAGAGATATTACTCATATAAATAGAACAACCATTATTCTCTGACTTAAATGAATAACCGTTTTGCATCAAACAAGATCTAGATATAATGTTCATACTCAACGCAGGCACCAAATAAAAATTATTTAGGTCTAAAACTTATCCCGAAGGTAGATGTAGAGGTAGCATGCTGACAGCGATCACATCAACTAATGAGGACATGACTAACTTGGATATGACCAAAAATATTGCATACATGTATATTTGTGAGGTGATTTCTAGTGCAAACTATGCAATAATTTATTTATGTCAGCCAGGACAAAAATACTTCATAGACTGTTGTGCCATGTCTAATTGCAAAGACATTTGTACAATCCACATATGAAGATAAGGAAAAAAGAGAAGTTTATGTGTTGTTCAAAAAGTCCTCTCACATCAATTTTGGCCCAAGAGAAGATAGATTCCAAGTCTCTCACGTCCTCGACTCAGATTCGAACAACACACACATACCTGACTCAAAACTTCAACATCTCTTTCATACGGACTCCGAATTGGGTGATTCTTTTTTTGTTGGAATGTAGATTTCGTGTACTTTCCAACCCAATTGGATTCACCTTCAAATTCCTCCGCAGCGTTGAGTTATGGACAAAACAATCTGATGTTGCAGCGGAATCCGAGTCAAACTAGAAGGTGTTGCATCACCTCCACTTGGGCCCATGAGCCTTGTACGACCTAGGGTTAGTTTTAGGCTGCCTTGGGACGTCCTCCCACTTCCTTGGCCGCCACCCATTGCTCCTATATAAGTAGATCCATCTAGTAACTTTTCCCTTGGGTTTTGATTAGTTAAAAGTTAGCCATTGCTGCAACTTCGTGTACTTCGTTTGTGTCCAGCGACCAAACCAAGACCGCATTTAGAACCCCACTTTTATCAACACTTCATATATATTCACAATATTCAGATTGCTTTATCATATTCTTGCTTGTTCTTCGATTGCTTGCAGGAATAGACCTTCATGGTCAGGTTGATCGTGCTCCAGCGTGGGCAATAACCTCTTGGAGTTGGTTTAGCGATTGCTAAGGCGCAACGTCGTGCATGTTTGTAGTTGGATCATCAAAGTCGTCTCCAAAAAAATCGATAGTTACCATTTCATTGAAAGATCGGGCCCCTCGCCTCTATCATCAACCTTGGACCATTCCCGGCGTGCATCATCACCTCGTCCTTAGCCATTCTTCGTTTAATTCGCAGCTCCTGTTTCGAGCTACAAATATGAGCAACCGAACCAGTATCAAATACCCAGGCGCTGCTACGAGCATTAGTAAGGAACATATCAATAACATGCATATCAAATATACCTTTGTTCAATTTTCCATCCTTCTTATCAGCCAAATACTTGGGGTAGTTCCGCTTCCTGTGACCACTCCCTTTGCAGTAGAAGCACTCAGTTTCAGGCTTAGGACCAGATTTTGGTTTCTTCGTGGGAGCGGCAACCTACTTGTCGTTCTTCTTAAAGTTCCCATCTTTCCCGTGCCCTTTTTCTTAAAACTAGTGGTCTTGCTAACCATCAACACTTGATGCTCCTTCTTAATTTCTACCTCCGCTAATTTCAGCATCGCGAAGAGCTCGGGAATAGATTTCTCCATCCCTTGGATATTATAGTTCATCACGAAGCCTTTGTAGCTTGGTGGCAGTGATTGAAGAACTCTATCAATAACACTCTCAAGTGAAGTGAGATTCCCAACTGAGTCAAGTGGTTACCCCAAACATTTTGAGTATGTGTTCACTTACAAAACTATTCTCCTCCATCTTGCAGCTATAGAACTTGTTGGAGACTTCATATCTCTCAACCCGGGCATTAGCTTGAAATATCAATTTTAGCTCCTGGAACATCTCATATGCTCCATGACGTTCAAAATGTCTTTGAAGTCCCGGTTCTAAGCCGTAAAGCATGGCACACTGAACTATAGAGTAATCATCAGATCGAGCTTGCCAAATGTTCATAACATCTGCTTCAGCTCCTGCAGCAGGTGCGTCACCTTGCGGTGCATCAAGGACATAATTTTTCTGTGCAGCAATGAGGATAATCCTCAAGTTACGGACCCAATCCGTGTAGTTGCTACCATCATCTTTCAATTAAGCTTTCTCTAGGAACGCATTAAATTTCAAGGGAACGGTAGCACGGGCCATTGATCTACAACATAGATATGCAAACACTATCAGGACTAAGTTCATGATAAATTAAGTTCAATTAATCGAATTACTAAATAACTCCCACTTAAAATAACATCCCTCAGGTTATATAAGTGATACCTGGTCCAAATCAACTAAACCATGTCCGATCATCACATGAGATGGAGTAGTCATCAATGGTGAACATCTCTATGTTGATCATATCTACTATATGACTCATGTTTGACCTTTCGGTAGCTAGTGTTCCAAGGCCATGTCTATAAATGCTAGGCTCGTCAAGTTTAATCCAAGTATTCCGCGTGTGTAAAACTGTCTTACACCCATTGTATGTGAACGTAGAGTCTATCACACCCGATCATCATGTGGTGCCTCGTAACGACAAACTTTAGCAACGGTGCATACTCGGGGAGAACACTACTATCTTGAAATTTAGTGAAGGGGTCATCTTATAATTCTACCATCGATCTAAGCAAAATAAGATGCATAAAAGATAAACATCACATGCAATCAAAATATGTGACATGATATGGCCATCATCATCTTGTTTTTGATCTCCATCTTCAAAGCATCGTCATGATCTCCATTGTCACCGGCTTGACACCATGATCTCCATTGTAGCGGCGTGGTCGTCTCGCCAACTATTGCTTCTACAATTATTGCTAACTCATAGCGATAAAGTAAAGCAATTACACGGCGCTTGCATTTCATACAATAAAGAGACAACCATAAGGATCCTGCCGGTTGCCGATAATTTACAAAACATGATCACCTCATACAATAACGTATAACTCATCACGTCTTGAGCATATCACATCACAACATGCCCTTCAAAAACAAGTTAGACGTCCTCTACTTTGTTTTTGCAAGTTTTACGTGGCTGCTACAAGCTTCTAGCAAGAACCGTTCTTACCTATGGCACAAAACCACAATGTTGATTTATCAAGTTTGTTGTTTTAACCTTCAACAAGGACCGGCCGCAGTGAAATTCCATTCAACTAAAGTAGGGGAACAAACACCCGCCAGCCACCTTTATGCAAAACAAGTTGCACGTGATGGTGGAACCGGTCTCATGTACGTGGACATGTAATGTTGGTCCGGCCCGCTTCATCTTACAATGCCGCCGAATCAAAATAAGACATTGGTGGTAAGCAGTATGACGATCACCACCCAAAACTCTTTGTGTTCTACACGTGCATATCATCTACGCATAGACCGGTCTCATGATGCCAGTGTCGGGTAACGTTTCATGGAAAACAAACAAAAAATCTACACACACGCAACGATCTATCTACGGAGATGCATAGCAATGAGGGGGAGAGTGTGTCTATGTACCCTCGTGGAACGTAAGCGGAAGTAGTTCACAGCGCGGTTGATGTAGTCGAACTTCTTCGCGCCTCAACCAATCAAGTACCGAAGGCATGGCACCTCCACGTTCTGCACACGTTCAGCTCGATGACGTCCCTCGCTTTCTTGATCCATCAAGATGTTGAGGTAGTAGATGAGTTATGCCAGCACAACGGCGTGGTGACGGCGATAGTGAAGTTACCTCCGCAGGGCTTTGCCTAAGCACTACAAAAATATGACCGAGGGTGTAAACTGTGGAGGGGCAGCGCACACAGCTAAGCAATTTTCTGGGGTGTGCTAGCCCCCCCCCCCCCCCCCCGCATATATATAGGTGGGAGGGAGAAGGGATGATTCCGTGGGGCGCCCAAAGTAGGCCCAATCCTACTTGGATCCTCCTTGGCCGCCCCCTACCACGTTTGTTGGAGTGGGAAGGAAAGAGGGGGGAAGCATATTCCTCTCTTTCCTTTCCCTTACCCTCTTTACTTCTGCTCCTAGGGCAGCCCATATCTTTTGCCGGGGGTGCCCGGAACCCATTTCGATGACCCGATTAGTACGCGATACCCTCCGGTACACTTCCGGTGTCCGAATACCATCGTCCTATATATTGATCTTTACCTCTCGACCATTTCGAGACTCCTCATCATGTCCGAGATCACATCCGGGACTCTAAACAACATTCGGTCACCAAATCATATAACTCATATAACACTATATCATCAATGAACATAAAGTGTGTGGACCATATGGGTTCGAGTACTATGTAGACATGACCGAGACACCTCTCCGATTAATAACCAATAGCGGAACCTAGATGCCCATATTGGCTCCTACATATTCTACGAAGATCTTCATCGGTTGAACCGTAATGACAACATACACAATTCCTTTTGTTCGTCGGTGTGTTACTTGCATGAGATTCGATCGTTGGTATATCTATACCTAGTTCAATCTCGTTACCGTTAAGTCTCTTTACTCGTTCCGTAATACATCATTCCGTGACTAACACATTAGTCATTTTCTTGCAAGGCTTATTATGATGTGTATTACTGAGAGGGCCCTAAGATACCTCTTCGATACACGGAGTGACAAATCCTAATCTTGATTCGTGCCAACTGAACAGACACCTTCGGAGATACCTATAGAGCATCTTTATAATCACCCAATTACGTTGTGAAGTTTGATAGCACACAAGGCACTCCTCCGGAATCCGGGAGGTTCATGATCTCATAGTCATAGGAATATGTATATGACATAAATGAAAGCACTAGCAATAAACTGTACGATCAAATGTTAAGCTAACAGATGGGTCATATCCATCACATCATTCCCACAATGATGTGATCCCATTATCAAATGACAAATCATGTCCATGGTTAGGAAACCTTAACCATCTTTGATTAATGAGCTAGTCTAGTAGAGGCTTACTAGGGACACAGTATTTGCTTATGTATTCACACATGTATTTAGGTTTCCGGTCAATACAATTCTTGCATGAATAATAAAAATTTATCATCAATACGGAAATATTAAATAATAATAAATTTATTATTGCCTCTAGGGCATATTTCCATCACCTCACCCAGGATTCAACCGCCCCACTCTGCCAATCTGACTCCTCTAAGTCGCTGACGACGCACATAATCAAGACCGCTTTCCTGCGCCTATTCGCGGCGCCTGGCTTTCTGTCATGCATGGCACTCCTTCCCGCGCCCAACGTTTCCACCACCAACCATGCGCAATGCATGCACCATACATTGCGGAAACGGCAGGACCGGTGGGCAAGTAAAATGGCAGTTACTACCCCGTGAACGTGGGACGTGGGCAACCTGTGGTCGTGACTTAAAGTTACCCCATGTTGTCTCGCACGACGAGTGGGAAAAGCGAAAAATGATTCCATCATAGGTTGATGAAGAAGCTAGGAAGATATCGAGAAGGACTTGGATCCTACCGCGGATGGACCGTAGTGTTCGCCAGTGTATTTGTTGGGGCCTACCCCAACGATGCCTGGTGGCACGTATTGGCCAGGACTGGGGGCTCCTATCGGTGGAACAAATGTTCACGTTTGTTGCCCAGACTCATACTCGTTTACAACGGCTCTCTGTATTCCACGACCACATATACATCAAGGCTAAGCTAGAGAAGTAGCTCTATGAGGGGTTAAAGGGCGGATCAAGAAGACCAATACAAACCAAGAAAGTAATATGGCACCTTGGCAAAGCCTCCCTTGCCGGGTAGGAGGGCCTATCCAGGTTGAGATCGCCCCAAGGGCGAGTCAAACGTTTCCCCGGCAGGCTTGCCGGGTCCGCCAAGGGCGAATCTCCCCACCAAGGCGCCACAGATCCACCGCATCGCAACGCAAATCAGCTATCAATGCGGTGTCGAGCCCTCAGGTCATTAAGTGGCTTCCACTAAGCATGTGGCAGCCATTTGGAAGAAAGATTTCTTCGAATGGCACTCGTCCATAGGCGTGTCAAGGAGATAAGCAGGAGATGATTAAGCGGCATGGCAGGCTTGCCGGGCTGTGTCCTCAGCATTGCACCCAGCAGTGCATTTAATGCACTTTGTCATAACTGCCAGAGTTAGGTATGATAGCACTGTTAGCTATCTAATCAACAAATAGTGATTGTTTTGCCACTGTGGATCCCCCTTAAGCTATAAAAGGAGGCCCAAGGTGACCTAGAAAGGCATTGGGACCCAAGCATACTTGTACATGCGTAGCTGCTCTTCCCAAGGCCACCTTGCCGAGCAGGAGCGTTGTATGTTCTTTGGGTTCCTCCATCAAATCCACTAAAGTAGGGGTAGGGTTTTACGCCTCACGGTGGCCCGACCCTGGGTAAAAACCACCAGTGCCACCGTCGTCATGCTGCTTCATGGCCTCCGCTCTTTGTGCAATGTCACTTCCCCCAAGCCGAACCACAAAGGTGACGATGGCCCCATAGGTGATCGTGTTTCCTCACGACACTTGCTTTCTTTCCCATTTAGATAAGTTAGATGCTTCTTTTTATGGGCTTCTGTGTCATCCACCGTCATTGACTAGTAACTGTGTCCTTTGCACCTCTGTGTAAACAGGATTATCTACTTCACCTTGTTCTTATTGCAACCTTTTGTTGCACTTCACAAAACACTTTTGTTTTAAGAGTGTTTTGTGAATTTCAACTAAAATGTCACACCGAGAATGTTGCTTGATCTTACTGGAACTGCACAAGAGGGGATTGGACTTCATATCCATGTTGGCAAAGTTGTTTAAGATCTTCTTCGTGTGAATTGTTTGAATTCTGCCTCATGAGAGGTCAGTACTAGCCTTCTTCCACATGATTGTGTAGTGTGATTTCATATGTTGTGCTACTTATATGGTAATGTTACTTGATTTTGCTGAACTGCACAAAAGAAGACCAGACTTCCAATCTGTATGTGCACCGTAATATCCCATTAAGGTAAGATAATGATATTTCACAACTGTTGGCCTCTATTTTGCTACTGTCATTAGAAAATCAATGTTGTTGTTTAGTGCTATACTTGTCCTCCCTAATTGACATGCCAAATCTTACATTGCAGGCGAAGATTGTCTGTTATTGAACCAAGTGACGAAGGTGAAGGACAAGAAGAAGAAGAAGAAAAATCAACTCCCGGTGTTGTAGTGAAGCACTTGAACTGTGATGACACAAGTAATGATATAGTTTTGTATCTTAATTTGTTGCTATGGATGGAATGAGTAATTGTTTTGCTATGGTGATATGATGCCACTCTTAATGTATACGTAATTACCTCTACTTGTGCAAACAATGATCTTGTTTGAAGATAACATATATTTTAGTGGAACTGCACAAGAAGGTGTCGGAAACATTAATCTAATCGAGGAGTATATAGTAAGCATGGCAACCATAGTAGATAATAACGCATGGCTCCGGAGAAGTGCTTCACCTATATGCTCAACACAATAAGCCTCCTGACAAAGGTTGGTACGTACTGGCCCACTGATTTCATCCATATGATTGAGCTTTGCCATCTCTATTGGTATTGTGGTATTTTTTAGCTATTGTCATGAGAAAGTTGTATTGTTTCGCATGTTAATCTAAGGTTGCTAGTAAATCAAGGCACCCGTTTGCCACAGTTATAGCCACTGATAAAATGAAGTAATAATACAATTCAAGTTGAGCTGTTGTCTTTGGTATCATATCATTTCCTATGAGGATAATGAGGTTGCATTTCTTCGTGACTATACATTTCATCACTCCCACTGTCAATGTAATGGCTTTTTAAGTATTTCCTTTTCTTTTTTTCGCGCAAATAGGGATGCTAGCATTTAGTTGTTGTCTTGTCTTTAGACAACAGGCTACTCCTCCTCTAAAGAAGTGGACTACGTGAAGTTCCTAGTTGTGATTATGCCGTGATGAAGAAGCCAAGCCTCTTCTTATTAGAAGGGAGCAGTTGAAGGATTGTTACATTACTTCCCACAAGAACAAACTAACTTTAGCTCAGAAGGTCTCATAGATCTCCATCTTTGTTGCTGTAATGGCCAATATAATGTTGTCTTAGGATTCTTTCTAGTGAATTCCATTTTTTTTAAATGCGAGCTCTGCATGGATCATGTAGGTGCCTATTTAAACTGTAAATTCATAAATCAGTTTCCTTGATTTCAGTGGGAACTGTATTTATGCAAACAGGAATGCTCAGCTTGATTTCAGTGGGAACTGCACAAAATGTTCTGAGGTGCTGATATGTTGAAGGCGTTGAACATACAGAGGCAAAATACTACAAGGTACACACAAAGTCGGTTTTAGTGGAACTACACAAAAAGAACAACTGGTTTATTTAGCATGAGGTGACATGCCAATGTGCAAACTGATGGCAAACCCCGCCCACTCCAGAATAGTAGGCAATTGATACTTTGGAATGCGAAAACCTTCTCGAAGTTTGCTCATTGATGTTCGCAAGAAGACATGCTTTTGATATTTTGGAATGGAACAACCTTGTCAAATTTTGCTCATTGTTGTTAGCAAGAAGACATGCATTTGATAGTTTGGAATAGGACACCCTTTACTGTCAGCAGCATCAATCAATTTTTATTTATTTGCGTCTTCAGTTGTGAAGTAAATATTGGCTCGGACATGTGAAATATTGAGATGCATCGCCTGATTTTCTTTATTTGTGTCTTTAGTTGTGAAGTATTTGCTCTGACGTGTGAAAAATTTAGATGCATAATCATCGATCAATTGTTCTATGAATTGCCAGGCCTATGAGTTTGATTGCAGTGTACAAGCACGCTAAAAAGCTGCTCAAACTTTTTTTAAGTGTGAAACTGCAGCAAATGACGTGATCACCATGCGTCCTTAGAATAATGCTAGTATGTATCATTTTGAATGTTCAAACTGATACAAGAATTCCAACAAAATGGTCTAAATTCTTTCATACATGGCATGATTTCATATAAACATGCCAGATTTCATTAAATTTTAAAATTCTTCAACGAAAAAGACATGCTTGTCGGACTCTGGAGATTTAATTAATTAACCTAATCTATGATCACTGACGCCCATTCCCCGTGTTCGGCTAAGCCCAAGAACTGAAGGTTCTTCTCCAGCTCCGCCTCCGGAGCAACATAAGCGAAGCTGTCCGACTCCGCGTCACCACCAAGCAACTAATCGGACGTTGACGTTCAACCTACCAGGCTTGGCTTCAACCAGAGGGTATGAGCGATGGCCTTACTTGGACCCGAGTGGCGGCGACATACCGTCTTATACCATTCCTTGTTTTCTATGTGGCACGGCCTTGTTGCCGACAGGGTGGGGCCTCGACGGAGCTGCCGATGTCCTCTATCTCTTTCCCGACAGGGCGGCGCCTCGTCGGTGCAGGGGAAATCCTCCGCTTTGCTGAAGGCGAAGCGGGGCCTCGGCAGAGCCGACAATGTCCTTTGTAATGTTTCCAGCGGGGCAGGGCCTCGGCGGAGCCGGCAAAGTCCGCTGTCTTGTTGCCGGTTGGGAGGGGCCTCGGCGGAGTCGGCGATGTTCTCTGCGTCGTTCCCGATGGGGCGGGGCAGGGCCTCGATGGATCTGGCGAAGTCCTCCAGCTTGTTGCCGATGTCGAGGGGCCTCAGCGACGTCGATGATGTTCTCTACCTCGTTACCTACGGGGCGGGGCCTCGGCAGAGCCGGCGAAGTCCTCTGGCTTGCTGCTGGCGGGGCGTTGCCTCGGCGGAGCCGGTAAAGTCCATTGCCTCATCGTTGGTGCCGCCAAACAGCACCTCGCCGACTTCATCCTCCTCCTTGTAGGCGCCCGCAACCTCCGCCACCAGCGTGCGGTACCGCCAGCGCTCGAGGCGGCTCTCGCGGGCGGAGCGGTATGACACGAGCAGCGTGATACGCCTCCAACGTATCTATAATTTTTTATTGTTCCATGCTATTATATTATCCTTCAAGGATGTTTTATGGGCTTTTATATACACTTTTATATTATTTTTGGGAATAACCTATTAACCTAGAGCCTAGTGCCAGTTTCTGTTTTTTCCTTGTTTTTGAGTTTTACAGAAAACGAATACCAAACGGAGTCCAATTGACGTGCCAATTTTTGATGATTTTTGATGGACCAAAAGAAGCCCCCGAGGTAAAAGAGTTGGGCCAGAAGAGTCTCGGGCTGCCCACGAGGGTGGGGGGCGCACCCACTCCCCGGGCGCGCCCCCCTTTCTCGTGGACAGCCCGGATACCCCTTGACTTGTGCCTACGCCAAAAAACCTATAAATACATAAACCTCCCGAAAATAACCTAGATCGGGAGTTCCGCCACCGAAAGCCTCTGTTGCCACATAAAACCAATCTAGACCCCGTTCCGGCACCCTACCGGAGGGGGAATCCCACTCCGGTGGCCATCTTCATCATCCCGGCGCTCTCCATGATGAGGGAGGAGTAGTTCACCCTCGGGGATGAGGGTATGTATCAGTAGCTATGTGTTTGATCTCTCTCTCTCTCTCGTGTTCTCGAGATGGCCCGATCTTGATGTATCGCGAGCTTTGCTATTATAGTTGAATCTTATGATGTTTCTCCCCCCTCTACTCTCTTGTGATGAATTGAGTTTTCCCTTTGAAGTTATCTTATCGGATTGAGTCTTTAAGGATTTGAGAACACTTGATGTATGACTTGAATGTGCTTATCTATGGTGATAATGGCATATCACGTGCTCTACTTGATGTATGTTTTGGTGATCAACTTGCGGGTTCCGTGACCTTGGGATTCTATGCATAGGGGTTGGCACACGTTTTCGTCTTGACTCTCCGGTAGAAACTTTGGGGCACTCTTTGAAGTACTTTGTGTTTGTTGAATAGATGAATCTGAGATTGTGTGATGCATATCGTATAATCATGCCCATGGATACTTGACGTGACAATGGAGTATCTAGGTGACATTAGGGTTTTGGTTGATTTGTGTCTTAAGGTGTTATTCTAGTACGAACTCTATGATAGATCGAACGGAAAGAATAGCTTCGTGTTATTTTACTACGGACTCTTGAATAGATCGATCAAAAAGAATAACTTTGAGGTGGTTTCGTACCCTACAATAATCTCTTCGTTTGTTCTCCGCTATTAGTGACTTTGGAGTGACTCTTTGTTGCCTGTTGAGGGATAGTTATATTATCCAGTTATGTTATTATTGTTGAGAGAACCTGCACTAGTGAAAGTATGAACCCTAGGCCTTGTTTCAACGCATTGCAACACCGTTTATGCTCACTTTTATCATTAGTTACCTTGCTGTTTTTTATATTTTCATATTACAAAAACCTATATCTACCATCCATATTGCACTTGTATCACCATCTCTTCGCCGAACTAGTGCACCTATACAATTTATCATTGTATTGGGTGTGTTGGGGACACGAGAGACTCTTTGTTATTTGGTTGCAGGGTTGCTTGAGAGAGACCATCTTCATCCTACGCCTCCCACGGATTGATAAACCTTAGGTTATCCACTTGAGGGAAATTTTCTACTCTCCTACAAACCTCTGCACTTGGAGGCCCAACAACGTCTACAAGAAGATGGTTGCGTAGTAGACATCACATCGCCTCTTGCTCCGCCTGCTCCGCGGCGATCTGCTCCTCCGCCTGCAGGTGCTCCTGGAGGAGCTGCTGGTTGTAGGCAGCGTCGGCCTGCGCCTCACAAAACTTCTCCTCTCGCTCCTTCCTCACAATGTCCATGTATTGGGCACGGGCCTCGCTGATGGTCATGGTGTAATGCACCGGTGAAAATGGTGTGGAGGAGGAGGTTGGTCCCGGCTCCTCGACGACCAGGTTCTCCATTGGGATGTCGTCGTTCTTCTGGTCCATCATCTGCCCATCCCGGAGAACGATGGCGAGCGAGGAAGACATGGTGAGAGTGGTGTGGCGAGGAGTAAGGGAATGGAGGTTGATGACTGCGGCTATGGCCGAGGAAGCAGTTTATATAGCAATGGTGGGAGGTAGAGGGACAAACGGGTGGGGCCGTAGTAGCTGGCTCGACAACCACGTGTCATTAATGTGGGTCGCAGATAGATGGACGGATGGCAGTTGTGTCATTTGAACACGGAGCAGTCGCCTGCACTGGGAAGCGGCGCGAGTGGGCGAGGTAGGGGTCTGGGTGGGCCAGCGTGGTCAGACTCGCGCTTGGCAGCAGTCCGGTCTAGTAGTCGGACATCGCCGAACTCACCGATGACAACCAAGAAATGGACAAGGCTTCTGACGAGGATCTGGCACCACCGCCCAAGCCGGTTCATGCCTTGTTCATCATAGAGTAGGTGTGTGACGCCCGAAGACCGACGTCCCAGAAGATTCCGGAGATTCCAGATGTTCCGGGTTCTCCCGCGTGTTTCTTTTGCGCATGTGTTATTTATTTTTTGCATTGCATCTTGTCATCATGCCATCATGTCATTAATTTTTGCAACTCAACAAAACAATTGCATAGATCTTTTATCTATTTAAACCGAGGGAAGGATGACTTCTCTTTAAAACATATCCTCCCAATATTTAGGGAGCTATATTATAAATATTCCATTGTTTGGAATTAACCGTAACATACTTGCATATTTTCCCCATGCCTATTCTTTCGCTATTCCTTGCCTCAAAACCTTGTCCTAATTCAAACCATTTGAATTAAATTCAAATGAGTTCAAATTTATCTCTTGAATTCTTGCCTCTTCAATTTTTCATGGACCGTGGACATTTTCGCGAGTCCAGGAAAAATAAACTCTTGCCCAAATTCTTCCCCTAACCTTTTTCTTTCCTCTTCTTTTATTTTGTTGTCTGCTTCGTTTTAATAAAAGAAGAAGAGCAGCCGCAGCGGGCCTCCTCCTTCCCCGCAGCCCATCTGGCTCAATTCCCTCCTGGCCCGAGGCCCAGCATCTCTCTCCCCTATGTAACCCTAGCCCAATCTCACCCCTCGCTCCTCCCTTGTTCCCTCTGCCGCCGCCAGCATTGCTCTTCTCTCGCCCGAACCCCCTTGGTCGACACCCCCCCCCCACCTCGCTCTTCCCTGGAGCCCGATCCCCTCGTCAGCCCTCCTCCTCCATCGCCTCGCAGCCGCATCACCAGGGCTCCAGCGCCCTGCGCCGTCGCCCTCCTGCGTTGCCTCCCCGAGCGCCTCGCCATGACGCCTCCAGCCCGGCCGGCCAGGAGCCGCCGCCGTCGCCGCCGGGCGTCCGTCCTCGCCGCCGCCCCCGCGCCGAGCATCGGCCTCGCCTCCTCTAGGGTCGCCGCCCCCTGCTGCCTCCAATCCCCGCCGCCTGGAGCCCCGACAGCGCCGCCGCGCATCAGCCTCGTCGCCGAGCACCTGCGCCTCGCCCCCCGAGCTACTCCCTCCGGCCTTGCCACGTCCCCGTCTGCGCCCTGCAGAAGCCCGCCGCACTCGCCTCACTGCTTCGTTTTTGCACCCGCAGGCTCGTCCCCGAGCTCGGTTGCCTTGTCGTCCGACCCGCTGGCCGCCCCTCTCGGCCGTCTCGCTGTTGCTCTCGCCGGTCATGGTGCTGCCTTGCTGCCATGACGCCAAGTTCATCGAACGAGGGACCCCAAGACCGACGAGTACACCTTCGGGTTCGCCAAGTTCCTCTTCGTCAAGTTCGGCTACTCAGAGACGCACCAAGTACCACTACATAAAATGTGTACCCCGACGTCAACTACGATGCGACAAGTACCCCTACGGCAAGTACCACGACGAACGTTTTGAAGCGCCAAGTACCGCAACGCCCGGAGCAATCGAAACCGTCAAGTACATCTACAAAACGAGAACGCCTACTTCCTCTATGAATCGCGAGAACGGCTACATAATGAGTACCTCTACAGAACGACAACTTCGACAACGACCGCCTCGAGAACGTCTACTCCCACTACTTCCACTACGAATCGCGAGAACGACTTCTTCCTCTACGCTCTCGAGCCGCCCCGAAACAAATGTTCCGACGGTATAACCCGAGACGATGACCCGTGGAATACATGTGTTGTATGAGATGTTTCCCTTGTGTGCACCGTGCCCGTTTCGTCTTTTGTCATGCTCCTCGGCTGCCTCGTCGCTGACCCGTGGGAACCCGGTGACAGTATCACCCCACCTTTCCTCTTGTTCGACTCGCTCACGCCACCTTTCTTTTGCACCGGTCTCTCAACGAGTTACCGGAACCGATATGATGCCGTTGCATCATTTTTGGATCGTTGTCGTGGCACCCTTTCCTTCCACCACGGTGACAAATACTCCTTGTCATCTTCATCTCAACTTTTACTAAAAATTGCATAAAACTTGATCATGTCATCCGCATCATGTTAACAACATTATATGTGTGATTTGTTGTTTGCTTAAAATTACTAAACATGCATATGGGGTTTTCCGGAATTGTTGTTTGTCTTTCCGGCCTCATTTAAATTGCCTAGATAGGTAGTTTACTTTTGTTTCACCTCTTGCTATGTTAAAACATTTAATCTTGTCTTGTAAATAAACGAGAGTCAACTAAATAAATAAAATGTGGTGTTTCGTCAATATGAAACTCGTTGCATATTGAGCTCCACTTAACTTGTAGTGTTGTTTGTGCACTCTGCCATGCCATGCATATTTAAAACATGACATGCATCATGCTTGCTTGTGCATCATGACATGCTTATGATTGTGTGTTTACCGTGTTGTTTGCTTCTTTCCGGTATGCTTCTCTCGTTAGCTTCGGTTCCGTTCCGGAGTTGTGAGGATTTGTCTACTTCATGGATCCGTTCTACTTCCTTGCGGAATCTCAGGCAAGATGATCATACCCTTGGATACCTTTACTACCATTGTCATGCTTAGGTGTCCCGATGCTATCGTTACATGTCGCGCTACCCATCTTTTATGTCAGCCTCTCCTTGTTGCCATGAAACCTCTAACCTTTGAAACCTTCCTAGCAAAACCATTGTTTGGCTATGTTACCCGCTTGCTCAGCCCCTCTTATAGCGTTGTTAGTTGCAGGTGAAGATGAAGATCGTTCCAGGAGGGAACTTGTTGTTGGAGTATCACAATATCTATTATTATATATATTAACACACCTATATACTGGGCATGGGTGGAAGGCTTGGCCTTTTGCTTGGTGTTTTGTTCCACTAATGCCACCTTAGGCGCCGATAAACCGGCATTATGTTCCTTGATTTTGCGTTCCTTACACGATGGGTGGATGGGGACCCCTTGACAGTTCGACTTTGAATAAAACTCCTCCAGCAAGGCCCAACATTGGTTTTAATTTGCTCATAATAACAACTTAAATAATTAATTAATTGCATAGGGGGGTCATGTCCCCGGGTTCTTAATTCTACATAACAGGGGGGCCAGTGCTGATGGTGTTGGTCCCAAACGGGGAGCCTGCAGGGCCACCACGGGGAAACTCGAGGATTGGTTTAACTCGTAGCATCGCCCATCCGGTCGTGGCCTGAGACGAGATACGCGCGGCTACTATCAGGGTGTCGACACACCGGGAGGTCTTGCTGGACTTGTTTTACCATTGTCGAAATGTCTTGTGCATCGGGATGCCGAGCCTGATCGGATTTCCCTAAGATAAGGAGTGATGATATTATATTTATCACTTCAGCTAATCGTGAGAGCTTGTGATGGGCTAAGTTGGGACACCCCTGCAGGGTTATGATCTTTCGAAAGCCGAGCCCGCGGTTATGTGGCAGATTGGAATTTGTTAATGTCCGGTTGTAGAAAACTTGACAGAGGATCCGAAGTAAAACACACAACTGTGTGAGTAACCGTGACTGTCTCTTTTCACTTTGAGAAGAGAACACGGTGGGGTTATGTTTGATTTGTATGTAGTTCAGGATCTTTAGCGATCACTACTAGTTGCGACCGTTGGCGTAGATGCTCATCTTATTCTTGTACTCGTAAGCTAGCCACCATATTATGCTTAGCCGCTGCTGCAACCTCACCACTTTACCTCTTCCTACCCACAAAGCTTTGCTAGTCTTGATACCCATGGTTATGGGATTGCTGAGTTCTCGTGGCTCACAGATACTACAACACCAGATGCAGGTTCAGCCGAGTTTGATGCAGAAGATGGATCAGAACTTCCGGGAGTTCCATGAAGAGCGTGGCCGTATGGTTGTGGCGTTTTCGACGATCAGTAGTGGTTTCTACTAGGGGCGATTCGGACCTGTGGCTTTATGTTGTTTTTGGTATCTTTCTTTTGTATCTTCGCCCGTAGTCGGGTTATGATGTTTTGGATGATGTTTGCTTACGTAATGTATTGTGTGAAGTGGCGAGTGTAAGCCAACTATCTCCTTTTGCATTTTCACCCCTATTTTTACATGAGTCGTGCAAAGATACCAAACTTGAGATCATTCCAGAATGGGATTATACCTTTAAGTCGTGCCTCGACACGTAGGAGGTATAGTCCCATCCTGGGCATTACAAGTTGGTATCAGAGCCTTCTCCGACCTAGGAGCCCCCGCTGATTGATCGAATCATTGACGGTTGAGTCTAGGCACACACTTGAAAATGTTTTGAGTCCTATATTTATATCAGAGAGTAGGATTTCTTTTGCTCCTCATCTCTTTTCACTCTAGTGAGGACTCCTGACGATTAATCTTGCCTCTTCTACTCTCAAAATTCACCAATTTTTTTTAGGATCACGCGAGTATTGTTTGGATTGTTTCGATGTCTTTGTGACAGGAACATTGTTCTCGATGCCTCCTGTCATTAGGGGTTGTGGCAGTGTCCCGGGGAGTTGAGCTCCGAGGTGTTGTCGTCACAAATATATCGCATCAGTTCTGGAATACTTAAGACGGCCGACATCGAAAACTCTCCTATGTGGTTAGTGGCAAGATAACCCCGACATCACCCAGTACTGGGGAGGTAGTTCGGGAGTATTGCCATAGCTTGTATAGTAGATGCGTTTCGAAGGTCCGAGGTAAACGGTTTTCAAAAATAACTGGTTATGTGTTGAAGGATGGATACAGCTGGATGTAGGATTAGAGTTGAGTGCGCGGTGCTTCCCCTGTATCCCCAACACCTGATTGCATAACTGGGAACTTTCGGAAATTAATAGGTGGGTTCATCCAGTAGCTCGTAGGCATTCTTCCAACGAGTGCATGATATTAAGTTCGGGGTTCTACATTGAGTGAAGTGGTTTTATGGGCGTTGTTCCGATCGGGAGTTGCATCTTAAAGGGTCCTTGGCTATGCTGATCCGGGGATTGCAAAACCCTTTTGTAACACGTTCCATGAGCTTTCAGCACGAATATGTCGAATGAAACTTCTATCTTGTATTTGTTCCATCTGCGCCTTGGTGTTTTTTATTTATATTTTGTCCTCCCAAGTGGCTTCTCGACAAGTTGATGTACCTGCGGAATTCAATCGTTCAATTCTCTGTTCGAATGATATTGTGAAGATCATGTTGCAACATATCTATCCTTTTTTTGTTTCGATTCTGGTATTCGAGTTGCTTCGATGTCAAATGTTGATTCCATACCTTTCCTAATCGGTGTTCTCATATACCTATGGGAGTGCTAATTCTTCTTGACCATCGAGATTTTCATGTTAATTCTTTTCAACCGGTGTGCCTTCTCTTCAAGTTATTCCATACGGACGTCGTTGAGAAATCTGACGAATTGTCTGTTTCATTCATCCAAAGTTGTCATTGTTTTCCCCACCCTCCCTCCCTTTTCTTTTGGAGCCAGAGTCCTTGATCAAGTATCCATTTTATTCATGTGATATTTCTTCATTCTTTTCCTTCAATGTTCTTATCCGGTGATTTATCGTGAAGATGCTCAGGAGCTTCAAGTTTTTCATTCTCCATTCACGTTTCTTCTCCGGTGGACTAAATTCAAGCTTCCGTCTTGATCATATCTGTGCCTCTTGTTTCACATGTTTTTCCAATGTGGGAATTTCTTATCCGAAGTCTCTCTTGATTATTCAACTCCATATAATTCTTATCCGGAGTGTACAAGAGATCTCAGAGGACTCGTGTTTCCATTTTCAACCTGTTCATTATATTTTCAGATTGTTATCTTATTCAAGCCATTTAATTCAACCGGTGCAATATCTCTCCAGCAATCTTTCCCAACGGTGATTTCTTTTGAGTGGGCCCTAACCCACATGTCTTTTTCCAGGATCTTACCTGACTCTTCTAATTTTTTCTGGAGTTATACTCAAATTCTTTTCAAAGTGTGACATAAGAATGATTTCCATCAGTCATATACCTTCTCCAAGATCGCTTTCAAATTCTTTTTCATCATTGGTTCAACCTTTTTAATTCTTCATTCCGGAGTGCTCAACAATTCTTATGGCATTTCTCGTCTTCATTCTCAACATTTGGAGACCGGAGAAGTGTTTCTCTTAAATCGTGGCCCGTTCTCTTCAAGATTCGTGGTTCTAGCTTCATGCCATCCTCATTATTGTTTTGATTGTGAGGAATTATTTTCATACCCATCCGAAGCATTTCATGTATTCTTTTCTTTGTGATCCTCCGAAGGCCATCATTTCAGAATATTTCTTCGTTCCCAGTTTTCAACTTGTCCTCCAAATATTCTTCATTGATGTCTCTTCGTTCGTCTCCATATTCTTACGGTGGTTCTTTCAAGATTACTCTTCCGTTCTTATCGTATTAATTCACTCGTTCTTTCACAATCTTACCGGTGGTTCGTTGAATAATTATCCCAAGTTGGTGCGAGATCTCTTTAATCCTTTTCAAGAAGAATAAGTAGTAGGCCAAATCCATTGCTTGTCATCAATTTAATTTGATGAAGGATAAGCATACAATAAATCTTATTCTTTTCCCCAAAGTGATTAATCTCTTTTTCCAGAGTTTGTTCATCATATCATATTCTCGGTCCTAAGTTGTTCATCTTGTTTTCCGGAGCTCCAAGTTATTTCTATTACATCATTTCAAAGCTCCATCCAATTCATCGCAGGCCTTGAATCTTATTCTTTTCATCTTTCACTTCTCATGCTTTCATTACCAGAATTCTCATGGTGGTTCATCATGTTTTAATTCATCCTTGAAGTCTTCATCAAGATTCTTGTTGAAGCTCAAGCATTCTTCATCATGCTTTCCAATTGCAATCCTTTCTACCTTATCTTAGAGATGGTGTTATGTCATTCTTGATAATTTTCCTCCATGTTTCATGATTCACAAGTTATCAAGAATGAGATATTTAAAACCATCATTTTCTTTGTTCAGGAGATCTTTCCAACTCTTCAATTATTCGTTTAAGTCATCTTGGGTTATAATTCACCTAAAAGCTTTCCCTAAGGATTGTTGCTATTATGGTGCTTACAAATGACCCAAGTTCCTCATTTATCATTCCGGTCAAATAAGTTTCGTCTCCTTGCTGATCTCAAGCCAATCATTTGTTTCCGTTAGTGGCAGCATGTCACCTCATAATTTTGAGATGTTTTCCATAAGCCCACATGAAGCTTATTCTTTTCGTTGTTGAATTTCCAACAACTCTATTCAATCTATCGTTGTAAGGATGCTCTTTCAAACTCATTTGTCAGAGAAGTTGTCTTTTTCTTCTCCGTTCAATTCTTTCATTGAATTATATGCTATTCTTTCATTCCGGAGGCATTGTGATGTTGCTCTCTCCAAACCATCATAGCGTTTTATCGAGATCATGTTCTTTCCCTTGCTTATCATTTAACCGGAGTGTTGTATTCTTCATTCTAGTTCCGTCATCTTATCTAGTTTTCCTCTGTTTTCAACCGGAGTGCTGTCTGTCGGTGTACTAAGGTAGGGGTACCTCAGTACCCCAACTTGTGCACGGGCAGTTGCAGCTTTCCGCGGCAAGGTCTACTGCGGGCTCGCCGGAGACCTTCCTGCTCCTTATTAAACCATTCGAAAACAAAGTATACAAGACATAAGACCGAGACCCCGGCAAGAGGAGCTTGCCGGGAAGGCCGTACCAGGCTCAAGATTGCCCCGCTAACACAAGACCCTGGCAAGAGGAGCTTGCCAGGAAGACTAGAAGACAACGCCTCGGCGCTATATGCGCCCCGGCAAGGGCCCGGGGAGCGGCGAGCTCCCGGGCCCGGCAAGATCAAGGCCCCGGCAAGGTGCTTGCCGGGAAGACTGCACTGTGTGCCCACGCATCGGCCCACGCGTCGCCCTGGGGCCTATCCAGGGACGCGTGGCGGATGGCTGTGCGGCCTGGGGTACACGGTGGCACTCCACGGTGGTGGATCCATCGCCGTGGCAGACGGAGACGCTACGGCGGGAGCTTTTGGGGTCGACGGCGACGGGCATTAAATGCCCTTGTCCCCCACTGTTAAAGTAGGTATAGACCACTGTTCTGTACTGTAGCTCCACTGTTCCCGCACTGTTACAACTACCACCTCTTTTATATTTTTACCCCTTTCTCTTACGTTGACACCTGTCGGTGACCCCTTGCACTATAAAAGGAGGCCCATGCACAACGTGGAGGGGGTTGGGAACCTAGATCACTCTCGCGCTTGGTGTAGCTGCTTCTTCAAGCTCCCGAGCGCTCAAACTCAATACACAACCAAGCAGGAGTAGGGTTTTACGCGTCTACCGCGGCCCGAACCTGGGTAAAACTGCCCGCGTGCTCGCTACGATCTGCTCAAGCCCAGTTGAAGCGAGCATTCCCGGCAAGCCTCGCCCCGGCGAGCTTGCCGGGGGACCGCCAGCTCCGGCAGAACCAGAGGTCCTTGCCGTAGAAGCTGAGGTTCCCGCAGCGGTCCTCGAGCCTTTAGTCCTTGCCGTCGAGCCTCGGGCTCCGGCATGGGCGCAGCAGATCGTCCGCTTCCTTCAAACTAGAGAACTTCCCGACGACCCCCAAGAGATAGAGAAGATAACCAGGCAGTCAAGTATGTACCAATTCGTGGATAACGAGCTGTACAGAAGAAGACTCAATGGTGTCAGGTTGAAGTGCATCTCCAGAGAAGATGGACAGAAGCTGTTGGCGGAAATACACGGAGGCATATGCGGCCACCACATCGGCGCAAGGGCGCTTGCCGGGAAAGCTTTCCGGCAAGGGTTCTTTTGGCAAGAAGCCCTCCAAGATGCAACTGCACTAGTAACCAAGTGTGAAGCGTGCCAGTTCCATGCAAAGCAAATCCATCAGCCAGCTCAAGCTCTCCAAACAATCCCTTTGTCCTGGCCCTTCTCGGTCTGGGGGCTCGATATCCTCGGCCCTTTCCCTCGTGCTGTCGGGGGCTTTGAGTACTTGTACGTTGCAATCGACAAGTTCACAAAGTGGCCAGAAGTGGAGCCGGTGAGAAAGGTGACAGCACAATCAGCAGTCAGGTTCTTCAGGTCGATTGTTTGCCGTTTCGGGATCCCTAACAGGATCATCACCGACAACGGTACGCAATTCACTAGTCGCACCTTCATGCAGTACGTCCAAGACCTTGGTGCCAAGGTCTGTTTCGCTTCTGTTGCTCACCCGAGGAGCAACGGTCAAGCGGAAAGGGCAAATGCTGAAGTGCTGCGCGGACTCAAGACAAGGACCTTTGACAGGCTGCGCAAGTGCGGAAGAAATTGGATAGAGGAGCTACCGGCGGCTCTTTGGTCAATCAGAACGACACCAAGTCGAGCCACCGGACAGACACCTTTTGCTCTAGTCTATGGAGCAGAGGCAGTTCTCCCCACGGAACTCGTATACGGATCTCCTCGAGTACTCGCTTATGATGAGCTCGAGCAAGAGCAACTGCGGCAAGATGACGCATTGCTCCTTGAGGAGGGACGTCTCCAGGCTGCTGTACGAGCTGCTCGATACCAGCAAGCTTTGCGCCGCTACCATAGCCGCAAAGTCAAGGCCAGGAGTCTCGAGGAAGGCGACCTTGTTCTTCGGCGTGTTCAGTCCGCCAAGAATTCCAACAAGTTGACGCCGAAGTGGGAAGGCCCTTGTCGGGTGAGACAAGTTACGAGGCCCGGCGCTGTCCGCCTCGAGACCGAAGAAGGCTTACCGGTGAGCAACTCCTGGAACATAGAGCATCTTCGCAAGTTTCACCCCTAAGGCGCGGTTGCCGTGATCCGCTCCGGCAACCACCTTTTGTACAAGCTTTGCCGCTGTTGCATGTAACCCTTTGTACAAAGCCGGGCGCAGACCCCGTGCATCAGTAAAGTTTTTGTGTTCTTCGCACCGATCGCCTTTTGCATGCTTTTCTTTGCTATTTGCATGTTTTGTTTGCCATTTGGTGCAACACTCAAGTATACGGTAAGCATAAGCACGCCGAAAGGCCGTATGCTTGTTTCCCTCTCCCTTTTCTTTCCTCTTAAGCAGAAGGAACGTTCCTCGCGCACAAGTTTGCCGGGGGGGAAGGAGGTGGAGGAGGAACCAAGTGCTGTTCAAGAAAGAGAAGTCTTACCGGAAAGCAAGCAATATAAGCGAGCAGCATATGAAAGATAACTCCATGGCCCCGAAGAAGAAGGCTTCGGAGGTCGGAGGCCCGTCTGCGTCTCACCCGCCGCCACCAGAGCCAACGGTGGGCGGGGGAGATGCCGTCGGAAGGGTGACCGCCGGTGAGGACACTCACGGCGCCACCAGATCCAAGAACAGGACGGACGACCGAACTTCGGTCTCCGTGGATGCGCCGCGTCCATCCCAGCACACGACAACCCAGCAGCGCCATACCACGGGAGGTGGTATCCGCTTGCTGGGGCAAGGCCAAACCGGAGGCTCGCGGGACGCCCCGGACCCCCGTCCGGGCACAAGCAAAGCGAAGGCGCCGGCGCGGGACCCCGCTCCTTCTAACGTTGTTAGAAGTCCGAGCGTATCCCGCTCCTCGCACCGCTCGCCCGCGTTCCCTTCCACTCCAGCAGAAGCGCTCGCAAGAGCGCAACTGCTCCTCGACTTTCCTCCAGCGGCCGACAAGGCCGAAGAATGGAGGGCCACCATCCGGAGCCTGATAGACTTCGCCAACAACGACTCTCCACAGCAGTCGTCGACCTCACGGCCGCGGCAAGCTGAGAAGACGAAGGCTGACGGCAACAAGACTGCCGGGGGTGCGACAAGCGTGCACTCCCCGCCGCAGAAGCAGAAGACGCCGCCCCGCCGGAACAACCTCGACGACGGCTCCACAGCCTCGTCGGACCCGCGGGCCCGTCGGGACCAGCGCCAGGTCCTCGACGACCGGCGAGATGAAGACGCTCGGACCACAATCGAGCGCCGCCGAGAAGCTCGGCGACAATCGGACAAGAGAGCTGGGAACACTGTCGACGCGCACGCGCCCGGTGAACCAGGCGACTTGCCGTACGCGGCAGGCTGCCCTGCGTTCACCCGCGAGCTGCGGCGCGTCCAGTGGCCCAGCATGAAGAATTTTAAGCCCGACGTACCGGAGAAGTACGACGGCAAGACGCACCCCTCGGAGTTTCTCAGCGTCTACACCATCGCAGTGCAAGCTGCCGGGGGGCGCAACGAGAAGATCTTGGCGAATTACTTCCCGCTCGTGCTAAAGCCGAACGTCCGTTCGTGGCTCATGCACTTGTCGGAAGGTTCCATCTCTTCTTGGGCCGACCTCTGCCACCAGTTTGTTGGCACCTTCACCGGCGGCCACAAACCTCATGGCCAGGAGAGCGATCTCCATATCTTGGCCCAGAAGGAAGGCGAGACCCTGCGCAAGTATATCCAACGCTTCAGCCGGGTGCAGCACAACATCCCTGACGTTCACCCTGCCGCGGTTATCAGCGCGTTCCATCAGAACGTGCGTAACCGCCGCATGCGTGAGGAGATGGCGATGACGAAGATTCGGGATGTCAGCGAGCTCTATGCTCTTGCTGACAAGTGCGCGCGCGCAGAAGAGGGGAGGAGACTCCCCGGGGAGGATACTGGCGCAGGAGGAAGCGACAGCGACGACGCCGCCCCGGCAAAGAAGAGCCGGCGGCGGAACAACAGGAAGAAGGGCAAGAAAGAGGTGCTTGCCGTCGAGAAGTCCGGCAAGGAGGCCCCCGCCAAGCAAGCGCAGGCTGGCGGCTCCGGCAAGGAGCCTGCCCCTGCGGCGGCGGCCGACAAGCCGGGCAGCTCCGACAAGCAATACTGTAAGATCCACCACACCAAGGGTCACGATCTCTCCAACTGCAAGCGCGTCGAGTATCTCGTCGAGCAGCAGAAAGCTGAGTACGAGAGGCGCGACAAGGAGAAGGCCCAAGGTGGCGGGGAAGAGCCCAGCAAGAAGCGGCCGTTCAACGGCCGGGGAGGACGCCGCGGCAAGGCTAAGCAGCGGCAAGGAGATCGACCTCCCCGGGGCCGCGACAACGACGAAGAAGACGACGATGAAGACATGGAGGACGAGGAGAACAGCGAGCAGGAGTTCCAGAAGGCCACGGAGGTCCTGTGCGTCGACGGTGGCGCCTCCCTGCACACCTCCCACCGCCAGCTAAAGCAGTGGGTGCGTGAGGTAAACGCAGCGGAGCCGCCAGTGGAGTCGCGCAGGCTCCTCAAATGGTCCAGCACGCCCATCATTTTTGATCTTGAGGATCACCCTGACCGCACCACCGCGGTCGGGTGCTTGCCGATGCTGGTTTCTCCCACCATCCGCAACCTCAAGGTCACCAAAATGTTGGTTGACGGCGGGGCCGGGCTGAACTTGATCTCCTCTGCTGTAATCAAGAAACTCCAGATACAAGATGGCGAGCTCGAAGAGACCGGTTCATTCCAAGGAATCAACCCGGGAAGGAGCAAGCCCAAGGGAAAGATCACTCTGCCGGTGACCTTTGGCGGGGAGCTCAACTTCAGGACTGAGCGCATCACCTTAGACGTCGCCGATATTCCATTGCCCTACAATGGAATACTTGGTCGTCCTGCCCTCGCCAAGTTCATGGCAGCTTCCCATTATGCCTACAACGTGCTGAAGATGCCGGGGCCGATAAGCGTCATCACTGTCCATAGCGACAAGAAGGATGCGCTTATTTGCGCCGACAAGATTTACCGGGATGCGGCAGCTGCGGCCGAGAAGGATACTCTTGCCGCTGAAGCTCCCGGGGGGAAGAAGACGAAGACCAAGTCCGGCAAGTGCTCTGGGACCCACTCCGGCAACCGCACCTCCTCGGAGTGCTGCGCTGCCGTCGAGGACGTTCCATCGAGCTCCACCGGCAAGAGTAAGAAAGGAATGGCTGCTCCTCCGGCAACCAAGAAAGTGTCCGCAAAGGAGGACGGCACTGGTGGTACTTTCACCATCAGTGCCACCCTTGACAGCAAATAGGAAAGCGCGCTCGTTGCCTTCCTGCGGGCGAATGTCGATGTGTTTGCCTGGCAACCATCTGACATCCCCGGTGTTCCCAGGAAGGTGATTGAGCACAAGCTTGCTGTCTGTCCTCATGCGCGGCCTATCAAGCAGAAAGTGAGGAAGCAAGCCGTGGAGCGCCAAGAGTTCATCAACGAAGATATCAAGAAGCTAGAAGCAGCAGGCCTAGTTAGAGGTGTGATCCATCCGACATGGTTGGCAAATCCAGTTGTCGTGCGCAAGGCCAACGGGAAGTGGAGACTATGTATAGACTTCACCGATGTGAATAAAGCATGTCCCAAAGATCCATTCCCTTTGCCGCGCATTGACCAGATCGTTGACTCCACTGCCGGATGTGAGCTACTCTGCTTTCTTGATGCATACTCAGGCTATCATCAGATTTTCATGGCCAAGGAAGATGAAGAGAAGACTGCATTTATCACTCCATGTGGCACTTATTGCTTTATTCGCATGCCATTTGGATTGAAGAATGCAGGCTCAACCTTTGCAAGGGTAGTGTACACTGCTTTTGAGCCACAGATCCACAGGAATGTAGAAGCTTACATGGATGACATCGTGGTGAAGAGCAAGAGCAAGGAAACCCTGATTCAAGACTTGGAAGAAACGTTTCAGAACCTGCGCAGGATACAGCTCAAGTTGAACCCCGAGAAGTGCGTCTTTGGAGTCCCCTCCGGCAAGCTTCTCGGGTTCTTTGTATCGCAGAGGGGGATTGAAGCCAACCCCGACAAGATTAAAGCCATTGAGCAGATAGAGGCCCCAAAGCGCGTCAAGGATGTCAGGAGACTTGCAGGTTGTGTGGCTGCCCTCAGTAGGTTCATTTCAAAGTCTGCAGAACGCGCCCTACCCTTCTTCAAAATCTTGAAGAAGGCAGGTCCCATGAAGTGGACTCCGGAAGCAGAGGCGGCGTTGCAGGATTTGAAACGGTACCTGTCCTCCACTCCTATACTTGTCGCACCTAGACCACAGGAAAAGTTGTTGCTATACTTAGCGGCAACCAACCAGGTGGTTAGTGCTGCGTTAGTAGCGGAGAGGGAGTCCGACGAGGAGTCAACACCACCGGCAAGCGAATCCAGCGACAAGCAGGGGGCTGCTCCGACAAGCTCTGGCCCCGACAAGGATGACTCTGCGCAGGAGCAAGGAGAGGTGCGGAAGAAGATGGTGCAGCGCCCAGTGTATTTTGTAAGTTCCCTTCTCCGGGGGGCTAGATCAAGGTACTCTGGTGTGCAAAAATTGCTTTTCGGCCTCCTCATGGCCTCGAGAAAGCTGCGCCATTACTTCCAAGCCCATGAGATAACAGTGGTCACTCGCTTTCCGCTGAAGAGGATATTGCACAATCCAGAAGCAACAGGCAGGATCGTTGAGTGGGCACTGGAGCTGTCGAGCTTTGGACTCAAGTTTGAAAGTACTTCAACCATACAGAGCCGAGCTTTGGCAGAATTCATAGCTGAGTGGACCCCAACACCAGATGAAGAAGTTCAAGAAACAAGCACACCCGTACAAGAAGCGACAAGTGAATGGGTAATGTATTTTGACGGTGCCTTCTCGCTGCAAGGCGCCGGTGCCGGCGTGGTACTTATCGCGCCCACCGGAGAGCACCTCAAATATGTTATCCAGATGCACTTTCCCAGGGAGCAAGCGACAAACAACACTGCAGAATATGAAGGCTTTCTTGCCGGCCTCAGGATTGCGGCCGAACTTGGGATCAGAAAGCTGATTGTGCGGGGCGATTCTCAGTTGGTGGTCCGACAAGTTAACAAGAACTATCAGAGCCCTTTGATGGAAGCTTATGTCGATGAAGTGAGAAAGCTTGAGGAACACTTTGAAGGTCTGCAGATGGAGCACGTCCCAAGAGCTCAAAATGAAATAGCAGATGGCCTTTCAAAGTGCGCTTCGATGAAGTTACCTGTGGAACCAGGGACCTTCTTGCTCAAGCTGACTCAACCATCCGTTACACCATCAATTGAGCAATCCAAGAAAAGAAGGTTGGTCTCCAGCGACTACTTGCCGGCGGATCTTCCTGAAACCGCCGCCAAGGTCCCCAAGCTCAACAACCAGAACGCTGAGGAACAGTTTGCTCCTGCAAGTCCTCGGGCTTGTACAGTTGAAGCGAGCGTTCCCGGCAAGCCTCGCCCCGGCGAGCTTGCCGGGGGACCGCCAGCTCCGGCAGAACCAGAGGTCCTTGCCATAGAAGCTGAGGTTCCCGCAGCGGTCCTCGAGCCTTTAGTCCTTGCCGTCGAGCCTCGGGCTCCGGCATGGGCGCAGCAGATCGTCCGCTTCCTTCAAACTAGAGAACTTCCCGACGACCCCCAAGAGATAGAGAAGATAACCAGGCAGTCAAGTATGTACCAATTCGTGGATAACGAGCTGTACAGAAGAAGACTCAATGGTGTCAGGTTGAAGTGCATCTCCAGAGAAGATGGACAGAAGCTGTTGGCGGAAATACACGGAGGCATATGCGGCCACCACATCGGCGCAAGGGCGCTTGCCGGGAAAGCTTTCCGGCAAGGGTTCTTTTGGCAAGAAGCCCTCCAAGATGCAACTGCACTAGTAACCAAGTGTGAAGCGTGCCAGTTCCATGCAAAGCAAATCCATCAGCCAGCTCAAGCTCTCCAAACAATCCCTTTGTCCTGGCCCTTCTCGGTCTGGGGGCTCGATATCCTCGGCCCTTTCCCTCGTGTTGTCGGGGGCTTTGAGTACTTGTACGTTGCAATCGACAAGTTCACAAAGTGGCCAGAAGTGGAGCCGGTGAGAAAGGTGACAGCACAATCAGCAGTCAGGTTCTTCAGGTCGATTGTTTGCCGTTTCGGGATCCCTAACAGGATCATCACCGACAACGGTACGCAATTCACTAGTCGCACCTTCATGCAGTACGTCCAAGACCTTGGTGCCAAGGTCTGTTTCGCTTCTGTTGCTCACCCGAGGAGCACCGGTCAAGCGGAAAGGGAAAATGCTGAAGTGCTGCGCGGACTCAAGACAAGGACCTTTGACAGGCTGCGCAAGTGCGGAAGAAATTGGATAGAGGAGCTACCGGCGGCTCTTTGGTCAATCAGAACGACACCAAGTCGAGCCACCGGACAGACACCTTTTGCTCTAGTCTATGGAGCAGAGGCAGTTCTCCCCACGGAACTCGTATACGGATCTCCTCGAGTACTCGCTTATGATGAGCTCGAGCAAGAGCAACTGCGGCAAGATGACGCATTGCTCCTTGAGGAGGGACGTCTCTAGGCTGCTGTACGAGCTGCTCGATACCAGCAAGCTTTGCGCCGCTACCATAGCCGCAAAGTCAAGGCCAGGAGTCTCGAGGAAGGCGACCTTGTTCTTCGGCGTGTTCAGTCCGCCAAGAATTCCAACAAGTTGACGCCGAAGTGGGAAGGCCCTTATCGGGTGAGACAAGTTACGAGGCCCGGCGCTGTCCGCCTCGAGACCGAAGAAGGCTTACCGGTGAGCAACTCCTGGAACATAGAGCATCTTCGCAACTTTCACCCCTAAGGCGCGGTTGCCGTGATCCGCTCCGACAACCACCTTTTGTACAAGCTTTGCCGCTGTTGCATGTAACCCTTTGTACAAAGCCGGGCGCAGACCCCGTGCATCAGTAAAGTTTTTGTGTTCTTCGCACCGATCGCCTTTTGCATGCTTTTCTTTGCTATTTGCATGTTCTGTTTGCCATTTGGTGCAACACTCAAGTATACGGTAAGCATAAGCACGCCGAAAGGCCGTATGCTTGTTTCCCTCTCCCTTTTCTTTCCTCTTAAGCAGAAGGAACGTTCCTCGCGCACAAGTTTGCCGGGGGGGAAGGAGGTGGAGGAGGAACCAAGTGCTGTTCAAGAAAGAGAAGTCTTACCGGAAAGCAAGCAATATAAGCGAGCAGCATATGAAAGATAAGTTGTTAGAATTTGACCAGTTCAAATTTTAAATTTTAGTTGTCTTCCTTGAACGATCACATTTTGTATGGAAAACCTGTGCGCGGAGGAACCTACCCGTAGCTTGCCGCACCCTTATCTTGTTTTCGAGTTCACTCAACGATTTAAGTGAGCTGCGACAAGTGTCGCGCCCTTGCTTCGTTTCCGAGTACGCTCAGCAAGCTAAGTGCGTTGCGACTAGCTGCGGCAAGGTTGCTTGCCGGCGAGGACCTTGGCCAGCAGGCTGCTCAGAGTCTAGCACTCAGCGCTCGCGGCAAAGGCCCCTTGCCGGCAAGCTCCCCGGGAGCGTAGGGTGAAAAACATACAAAGTCAAGGATTAAGACAAGGAAGATGACATTGCACTAATTGATCAAAATAAAGTAAATATCTTACAAAGGATAACTTGTCGCAATGGACTAATAAGTTCATGACATAATGTGCAGCAACAAAAAGATAAAGATAATGGAGCCCTAGTCTACGCGGTCGCCCTCCTTCCTGCCAAGCTTTGCCACCTTGGCGATGATGTGGCCGACCTGCTCCTTCAGGGCCTCCGTGTCTGCATCAGCCGGCAAGCTGCGAAGAACGTTCGTGAGATTGATTCCCGGGTTGCGGTACACGATCTTCGTCAGCACCCGCTCCAGAGTTCCCGCGCAGAGCAGGCGCGACTCCTCGGCCAGCTGCGCGGGGATGCGGTTCCGGAGACCTGCAAGAGCCGGCGCGATTCCTCTGAAGAAGAGGCTGAGCTTGGCGCTGTGCGGGAGATCCGGATCCGGCGAGTAGATGAGGTGTTCGACCTTCAGCGCCAGCAGCTCCTGGTCAATGTTGGACGCAGAAGAAACCAAGTCTTCGGTCCATACCTCGATGGTCTGGCGGAAGAGCTCGGATGCCTTGTTGACGCTGTCCACCAGGGTCCGCTCCTTGCGGAGCTCCTCCTTCAGCTTGTTCTCCTGTGCCCGGGCAGCGTCAAGCGAATCCTTCAGAGTGGTGACCTTCAGTTCCAAGTCCTCGATGGAGTCCTTGGCGGCCTTCAACTCGTCGCCCCTCTTGGAGAGACTCACCTGAAGCTCGGAGTTTGTGTGAGCATCCTTCTCGCGCTCCAAGATGAGCGCGGCAACCTTCTCTGCGCTCACCTTCAGCGCCTTCTCCAACTGTTCAACCTTGGCGGCAAGCTCTTTCTTGGCGTCTTCCGCGGCAACCGCGGCGGCTTTCGCCTCCTTCAGCTCCCCGCCAAGGGCAGCCTCGCGAGCGGCAAGGTCCTCCTCATGGGAGTCCAGCTCGACCTTCCGCTGCGCGAGCTCTCCCTCTCGCCGGGACATCTCCACCCCGGCGAGACGCTGCTGTTCGTCAGCTTCAGCCTTCTCGAGCACCCACTCCTGGTACTCGCCGGCGAGACGCTCCCGCTCCTCCGCCACCTCGCGGAGGGCTGCCTGGTTGGCGGCGCTGAGCTCCGCCGCGCGCTTCTCCATTTCTGCGGCGGCCTTGGCGGCGAGGGCCTCCCGGGAGGCGAGCTTCGCCTGCCTGGCCCGGTAAAGGGCCAGGAGCTGGTGGAGAAATCTCTCCTCCTCGGGCCCCTCACTCCCACCGGGCGCCTCGACGATCTTCAGGCCTGCGGAGGCGAGGACTTCTCCGTCGAACGCCTCGCCCTCCGCAGGAGCTCGCGATGAAGACCCCCAAGGCATCTGGATGAAGACGTCGTTGGGGGCCTCAAGATAATACCCCTGCTCCTTGCTGGCGGAGGGGCCGGTGGCCGGTGCAGCATCTGATGCTCCCGCCGCCTCCGGGTCGGCGGTGCGGTCACCGTCCCCCTCCCCGGCCGCTGCGTCCGCAGCCGGAGCAGTCTCCTGCGCGGCCGGCTCGGCGGCCTCGACCATCTCCTCGACGACAGGAGCGTCGCTGCCGCCGCCCTGCGCGCCCTCCTCCTCGAGGTTGATAACCTCCGTCTCCATGGGCTCAGGAGGAGGAAGATCTGAAAAGAAGAAGAAGAAAAAGAAGTTCAAGATTCAAGCAAATATCCAAAAAGAGGCAAGCCAAGAAAACAAGTCACAAAACATACCTTGGCGGACGTCCTCAGCGGCGGGCTCCCTCGCCGGGGAGCTCGGCCTTGGCGGAGTGGCCGCCCTCGCCGGGCTGCTCGCCCTTGGCGGGGTACTCTGCCTCGGCGGAGTACCCGCCCTTGGCGGAGCACTCTCCCTTGCCGGAGAGTTCTGCCTTGGCGGGGACGGCGGGGCCTGCGGCTCCTCAACGACAGTCTCCAGGCGCTCTTCCCGCTGTGGCTCCACCTCTGCACAGAACAAGACAAGAAACGTCGAGACATGAAGACAAAACCAAATCCTCAGGCGTACCCCGACAAGCGAAAAGAGAAAACCCCAGACTTACGCTGGGGGCTGCGCTGCGGGCTGCGCTGCGGGCTGCTCCTCGGAGCAGCGCTCGGGTCCGGCAGGCTCGGCTCCGGCACACCCCCTGTTGCCGCAGCTGCCGGGTCTTCCGCGACCTCGACCTCGGGCGCCTTGGCCTTCTTCGCCGCGCGATGGGCCAGGGTCCTGAAATCAGAACAATAAACAGAGTCAGCATCAACAAAAAATCAAGACAAAAATCAAGAAGATATAAAGGACTTGGATTCTTACTCCTGGTCCTCCTCGTCGTCCTCGCTCAGGGCGGAGAAATCATACTCCACCGTGGGCGCGTCGGCGCGAGGAGCGGAAGACGAAGACTCCCTCGCGCGCTTGGTGTTCACCGGGGCTGGGGGCTGCGAAGACCCAGCCCCTGTGGTAGCCGGCGCCCGAGGGGCGAGCGGAGCCGCTGCTCCGCTCCGAGAAGACCCCTGCCGGCTCGCTGCCGGCCTGCGAGGTGCCTCCGTCGTGGTCCGCGCACGGGCCGCCTCCGCTGCGGCTGGTGCGCCGGACGGCCTTGGCGCGGCTTGGCTCCCCCGGGGAGCTGCCCGGCGAGCTGGCTGTTGCCGGGGCGCCTGCGCCCTTTCCCCCGTCGCCGCCTTGCGGAGACGTTTCGCCGGGGACTGCCTCGGGCTTGCCGGGGGCGGGGAGCTCTCCGACGAGGAGAGGTAGTCGGCGTACAACTCCGTGGATCCGCCGGAGTCCTCGGCCTCCTCCTCCTCCTCCTCCTCTTCCCCGGCCGGCTCACTGGGCCCAGCGTCCTGCGCTGCGGCCCCCTTTCCCTTGGCGCCTCTGCCCCTCGCGGTGCCTCTGCTCCCTCCGGCGGTACCCTCCATTGCCGCGGCCTCGGCCGCGATCCCGTGGATCCCGGAGTGCCTCAGCGAGGGGACCCCGGCGAGCGCGTCGGGAGGAAGCTTCAGCAACCTGCGGATCTCCGCCTCCTCCGCCTGGGTGGACGCGTCCGCAGCCTCCGCCTGTTCCGGCGAGTATCCGAAAATTCCTGCCGCCGCGGCTGCGGCGGCCTCTTCAGCCCGGGAAGCTATGTAGGCGATCTCCTGCTCGGTGGTGTCCCGCGTGTGCAGCTTGAGGTCGTCCTTGTTCTTCGCCACCTCTGCGAGGTTGTCGTAGAAGTTGAGGACGTCGATGGGCTTCGGAGCAATCCATGTGCGGTCCAAGCCGTGCGAGTCACACATGGGCATCATGGCGAGGATCCGATCCCTGACGATGTTGTTGCAGAGCGGCACCACTTCCCGGGGAGTCCTGAACCATTCGGGGTGTGCCGGGTCGTACTTGAAGAGTTCCCGGACCATTCCCCTCAGCTCCAGCGTGGTGAAGTTGAAGTTGAGCCCGGGGCGCAGCCTCATGATGTCTGCCGGGCCGCCGTACTCCCAGGCCGGCCTCTTCCGGTCTTGAAGGGGGGCGATGCGCCGGCGGAGGAAATCTGCGCCCACCTCAGCAACTGACAGCTTGGCCATCCGAAGACGAAGAATCCGGACAAGGGCGATATCGAGCTTGATATCGTCCGAGTCCAGCTCACTCCAGTCCCTGCCGTGCACGATGGGCGTTGTGCGCGGCGCGGTGAAGGCTTGCGGCTGGTCTTCTACGATCCAGCACCACTCCGCTCGCCATTCCTCCCACTTGCCGCGGAGCTCCCCCGGCAAGTGCGCCCCCTTTTTATTCAGACGAAAGACCCAAGAAATTCCTCCGGAGAGGGGGGCATCGGCCTCGGCTCTAGGAGTGAAGAAGTGTCTAAAGAGTGCTACATTGGGGTGGACTCCTATGAAGTTTTCGCACATGTGTGCGAAAACAGCCATGGTGAGGATGGCGTTGGGGGTGAAGTCAAGCAAATGGAGGCCGTATGTGTTCATGACGTCGCAGAAGAAGTTTGAGAAAGGAGGACAGAGACCACAATGAAAGAAGGCAGCAAAAAAGTAGTACCCGCCGGGATAGCTGTCCTTGGCGGCGGCCGGATATGCTCGCGTGCGGGGATGCGCGTCGGTTTCCTTGGACCAGAACAAGTAATACTTGTTCCAGAGCTCCCGCACGCCGAGCATCGGCGGGAAGACGACATGCCGCTTCCGGTACGCGATGAGCTTGGCCGCTTGCTCCGATTTCTCCCGCTTGGACTTCTCCGCCTTCGCCTTGTCGGTCTTTGGGGCCATGGCGGACGCGGCGGAAGGAGGGGAACGAAGAGCTCGGCGGCGGCGGAGATGTGGAGGCAGAGCGCAAGAGAGAATCTTTGGAGAAGGAAGACGATGCAATGAAAGCGCAAGGAGGGGAACCGCGCCCGCTTCCTCTGCTTTTATGGGGGAGTGGGGGGCGTTTCGCCCTTTCCATTAAGAGATCGTGGGCACGTCCCATCCCACGGCGCCGCGATCGACGCGTGCCGTTGCCGTGGGGTGCAGCGGATATGGAAGTGGATTCGGCGCGCCGCGGGCCGCGGGTGCCCGTGCACTGTTTTGGGCCTGGCCCAACAGCGCTCGGCACCGTGTGTGGCCCAGGCCCGGGGGCTCCTGTCGGTGTACTAAGGTAGGGGTACCTCAGTACCCCAACTTGTGCACGGGCAGTTGCAGCTTTCCGCGGCAAGGTCTACTGCGGGCTCGCCGGAGACCTTCCTGCTCCTTATTAAACCATTCAAAAACAAAGTATACAAGACATAAGACCGAGACCCCGGCAAGAGGAGCTTGCCGGGAAGGCCGTACCAGGCTCAAGATTGCCCCGCTAACACAAGACCCTGGCAAGAGGAGCTTGCCAGGAAGACTAGAAGACAACGCCTCGGCGCTATATGCGCCCCGGCAAGGGCCCGGGGAGCGGCGAGCTCCCGGGCCCGGCAAGATCAAGGCCCCGGCAAGGTGCTTGCCGGGAAGACTGCACTGTGTGCCCACGCATCCGCCCACGCGTCGCCCTGGGGCCTATCCAGGGACGCGTGGCGGATGGCTGTGCGGCCTGGGGTACACGGTGGCACTCCACGGTGGTGGATCCATCGCCGTGGCAGACGGAGACGCTACGGCGGGAGCTTTTGGGGTCGACGGCGACGGGCATTAAATGCCCTTGTCCCCCACTGTTAAAGTAGGTATAGACCACTGTTCTGTACTGTAGCTCCACTGTTCCCGCACTGTTACAACTACCACCTCTTTTACATTTTTACCCCTTTCTCTTACGTTGACACCTGTCGGTGACCCCTTGCACTATAAAAGGAGGCCCATGCACAACGTGGAGGGGGTTGGGAACCTAGATCACTCTCGCGCTTGGTGTAGCTGCTTCTTCAAGCTCCCGAGCGCTCAAACTCAATACACAACCAAGCAGGAGTAGGGTTTTACGCGTCTACCGCGGCCCGAACCTGGGTAAAACTGCCCGCGTGCTCGCTACGATCTGCTCTTTGTGCTCCCTCCGCCCTCGTACCGCACAGACAAAGGGGCTCCGGTCCCATAGGTGTTCGTGGCGGACAGTTTCCCCCGACACTGTCTGAAGCCTTCCTTACCCCTTGTGCCATTCTTTCAATGTTCCGGAGGCTGTGTGTTGTTGTTTTCATCAAGTATCATCCCATCTTCTCAAGTTCTTGTTAATTCCTTCCATTTTCAGTCGGAGTGCTGTCCAAATTATGTCATTCTTATTCCTTGGTTATACCGTTGCGGTTTAATATTCTTTTGGTCCGTGAGCTCTTTATTCATGTCTTTCAACCTATAAGGTTCTCATAATGCTCCTTGTTCCTCTTTTCCAACGGAGTGTTTCATCTACGTTCATCTCTGTTGTATTCTTCTTTCATTTTGGTCAACCTCTCAGGTTCGTCGTTTCACTCGTCTGTCAAAGAAGCAACTTTGTTTTACCTCTTCCTTTTTCCGTTTTATCCGGTGCCATCTTGTGACGCCCGAAGACCGACGTCCCAGAAGATTCCAGAAGATTCCAGATGTTCCGGGTTCTCCCGTGTGTTTCATTTGTGCTTGTGTTATTTATTTTGCATTGCATCATGTCATATTTTCTATTTTGCATCTCAACTTAAATAAATTGTGTGGACCTTCGGTCCATTTAAATCGAGGGAAGAATGACTTCTCTTTATAACATATAAAAGCCTCTCATTATTATTATGGAGCTATATAAATAAATATTCCATTGTTTGGAATTAACCGCAACACACTTGCATATTTTTCCCCATGCCTATTTCACTTCAAGTTTCTCCGTCAAGTTCCTCCAGCGCCCCGTCTCTGTTTTTTTTTTCTATTGGGCCGGCCAGGCAGTTTCGGCCCGATCTGTTTTTTTAGAGATCTGAGATTTTGTCCTTTTTTCCAGTAGCTGCCAGTTTTACAGAAAACCCCTTGCACTCATTCATTTAATAACTCACAAACCGTGCATCACATGCAAAAACTTTATATATGAAAAATGTTTAGAATTATGTGTAGATTAATATTATGCCACTTTCATGCCTATTTAAAATGTGTAAAATGTTGTTTGTTTAAATTTGCTCAAATAACTTGTTAAAATGGTTTATTGCATAACTAAATAACCGTAGCTCCAAATTTAATAAACTTTATATGTAACTGGGGTGGAAAAATGTGTAGTTTAACATGGTGCTTTTACTTTTGCTGTTCAAAAACTTTTAAAATATGTTTTAGGCAGAACAGTACCAAATTCATATTATGCTCATGGGGATTTTCCGGAATTCTTGTTGTTATTCCCGGCCTCATTTAAAATGTCTAAATAGGTAGTTTGTTTTGCTTCACCTCTTGCCATGTTAACAAACATTTAATCTTGTCTTGTAAATAAATGAGAGTCAACTAAATAAATAACATGTGGTGTTTCGTCAATATGCAACTCGTTGCATATTGAGCTCCACTTAACTTGTAGTTTTGTTTGTGCACATTGCCATGCCATGCATACTTAAACCGGACATGCATCATACTTGGATGTGCATCGTATGCCATGTTTATGCTTGTGTGTTTACCGTGTTGTTTGCTTCTTTCCGGTTGCTTCTCTTGTTAGCTTCGGTTTCGTTCCGGAGTTGTGAGGATTCGCTCGACTATGTTGCTCCGTCTACTTCATGGACCCGTTCTTCTTCCTTGCGGAATCCCAGGCAAGATGATCATACCCTTGGATACCTTTACTACCATTGCCATGCTTAGTTGTCTCGATGCTATCGTTACATGTCGCGCTACCCATATTTTATGTCAGCCTCTCCTTGTTGCCATGAAACCTCTAACATTTGAAACCTTCCTAGCAAAACCACTGTTTGGCTATGTTACCCGCTTGCTCAGCCCCTCTTATAGCGTTGTTAGTTGCAGGTGAAGATGAAGATCATTCCAGGAGGGAACTTGTTGTTGGAATATCACAATATCTATAATTATTATTAACACACCTATATACTGGGCATGGGTGGAAGGCTTGGCCTTTTGCTCGGTATTTTGTTCCACTCATGCCACCTTAGGCGCCGATAAACCGGCATTATGTTCCTTGATTTTGCGTTCCTTACACGATGGGTGGATGGGGACCCCTTGACAATTCGGCTTTGAATAAAACTTCTCCAGCAAGGCCCAACATTGGTTTTATTTTGCTCATAATAACAACTTAATTAATTAATTAATTGCATAGGGGGTCATGTCCCCGGGTTCTTAATTCTACATAACAGGGGGGGCCAGTGCTGATGGTGTTGGTCCCAAACTAGAGCCACTTGCGGTACCACCCAGTTATCTGGGGTCTTCGGTTACTGTACGTAGCGCTCATCCGGACGTGGCCTGAGACGAGATGCGCGCGGATACCATCAGGGTGTCGGCACGCCAGGAGGTCTTGCTGGACTTTTTGTACCATTGTCGAAATGTCTTGTGTACCGGGATGCCGAGCCTGATCGGATTTCCCTGAGATAAGGAGTGATGATATTATATTTATCGCTTCAGCTAATCGTGAGAGCTTGTGATGGGCTAAGTTGGGACACCCCTGCAGGGTTATGATCTTTCGAAAGCCGTGCCCGCGGTTATGTGGCAGATTGGAATTTGTTAATGTCCGGTTGTAGAAAACTTGACAGAGGATCCGAAATAAAACACACAACTGTGTGAGTAACCGTGACTGTCTCTATTCACTTTGAGAAGAGAACACGGTGGGGTTATGTTTGATTCGTATGTAGTTCAGGATCATTAGCGATCACTACTTTTGCGACCGTTTGCGTAGATTCTCATCTTATTCTTGTACTCGTAAGTTAGCCACCATATTATGCTTAGCCACTGCTGCAACCTCACCACTTTACCTCTTCCTACCCATAAAGCTTTGCTAGTCTTGATACCCATGGTTATGGGATTGCTGAGTCCTCGTGGCTCACAGTTACTACAACACCAGATGCAGGTTCAGCCGAGAATGATGCAGGAGCTGGTTCAAGTGCTTCACTGGGAGCTCGATGAAGAGTGTGGCCGTATGCTTGTGTCGTTTCGACGATCAGTAGTGGTTTCTACTAGGATCCGATCTAGAGTTGTGGCTTTCTGTTTGGTATCTTGTCTTTTGGATCTTACCCTTAGTTGGGTTGTGATGTTTTGAATGATGTTATGCTTATGTAATGCATTGTGTGAAGTGGTGAGTGTAAGCCAACTATCTCCTTTTTCAATTTAATCCCTCTTTTACATGAGTCGTGCAAAGATACCATACTTGAGATCATTCCAGAATGGGCTTATACCTTTAAGTCGTGCCTCGACACGTAGGAGGTATAGTCCCATCCTGGGCATTACACATCTCTAGGATCTCGGGTCGAGATCCTCTGTTAGTGTGGGAGAGTTGTGACGCCCGAAGACCGCGTCCCAGAAGATTCCGGAGATTCCAGATGTTCCGGGTTCTCCCGTGTGTTTATTTTGCGCTTGTGTTATTTATTTTTTGCATTGCATCTTGTCATCATGCCATCATGTCATTAATTTTTGCAACTCAACTAAATAATTGCATAGATCTTTGATCTATTTAAACCGAGGGAAGGATGAATTCTCTTTAAAACATATCCTCCCAATATTTAGGGAGCTATATTATAAATATTCCATTGTTTGGAATTAACTGTAACATACTTGCATATTTTCCCCATGCCTTCTCTTTCGCTATTCCTTGCCTCAAAACCTTGTCCTAATTCAAACCATTTGAATTAAATTCAAATGAGTTCGAATTTATCTCTTGCATTCTTGCCTCTTCTATTTTTTGTGGACCGTGGACATTTTTGCGAGTCCAGGAAAAATAACCTCTTGCCCAAATTCTTCCCCTAACCTTTTTCTTTCCTCTTCTTTTATTTTGTTATCTGCTTCGTTTTAATAAAAGAAGAAGAGCAGCCGCAACGGGCCTCCTCCTTCCCCGCAGCCCATCTGGCTCAATTCCCACCTAGCCCGAGGCCCAGCATCTCTCTCCCCTATGTAACCCTAGCCCAATTTCACCCCTCACTCCTCCCTCGTTCCCTCTGCCGCCACCAGCATCACTCTCCTCTCGCCTGAACCCCCTTGGTCGACCCCC